>CM042239.1:62640379-63840379 GCA_023566225.1 Romanogobio albipinnatus
GTCAAGGCTCGTCTTAAGTTTGCCAATGACCATTTGGATGATCCAGAGGAGTCATGGGAGAAAGTCATGTGGTCAGATGAGACCAAAATAGAACTTTTTGGTCATAATTCCACTAAACTTGTTTGGAGGAAGAAGAATGATGAGTACCATCCCAAGAACACCATCCCTACTGTGAAGCATGGGGGTGGTAGCATCATGCTTTGGGGGTGTTTTTCTGCACATGGGACAGGGCGACTGCATTGTATTAAGGAGAGGATGACCGGGGCCATGTATTGCGAGATTTTGGGGAACAACCTCCTTCCCTCAGTTAGAGCATTGAAGATGGGTCGAGGCTGGGTCTTCCAACATGACAATGACCCGAATCACACAGCCAGGATAACCAAGGAGTGGCTCTGTAAGAAGCATATCAAGGTTCTGGCGTGGCCTAGCCAGTCTCCAGACCTAAACCCAATAGAGAATCTTTGGAGGGAGCTCAAACTCAGTGTTTCTCAGCGACAGACCAGAAACCTGACTGATCTAGAGAAGATCTGTGTGGAGGTGTGGGCCAAAATCCCTCCTGCAATGTGTGCAAACCTGGTGAAAAACTACAGGAAACGTTTGACCTCTGTAATTGCAAACAAAGGCTACTGTACTAAATATTAACATTGATTCAAATACTTATTTGCAGCTGTATCATACAAATAAATAGTAAAAAAATCATACATTGTGATTTCTGGATTTTTTTTTTTTTGATTATGTCTCTCACAGTGGACATGCACCTACGATGACAATTTCAAACCCCTCCATGATTTCTAAGTGGTAGAACTTGCAAAATAGCAGGGTGTTCAAATGTTCAAATACTTATTTTCCTCACTGTATATATATATACACACATACATAAATATCAGAATTTATACAGTGATATGATATACCAGATTCTGGTTACACGACCCAGTGTGATATAAACATCATCATTGAGTGGATGGTCACATGTTTAGAAAGGTGACACTTCCCTGTCTTCACAGACTGAGGATGAGGATGGCACTTCCTCCTTTATCTTCTCGGCTCTGGTCCTGACGGAGGACTGTGATGATGAGGAAGTTGTGTTCCGCGCTGTGCCTGCAGTGGTCAGTGCTTATAAAACACAACAAAATAATTATTTTCAAAGCATGTTATTAGTGCAACGTTCTTGTAGGAGTGATATGTGAGCGTTTATAGGACACTTAATTTTTGGATGAATAACATTTAAGACCAAGCTTAGCCAGAGATGCATATGGCAGCATTGAAAACTTATTCAAACTCACAGGGAATATTGCAAAGTCCATGGTGATTTTTTTTTGGGGTGTCATCCCAAATTATTTGAACTATCATTCTCTGATGCTATTATAATTTTTATCTACATAACAACCCTTTCAGATCGACTCCAGCGATTTAGACCTGTCTGATGAAAAGGCGTTTGAGCGTAATTTTCTCGAGGAGGAGGACGAGCTGCTGCAGTCAATGATTGCTGAACATGGCAGTTTCTGCAGCACTGATCTGACCTATCAGATGACCATACAGGCCTCCACACCTAAGGTATATTGATTCAGCAACCAATCAGATTCAAACAAAGATTATATTTTGGCTTTACACCAACTTATTACATCCAAACTTTAAAGTATTTAGTAAACACACCCAGACCAAGACACATTTGGTATTGTTTTATCAATACTTTGTATACTGCAGCAAAATACTGCATTTTGTATACTGCATTTCAAAACTGCCTTTGTGAAAAAAGTACATATTAGCAACATATTAGCACTTTTTTTTTTAAATATTAGCATTTTTAAAAAGAGTACTTTAGAGTGTTTCCACCCACTTTAATGTAATTTCTATTGAAACGTATGGTAACACTTTATTTTACAATGTCCTTGTTAAGATAGATGCAAAGTAATTTATTAACAATTAAACTAACTCAAAAGACAAGAATAAATAGAACATAAATCATAACCATACTAAGCCCAAACATTAATAAGAACCGACAAAAGAAAACTGAAACACAGGCATATAAATACTAAGAGCAAACAAAGATAATTGGATAAACACAGGTGAAGCAAACAAGGGAACTGAGTAACCATAGTAACAAAAAAGAGGGTAAAGAGAAACTAGAAGACAAATAAGAACACAGGCAAATGGGCTACTAAGCAGACAGAGAGAAAACAAAAACCAAAAACAGCACAAAAGAATGTTCATGTGACAACGCCCTCCTCTAGGAAGGCACGGCCTTGTGCCGTAAAATGACTTCTGGAGGTGGATGAGGGGCTGGAGAAGGAAGACGCTCTGGTTGAAGATATCAGTATTGCGATGATAGTTGGAAGAGCTAGGTAGGCAATTATAGGAGTCTTGGCTGATGACACCAAGGGGAGAACAGTCAGAGATGGAGCCAATGAAAGAGGAGACCAGGGTGCATACGGAGATCTAATGAGACTGAACAACACCGATGGCTTTGGAGACCAAGACAGAGCTGCCGTGACGAGTGTCTGAGGTGGAGTCAGGGTGCCAGAGAACTGAGGGCCAAGGCAGAGTCGGCTGAAGCCGAAGGGGTAGAGGGACGAAGCGTAGCTGAAGGCCCATAAGTCCATGGCACAGGCAGGGTGTCGTCAGACCAAGGTGAAGCCGGAGGGATGAATGAACCTGGTGGAGCCGTGAGGACGTTGGGATCTGGTGGAGCCAAGGAAGGGAGGAGCTGAGGCAACAGGTCGACAGGCCTAGGTGGAGCAAAGGGCACAGAAGCTGGAGAGGGAGCCATGGGATCCTCTTGGCTGGGCAGAGCTGTAAAAGACCTGAGGCAGATCCACACAACAGAGTTGTCTAATAGGAGAAGTCGAGGGGCTGAAGGGAACCAGCAGAGGTGTGTCTGATGGACTGGCTGAATCTAGAAGAGAAGGCGGGAGATGGAGGCTAGGTGGGATCAGTGATAACGCACACTTAGTAAAGGGCGACGAAACAGGCTCTATGCTGGACAGGACCAGCGGTAATGAAGGCTTAGAGATGGGTGGAGGAGGAACAGCAGTGGCGATGAAGGTGACATCGGAGACATAGTGGTGAGCAAGATCATTGGGGATGGGAGATTCAGCAGAACTACAAAATCCAAATCTTCATAATAATTATATTCCATATCCCCCTTGGTCATAAGGAAGTGAATGTCCTCATCCAGCCCACACCAAAAACCGCCCATGATGGTGAAGTCAGTGCACATCACTTGGTGGCAGATGTTAATATCCAAATAAAAATTATATTTCCCTCAAGTCCCTTGCATCTCAGAGGGGCAACATTAATTGCTGCCATACCCATTTTCTTATGGTCAGTTCTTCTGTTTTGCAATGTGTGGTGTAGGTAAGCCAATACAACGAAGAAGATAGATGCAATCAAATTTATTATCAATTAAACAAACTCAAAATATAGGAATAAACAGAAGATAAACCATAACCATACTAAGTGCAAACGTTAACAAGAACTGATAAAATAGAACTGAAACACGGGAATATAAACACTAAGAGCAAACAAAAATAATTGGATAAACAAATGTGAAGCAAATGAGGGAACTAATCAGTAACCATAGTAACAAGCAAGAGGGAAGAACCTTGAAGACAAATAAGAACACAGACAAATGGGCTAATAAGTAGACAGAGAAAACAAAACCAAAAACAGCACAAAAGAATGTTCATGTGACAGTGCTTTTTAAAAGTGCACTTAAAGGGGTACTTCAGCGCTGGGAAGATGAATGTGTATTTAAACTGGGTCATTTATGTAGTAGAAATGTGAAATTATTTTTGAATTTGGTGCCATCTAGACCGATAAAAGAAAGAAAATGTATTTTTGTCTCATGTGGATGAAAGACAACAACTCCCAGAATGCACTTGCTTCACTGCCCTACGTGGCCACTCCCAAAGCCACGGCTACTGGTTATATCACTTGCCCACAGTGGCACCGCTCCCACCATCGTTTTGAAATCATAGTAATAAAATTATTTTGTTCAGTTAGAGAACAGACACTACAATTAATAACTGAACGTGTCTTTTCAATAAAGTGTGAGTGAGAACGAAAGTCATGACACAAACGCAGCAGGAGTCAGATTTCATTCATCACGAGAGCGAAGAGCTGAGCAGAGCTGAGGTAAGCGCGGCAGTCATTCACAACGCCTGTCCAGTCTGGCGCGTTATCAGATCATGCCTGTGGAAGCTTAACTTTCATAGCAATTCATTGAAAAGTTGAAACACTCACTTTGCTCCGTACCGCTCCATTATTAATGCCCGAGCCAAGCGGCAGCGGTTTTTCACTGAGGAGCCGAACTTAGTGACTCGGCCATGCAGTGATGGTACAGCAACTGTGGCGACGGGACATACGTCTCCGTTCCCTCCTTCAGGGAACCATACGTAACTGAGACGTTCTCTTTCAGTCGGTCATGTTCGACGTACGTCGGACGTCACAGACGAATTGGGATCCTTTTGGAAAAAGCCATAGTTACTACCACTTCCAGCGATGAGCCCCTCAGACCCTTTCTGTTAGCGGGCAGGGAAATTCACGCAGGGAGAGTCAAAAAGCTGCTGTTCCGCAAGACCCACTCAGCTGACTTATTGGATAACGCTGGGAAAGCGTGCCCGTGGAGGCCGCTGCGGAAGCCACATCATGCCCGGCCATTTAGAGGTAGGAGAACAACACCTTACTGAGACGGCAGAGCGGACTCTGCCAAGGGAAAGACACGGGCTCGCTGTAGGGAGCCGTACCGTAGAAGAACACACATGGGACCACCGTGGGGGTCACAACATATGGAACCCAGCCTAACACCTGTTCCACCAATGCATACGAGTGTTAGACCTGCCGTCGGACGCTCCGCCACATCTGACTGCCGTGGGTAACGGAGGACTCAACAGGGTTCGCCATTCTGGGGAACTCAACTGGAGCGGTAGCGCACGCATCTGTTCCGTAAGGAGGGGAATGGCGCAGCAAGCCGACACAAGAACGGGCACTTCAGTGTTACTGACTATGGGAAGTGAGCACACAGGAAGATACTAGCTTTACACAGAGGCTATAGAATCTAGCGAACGTGTTATGTGTCACCCAGCCCGCAGCTCTGCAAATATCTGGCAGCGAGGTGCCCCGAACCAGCGCCCAGGAAGAAGCAACACCCCTGGTGGAGTGAGCTCTTAACCCAAGAGGGCAGGGCACGTCTTGGGATTCATACGCCTAGACGATGGCATCCACTATCCAGTGGGCCATCCTCTGCTTGGAGACAGCCTTTCCCTTCTGTTGTCCTCCGTAACAGACAAAGAGCTGCTCTGAGGTCCTGAATCTTTGCGTTCTGTCCACGTAAGTCTGGAGAGCATGGACGGGACAGAGAAAAGCTAGGGCTTGGTCTGCCTCCTCTGAAGGCAGCGCTTGCAGGCTCACCACTTGATCCCGGAAGGGAGTAGTTGGTACCTTGGGCACATATCCAGGCCGGGGTCTCATGATCACATGAGAGTCACTAGGCCCGGATTCCAGGCACGATTCGTCGACCGAAAATGCCTGCAGGTCCCCTACCCTCTTGATGGAGGCCAACACAGTCAGGAGTACCGTCTTTAACGACAGGATCTTTAACTCTGCTGACTGCAAAGGCTCAAAGGGTGTTCCCTGCAGTGCGGTTAGCACCAGAGATAAGTCCCAAGAGGGTATAGAGGGAGGGCGAGGCGGATTTAGTCTCCTCGCCTCCCTCAGGAACCTGACGATCAGATCGTGCTTACCTAAAGACTTTCCATTTACTAGATCATGATTAGCGGCGATAGCGGCAACATAGACTTTGAGGGTGGAGGGAGACAGCCTTCGCTCCAACCCATCTTGTAGAAAGGAAAGCACGGACCTGATCGAACATCTTCGGGGATCTTCTCGGCGAGAAGAGCACCAATCGACCAATCGGTTCCACTTCAACGCAAAGAGGCGCCTCGTTGAGGGGGCTCTCCCCGTCTCTGAGTCAGGAAGTCCTTCCTCAGAGGAATGGGCCAGGGCATCCGAACCGAGGGTCCCCTCAGTCAAGGAAAAGAATCACTGGCAATGGGTCGTGTCCGGGGCGGCAAACAGGTCTACCTGTGCGGTCCCGAAGCGACTCCATATCAGCTGGACCACCTGGGGATGGAGTCTCCACTCTCCCGGGAGCACTGACTGTCGTGAGAGCTCGTCGGCTGCACGATTGAGCAGGCCCAGAATGTGAATGGCATGAAGCGACCTCAGATGCTTCTGACTCCATAAGAGGAGATGGCGGGCGAGTTGTGACATGCGACGGGAGCGTAGACCACCCTGTTTGTTGATGTACGCAACGGCCGCAGTGTTGTCCGTACGGACCAGAACGTGCTTGCCTCTGAGCGGAACTTTGAAGCGGCTGAGTGCAAGACGAACTGCTAACAACTCAAGACAATTGATATGCCATTGCAGTTGAGGCCCCATCCACAGACCCGAAACTGCAAGCCCGTTGTACGTGGCACCCCAGCCGGTGGATGAGGCATCCGTGGAGACAACAGCATGCCTGGACACTTGTTCTAGGGGAATTCCCGCCCGTAAGAACGAAGGGTCCGACCACGGACTGAAGGTTTGGCGGCACCTCAGAGTCACTTGGACGCGGAGGGATCCGCTGTGCCACGACCATCTCGGGACTTGTCGTGTAGCCAGCATTGAAGCAATCCCAATGGCGTTACTGCGGATGCCATATGCCCCTGGAACCGGCTGTGGATGCCATATGCCCCAGGAATTCAAGCAGTTCAACACTGACTGGACACGTTCCTCGGTGAGGCGTGCTGTCATGGCGACCGAGTCTATCTCCATACCGAGAAAAGAGATCCTCTGTGTCGGACAGAGTTTGCTCTTCTCCCAGTTGACCTGAAGCCCCAACTGGCTGAGGTGACTGAACACCATGTCCCTGTGTTCGCACAACTGCTCCCGCGACTGGGCAAGGATCAGCCAGTCGTCGAGATAGTTGAAAATGCGAACACTATGCTCTCTCATGGGAGCAATGGCCACCTCTGCAACCTTCGTAAAAGACACGGGGCGACAGGGACAGGCCGAATGGTAAGACACGGTACTGATTTGCCCGTCCCTCGAGTGCGAAGCGAAGAAAGGGCCTGTGTCGAGGGAGAATCGAGACATGAAAGTAGGTTGATCGCTGCAAACCAATCTTGGGGACGGATGCACCTGAAGATGCGTTTCTGCGTTAGCATTCTGAACGGCAGCCTGTGAAGGGACCGGTTCAAGAACCGCAGATCCAAGATCGGCCGTAACCCGCCGTCCTATCTTGGGTACAATGAAGTACGGGCTGTAGAACCCGGACCTCATATCGGAAGTGGGATCTGGGTGTGCTGTGTAACACTAACTGCTTCTGCTGAGGGGGCGTGCGACTGTGGGAAGGCCGCTTGAGTGTGTTCCCACAGCCGGCATCCCCTGCTGGCGAAGGGAGAGGCACCTGAGAGTGGCGAGGCATGGGAGCTCCGACCACCGCCAAGCGCGCTCTCTTGGCACCCAGAGATAACTAGGATCGGAAACTGCTCTTTCATTGAAGTTTTGGGTACCGCAGGATATGCTTGATGGCCTCCGTCTGCTTCTGGATGGCCGAGAACTGCTGGGCAAAGCTCTCGACAGCGTCGCAGAACAACCTGGCCGACGTAATGGGGGAGTCCAGGAACCAATACTTGTCGGTCTCCCTCATATCGGCCAGGTTGAGCAAGAGATGACGCTCCTGGACCACAAGCGTGGACATCGCCTGACTGATGGAACAGGCGGTGACTTTCGTCGCTCGGAGGGCGAGGTCCGTTGCCGTCCGGAGCTCCTGGAGGAGCTCTGGCTCAGGCCTACCCTTGTGCATGTCCATGAGTGCCTGAGCCTGGTTGAACTGAAGCAACGCCATGGCATGCAAGGCGGACGCAGCCTATCCACAAGCCTTGTAAGCCTTCCCAGTCAGACTGGAGGAGAACTTACAGGCCCGGGACGGTAGACGCGGGTCACCGCGCCAGTGGGAGGCGGTCGCCAGACACAGTTGCATCGCGACGGCCCGCTCCACTGGCGGGATTCCCACGTATCCCTTGGCTGGCCCGCCGTCAAGGGTAGTGAGGGGGGAGGAGTCACTCGGTCGGTTTCTGGCAGAAAAAGGTGTCGTCCACGACCTTGTGAGCTCCTCATGCACCTCCGAGAAGAAAGGCACCGGGGCGCTGAGAACCAGAGCGACCCTCCCTGGGAAACCAATCGTCCAACCCTTTCGGCGGCCCGGGAAAGCATAGTTGCCATCTCGGGGTCCGGTGTGACTGTAGCTACTTTCCCAGAGGGAGGTAGTACAGCCGAACCCTCCTCCTCTGGAACTCCCCCCTCCGATGCAGCGATCGACATCTGCTCGTCCATGGGAGGGGCCAGCGGTTTCTCCCAGGAGCTCTACCGGCTGCGGAACTTGTGAGGGAATAGGGGCCTGTGGAGGTTGACTCGGTGGGTGTGCCCTAAACGTGATCCTCAGGTCACCCTGGCCATCCGAAGAAATGCATCTATTCTGGTTAGGAATAGAACTAGATCGTGGGATGGGTAAGGGGACTCCGCCTTCCCGGAGGTAGGTGAGTCTCGACCTTAGTTCCGAGATAGTCATGTTCCCGCAGTGGGAACATGAACTATCCACAAACGCCGCCTCAGCGTGCTGTTTGCCCAAACACGTGAGACAGCGATTGTGACCGTCAGCGGGCGCCTGGGAACGACCGCATCCAGAAACGCATGGGTGGAATGACATCTTGAAAAAGACGCTGCATCACCCGTGTACTCTTTTAGAGGAAACGCTCTCTGTGCTGAAGCACTCAGGGGGAAACGCGACAGCGCACGGGGTTTAGTGCAGCCCGTGCCTGTACTCAAGGAAAAAAAACGCCCTCATGCACCGACAGGTTGCTGTGAAAACAGCAGTTTTTTCTCTTGTTAGAGCAGCAATGAGCACCGCGATCCCGCTGAAGTGTGCCATCTCTTCAACACCACGTTGATCCTCGATCTCCGGTTCTTCTCTGTAAGTAACAGTTTCCTTATACTCTTGCTGATAGCAGCTTTACTCAATGTAGTGAGTCGTCTTCAAACGCCGTTCGGCTCCGAAGTGAATGACAGCGTGCATTCACTCTCGCTTCCTGTTTATACCCGCGGGGCGGAGCGCGAGATGCATATCTCGCACGCCAATTGTTCATTGGCCGGTTCTATATAGCTTGAAGCTGATAGGGGCTCCCAGAAGTGATCCCAATTTGTCGGTGACATCCGACGTACGTCGAACGTGACCGACTGAAAGGGAACTAGCTCCTTCTGCTGGCTTTAGTCTATAGCCTCTGGCCAAAAAATCCTCCGATGACGCAATCTCAGGAGGGGGAAAAGTACGATAATTTGATTATACTACCGGGTTTCTACTGATACAAAGATTAATGCTAAATCGCTGAAGTAACCCTTTAAGTGTGTTAAAAAGCATAGTCATGAAAGTGTATTCTCTTAAATTACACTTAAGTGGCCTTTTATTTCAATAATATTATTATCTGCAATGACTGTTTAAAAAAATACTTTTATGTTCACATTTAATACAATTAAGCATACTTCTTTTTTCACAAGAGTAGGTATGATCACAGATGTGACCATTTTAGAAGTCTTGAGTTTTTTGACATAAAATGCAATTAATACAGTGAAAATTAACCCAATGACATTAAATATTAAGTTGACTGTTTTCATCTTAAGCAACATATAGAAGTTCCACATTTTTTCTAAATTTGCCAACCCTGTCAATAGCATATACATATAATATAGATATTTTTTACCTGTATTTTGCATCATAAAAAAAAATATACTTTTTTATACTGTGGCATTTGAAAGCCATTCAAGAATGCCTTGCATATATATGTATTTCCACATTGTGATGTGGAGGGGAAAACCTTGCAAATATTAACATTTTCCAAGATACATTTCTAATGGTAAATTACCCTGATACCTCCTCGCATGTCATTTGCTAAACAGCTCCATTCACTCCCACTGTTAAGGAGAACTCTCTCTCCAGACCAGCGTGTCACAGGCCCAAGAGCTCTGTGCTGTAATTTGCGACTATATTGTTTCAGGTCCCATCATTTGTGCTTTATTTGCTTTTTTATGGCTTTTGCATTGGGAGGTCTCTGCTCAGATTCATAGTTGAGTGATTCAGTCCCTCTTGAATCATTCTGCACGAGCGAACTCAATTACAGCTGTATGAATCATGGCTACATTCACAAACATACTCCCCTGGCTCTCGCCAAAGATTGCTCCCTGCCATTATTGCACTTCAGCAAGTCATTAACACCCCTGTTTATCAGGAGATTATTTGCCTCTGATTTGACTGTAATTGTGGATATAAATCAATTGATAAGTTGTGAAAGGAAAACTGCAGATGTTTGTCTTACCAGAGTTTTTGTTGAGCAGAATCTTTTATGAATTATCTAGCATGAAACCAAAATCCCGATATGGCTTTGTGTGATTATCAAATCATAAAGACTGTGATTCAATGAAATAAATATATGCACTACGTGTTTCAGACTGAAGGCTCTTTGTTGTTTTACACATACAACCAGCTCATTATCTGGTGTTTGCAGCATCTCAGAGCGGCTTGATTCATAGTAAATCTTGCTCCACACAAACTCCATCTCTGCATGTGATGCAAGTTTGGATCACTTATTATGAGCATTTTGAACCCAACATGCACCTACTATCGTTTCAAACATAATTAGAAACACTTATAAACCGACTATTGTCATCAAAAGAGAAAGTTTAAGGGCTTCCTACAGCTTCCTGACAAAATGAAAGATTGATGGTTTAGATGAAAAGACAGCCATATATATTAGTATTGTAATTATACAGTTGTATTGTAGTATAAAATTATTATAATTTTTCTTACATACTAGTTTTTTATTTTACAGTTATTTTATTATTTTTCTTAAATTTATTTTACAGTGAAATATTACAATAGCAATATTTTTTATTTTAAAATTTTAACAAGAATAACAACAATAGTTATTACCTGATATTATTATTATTATTATTATTATATTTTTCCTAAATACTTTATTTTTTATTTTACAGTGAATTATTACAATAACAGAATTTTTCTGTTTTCTTACTTAATTTTTAAAATAATAATACTATTTTTATTATGTATAAAATTGTTATATATATATATATATATATACACACACACACACACACACACACACACACACACACACACACACACACACACTCACACTCACACTCACACACACTCACACACACACACACTGTCTTAACACACTTTATCAGAAAAATTTCAATTAGGTTTCCCCCAAATCGTGCTGCCCTACTACTGCCATCAAACCTTTGAACCCACTCAAAATACCTTAGTAATAGTAAACTACCTAGTAAACCTACTCTGACACTGTGGTGGCAAATTTTGCAAGTCAAGTCAAGCACCACTCACGTATTATTGCTAATCTAGTATTGCCAGCCTGTTACCCATCCTTCTTGCCTCCCCACAAGACCCTCACAATCCGACCTCATCCTATTAATGTCTTTCATCACACTTTGTCCTTGACTTCAGTCTTTGATGTTGTTTTTGATGAGGATTCTAACCTTTTCTCCTCACAGGAAGAGGATTTAATTCCAGCTAAAACCGCAGATGAGACCCAGCAGCTAAACGTCACAGCGGGGAGCACTTTTGAGAGGACCATCACCGTGGTCAAGGGCAGCTCCAGTCTAGGTATGAGAATGGGAATGTGTTGTCCCTTGTGAAATAGAAGTACACTTCAGCATTTTTTTAAAGGGTTCATATTACTTATAATTTAAAGGGGTGGTTGATTGCCCTGTTTTACAAGATGTAAAATAAGTGTCTGATGTCCCCAAAGTGTGTATGTGAAGTTTTAGCTCAAAATACCCCACAGATCATTTTTATAGCATGTTAAAATCGTCACTTTTTGAGGGTGAGCAAAAAAGTGCCATTTTTGTGTGTCCCATTAAATCCAAATGAGCTGCTGCTCATGGGGCGGAGTTTTAACAACGTCTCGGTTACGTATCTAACCCTCGTTCCCTGTGGAGGGAACGGAGACGTAACGTTAGTGACTAACGAATGGGGGTTTCACTTAGAAGCCAATCATCTTCAAAAACGCCCAATGGCAGTGCTAATGCCATGGGCATGCGGAATTTGCATACGTAACTTCGCCCCACCGCGTGGGTATATAAGCAAGTACGTAGGCAATATCGCATTATGTTTACCTGCTGAGGAGCCAAGACTGAACTCTCGGCCGTTCCAGCGGTACAGCAGATGTGGCAAAAGGACGTTACATCTCCGTTCCCTCCTCAGGGAACGAGGGTTACATACGTAACCGAGACATTCCCTTTCGTTCAGTCACTACGACGTAACGTTAGTGACTAACGAATGGGGGTTCCAATAAAATCACGCCACTCGGGTGTCTTCCAGTGCCCTGCGTAAGTGTGAGTACCCTGTCGTAAGACTAGTACGGACGAAGGACTCCCACTTATCACAGGAATACCAAGGTACACTGGGAAGCATATTCCAGGTGGAGATATGCCAGGATGCCAGGATAGGGAGGAATTAGAGAGTACACATATGACCCGCTAAGGGCTGCATATGGAGAACTCTGGGGTACCAGCCGAAGGTGGATTTTTAACCCCAGGGGTGGCAGGGACTTGCCAAGGGAAAGACACCTGCTAACTATTATTCTCAAGATGGGCCGAGGATGGCTGCTACGTTGCGAGCTCCGCTGAAATATTGTAGTTTTTTGTTTGTTCTGTTTACAGTTTTTGTGTTTTTTGTCTTGGATGTTGTCTGCCTTACTACGTACGACAGACAGACACTTTTGGACATTGGTTCGGCAATCACACACCGAAAACCGGACTTTAAATTCTTCAACGACGACCCGCTGCTTACAAACACGGCAGCGGATCCCTTTGTGTGCGCAGTCCGACCGCGGAAACGCCGCCGGAGAAGGGGAAGCAGAGCCGGCGTGCTCATCAGAGTAAGACGCCGCGCAAACCGACCCCCGCTTCCCATTATTTTACTGGCTAATGTTCAGTCTCTGGACAATAAACTCTGCGAGCTGAGAGCACGGATCTCTTTCCAACGAGAGACGAGGGACTGCTGCATTATCTGCCTTACAGAAACTTGGATGTCTGCCATCGAAACCACAGGGTTCTCCGTGCATCGAATGGACAGAGAAAAAGATCTCTCAGGGAAAAGCAAAGGGTGTATGTTTTATGATCAACAGATCCTGGTGTGATCAGAGGAACGTACATTCTATCAAGTCTTTCTGTTCTCCTGATCTGGAACTTCTCATGGTCCTGTGCCGACTATTCTGGCTACCGAGGGAATTCACAGCGGTCATCATCACAGCTGTGTATATTCCCCCACAAGCCGACACAGACCGGGCACTAAAGGAACTGTATAGGACAGTGAGTGAGCAGGAAACCGCGCATCCTGAGGCTGCGTTTATTGTGACTGGGGACCTTAACAAAGCCAACTTCAAACGCATTGCACCTAAATACCACCATGTTAGCATCAACACGCGAGGGAACCGTATTTTAGATCACTGCTACTCTCCCTTCCGGGATGGTTACAAATCCCTCCCGCGCCCACCATTTGGCAAATCGGATCACTCTTCCATTCTCCTTCTGCCCGCTTATAGGCAGAGACTGAAACAGGAAGCACCCGCCCTCAGAACTATCCAGTACTTGTCAGACCAATCAGACTCTATGCTACAGGACTGTTTTGATCACTCGGACTGGGAGATGTTCCGGTCGGCCTCTGATGACGACATCGAGGTCTACGCTGATAGCGTAACGTGTTTCATCAGGAAGTGCGTAGAAGACGTTGTTCCGACCAAAACAATTCGGTTGTACCCAAACCAGAAGCCGTGGCTAAATGGGTATGTTCGCGTGGCACTCAATGCGCGGACCTCCACTTTTAACTCCAGTAATGCGGAGGAGCATAAACAAGCAAGTTATGCCCTCCGGAAAACCATCAGAGCAGCAAAACGCCAGTACAGGGACAAGATTGAAGGACAGTTCAACACCACCGACTCCAGAAGCATGTGGCGGGGAATTAACACCATCACGGACTATAAAGGGAACACAAACTCCACCGTGAACACCGCTGCCTCTCTCCCGGACGAGCTAAACACCTTTTATGCTCGCTTTGAGGGAACTAACACCGCCCTCGCGGAGAGAGAGCTCGTGGCTGAAGATGCAGAGGTTAGTTCACTCTCTGTATCTGTAGCGGATGTAACCCGATCCTTCCGGCGGGTGAACATCCGTAAAGCCGCGGGTCCAGACGGCATTCCGGGCCGCGTCATCAGAGCGTGCACGCACCAACTGGCTGGAGTTTTTACGGACCTTATATTAAATGCAATTAGCTGAACTTTAGAATGTTTTTGACCCACTTAAGTAGGACTTAAGTACATCTTTATATGTAATTTCATAATTACTTCTATTGTGTTTGAAATATGGTTAAAGTAAAGTGCACTGCTGAATGTACTGACAACCATTTATGGTAAACTAAAATATATTTTAATGTAATTTCTAATAGAAACTTGGGACCCAGTGGCTTTATATTAGGTGGCCTTAACTACTATGTACTAACATTTACATTAATAATTTGATACAATGCACTTATTGTGAACATACATGTTTTTACATTGTATTTACATTTTAAAAATGACCTGCATGTAATTGCATCTGTAATTAATTTCTGTAGTTCAAATATATAATTATACAGTTGACACTACCCTTACACCTACACCTACACCTACCCTTAGACTTACCCATACCACCACACCTGTCCCTAACACTACCCGTATCCCACCTCAATATCAGCAAAAGTGTTTTGCAATACAATATGAACACAATAAGTACATTGTACTTATTTTTTAATGTAAGTACATAGTAGTTAAAGACACCTAATATAAAGTGGGACCGAAACTTGTATGTCATGTATTTTAATACATTTTCAAATAACACATTTGTAATAATGAAGTTGCAGTTTAGTACATTTAAATTATATAAACTTTGAATGTAATATTGCATAACAATACAGTTATTAAAGCATAGTGATTTAAAATGAATTTAAAACCTTTATTTTGACATTTTACTCTTTTTAAAAGTGTACTTCACTGTGTTAAGGAACAGTCATGAAACTGTACGTTCTTTAAGTGCACTTGTGTGTTTTATTTCATTAATATTATATTATCTGCAAATACAGATTTTAAAAATTGACTTTCAAGTACGCTAAAAGTAATAAAAGTCAAATTTAGTGCACGTCTTTTTCACAAGGGTTGTTTTGTTGTATTGGGTTTCAGTGTGGTTTACTCACTGCTCAGATCGAGATCTGTATCATAGAGTGCATCTTAAAATGTAAATTAATGTCCCCAGTTTCAAAACACCCTCTTTTGAAAAGGCAAACAACACAGTTACAGTTATTATCTATTAGCAAAGAAGCTTCACTGTAAATTGTAAATAATATAGCAAAGCACCACTCACAAAGAGGTCACTTTACTCCAAAACAAGCTGCTTTCTTTTGGTCAACACGCAGATTTTGTGCGTAAACTTTCAAAAAACTTAACCTAATGCGAAATCTTCATGGAGAACTTTTTTCACACATGATGTTAAAATTCTAAATGGGGTGGATTTTCATTGAGATGCCTGCATTTTGCCCGCACAATTTCACTTTGCAAAGATAAAATACAAGCTTAAACTAAGAAGCTGAAAATATTAAGTTTTCTCCAGCCACTGATCTACAGTGAGCTTTTTGCTTTTCACTAATTATTCATTTGGATTTGGCTGTGAGATCATACACCAGCAGTTAGGGATGGCTTTATCCCAGAGCAGCAATCCGAAGCAGTCTGCTTTGCCAAAATACACTATTAGGCTATTTAAATTTCATCTCAAGGTACTCGCATTAATTTGATGGTGTTTAGCACCCTTTTAGAACCAGACGCAGATTTTGATGTCACAGGTGTTAATTTCTTGATCTATGAAGATTGCAATTTTAAGTACATTTACATTCCTGGCAGATTTATTTTACCATGCTGACTGAACACCCACTACTAATATAGCTCACAAAATGGTTTCTTTTAAATACACTACAACTACAATGCAGCCTCTTTAGGCAGCTCAATAGGTTTTGCAGCAGAGCATCTTTGTGCAGGTGTTCCTAATTTCCACTCAAATGTCTACGTTTGCATTTAATGATTTGGACACACACTCGCAATGAGTGCATGCACCATCCACAAAAGCTGCTCTACATGGGCATGGCCCAAACTGCAGCAGCAATCATAGAAGTGAAGCCCCCAGGGGAACTCTCTTGCACTTAACTGTGCGTGTGGGAGAGAGAACTGCTAAAATGCTCCTTACAGAAATCCAATGAAGCTTCCATGCAGAAGTGAATGGAGAGAGAATCACAAATGCGTCATTTGTGTATGCAAGCAAGCCACCTCCTTTTATACGCAGATGTCCAGGGAATGGCATGAAAATTCCACCCTCCAATTCTCATTGGCCTTGTCTGAAGTATGAGAGGTGGTTGGGGCTCCCAAGTGTGACTACTACTCCCGGTTTCATAAAAAAGGTTTAAGCCTAGTCCTAGACTAAAATGCATGTTTTAACTAAAAGCAACTTGTGCCATTGTTTTGTGTCAAGATGCACACGGTGCATGTTTTTTTTTTCTTCTAAGGCACGTTTATAAGAGCTTCTTATAAACGTCCTAATTGAACTAAAGTCTAATCCTGGCTTAATCTAAGCCCTGTCTGTGGAACCAAGCCTTAATGTCACTACATCGACACTACGTGAGACAGATAAATGCTGAACATTAAAAAGCAAGTCACAAAAATGACAATAAGCCAGTAAATGGGAAACAAAATTGCAAAGTGTCAGTGTTGTTATAGTTAACTAATGCTAAAACTATGATTTGTTTTCTTTAATTGAAATAAAATAAATCTATTAGAAGAATAACTTTGTTTCGTTTCTAAAGTGAAAATTAGAAATGTTGCCTTGGCAACTAACTGAAATTAAAATAATTTTAAGTTAAGAACTAAATACTAAAAGTGAAATAAATAAATTGAGGCTTAAATAGAAATATAAAAAAACTAATACAAATGCAAAAGCATATAAGAAAATTACTTAAACTTGAACTGAAATGAAAAACTGAAATATAAATATAAAAGGTAGTTCAAAATATACTATAATACTATGACTATAGTACTACAATTCCAATAGGGGGTGTTATCTATTATTTCTTCCATCTTATGGATTTAAAGTTGTGGGTTCAAATTGTGCCAGACCCTAATGTCCACACCTGTAATGACAGCATGTGATTTTTATATTCACGTCACGTGTGTTACAGGTATGACCGTGTGTGCGCTGAAGGATGGAGCAGGTATGCTGATCCGTAGCATCATTCACGGTGGCTCCATCAGCCGGGACGGGCGACTCGGGGTCGGTGACCTTATTCTGGCCATCAACGGAGAACTGACAGGAAATCTGACCAATGCACAGGCGCGAGCCATGCTGCGCAGACACTCTCTGATCGGACCAGACATGGGGTGAGAAGTCAAGTTTAACTTCTGGTTGTTTGACACATGACTAATTACAGTCCGTTCAGAAAGGGTTTGTGATTCGTAGTTTTACATCATCGAATATATTATAAAATATTCTCTCTGGTGCTATAAATTATTATAATTAATTATATTATATATTGATTATAATTAAATAAATCACATTTATAAATATTTGCTGAAGAAAGCCAAATGAATAAATATGTCTAATATTGTGTTTGCTGTAAAAAGTGGCTTTATAAGGCAGTATATTGTTTTAGTTTTTTTCCATATCACTGAACATACACTACTGTTCAAACGTTTTTCGGCATGAATGCATTACATTGATCAAAAGTGACAGTAAAGACATTTAAAATGTTGCAACAGATTTATATTTTACGGAGCCCCGCACATGACATGCAGCAAAAAACTAAATTGTGTGCACGATTTACTATTTTGTTCCCTCGATTTATAAAGCGTGCGCACGTTTTACTAATTCGTTCCCTCGATTTGCTAAATCATGCGCATGATTTATAAATCGAGGGAACGAATTAGTAAATCGTGTGCACGATTTAGCAATTTGAGGGAACGAATTAGTAAAACGTGCACACGATTTATAAATAGAGGGAACGAAATAGTAAATCGTGCGCATGATTTATAAATCGAGGGAACGAATTAGTAACTCGTGCGCACGCTTTACTTTTTTTTTCTTGCATGTCATGTGCGGGGCTCCGTGATATTTCAAATAAATGCTGCACTTTTTTATTTTTGAACAGTAGTGTAAAAGCCTGTTTGTACCAAGGACGATAACTATAAAGATAACGATAAAGGTGCAGTTCAAAAAATAGTTCTCAGGATTAATGAATAGCAGGGTTCACAGCACAGCTATAACGATAACACCGCAGAGAAACAATATTGTTAGAATTACTTTCAGAACGATTTTATCCTGCTGATAAACGATAAAACACAGAGTTTATCCTTCTGTAACGAGCTCGAGCATTTAAAGCAACATACAAGTACATGTTTAGTATAAACAGTATGATATTGCTGGTGTGGACACTAATATTTCGTTGCCTTGTACTTGTACTTGTGTAATGACAATAAAGTTTAATCTAATCTAATCTAATATAGTTATCTTTATAGTTATCATTCTTGTTGAACAGGCCTTAAGTCTATCAGGTCTGGTCTGTTACACACACACACGATTAAGAATGACAGAGGGACGACAGAATAAACTTCAGCATCACAGGAGAACTTTGCATACATACAGACAGGCATATTTGGATGTTATGGTGCATCTCGCTGTTCTGTTTTGAGGCATGTTACATTTTGATGGTACTTCAAGTTTGAATCGCATGGAACAATTTGTTACAATGAAGTTTATGTATGGCCAGGGGTTATGGTTGATTTCTTCTTATAAGTACTGCCAATATAATAGTTATTAACATCACCAGAACTCCAGAATTTACATTCACAATAAAGGTTAAACAAACAATCATAAAACATTACATACAAACCAGCACAGGCTTATCAGTGCCCAATGGTGATCCAGAACCCTTGTGAAAAAGAAGTACACTTTCGCATACTTTGATACTTATTAAAGAAATAATATACTTAAAGGGTTAGTTGACACAAAAATGAAAGTTCTGTCATTAATTCATTAATTCACATTTCGTTCCCAACCCTTAAGACCTTCGTTCATCTTCGGAACACAAATTACGATATTCTCTGTCCCCACATAGACAGCAACACAACAAACACTTGCAAAGCCCAGAAAGGTGGTAAACCATTGTTAAAATAGTCCGTGTTACTACAGTGGTTCAACATTAATGTTATGAAGCGACGAGAATATTTTTTATTTTACTCAAATATAATATCTTCTCTTCCATGTCACTCCCATACGCGATTCACTTAAGCACCATAATGCATGCATGTGGTGCTCGGCCAATAGTGAGCCGCCGTTCTGCTGTAGAACCCTGAAGCGCTGCACTGTGTGAATAGCCCAACAACGTGAATAGTGTAAGTGAGTGACAGGGAAATTCATGAATGTTAATGGTAATTAAATGAAAATTAATTATAAATAAATGTATATTGAATGCAATTAGTTGAACTTTTTAGTGCTTTTTTGACACAGTTGTAATTTCATAATCACTTCTGTTGTCTTTGAAATATTGTTAAAGTACTGCTCAATGTACTGACAAGCATTTATGGTAAACTACAATACACCTTAATGTAATTTCTATTCAAACTTGTATGTCACATATTTAATATATTTATCATACACTAACCTAAAGGATTATTAGGAGCACCATACTAATACTGTGTTTGACCCCCTTTCGCCTTCAGAACTGCCTTAATTCTACGTGGCATTGATTCAACAAGGTACTGAAAGCATTCTTTAGAAATGTTGGCCCATATTGATAGGATAGCATCTTGCAGTTGATGGAGATTTGTGGGATGCACATCCAGGGCACGAAGCTCCCGTTCCACCACATCCCAAAGATGCTCTATTGGGTTGAGATCTGTCGACTGTGGGGGCCATTTTAGTACAGTGAACTCATTGTCATGTTCAAGAAACCAATTTGAAATGATTCAAGCTTTGTGACATGGTGCATTATCCTGCTGGAAGTAGCCATCAGAGGATGGGTACATGGTGGTCATAAAGGGATGGACATGGTCAGAAACAATGCTCAGGTAGGCCATGGCATTTAAACGATGCCCAATTGCCACTAAGGTGCCTAAAGTGTGCCAAGAAAACATCCCCCACACCATTACATCACCACCACCAGCCTGCACAGTGGTAACAAGGCATGATGGATCTATGTTCTCATTCTGTTTACACCAAAGTGTGACTCTACTATCTGAATGTCTCAACAGAAATCGAGACTCATCAGACCAGGCAACATTTTTCCAGTCTTCAACTGACCAATTTTGGTGAGCTCGTGCAAATTGTAGCCTCTTTTTCCTATTTGTAGTGGAGATGAGTGGTACCCGGTGGGGTCTTCTGCTGTCGTAGCCCATCCGCCTCAAGGTTGTGCGTGTTGTGGCTTCACAAATGCTTTGCTGCATACCTCGGTTGTAACAAGTGGTTATTTCAGTCAAAGTTGCTCTTCTGTCAGCTTGAATCAGTTGGCCCATTCTCCTCTGACCTCTAGCATCAACAAGGCATTTTCGCCCACAGGACTGCTGCATACTGGATGTTTTTCCCTTTTCACACCATTCTTTGTAAACCCTAGAAATGGTTGTGTGTGAAAATCCCAGTAACTGAGCAGATTGTGAAATACTCAGACCGGCCCGTCTGGCACCAACAACCATGCCATGCTCAAAATTGCTTAAATCACCTTTCTTTCCCATTCTGACATTCAGTTTGGAGTTCAGGAGATTGTCTTGACCAGAACCACACCCCTAAATGCATTGAAGCAACTGCCATGTGATTGGTTGATTAGATAATTGCATTAATGAGAAATTGAACAGGTGTTCCTAATAATCCTTTAAGTGAGTGTATATTATAATATAATATTTTGGAATTACATGAAACTGCAATTTAGTCAATTTAAAATATATTCACTTTAAATGTAATATCGACACAATACATTTAAAATTCTAATAAAGTTCTCTACATGTGCTTTACTATGTTAGTCAACACATCAAAATAAGTGTACTTCTTTAAAGCACAACAAAATATTATTAAAACATAATCATTTTAAATACTTTAAAGTAGAATCTTTCAATTTGACATTATTACAGTTTACTTTTTAAAAATGTACTTAAGTGTGTTTAGAAACATAGTCACCATAGTGTACACTCTTTAAGTACACTTAAGTGGCCTTTTATTTCGTTAATATTATCTGCTATTACAATAACAAAACCAAAAACATACTTTTAAGACGTGAAGTACACTTAAAATTTTCACTCAAATACAATTAAGCACACTTCTTTTTTACAAGGGAACCCAATGCAGAACACGTCTCATTGCAGAGAGCTTGTATTAGCTGTAAGTTGCTTTATTTTGCATCCTGATGGCAGCCGCATCTGTGTCGGCTGCCGTCCGTAAACTGCTCTTCACATTTCCAGATCCACAGGTGCTGCGGGGGAAGAGCACAGTCCCATCTCTGTGTGAGTACTCCCTTCATCTGGGCTTGATTTACGCTGTCTGTCCTCACTCCCTGCTTGCATTCGTTTCGTTCTGCATTTTGGACTTGCATTTTGTTGCTACAGATGTTTATCCAAAAAGGATGATTGTTCCTCCTCACATTCTGTTGTAATCGCACACAAGCTCAACAACTGGCAACAGTCTTAAAGGGGTGGTTCACTAAAAATATAATGTAAATTCTGCCATCATTTACTTACCTTCATGTCTTTCCACACCTGTTTGACTTAATCATTACTGGGTCATTTCTATTATGCAGTACCTTTTTTTTCTACTCTAAATAAAATAAAAAGTGTATCACAGTCACTCCTTCTAGCCAATTTGGTGGGTTCAATTCTATATATACTATATATTCAATTGTAGTCTTTTAAATTGGTGTCTGAAAAAAACTGTGCAATGTAGTGTTACATAATCTACATTTCAACGTGGGATTGCTGTATTGCGCATAATTTTACTCATTAACAAATGTTTTCCAAATTACTAGCCACGCAAAATATTGACCTATTCCATGGGGAAAAACTACCATTTAGATATTTTTAATATTATCTCATAATTTGGCAGTAGGTATATTAGGCTGCTGTCACTTTAAGACCTGACATCCATTATACTGTTACACATGCGTTTTCTTTATCAACCGTGTACATTCACTTAAAACATAACTGACTGTGTTTACGTGAATACTCACCAAGACCGGCATTTTGACATGATTTTGTGTGTATTTGACTGTTTAAGAGCAATAAGCAGCGAAAAAGAACTCAATTTAGTACTGAGAGAAAATTTGGGTGTGAGTACAAAACCACTAGCCACAGTGGCTGGTGAGCAAAAAAAAGTTAATGTCAAGCGCTGATTATATTATATTTAAAATTATATATTTAATGTATAGTTTTTTTTTTTTTTTAAAGGCCTGAATATTTAATCGAATTATACAAGATAACTATGATTTTGTATATCATCGAAATATACTTATACTTAGATATAGGATTTTTTTTGTAAGAAAATATTTTTTATTCAGCAAGTATGCATTAAAATGATCAAAGTGACAGTGAAGACATTTATAATGTTACAATTTATGTTCTATTACAAATAAATGCTGTTCTTTTGAGCTTTCTATTCATCAAGGAATCCTGAAAAAATGTATCATGGTTTCCACGAAAATATCAAACAACTGTTTTCAACATTGATAATAATGAGTGTTTCTTGAGCAGCATATTAGAATGATTTCTGAAGGATCATGTGACACTGAACAAATCAAAACATATTCTCAAAGAAACATTTTCATCAAAACATTTTAACTAGAGAAATTAAAATATTTCTTAATACGTTGCTCGTTAATGCAGCACTTGTGAACCTGGCAAAAAAAGGCAACATTTATTAACACCAAAGTAGCTAAATGATTTTCAGTTCACCACATGTTCACTTAAAGCTGAAGTGTGTAAGGTCTACACCACTAGCATCACAAAACAGAAGTTCAAAAATGTCATCACAGTGGTTCCACTTTTCGAGGAAGTCAACCTACGAATGACTTTCTTATAGTTTTATCTTCACATTAAGCTGGGATAGGAGAGTACTTCAATTTTAACTGTGATATTTTAACAAGTATATTAAGACCCATTTTGATATAGACATATTTGTACTGCATAGTGGATTTGACCCTACTAATGTTAAATCTTTCTCCGCCATTGACTGACCATCCGGCTTTCCATGTTTTTACTGTTATACGGTAGGGGGTGTTATTACGTATCTGAAAGAGTAGAGAATCACCGAATCAAAACGCAGACAAAAAAGGAGCAGAAACAAGCGATAGAAGCATTGCTTATGCATGTTGTAATCTTTTAAAAAAGTGTGATTTTTCTCAGCGTTTTGTTTAAAATTTGTATGAAACTTACCCACATTCAAGAGCTGATAAATAAAGAATGCATTTTTTTTTTTATCTAAGGGTCTTTTCTTTCTTTTGATATATTCTATGTTCAGATATTCATATAACTAAATATTCTGGGGGCCATGACATTTTTGTAAAAATAAAAAACAAACAAACCACTGGCTGGGAAAGAGTTGAACACTCACATTTTAGTCAAACTCAAGGATGCTACATTTTCCTCATCGGTAAAAAGCAGTGTTAGAGCTGGTTGTAGTTTCCTTGGTAACATGCATTCTTGTTCTCAAGAGACTGTTGTTCTATCGTTAACATTCCAGGCCGTCATTTCTTCTTAACATCATGTGTACTGTTGTTCATCTTCGACTAACATCTCTGTCTCATGGCAATGATTTGATTTCCAGCCATCGATTCTCGTTCATTAATGAAGCATTTCAGTGAACGTGGAGATCATGAATATTTGATTCACATCGATGTGCCATGATTCCTAATGTCTTGATCTCTCTGCCTGCATGCATGAATTGTTCAAAACAAGGTTTGATTTACCTACATTAGATCTGTCATCTTCACTTACAATGGACTGATGGAGCAAATCAACTATTTCTGTTTTTACTCTTGATTGGTAAAAGAAAAAAAAATCAGACAAAATTATAGGCTTGCTGTCTGATTTTATTTGGTTTTAATTTTTGGATGTAATGCAAAACGAAATGAAAAATGTCTTGCTATGGCACATTCATTTACCTATCAATAAAACACTGGCTGTTTTTGACAATCACAAAAAATAAATAAATATTTTCATTCAGCAAGGATGGATTAAATTGATCAAAAGTGAGATTAAAGACATTTATAATGTTACACAAAAAATTATATTTCAGATAAACTCTGTTCCTTTGAACTCTCTATTAATAAAAAAAAAAAATCCTGACAAACCTTTATCACAGATATACTATATTGCCAAAGGTCTTGGGGTGCCTACCTTAATGTACATGCACGTTGATGACATCCCATTCTCAATCTATAGGGTTTAATATGAAGTTGGCCTACCCTTTGCAGCTATAACAGCTTCAAGTCTTCTAGGAATGCTTTCAACAAGGTTAGGAGTGTGTTTATGGGAATTTTTGACCATTCTTCTAGAAGCGCATTTGTGAGGTCAGGCACTGATGTCGAACGAGAAGTCCTGGCTTGCAGTCTAATTCATCCCAAAGGTGTTCTATTGGGTTGAGGTCAGGTGCAGGCCAGTCAAGTTCCTCCACACCAAACTCGCTCATCCATGTCTTTCTGGACCTTGCTTTGTGCACTGGTGCGCAGTCATGTTGGAATAGGAAGGGCCATCCTCAAACTGTTCCCACAAAGTTGGGAGCATGAAATTGACAAAAATGTCTTGGTATGCTGAAGCATTAAGAGTTCCTTTCACTGGAACTAAGGGGCCAAGCCCAACCCCTGAAAAACAACCCCCACACCATAGAGAGCAGTCCATCTGAGAGAGCAGTCCAAGACCAGTGAATTCTGGAAGGGAACAGGGAACAACTGGGCAGAGAAAAAATATGAGATAAAAAGAAAACAAAATCAAATAAAACAACAAAACTAGACAAAAAACAAATGGGCAGGTGAACAACAAGCAGCACAGAACACACTAGCTGAGGACAAAAGGAAAGAAAGAATAGATATAGCAGAAAAATCAAGCAATAAGGAAAGACCGTGAGCGCAAACAAGCGGACGCGCTGATTGCGAAACTTCAACAGCTGTGCGCACACAAGCGGACACGCTGATTGCGAAACACAAACATCTGTGTGCAAACGCACGTGGAAAAGACAGAAACAAACACAAAAGGTGGAATAAAACAGAAGGAAGATCAAACCCGAGTCCTGACAGATAAGCGTGATTGGTCACTCCAGAGAACACGTCTCCACTGTTCTAGAGTCCAGTGGCGGCGTACTTTACACCACTGCATCCGACGCTTTGCATTGCACTTGGTGATGTAAGGCTTGGATGCAGCTACTCGGCCATGGAAACCCATTCCATGAAGCTCTCTACACACTGTTCTTGAGCTAATCTGAAGGCCACACAAAGTTTGGAGCTCTGTAGCTATTGACTCTGCAGAAAGTTGGCGATTTCTGCGCACTGTGCGTCTCAGCATGCGCTGACCCCGCTCTGTGATTTTACGTAGCCTACCACTTTGTGGCTAAGTTGCTGTTGTTCCCAGTTGCTTCCACTTTGTTATAATGCCACTAACAGTTGATCGTGGAATATTTAGTAGTGAGGAAATTTCACGAATGGACTTGCACAGGTGGCAACCTATTACGGTACCACGCTTGACTTTCTATCACAAATGTTTGTAGAAGCGTCTGCATGCCTAGGTGCTTGATTTTATACACCTTTGGCCATGGAAGTGATTGGAACACCTGAATTCAATTATTTGGAGGGTCTCCCAATACTTTTTGCAATATAGTGTGTATATATATATATAAATATAATATAAATATTAGGGGTGTAATGGTACACAGAAGTCACGGTTTGGTGCGTTACTCGGATTTGGGGTCACAGTTCGATACGAGTTCGGTACAACAGGAAAAAGCAACAAATCCCCAATGCCAGGTTTCTTTTCATTTATTTTGAACAGACAGTAGTGCGGATTACAGTTTGTTCCACTTAGCGGTATTTAATCCCCCCTTGAGGTAGTTTGTATAGTACAGCCTCCTATAGCGTATTAAGCAGTAAACAGAATGCATAGTTTTTTGTAGGACTGATAAAAACAAAAGTTATTTGGTTATAATCAATTACAAAACTGAAAAAGCATCTCTTTAAAAGTACAAAATAAATAGAGTAATGAATAATAAAACTTCTGCAGAGATTAGTTTTCTTTGCGCGTGAGAATTCATTGACATGTGACGATGGCGGACGCACAAAGTTCAATATTACGCTTTTTCAAGAATTCACAAAAAGATGAGTGAGAAGGATAAAAGGTGCCATCTAAATATGTCCTTTCCATGAGTTGAGGCTTCCGATTTCCAGGACATGCATATTTCATCACTGGACTGTAGACTTCTACGACACAATGCCAAATGATTTTGTCTCATTATAACAGTGGAAACAACTTAAAATACTTAAGTCATTTATAGTCATACAGATAAGAGTAAGACATTCGAAACTGCCAAGGGTCTTTTTTTATTTATGTACAAGCACAATAAAAAAAACATTGTGCTTTTGTAAAATAAAGAAAACAAACAGGATGACGCTTTTAGCCATCCCGGTTTCCTTTCCGTGAAGTTAGTGGAGCACGTCACAAAAATGTATCTAAACTCAGCGTATAGGCTTGTATAAAGCTTGTGCGTGGCATCTGAACTCTTGTTTCTGTCAAGACCACTATTGTCAAAGATGATTTACAATTAGCATACTGTTTGGATTGGCGTTATGGTTCTGTTCTGGGCAAAAACTCCAGCAATAACCCCCCTAAGGGTAAATAGAACAGAACCAATATAATGTATTGCAGATATCATTAATGTAAATATTTAATATACAAAATAATTTAGGAATTTAATCTGATTCGAGGGTAATAAGAATACTAAATCCTGACTAGAGGTGGAGCTGGGGATGGGGGAGGGTAAAAGAGCTCTGGAGAAACGCGATAGCTGCTGATAGTACTGAAGGAGCTTATATATGTATGCTGTAATAGACATAGGTAGACGTGATCAGCTGACAGTCAGCTAATCCGAGCTTGACTAACGTGGCCTGCCAGAATTGAAGCTACACTTGATTTTGGGTTGGTGCATAGATTGTCCAATTCTTTTTCTTCTGCTTTTTCCTGTTGTGGTGGTTAGCAAACAGCTTTGCATTACCACACGTGTCGCCTGGACTGGAGTGTGGATCGCCTGTGACTGACTGTATTCACAGAACCGTGACAGCCATACCATGATGGTTCAGGACAAATACATGTACCGTTACATCACTAATATATATTAACACACAGGCATAATATATATATATATATATATATATATATATATATATATATATATATATATATATATATATATATATATATATATATATATATATATATATATATATATATATATATAGCTCTGGAAAAAATTAAGAGAACACTTATGAAATGAATGTTAAGTGGTCTCTTAATTTTTATATATATATATTAGAATTCTTGGATAATGCAAAAGAAAATTGTGTTGCTGTTACAAATTCATTTACTAACCAATAAAACAGTGGCTGTCTTTGACAATCACATTGCTAGATTTCATTATGATTTCACCTTGGGCAGAGATAGGCATGACAAAACATGACATATTACCCATTATTCTGAAAAACCAAAATGCAATCAATGCAATTTAAGCTCAATTGAAAGTATTTATTGCATAATATTGCATAATGTTGCATAATGCTGTTGATTGAGCTCAGGGCATTTCTTTAAAGTTTTATTCCAGCAGTGTTGATGACAGGTCTGATGAGTGAAATATAATCACAAGCTTATGAGTCATGTGATTGTGTGTGCAGAATCACGTATGTACCTGCAGAATATTTAGAGGAATATAGGGCAAGCCAGCAACTCCAGAGTGATGATCTCTCTGATGGCACAAATACTCAACAGTATGTATACCTCACTCACACACTTTCTCCTGTCAGCTTCATTGACTTATAGTAAAATGTGCAAAAAATTTGAGGTGTTGTATTTGTTTGTTTAGTCAGACAGTCACAGATCTTCCAGAGAGAGAAGATGGAGAGGGACAGGAGAGTGAACGACAGACAGCAGCTTCCAACAACTGGAAGCTACCACGAAGGTGAGTTCAAATATAAAACTTAACTAAAATTATTAGTATTCTTATTAGTCTTCCTTAAAACCATTTGGAGTAAAGTTTGGTGCATTCATTAGGGTCTGAACATCAATCTGACCAATTTTAGGGTCTTGCACTCAAAACCTTTACTGTCACTATCAGTTCAAAATTGGATTTTTCATATAACTTTTGAATTATGTGGCCTCGAAAACCTCAAAATTTACTGTAATTGTCTTGAATTTGACAAAGTCATAATATTTTTTACCAAATTATATCATTTTTTAATTTTAATAAAAAATGCTGTATGTTATTGAAACGGCCAACAAATATTGTTGATATATATTTAAAAATATATTTTCAATACGTTTTAGCTACTTTTATTTCTTTGTATATTTTTGTCCCATTTTTAAATATTGTCAATCCAAATTTATAAATATATTTAAAATGTCCAAAATATCCACTTATTCTTCAAACTGCTTGCCTATAGCAACGCCTTGAGACGTAGACAGGAAAACAACCTGGCAAGTCCATCACAGGGCTTGTTCAAAATATGTATAAAAAAACATTTAGCATTTCCCAAAATGTATTTTAAGATTGGAAACGTCTTTTTTTATATTTTGAAATTGAAAACATTAAAACAGTGGTTCCCAACCACGTTCCTGGAGGACCCCCAACAGTGCACATTTTGGATGTGTCCTTTGTCTGACACACCCACATCAGGTCTTGGAGTAGCTACTAATGAGCTGATGACCTGAATCAGGTGTGTTTGATTGAGGAGACATGCAAAATGTGCACTGTTGGGGGTCCTCCAGGAACGTGGTTGGGAACCACTGCATTAAAAGAAATATATTTTCAGTACGAAGCTGCACTGTTTACACCATAAATGGATAGCACCAAATATTTATCAACTAAATTTAACTTGGCCTAATTATGTGGATTTTCATTGCCATATATCATTTCAAACTCATCCTCCATCTTTCATAAGATCTTCCCAAAATTTTGGCCTGATAATCTTGTGACCCAGCTGGCAAAATGTATCAAATTCATATAAAAATTTCATATGCCAACTGATTTATCTGTAACACAGCAACAATGTTGACTGTGAAAATGTCCATCAGTTGTCAGGCTTTATATTGGCAACACTTTGTCTGACTCTCATAAAATATTGGCTCAAATATTGGATTTTAAAATGCCAGACGGAAGTTTATACACACACTTTACACTTAATCACTGCCTGGTTCTGTGGTTAAAGCTGTTGGCTTGCAATCAAAGAGTCAAATCCCACGTCACTGAATTTGTACCGCTAGTACAAATGTTTTTAACAAAACTTGGAAAATACATTTTCCAGACATGCAAAGAAAACACATAGAAGGTGGGATTATAACAGTAAGAAATGTGAAAATACGTATGACTGCATTGAATTAATGTGTTATAGTGCATAAACAGTACCATAAATACTGGTAAAAAGAGATCAATTATTGTTTTACAATATACATTTGAAACTCATATTCTTTTTAAATTGGCCTGTATCATCTACAGGCCTTGAATTTTATTTATACAATTAATTGTACAACTTGTCAGTAAGGGCAACTGTGGAAAAATTATGTAGATGTATTGATCAGAATGTTTGGCAAATTGTCATTACTTGATGTTAATTGAATGTTGCATGTGTGTTTGTTCAGAGTGGAGTTGCACAGGGAAGCAGGGAAATCTCTGGGCATCAGTATTGTTGGTGGGCGAGGCATGGGCAGTCGCCTTAGCAACGGAGAAGTGATGCGGGGCATCTTTATTAAACACATCTTGGAGGACAGTCCAGCAGGACGCAACGGCACAATAAAGACAGGAGACAGGATTGTAGAGGTACACATACATGCACGTTCATTTAGCTAAATAGAAAAATTGTTAATTAAAATGTTTTTTTATATACAGCTAGTTATAAATACCGTAAATTAACCCTAACCCTAATGCAAAACCTGCTGCATTTGTACAAAAAAAAAAAAGTATAACTTATAAATATGCTACGGTCACTCAGCTTAGGGCTCCTGGACAGGACCTCGACTGTGTTGGCATATCAGTTGCCTCGAGTTGCTAACAATATTTTGCTGGCCCTGTGGAGGTTTTAGCACGTGTTAGTCTGATGGACAACATGGCAACGGATGCATATATAAAGGCGGTTGAGGCTCACGTTGCAACTCGCCCACCATCTCTTCCTTTGGAGTCGGCAGCGACTAAAGTCACTGCGGGCCACTCATGTCCCAGGTGATCTCAATCATGCAATGGACGTGCTGTCACGACAAGTGATGCTCCAGGGAGAGAGGAGACTCCATCCCCAGGTGGTCCAGCTGATCTGGAGTTGATTTGCCGAAGCACAGGTAGACCTGTTTGCTACCCAGGAATCTTCCCACTGCCCGCTGTGATGTTCCCTGACTGAGACAGACGTTGTGCAAAGTCAGAGAGGGTAAAGAACATGTTCTGCTGGTTGCGCCGTATTGGTCTAACCTAGACTTGGTTCTTGGAGCTCATGCTCATTGCAACAGCCCCTCCCTAGTAAATTCCCCTAAGGAAAGACTGCAACAGCCCCTCCCTAGTAAATTCCCCTAAGGAAAGACATTGTTTCTCAGGGACGGGGAACAATTTGGCACCAGCACCCAGACCTCTGGAACCTCCACATCTGGCCCCTGGATGGGACGCGGAAGACTTAAGTGGACTATCACCGCCAGTGATAGACTCTATATCTCAGGCTTGAGCCCCCTCTATGCGGTGGGTTTATGCTTTGAAGTTGAGTCTGTTTATTAACTGGTGTTCTTTCCAAGGTGAAGACCCACAGAGATGCGCAATTGGGTCTGTGTTTTGCTTCCTGCAGGAGAGTTTTTTCAGGGACTGCTGCCCCCCTCCACCTTGAAATTGAATGTGACCACCATACTGGGCCTACAGAGAGCTCCTTTTGAGCCCTTCAAGTCAGTTGAGCTAAGTGTTCTCTCTTTGAAGATGGCCCTCCTGACCACGCTCACTTCCATCAAGAGGGTTGTGGACCTGCAACCATTTTCTGTCAGCGAAGTGTGCTTAAAGTTTGGTCCAGCATATTCTCACATGAACCTGAGACCTCAGCCGGGTGCCCCTATTAGGGAGCAAGTGGAGAACTTGCAAGTGCTGTGCCGGGATGAGGTCAATGCTGTGTCCAGTACGTGCCTTGTTTCAACTGCACACAGAGCATCAGATACTCTGAGCAGCTCTTTGTCTTTTTTGGGGGACAGCAGAAGCGGAAGGGTGTCTCCAAACAGAGGATGCCCCACTGGATTGTGGATGCCATTGCCTTGGCACACCAGACTCAAGATGTGCTGTGCCCCTTAGGAATGCGAACACACTCCACAAGGAGTGCATCCTCCTGGCTCTATCTAACGGCACCTCTCTAACAGACCCAATAACTTCAAGATTTTTCCTCCAGTTTTATTTTGTGTATTACGAACAGGTAAGCGACCGGCAACTGGCCAGGTGTTCCCTTTGCACACAGCACCTTTCTCCTCCCTGAGATGATAACAAATGCTTTTTTATCCATGTGAGCACCACAGAAGGGTGAACACTCGATGTGTTTTACCCTTTAGCACCCTGAGACAGTCAAATTCAGCAGAGGAATTTGATGCCAGGCCCAATACTCGTGATGTATGCCCTTTCAGGTCAACCCGTGTATTTGGGCTAGGTGATCTATATGTAGTGATTCCCTGATGGAAATCAAATATAATGTATTTTCTATGGTACAGTTTCCCTGACTGTAAAACCGTGTCTTCCCCTAGGCAGAGCTTTGCTCTTCTGCCAGTTACTTTGTTGTAGAGATCTTCCCTTTTCAGATAGGACCTACAGCAGAAACTTTCCAGCTTTCCATCTTTCCATGTGTAGTACTTCCCAGTTGGTAAGTCCATGTGATGTTTTTCTCCACATGTTTACCTCCCTGCGGGCAGGATGTGGCCTCCGTAATGTTCTTTCTCTGCAGAGAGAAAGGAACACTTCCCCTGCACAGTGTAAGGTTTTTTCTAAAATATAGTCAAAAAACGTCTGAAGCGACCTATTCCCATTGTAAGTTTCTGTCCCCGCGTGGTACAAAGGACTACGTGGCTCACATGGGACGATAGAAAGGTTACAACGTTGTAAGTGCAGCTTGGTGACATCTGCTCCGCCAAACCCTAGTAACACGGTTCAGCTTGTTGTGGCATTTTCCATAGGGACCCAGAGTGTCAGTACATCGACACAACATCGAAGTGAATGACAGACAGGGAATGTTTTGGTTACTAGTGTAACCATCGTTCCCTGGTGGAGCGAAAGAACGTTGTGTCCCACCTGTCACAACACTGAACTGCCCGCTGAATGGCCGGGACATACTCTTGACTCCTCAGCACAAACCGTGAATGCACGCCATCTCCTTTTATTCCCGTAAGTACAGGGGAGTGGTGCATGCAAATTTCACTCGTGAATCTCTCATTAGACTTTTCTCAAAGTCTCAGAGGTGATTAGGGCTCTCAAGTTTGACCCCTAGTTGTCAGTACATTAACACAACGTCTTGTTCCTCCATCAGGGAATAGAGGTTACAATAGTAACCAAGACGTTTCCTTTATAATCAGCGAAGCTGTCTACACTGGAATTGGCCAAACATGGCACAGTTTGCACAGTTTTCTACTTGATGTCTGACTTTTTAAAATGTGATGTGGTATAAATGATTTAGCAAAATCAGTTCAGTTATTTTTACTGTGGCATTGTATATACTGGTATGCAGCCCAGCCTGCCTAGGCAAACAAGGTGGCGTCTTTTGGTGGGTTTTGAACAGAGCTACGCACCTGCTGATATAGTCGAGTAATGACTTCATGAACTCAAGCTGTGTGTGTGTGTGTGTGTATATGTGTGTCAGGTGGGAGGAGTGGATCTGCGTGACGCCAGTCATGAGCAGGCAGTGGAGGCCATTCGTAATGCTGGAAACCCTGTGGTGTTCTTGGTCCAGAGCATCATTCACAAAGACAGAGTCAGTATCACACACACAATAGAAGCATCTACTGATCATGGGAAATGACAAGATCCTTTTATTTATGCTTTTTAACACGTTCATAACATTTATATGAGTTGCATACTATGGGCCAGATTTACTAAACAGGGCAAATTAGCATGAGAGCGAAATTCCATAAAAACGCTGATGGGAGTGGACAGTTCTGCATGCGATCTACTGACAACGTGCAAATTAAAGCACACAGACTCAGACGGATCATTTCCATAATAAGCAATGCAATCTTCCCGTTAGCGTCTGTTTTAAGACGTGCTTTTTGGGGGGCGGTAAATACTAGTACATTTACGAGCGCAAACCTTTGTAAATCACCTTGCATTTAAATACTCTCCTCACATAAATTTTGTGCCTGAAAGGGAAACTCCTACAAACACATATGCAATACGTTCAGCCACAAAATAACTGTGCCCACGCCTTTTCAGCGCTAATTTGTTACTGCACGTCTTTAGTAAATCCTGACAGGGTTTGCGCTGGCACAAGCTGTTAGTAAATCTGGCCCTAACTATGGCGGGGCAATATAGCTTAAATCTCAATGTGGGTTGTGACAATACTAATGTTTTAGTAGTTGATATCAATATTAGTGAAATTTCTAAAACTGTTATGCCATTACACAATAATTTATTTAGAAAGTTAGATGCTCATATATACATATATTTTTTTGCATTTATATTTTATGTATTTGATCTCCAATGGTTTAATTTCTTTGTCTGAAATCTGAACAGCCACTGCATGCCAAGATTTTTCCAAATGTTTCATGTAAGAAGTAAAATGCAGTAAAAAATAGTTAACAATTCTTCCTCACTGATTTTCACTACAATAATTTTCATCTAAATTTTCCAATATAACAATATGTACCTTTGTGAAAAAGAAGTATAATAACTTCTTTTATATGGTTGAAGTTAGGGCTGTAATCAACCAAAGAAAATCTTGGTCGACTGAAGTCCTGAAATGTTTCACTAAAAATCGACTAAAAATGACGTTAGGAAAAAAAATTATTAGCTGCGCACTGTGCACAGTACTTGGTGGCCTTGTTGTCTGCTTAAATGAATTATAAATAAACATAAAAAACTAGAAGGCTATTTGCAGTATATTAAATAGTTTTTGACCTGATTATTTTGGACTGAAATGAGTCTGACACACGAGTCTGTCGGCTCTGACAGCGTTGCATCACGTGCACCTGCCCAATATCATAGCCTATGATTTCTGAAAAATATAGTATTATGTTGTCAACTAGTGATATCGTCACAAGAACCTTTGAGGAATATGCAACATAATTTAGACAATTTTTGTCATATGTATTATAATAACTGACAGACACTATCATTTCAGCCGCTCTGTGCAGCTCGAACAAGTGAGCTCAGCTCAGCTTCACGGCTGAGACACGAATAGACTATTAACTTAAAGCTTTTACTCTTAAACACAAAAGGCACATCCACTTTAATAAAAATGGAATATTTATTAAACAAGCCAGATAAAGAGCAGAAACTAAATAAAGTGCATAACTGAAAAATAAAGCATAGGTTCAAAACTAATACAAACAGTGGCCACAGCGCATCGCGCATTAGGCTCCAAATAAAAAACATTGAAATATGGCAATTCTGATATGTTCATATAGCCTACTCAAAACAGACGGGGCAACCTAACGCAGACAAGTTAGCTTACCGTTTTTAGGTGATATTACATGTTTGTCGTCAAGCTGTGATATGCAAACTGTTGCTTGCAAAATTTGCATTCGTCTTTTCTCCCATTTTCTATTTTTTTTAAAAATGCTGCCACACTGCCGATGTCTTTGTTGACATGGTAGAAGAGGACTGACTAGGAAAACACTCTCACAATTAAATAAATAATATACAGAAAAGTATAGCCTAACGTTACTTCAATCGGTCTCTCTTCTCCAGTGGGTTAGGGCTAATCCAAAATAAGTGAAAACAAGGGGGTGTTCTGAAGACAGACTGTTACCTGTGAAACAGGAGTGCTCTGAAAAGACCCCCATTAGCAATTAGTGCTTTCCACCTGATGAAATGAACGCGGCAAAACTGATGAAATGAACGCGGCAAAATCAGAATTTTGGTCGAACCAGAACGTATCGACTAATAATCGACTAATCGACTGGGAGATTACAGCCCTAGTTGAAGTGTTCTGCCAAATGTTATGACAATCATTTATGGTAAACTAAAATATACTTGAATGTCATTTCTATTGAAACTTGCGTGTCATGAATTTAAATATATTTGTAATTGCACATGTGTAATGATGAAGTTGCAATTAAGTACATTTAAATAAATAAAACTTTAAATGTAATATTTAATGACACACTACTGTTAAAATTATAATCAAGTACTTTGCATGTGTTTAGTATGTTAGACAACACATCAAAATAAGTTTAATTCTTTAAAGGAACACTCCACAAGTCCCCTAGAGTTTAACAATTGAGTTTTACCGTTTTCGAATCCATTCAGCTGATCTCTGGGTCTGGCGGTAGCACTTTTAACATAGCTTAGCATAGATCATTGAACTATACTCTCATTCCTGCGTAATAATCAAGGAACTTTGCTGCCATGGGTGCAGCAGGCGCAATGCTATTACACAGCGCCTGAAAATAGGCTAACTTCCGTCAACATAACCAACTTGAGTTTTAAATAGGAAAAATATCTAAACTCTTCAGTCATTTTTGAGTGAGATGCTAACGGTCTAATCAGATTCAATGATCTATGTTAAGCTATGCTAAAAGTGTTACCACCAGACCCGGAGATCGGCTGAATGGATTCGAAAACGGTAAAACTCAATTGTTTAACTCTAGGGGAGTTGGAAAATTAGCCTATTTAAAAAAAAAAATGTTCCTTTAAAAGCAATGATTCAATACATTTAAGTACACTTCTTTTTCACAAGGGTAGTAATAAACAGTGATATGTACCTACATATGTACCTACATATTTAATACAAACATTTTAATACAAAAAACAATTTAATGCTTTAAATAAATTAATTGAAACAATTTAGATTAATAGAAATGAATCAAGCTTACCAAATTGAACAGTTTGGCTGCTGAAGTTTAAATCAGAAAGACTATTAAAACACAGCTCTCTTAATGCTACTCGCAAGAAAGGAGGACATGCTTTTTGAGAAACATAATGGCCAAATAGGAAGCATATTAAAAACATCCCAATGTACACAGTGTTGCTTAATTTGATATTGGCAGCATAATCATTGTGAGTCATAGTATCACAAATACTAACTAACCGCTTTCATTACCATTTAGTGCTCAAAAAGATACTACTTTGCATCTGTCTCTCACCCTCCTCCTCATCTATCTGTCTGTCTGCTCTTGATCCTCACAACATCTGTCTGTCTCTCAGCCTGGCTCTCTGTATAGTTTTGATTCACCTCCTGTCATAGAGAAATACGGGGCAACGTTAAAATGCTTCCCTATGCCAAAGTGTCAGGTAATTTCTGTTCGGCCCTCAGCCGACAGTCTTATCTCTGCTTCCAGCATTCCTTCTTTCAATTGACATCCGCTTAGCCTTAAATTTTGCCAGTAAATCAACTTAAAACACATTTACATGGGAACGCAATCAAATGTGATTAAATAAGTAATGTTCCTATTATGTCTCTCCAAAGTTCAACTGTTGTCCCAAGCCTCATTTTTCAATAACGCCACTTTTAGTTTACATATTGGATTTTTTTAATGATCTGTCTCCCAGGATTAAATGTGTTTAGGCTGATATACTAGCTTGCTAACACCCTGTGTTGTGCTTCTAGAAGCCTCCTGTAGCCCTCCTACAGCTGAACTGCTCAGAGCAAACCCTTCATCCTTATCCTGAAACCTGCTTTACATACAAACCGCTACAGGTTAGACTGAGACGTCCTGTGTGTGTGTCTGATGTGTTTTATGGTTATCAAATGGTACATTTTAGAAAACTCTCCCATGGTTTTCCGTGGTTATAAGCATGTTCATGCAATTTTTTAACTCTTATCTCTACTATATGCTAACGTTCTTTAGGGAAAACATATATTGATGACATTTTTGTGCAGTAAAATACTCTGTTAAATGAAAACATCCCTTGTGAAAGAGAAGTGCACTTCATTGTTTTGAATTTGCATTTGTAGTGTACTTCAAATCTAAGTTGTAAACCTGCAGATAACAAAATAATAATAATAATAATAATAATAATAATGAAATAAAAAGCCACTTAAGTGTACTTAAAGAGAGTACACGTTCATGACTACACACTTTTTAAAAGTCCACTTTGTAATAATGTCAAATTAATAAATTATTACTTAAAGGGGTGGTAAACCACGATTTCACTTTTCTAACTTTAGCTAGTGTGTAATTTGCTGTTTGAGCATAAACAACATCTGCAAAGTTACAACTTTCAAAGTTTAAAGCAAAGGGAGATATTTGCTTTTAAAGAAATCAATTTCTAAGGACTACAGCAAACGGCCGCTAGGGACTACTAGACATTCCTCCAGGATTGCTGACATCACCAGCCCCAATATTTACATAAACCCCTCCTCCGAGAATATGAAATAAGGGGGGGGCGAGGCCATTTTGTATCGCCGCAGGGAAGCGTTGTTGTGGTATAGTTAGTAGGCTGGAGTGTTGTTGCCGCAATGCCGACGAAACGCTGTTATTTTCATCCGGATTGCAGGTCCACTTTGTTCAGCCTTCCTAGGGATGAGGGTGCATTGCAGTGCGTTTAACATACAACATGTTATATGCATGTGTGTAAGAGACAGAGGGGAACAGGTCGCATTTGCAGCAGATACATGCTGCCCATCATAAATTAAAGCACGAGACAGACAGGGGTCGGAGGAGAAGACCGGAAAATGTGACATAATGGGCAATATTCGTCTGTATTTGCAATACACGAGCCGCGCGGTTCAGCTGCGTGAGACAAACACTGCCAGTGTGAGATGGGCACGCGCGGCTCCCGCTGCACATTTCACGCAGGAAGCTTCCACAATCTTCGCAAGATCAATGAAGGATGCGCACAACGGCTTGTCCTGAAAGATGGATTTAAAAACAGAAGCTGTTTATGGGCCACAACCTGTATGTATGATTTATTTTTCGTTGATGCTTTTTCCTGTAATAGTTCGTATTGTTAACTGTACGTTGTAGCAAGGAAGTAAACATGACAGCGCTGTTTGGCTCTGCAAACCAGTTTGTTAAATGCTTATTCATACTTAACGTTATCTGACAAACACCTAACGTTACAAACTTTTTTTTTTAAATCTCAACAGCGAACTTGGCATTAGTGTAAATTATTCTTTGATTAGAGCTTTTATGTATTGTTTATCTACAGGCATGCTAAACATGGTTCTGTGTTTGATTTGGATACTATAATAAAGCCAATGTTTAGTGTTCGTTCTTGCGGCAGATTTGGAAAATCGTTCTAAAAATACAAAAGTAATAGTGCCATTCAGTAGCGATCACTATAGATCCGCAGTCAGGTTCTGCTCGATCATCTTCACTAAAATTGTCTGGGTCTGATTCGGGCTCAAATTGGTATGGTTTTATTGACGCCATTGTACTACCCAAAGCACAGTCTACCGGTAAAGGTAAGGGGCGTGACGTTTCCGACAAATGTGCACTAAGCGGTTAGCGAATCACAACACACTGGGCCAGCTAACCAATCTGAGCCCATTGCGTATTTTTGAGGGACCGGCTTCATACAACCCGGAAACCATCAGACCGTTTTTACAAGGAGGGACAGAGCAGTGCAGAATAAAGGTAAAATTTATGAAAAATAATGTACTTTTTTAAAAACGAAGCATGAACACGTTACAGTGCACCCCACAAACACAATCAAGCCTTCGAAAGAGTGTGCTTTACCACCCCTTTAATAAATAATTCTTTTGATAATCTTTTGTAATGCCATAAAGAAGCATTTTAACACTTATTTTGGTATGTTGACTATACTAAAGCACTTGTAAAGTACTTGATTTTAATTTTGTTCAATATTACATTTATAATTAATATATTTTTAATTTACTAAACTGTAGCTTCAACAGTGCAAATTCAAATAGTTTCAATGGAAAATTAAAATAGAAATGCATGGCATTTAAGTATATTTTAGTATTGTCAGTACATTCGGCAGCACACTAAACATATTTCAACGACAATAGAAATAATTATGAATTTACATATAAAAAGTCCTACTTAAGTGGGTCAAAAACACTCAGTTCAGCTGATTTCATTTAATATAATACATTTTTATTTAATTGCAATTAACATGCAATTAAGTGTCCGAAAACATTCCATTTAGTTTGCACTTAAGCACTCTTTTTAAAAGTATGCTAAAGTGTACTTCTTTTTCAGAAGGGATTCTGTGATCTGACTCAAAACAAACAAAAATGTTTTTAATTAAGATATCACACATCACGACTGTTTTTGCTGATATCTCAACCTGCAAAAGATCTAAAAACTACACCATGAATCATTTTATTACCCCATACAGGATTGAATGTATTGTAATAATGTTTAACTCATCTCAGTAACATGTCCAAGTGCTGGTATATTTCTAACTGGCCACTGCCTCGTATCAAGGCACCTTTAAAGTTTGGCTCCATGCAGCCTGTCCTTCACTTCATCAGACCTTTATAAACTCTCTGTGTCCAGATGTGCGTTAATGATCCATGCTTCATTCCCGCCCAGCAGATGGCTCTCTGCAGATGGCTCTTAAAACTAGCTTTGTTTCAATGGTACTGAACAACAAGTACAAAACACGAAGGGGAATCCACAGCTGGCCCACGGCCATAAGGACAGACATTCATTACTGTGGAGGACTTTTAGTTTGGATCTTCTCTAGACCAACAGAGAGCTTTGTAAATGACATTAGAGTTTAATGACATTATTGAGGTCATGAAGAGAGGTTTTTGTGGGACTTCATCTTAAGCTGTGTTTGATGAGGGTTGTTCTTTAATTTTTAATAACGGGCAGACATCTGCGCTGGATGCAGTGGAAGACATTTCAGCCTTCAACTTGAAGACCAGCAATGAGAAGGTGAGTTAATTTGCGCATTGTCAGTAGATCATGTGCAGAATGGCCTGTATAGTAAATCTGGCCCCTAGTCTTTTGAATTCAAGGTGGCTTTATATAAGGAACAGACCAAATCACTGATGTCATTTTATCTGTTGTTTTAGTATTATTTACTCTACTATTATAGTATTGATTATTGAATTGGCTTTTATTTTTTTATTTTCAGTTTTCATATAAATTCTAATTTTTATTAGGTTTTTGTATTTCAATTTAGTTGTATTCTTTATTTTAGCCATTTTAGTACTTTAACACACTATGGCAACATTTTTAAGTTTTTCCATCTAATATTTATTTTTATTTTATTTAAGCGTCATTTCAATTGACAAAAATTATATATAAAATAGTTTTAATAGTTTTAGTTAAAAATAACAACACTGACTAATAATCTTTTCCTCCAGTGCGCTTTTTATTCAAGGGGCCCCATTTTAATGATCTAACTGCATGGTCTAAAGCACACAGCGCAAGTGCACTTAGGGCACGTCCAAATCTACTTTTGCTAGTTTAACGTAGTTTAATGGTTAGCATGGTTTAAAAGGGTTGTCCCTATTATATTAATGAGGCATGGGTGTGTTTTGGGCATAACGTGCAATAAACCAATCAGAGTGTCATCTCCCATTCCCTTTAAAAGCCAGGTGCGCTCGCGCAATGGCGGATTCGCTACTTCAACCCGACGAGTCAATTTAAATACATGTGTGTATTGCCACTATTGGTCAAATAATAAGCCAATTTCATTCGTCATTACTGGAAATAGGCAATTCTGAAACATGCAATGACTATCCATTATGACATGTAGGCATTTTTATATTTATGGACACAATAATAATCATTTACATTTTAATCCTTTCATTTTTTTATATTTAAAAATGTTTGTGCTGTTGCGCATCCTTGTGTGTGAAATAAGCAAATTGTAAAATCATGTTGTGCACCCGCCTATAGGCGCATATTATACTAACGCGCTCTTTGAATGACAAAAAAAATATTGCACTATTGACTTTAGACCAGGTTTCAGTTAGCTCAGTTGTTTTCAGTTGCCTCAAAATAGCAACGTGCCAACAATACGCCTCAATACACCTTGTTTTCAGACCAGGCGCAAGACGTGAAAATGAATACTGCGTCGGGCTGAAACTAGCAAAAAACACTTGCGCCGCATTGCGCCGGGTGTATAATAGAGACCAAGAGCTTCTGAAACCAGTCAGTGAAATTAACTCTGATTTGTGAATTTATGTTCGGTATATAAATATATACATATATTATTTATACTGAAGAGCCAAAACATTTTGACTACCTGCCTATTATGCTGTTGGTCCTCTGCATGCTACCAAAACACCACTGACCCACCAAGGCATGGAATCTACAAGACCCATTAAGGTGTCCTGTTGTCTCTGGTGCCAAGAAGTCCTGTAGATTGCGAGGTGGAGCCAACGTGGATCAAACTTGTTAGTCCAGAACATCCAATAAAAGCTCAATTGGATTGAGATCTGGGGAATTTGGAGGCCAGGTGTCGTGACCTAGATGGGAGTGAGGTTTAGGGGCGTGAGTGTAACGGAGGCCAGCTAGTAGTTGCTGTGCGAGTAAACTTCACTCCTCTGATCTGAAGAGACGCTCTAGCGACTGACGCTAGAGGTTGCAACCCCTTATCCTCCTTGTTAGAGCGTTCGACTCTCATGCCAGCGGACCCGGGTTCGAACAGGGGGGGTTACACAAGGTCCAGTTCTGACACTCACTTGCGGTTTTCACGGCGATGCCATGAGAACCATTATTTTTCTAACCATTTTATATTCTAATGAAACTTTTGTGCAAAGGAAGGGTTCTTTGGATATTAACGGTTCTTCATGGACCCATACACCCCGCCAAAGAACCTTTATTTTTAAGAGTGTAGGCACTCTGATTGGTCTGCGGCTACGCAACCCCAAAATTGTGACACATTCCTCCTTTAACCATCATTCAAATTTTGTGTGACTTGTGCCACGGTAGACCTTCTGTTGGCTCAGACCAGACGGGATAGCCTTCGTTGCCCTTGTGGATCAATGAACCTTGGGCACCCAACACCCTGTTAGGAGATAATCAACAATATTTGCTTCATCTGTGACTGGTCATAATGTTTTGGCTCATCAGTGTGTATAAATAAGACTTGAAACATCATGAAGAGTGAGGATATAGACAGAAACTACTTCTCAGAAGCAGAGTGTTCACTAATAGCCTGTCAGTTTGAGTCCTGATTATTTCACAGACATAATTGTGCAAGAAAATGTAATATGACGTTGTGCTTGAGGCAAGGTTCCTTAATCATATATAAGCTAGAAATACCAGAGAGTTTTACAATTGTGATTTTCAGGCTTGGAAAAGTCATTGAAATGTCTGTAATAGTTAAGCATTTCAGAGCGGGTCTTTTGAAGATAACCGCCTTTGTGATGCATGTTACTGGCTAACAGTTCCCTATGGTACAATAAGGCAGTGGTCTTTTTGTTAACAATACACAATACATCAATTTGCACACTAATATAAATAATTGTTTAAATCTCTTAATTCCTAAGGATTTTTTCCTGACATCCAGAAATCCAAACATGGAAATTCACCCCACCAAACTAAAATGAGCAAACAACTGAAAAAACCATTAGAATGAATTGGCAAAATAGGATTGGAGCAGGGCCGTGCACAGGGGGGTGGCCCGGTGGCTAGAGCCACTGCCCCTCTGCCCTCATCGGCTGAGTTGCTCACCCCCAGACAGGGGTGTCAATTTCATCTTAAAGTTGGGGGGGGACAATAAACATGACATTTCTCAAGAGAAATTTTTGAAGGGGACACAAATAATACAGCCAACATCGTACTTGTAAGGATGTGTACCAAAAAAAAAAAAAACATTTCGTACTTATTTGCCGTTTTGGTGTTCTGAAAAATTATCTAATGTCTGTTTTTCTTTTCTCTGTCATTTTATCTGACCAACAACACAAAGCGATAGTAGTTTAAATACGGTTAAGGTTCACCACGCAGTCATATTATAATTATTAAATTATCTTGCGTCCTCCACATAGTATTTTATACTATGATATTCAGATATTTAGATATTCAACTAATCTGCCACTTATTATCATATTGAGCAAAACCCTACACAGATCTGACTGAACTTTCGGTTTAGAATTAGCCAATTTTTAGAATTTGGGGGCGGGTTGCTTGAATTTTTGGGTTCATTAGCCTATTATTCGTAATGAAAAACACAACAACAAAACAGTACAATGACACACTCCCTTAAATAGGCGCTTTTACGCTTTGAAACCAAATCTTCAATAATCTTGACTGTCAGCTGTTCGGCTCGTGCTGTATTGAGCAGACACGTTCAGTTTTTAATTGTTTTGTCAGTTCTCTAACTGAACTAAATTATTTTATTACTGTACAGTGGAGCGGGGCGGGGCGGTGCGGCGGTGGGCAAGTGATGTTAACAGTGTTTTCCCTAATCTGTATTAAAGAGAAAAGAATCACTTCATCTGACATTTAAAGTGAATAAAATAGCCTTGACAGCTACTTACTGGTGTTTCACAACTGCTGTCTGAAGAGCCTTGTTCTCTCCCCAAACTTGTGTGGTAGTTTTTCTACGGTCTATGGGTAACGTTAGTTGAGGTGCACGGTGGATCAAACCACTGTGAGGCAAGGGGGGACCCGTTTGCGTTTGTATTGTTTTACTACTTACACATTTATTTTAAGTATATATTGTTATATTATTTACAATACTCAGCATGGTTTTTAGGGGGGGACAGCCCTCAGATTGGGGGGGTCCTGTCCCCCCCCGTCCCCCCCGCGATTTACGCCCCTGGGGGGGATTCCTGTAAAAGCGTTCTGTTCCGCTAAAGATCCACTAATTCCGCTAATCCGCTCCATGTTTTCCCGCTCGCTCCGCAGCATCGCTGCGCTCTCTGTGGAGACGGCAGTTCCAGAATGTCGTTCCATTAACAGATCGATTACAAACTACAATCTACATTAATACAGACAGTGGTTGATCCGGAATTAGTAATTTGGTAGTTTGTTTTTGTATTTCTAATAGTGCTAACAACTTGTGCAAAGATATCCACATTCTTGGAAGATAATTCATTGTCTTCAAATTAGTGTACCTGATCTGATCTACTATAAATAACACAACATTTGCTGTTGTTGGCAGAAAAAAACAATGACTTCACAAAAAAAAAGAGCAAAAAAGGGAGGCTAATGCCTGTTCAACATTGCAAATATGGATTCAAAGCTCCAGCATGCCAGCAGGTAAATCTTTAGCAGACAGTTTGTCACACTTTAACTCCTGTAAAGTATATTTCCCATTGTAATCAATTGTCTGAGTTAATACTATCTATAACATTGCTACATCATATTTATGATATTTTATTAAGACCATATTAATAGTATACACAATTAAAAAAGGTAATGGGCTATACTTGTTCTAAATGAGTTGTATCATAGGGTACAATGCTGGGGCTAAAGGCACACACTAAGAAAAATTTGCTTTTTAATAATGTACAAGTTAATAAAAAAATCTCTTTAGCAAAGTTTGTACTATTTTCTTTTCTTTTTTCTTTTTTTTTAACATACAGAAACATTTTAAATGTTTAAAGGGGTGGTAAAACACATTCTTTCGAAGGCTTGATTGTGTTTGTGGGGTGCACTGTAACGTGTTCATGCTTCGTTTTTAAAAAATTGCATTATTTTTCATAAATTTTACCTTTATTCTACACTGCTCTGTCCCTCCTTGTAAAAACGGTCTGATGGTTTCCGGGTTGTATGAAGCCGGTCCCTCAAAAATACGCAATGGGCTCAGATTGGTTAGCTGGCCCAGTGTGTTGTGATTCGCTAACCGCCTAGTGCACGTTTGTCGGAAACGTCACGCCCCTTACCTTTACCGGTAGACTGTGCTTTGGGTAGTATTAGAAACAATGGCGTCAATAAAACCATACCAATTTGAGCCCGAATCAGACCCAGACAATTTTAGTGAATTTGATCGAGCAGAACCTGAAAGCAGATCTATAGTGATCGCTACTGAATGGCACTGTTACTTTTGTATTTTTAGAACGATTTGCCAAATCTGCCGCAAGAACGAACACTAAACATCGGCTTTATTATAGTATCCAAATCAAACACAGAACCATGTTTAGCATGCCTGTAGATAAACAATACATAAAAGCTCTAATCAAAGAATAATTTACACTAATGCCAAGTTCGCTGTTGAGATTTTTTTAAAAAGTTTGTAACGTTAGGTGTTTGTCGGATAACGTTAAGTATGAATAAGCATTTAACAAACTGGTTTGCAGAGCCAAACAGCGTTGTCATCTGTGTACTTCCTTGCTACAACGTACAGTTAACAATACGAACTATTACAGGAAAAAGCATCAACGAAAAATAAATCATACTTACAGGTTGTGGCCCGTAAACAGCTTCTGTTTTTAAATCCATCTTTCAGGACAAGCCGTTGTGCGAATCCTTCATTGATCTCGCGAAGATTGTGGAAGCTTCCTGCGTGAAATGTGCAGCGGGAGCCGCACGCGCCCGTCTCACACTGGCAGTGTTTGTCTCACGCAGCTGAACCGCGCGGCTCGTGTATTGCAAATACAGACGAATATTGCCCATTATGTCACATTTTCCGGTCTTCTCCTCCGACCCCTGTCTGTCTCGTGCTTTGATTTATGATGGGCAGCATGTATCTGCTGCAAATGCGACCTGTTCCCCTCTGTCTCATACACACATGCATATAACATGTTGTATGTTAAACGCACTGCAACGCACCCTCATCCCTAGGAAGGCTGAACAAAGTGGACCTGCAATCCGGATGAAAATAACAGCGTTTCGTCGGCATTGCGGCAACAACACTCCAGCCTACTAACTATACCACAACAACGCTTCCCTGCTGCGATACAAAATGGCCTCGCCCCCCCCTTATTTCATATTCTCGGAGGAGGGGTTTATGTAAATATTCGGGCTGCTGATGTCAGCAACCCTGGAGGAATGTCTAGTAGTCCCTACTGGCCGTTTGCTGTAGTCCTTAGAAATTGATTTAAACTTTGAACGTTGTAACTTCGCAGATGTTGTTTATGCTCAAACAGCAACATTACACACTAGCTAAAGTTAGAAAAGTGAAATCGTGGTTTACCACCCCTTTAAAAAAAAAGTAAAAGCATTGAAAGAGATCCCATAATAATTTAATAAAGCTTTAAAGGTCCCGTTCTTCGTGATCCCATTGTTCAAACTTTAGTTAGTGTGTAATGTTGCTGTTAGAGCATAAATAATACCTGTAAAATTATAAAGCTCAAAGTTCAATGCCAAGCGAGATATTTTATTTAACAGAAGTTCCCTTTCAAAGCCTACAGCGAACAGCCGGTTTGGACTACATCCTGGTACAGCCTGCTTTAATTACGTCAAGTAGAACAGTAGAACAGACTAACCTCCGCCCACAAGAATACGCGAAAAAAGGGGGCGTGGTCTTCTTGCTGTCCCACGTGGAGAAGAGGACGGTCGCGTGGAGAAAAGGAAGTGGTGCGTTTGAGTGTGTTTGTCGCCATGTCGTCGAGACGCTGTTATTTTCATCCCGGAGTCAAATCACCTTTGTTTGGCTTTCCCAGGGACGCTGTAGAGATCATTAAGCACATATATCTCCCGTTAAGAGGCGTGACCTTTCCACGTGCGCTAAGCTGCTGTCGAATCACAACACAGGAACCGTGCCACGTTCACTAAGCTGCTGTCAAATCACAACACAGGAACCGCTGGCACAATCAGAACTCGTTACTTATTTCTGAAGGAGGGACTTCATAGAATAAAGGAAGTCATCAGCGGTTTTTAGAACAGTGAAAACAGCGGTATACAGATAAGTACATTGTGTTAAAAATACTGTTTTTTTTACACGCGAAACATGAACACGTTATATTGCACACTGTAAACACAATCAAAGCTTCAAAGAACACGAAGAACGGGACCTTTTAAAGTAGTAACAAACAAATATATTTTTAGATATGATTATTATCCTATTTTTGAATCTGATGGTTTCATTATAAATATGATGATTATCTCTAAGCTGGACAACCACCTTAATATGATATTTCCCATCTGAATCTAACCATGTCATGTCAACAAATGGAAAAGTCAGCAGCCGTGTATTATCATATTAATTATTGTGCCTTTTACCCCAAATAATATACTTTTACATATTCTTCTGTTATATATATTATATATTATATCCTATATTAAGATGATACTCAACCCCCTTACAGTGCCCCTTTTTTTGGTTTGGGCCACTTCTCCTCAAAATGTCTGTGTACGGCCCTGGGATGGAGCTTAGACACTTAGACGTAGCAGCACACTATAAGTCTTAGTTTCCTTGTGAACTGATAAAACCCTGGGCAGCCAGACTCTCAGAGAGCCAGCCAATGTGATGGGCAATGCATATTTTAACCAACTCGTACGATGTTTGCATGCAGTATGCTTTAGGCGCTTGTGAGCAGTCTCTAGCTGTGCCATCTGAGACGAGGCAGTGTTCAGAATAGCATACTAATAACTTGTTTTAATATGTCTGCAATGTGTATTCTCTATACTGTATGTACATTTCTGTATGCATATAATAGAATGACATACCAGTGTTATTTTGGTATTATTTATATTTACATTTACATTTTGTCATTTAGCAGACGCTTTTATCCAAAGCGACTTACAAATGAGAGCAATAGAAGCAGCTAAAACAGTCAAGGGCAACAGTATGTAACAGTATGTAAGTGCTGTAACAAGTCTCAGTTAATCTAGCACAGAACACACAGGACAGAACTTTTTTTTATTTTTTTATTATAAATTAGACAGAAAATTAATAGAATATATAACTATAGTATTTAAATAATACAACTAATAATACAATAATACAACTATAGTATTTAAATAATACTAATAATAGTAATAAATAAATAAAAAATCATATAAAATAAATAAATAAATAATTAAATAACAGTATTTAAATAATAAACACTATATAGTATTTAAATAATACATTTATTTATTTAAATAATAAATACTAAATAAAACGTGAACTCAAAAATAATATTTTAAAATAAAATGTTTTTTGATTTTAGTTATTTTATGTGCTTTTGTCATTTGTATTAATGTTTTTTTCTAGCTTTATTTTTGTAGTTCAGTTTGTAGTTACTTGCCAAAGCAACATTTCTTATTTTCTTTTTTTCCATAGCATATATTTTCATATAATATTTGCACACTATATTTGCCCAAATGAGCAGTATACAGTAGAGCACATTGTGTGGAATACTATATCCCACAATGCAACATGCTCAGTTTGACATTCCATTTTCAATGCAACAGATGAACCAGAAATAATTATATGCATGATTTTTATCATATCTTCTTGACTCTGAAAAAAAGTTGATATTTTTACATAAAATGTCATTTAAATTCAAAAAAGTTTATTTCTAAATTGGTAACTAGTATGCCACACACATGCAATGTGATACAATCTTGTGACAATGATATTGCATTGCATATGTTCCCAATCATTTATCTGCACATACTGTCTATTGTTTCAATATTTTTCAAAACTAGCAGTTGTAGTGGACACTACACATTATTCAGTATGTACTAAGCTAGTACAAAGACTTTATATATAGAAAGACGGTGCACTCATGTTACTTATGAATGGGAGAAAGTGCAATTCGCAATATGGCGGAATAAGTCCCGCCTTCTAAATAAGAGCCAATCACTGATTGAAAACGTTGTTGCATCACTGCAGCTGCCATTAGAAGCGCCGGTTGCTATATAAATAGTCTTCTGAGATGTGCGCATTGGCTGGTCTAGCCTAAAAATATGCTATTTGAGCATAATAAACAGCATTTATGGGACAGTTTAATTTAGATTTTGTTATTTAAATTTTTGTTGCGAGTTCGGCAAGCAGTTTTTGAGATTTCAGGATTCCCTCATTCAAGTAGTATGGCTGCCGAGTAAACAAACTTTCCTCAGTCTTTGACTAGTATTCTATTACATTGTGGCAGAAAGACTGTAGGCTCTCAAAGGTCAACAGTAAATATGACCAGCTGAGTTTGAGGCCAGCTGTCACTTGCCCTGTTGTCAACTGACTTATAGGGATAGTTGAAAATTAGCCCATGATTTTACTCACCCTCAAGTCATCTTAGGTGTATATGACAATATTCTTTCAGACGAATACAGTCAAGAGTTATATAAAAAAATGTCCTGGCTCTTCCAAGCTTTATAATGGCAGTGAATGGCTGTTTCCATAAGTCAATAAAAGTGCATCTATCCATCATAAAAGTAATCCACATGGCTCCGAGGGGTTAATGAAGGCCTTCTGAAGCGATGTGTTTGTGTAAGAAAAATATTCATATTTAAAACTTTACCAACTGTAATCTCCAACTTCCGCTAACTGTCGTATGCGTGTTCACAAGAGACTGGCGTTCCAGGTATGAGTAAATCATGGGCTGATTTTCATTTTTTGGTGAACTATCCCTTTAAGAACACAATTTGTGGTGTAGATAATGTTTTATATTGTGAACTGCTGTAGTCTGAATGAGTACTTGATATCCCTCTTTCCTTCTCTCCTTCTCTCTGTCTCACTGGTGCTGGTTATTCTCTGCTTTCTGTAGGCCATTGACACTCACAGTAGACCTTTCCTCCGTCTATGTCCGACTAATCCTTTCACTCCTACACCGTTTAAGGTTTGTGTTGTGTGTGTGTGTGTGCATGTGTGTGTGTTTCCTCTCCCATCTATATGCAGTTATGGAACTTATTTCATAACATTTGCATATATATGGCCCTAAAACCCTATTTCTTTTCTTAGGTTTTTTTTATATATATATATATATATATATATATATATATATATATATATATATATATATATATATATATATATATATATATATATATATACAGTGAGGAAAATAAGTATTTGAACACCCTGCTATTTTGCAAGTTCTCCCACTTGGAAATCATGGAGGGGTCTGAAATAGGTGCATGTCCACATAATCTAAAAAAAAAAAAATCCAGAAATCACAATATATGATTTTTTAACTATTTATTTGTATGATACAGCTGCAAATAAGTATTTGAACACCTGTCTATCAGTTAGAATTCTGACCCTCAAAGACCTGTTAGTCTGCCTTTAAAATGTCCACCTCCACTCCATTTATTATCCTAAATTAGATGCACCTGTTTGAGGTTGTTAGCTGCATAAAGACACCTGTCCACCCCATACAATCAGTAAGAATCCAACTACTAACATGGCCAAGACCAAAGAGCTGTTCAAAGACAAAATTGTACACCTCCACAAGGCTGGAAAGGGCTATGGGGAAAATAGAACTTTTTGGTCATAATTCCAATAAAGTGTTTGGAGGAAGAAGAATGATGAGTACCATCCCAAGAACACCATCCCTACTGTGAAGCATGGGGGTGGTAGCATCATGCTTTGGGGGTGTTTTTCTGCACATGGGACAGGGCGACTGCACTGTATTAAGGAGAGGATGACCGGGCCATGTATTGCAAGATTTTTGGGAACAACCTCCTTCCCTCAGTTAGAGCATTGAAGATGGGTCGAGGCTGGGTCTTCCAACATGACAATGACCCGAATCACACAGCCAGGATAACCAAGGAGTGGCTCTGTAAGAAGCATATCAAGGTTCTGGCGTGGCCTAGCCAGTCTCCAGACCTAAACCCAATAGAGAATCTTTGGAGGGAGCTCAAACTCAGTGTTTCTCAGCGACAGGCCAGAAACCTGACTGATCTAGAGAAGATCTGTGTGGAGGAGGGGGCCAAAATCCCTCCTGCAGTGTGTGCAAACCTGGTAAAAAACTACAGGAAACGTTTGACTTCTGTAATTGCAAACAAAGGCTACTGTACCAAATATTAACACTGATTTTCTCAGGTGTTCAAATACTTATTTGCAGCTGTATCATACAAATAAATAGTTAAAAAATCATACATTGTGATTTCTGGATTTTTTTTTTTTTTAGATTATGTCTCTCACAGTGGAGACCCCTCCATGATTTCTAAGTGGGAGAACTTACAAAATAGCAGGGTGTTCAAATACTTATTTTCCTCACGTTTTATATATATATATAATTTATATATAATTTATATTACGTATATAAAAAAACTCAAGAAAAAATACAAGTAAATAAATAATATATAATAAAATAAAAATAAATACATTTTTTGCACTATTTAACAATTTTGCTGTATTGTAAGTAATATGATGATTTCTAAATATATAAATACACAGGTATTAGCATAATTGAAAAGCTGATTTAATCCTAAAGCTGAATTAAGTTTAAAAGGAATCTTTTTTTTTTACACAAAGATTTGTCATTTACTTACCATTTACCATAAATCTTCATGATTTTCATTATTCTGTGGAATATGAAAGGAGATGTTTATCAGACGCTGTTCTTTTTCCATACAGCGAAAGCACAAAGTGACCAGGAGTTGTAAAACTCCAAAAAGGACTAAAAATCATCATAAGCATAGTTTTGTATGAGGAACAGACCAAAATGTATAGTGTAACATGGACATTCTGCTAAACATCTCCTTTTTGTTTGTTTGACAGAAGAAAGTCATACAAATTTGTAACAACATTTGAGACGTACTGTATGTATATTTTAGATATTGATAACTTGAATTTACCAGACCTAACAAATGATTAAGAAGGCTTTTAAAGAACAGCAGCATGTCTTTGTTTGTTGGTTCTTCATGCTGAGAAATGAAGAACAAATGAATGTGTTGAATGTGATTTTATTAAATTAAGCTTCATATTTCATGGGTTTAATGGAGGATTCCGTGTTGACAGATGACGTGCTAATTGGATATAAATTATATAGTTTTTTTAATGCGTTTTAATTTTAAGTAAAAAAACACTTTTAATTTGTGTGGCAGCTGAATCGAGAGGAGGGAAAAATCATCCTGACAACCCCCGTCCTGTCCCTGCCAGTCGTTCCACATGTTGGGGAAACAGACTCGGACACTCTGACTGAGATTCCCGATAGACTCGTTCTTCCTAACAACGGTCCTGATGACGAAGAAGAGGATGAGTACGGATACAGCTGGAGTGAGTCTTGCATACGCTATAACACACAGCGCCACCAGAGGGCACTGATCACACTGCACTTGTCCGGGACTTGATTGGGAGACCCTTGTGAAAAAGTACACTTTAGCATGTTGTAGCAACTCATAATGTAGAAACTGCACATAATGTAATAAGTACTACATGATTGTTGTACTAAAATCTTGAGCACATAATGTAATAAAAATGTTTACATTTTATGAGAAATGTATTGCATTATAAACTCAACAAAATCATTGTCATATTGTAATAGCTTTTAAAATAAAAAATATTAGTATTCCCTGACAGTATTTTTAAAAAATCTAAATCCAGTCTTAAACTACCTACGAAATGCAACAGATTTAAATATTCATGCAATTATTATTATTGTTGCTGGATTTTTGTAGGCATTTAGATTTAGATTGGATTTCGATTTGAAAAATGTACTGTAAAGGAATACCAATGCTTTATATAAAAATTTTAGACTAATGATAATAATAATTGCATGAATATTTAAATGTTGCATTTCCCAGGTAGTTTAAGACTGGATTTAGATTTTTTTTTAAATGGTCTGTAAGGGAATACAATTTTTTTTTTATATTTATTTAATATTTTTGGTGAGTTTATAATGTAATAATTTCTCATAATGTAAATTGTTTTATGACATTATGAGCTCAAGATTTTATTATGTTTTGGAAAATTATTACATTAGGAGCGTTTTATTACAATAATAATGTAATACTTATTACATAATGTTCAGTTATTACATTATTTTCATGCTACACATGTTCATGCAATCATGATTCAAATCTTTTAAATTTATATAAAATGTAATTATTTGAACTTTTGAGTACTTTTTTGACCCACTTAGAAGGACTTAAGTACATCTTTATATGCAATTTAATAATGACTTATATTGTTTTTGAAATATGGTTAAAGTGTACTCCTAAATGTACTGACAAGCATTAATGCTAGACTAAAATATATTTTTATGTAATTTCTGTTAAAACTTCTGTCATGTATTTAAAGCTGCTGTCCGTAACTTTTTTTGTGTTCAAGATTTACAAAAATTATATAATGAGAATGTACAACATGAATCCACTTTCCAAACCGTGTTTTTATCTTACCCTGAATCATTATGGTACACTTATAATATGTGTTTATATTGGGACTATTTCAGACCGGTCTGGTAGGAACCGCTGCGGAGGAGCACAGTCCCTGCGTGACTCGCCATAGACATAAACAGAGAGAAGTAGCTCCGGCTGCAATGTTCTTCCGCAAGACGCATGCAGTTCTGAGCGCAAAAAGTTACGGACTGCAGCTTTAAATATATTTGTAGTTTCACATTTGTAATGATGAAGTTTTATTCCATTTAAAATACATTAACTTTAAATGTAATATCAAATAACACAGTACAGTTCAAATTTATCAAGTAATTTACATGTGCTTTAGTATGTTGAAAAACGATTATATAAAACATAATGATTTAAAAAGTACTTTAAAGTAAAACTTGACATGATTACAAAGTGCACATTTAAAAGTGTGCTTAAGAGTTAAGAAAGATGAAAGTGTAAAGTACACTGCAGTTTAAGCAGTTTTTTATTTATTTTTTACAATGTATTAAATGTGAATACACTACAAGTGCACATTCAATGCTATAACTGTAAGTGTACTTCCACTTTAGTGAACTGGAAACCTTTTATGGGGTGGCAATAAGACAGAAATGATCTGCAGCAATAATGCAGTAACACTAGAGATTACTGGTATAATTTACAAGTAAAAGCATTTAACTGCAGGCCTCAGCACCACTTCAGAAATGCTCTTTAAATTAAGTTGCTCTAATGTGTGTGTGTGTGTGTGTGTGTGTGTGTGTGTGTGTGTGTGTGTGTGTGTGTGTGTGTGTGTGTGTGTGTGTGTGTGTGTGTGTGTGTGTGTGTGTGTGTGTGTGTGTGTGTGTGTGTGTGTGTGTGTGTGTGTGTGTGTGTGTGTGTGTGTGTGTGTGTGTGTGTGTGTGTGTGTGTGTGTGTGTGTGTGTGTGTGTGTGAGAAGAGAAGGTAACGGAGCGGTACGGTCGTTTACCGGGTCAGCTGCACATGATCGAGTTGGAGAAGGGCCGCACAGGTTTGGGTTTGAGTCTGGCAGGAAACCGGGACCGTTCACGCATGAGTGTGTTTGTGGTGGGCATTGACCCCAATGGCGCCGCTGGGCGAGACGGACACATCGTGGTGGGCGATGAACTGTTGGAGGTGAGTGTTTGTAAAACATCAGTTTGACCCTTGTGGGGGAAAAAAATGCACTTCAGCATATAAAAAATTAAATATACTTATAACGGAAATAATACTGAATGTAATGTTATCGGACACTTAATTGCATGTTATTTGCAATTAAATTCAAATGTATTATAGTTTAATTTTATATTAAATACAATTAGCTGAACTTTAGAGTGCTTTTATGACCAACTTAAAGGGTTAGTTCACCCAAAAATGAAAATTCTGTCATTAATTACTCACCCTCGTGTCGTTCCAAACCCTTAAGACCTTCGTTCATCTTTGGAACACAAATTAAGATATTTTTGATGAAATCTGAGAGCTCTCTGACCTCTCCATAGACAGCAATTTAATTAACAATTTCAAGGCCAGAAAAGTATAAGACATTATTAAAATAGTCCATGTGACTCCAGTGGTTCAAACGACTTTATTCAACAATTGTACTCTATTTCCTACGTCAACAGCATAGGAGACTGACACAGACGTGAAGAAATTGTAGAATAAAGTCATTATTTTTGTTCGTTTTTTTACGCACAAAAAGTATTCTCAACGCTTCATTAAATTAAGGTTGAACCACTAGATCACATGCACTATTTTAACGATGTCTTTCCTACCTTTCTGGACCTTGAAAGTGTTAATTAAATTGCTGTCTTTGGAGGGGTCAGAAAGCTCTCGGATTTCATGAAAAATATCTTAATTTGTGTTCTGAAGATGAACGAAGGTCTTACGGGTTGGGAAGGGCATGAGGGTGAGTAATTAATGACAGATCTAAACAGATCTAGACATTTTCTGATTGATCTTGTGACATTTTCAGATAAACGGTCAGGTTCTGTACGGCCGCAGCCATCAAAATGCCTCTTCCATTATTAAAAGCGCGCCCTCAAAAGTCAAGATCATCTTCATCCGGTAGGTCAAAGGTGTTGATATGTAGATTTGAAAGGATTTTGAAGCCTGTTGATTGCTGACACATGTGGTGTGTTTCAGGAATGGAGATGCTTTGAGTCAGATGGCTGTCGGGCCAATGAAGGAGACAGACTCAACGGACACACACACAGAGGTACACTCACACTCAGCTGTGTCAAGCTATCTACATGTGCTTGTCCCATACAATTCTTATTACTACAGACTAACACACAACCTAACTCTAAAGGTCTTTTCACACTAAGACTGAAATTTTCATATGCGTTTTTTCTTATTCGTCATCCGGTGCCTCTGAATTGTCAAAACCCCTCTCAAAATGCTTGCTATAGATGCGAAAAACGCAGAAAATCGAACCCGATCCAATTTTTTTTATGACAGACTAAGGTTTCAGAGGCAGTGTGTAAACGTGATTGACACAAGATGAGGTTGTGTTTATTCGGTGAGCAAAGGACCTTAAAAGACATTTTTTAATCAGATTAACCTTTAAGGATGTTCCCCAAAAAGCTTATGTAAGATTTAGTCAACTTCTGGGGACAATTATATTATAGTTGTCCTCAAACTATAGCGAAGGGAACCCACACAAATACTAAGTGAAAAAGAAGTGTGCTTAAAGGAATAGTTCACCCAAAAATTTTAATAAAAAATCATTCATCTTTGGAACACAAATTTAGATATTTTTCATGAAATCCAAGAGCTCTGAGGCCCCTCCATAGACAGCAATTTAATTAACACTTTAAAGGTCCAGAAAGGTGACTCCAGTGGTTTTTAATACCTTTCTGGGCCTTGAAAGTGTTAATTAAATTGCTGTCTATGGAGGGGCCTGAGAGCTCTCAGATTTCATCAAAAATATCTTGATTTGAGTTCCGAAGATGAACAAATGTCTTATGGGTTTAGATTGACATGAGAGTGAGTAATTAATGACAGAAATTCTTGGCATATTATACTAATGAAATAAAAGGCTGCTTTAGTGTACTTAAAGAGAGTACACTTTAATTTCTTAACACACTTAAATAGACTTTAAAAGTGCACTTTGTAGATTTATTTTTTAAGTGAATTTTTTAATGTTTTTTTTTATTTATTTTTTATTGCTCAACCCTTTAACAAGTGCACTTAATTTGATGTTTTGACTAACATACTAAAGCACATGTAAATTAACCGAATTTCAAAGAAGTATGAAATTACATATACAACTTCAGTTCTTCTTAAGTGGGTCAAAAGCACACACAAAAAATGTAGCTATTTACGCTTGTTATAAATTCAAACTATAATACATTTTTTTGCAATTAAATACATTTAATTGACAGAAAACATTTAATTCAGTTCTCACTTAACGGGTTACTTTAGTGATTTAGCATTAAGCTTTGTATCAGTAGAAACCGGGTAGTATTATGGTACTTTCCCCCCTCATATCCTCCTGAGACGAGAGAATTATGCATTTTATTTCTGTAAAAAAAAAAATTTCTGGACACGTGCCGAGAAATTTTATTTTAAATTTTATTTCTGGACACGTGCCGAGAATGAATGCCGCGCTTACCTCAGCTCTGCTCAGCTCTTCGCTCTTGTGGTGAATGAAATCTGACTTCTGCTGCGTTTGTGCCGTGACTTTCATTCGTCTCACTCACACTTTATTGAAAAGACACGTTCAGTTTTTAATTGTAGTGTTTATTCTCTAACTGAAAGAAATTATTGTGTTATTATGAAGTTCAAAACGACAGTGGGGCGGTGTAGGGAGTGGCCTCGTAGGGCAGCGAAGCAAGTGCATTCTGGGAGTTGTCTTTCATCCACATGAGACAAAAATACATTTTCTGTCTATTCTCGGTCTAGAAGTCACTAAATTAAAAGATAATTTCACATTTCTACTACATCAATGACCCATTTTAAATACACATTCATCTTCCCAGTTCTGAAGTACCCCTAAAAATGATAAGTCCATTTGCTGCTTTTAAGAGCCCTCTAAAAACAAATACTAATACTATACTATTATGAAATATTTGCAATGTAAATGTTTCTCGCAAAAAAATTATATGTATTTTATCAGAATACACAAATAATTTTCAAATGGCCTTCAATGGAAAAAAAAAAAATTGAAGCCTTTTGGCTGATGTTGTAGTTGAACATCTGAACCTCTGAACGGAACATCTAAACAGCCAAACCTTCAAAATCTGGTTTGTTTGTTCGGTCGGTCAGTCAGTCGACCATTCATTCATTCAGTCATTCATGTTTATCCATTCACATTTATCCATTCATTTGTTCAGTCATCATCATGTTTAATCTGTTATTTCTTATTTCTGCCCCAGACCGAGACACCCGGCTCAACACTAGACATGATCCAAGACATAACTCTTCCTGTGGTAAGACGCACACTTCAGTTCTCTTTTGACTCTGTGTTTGTGTGGTTTCGCTCTCTGTGCCAGCGATGTTAAGTGTTTTATTTCTTTGTCTCTATGTCCATCTCATGGATGAAGGAGGATGGAGGCGTGGGTATCGCCCTGAAGGAGGATGACAGCAGGAACGGATGTCTCATTCACAGTGTAGATGAGAATGGAGCAGCTGGAAGGGTATGTTGGTCTAGGTGCAAAATTAAAGACAACAGACACAATGCCCACAACCTATTTTAATTTTGTAATGTGACATACCATATTTCCTCAAATAAAAGCCAGGGCCTTTATTTACCTGAACTGCAGAAGGTCACCGGCTTTTATTTGAAGCAGGCTTTTATTAGGGGCAGGCCTGTATTTCGAATTCCATCTATTTGAAAAAAATAATTGTTTTAAATAAACCGTTTTAAATGAAGAACGAAAGCGTTCCAGAGGACAGATATCATCAGGGGCGCGGGAAGTGGGGTGGTTTCAAAGGATTGCAAATGCAATGCAATTTTTTGTTCATTTTATTAATTTTTTTAATTTAATAATTTATTTGTAATAAACATTTTAAGTGGCCCATTAAAAAGTATTATTTATAAGTTGAATTGTGTTTTTAAAACATACATGAGGTCATATTGTGACTGTTGCGGTGTGTGCGTTGAAAGAGCAGTAATATTTCCTCCAGTGGAGATCAAGCGCCTTTCTGGAGATTCTGTTCATTTCTGAAGCTCTTTCCGCTCAGTGCCGCGCTCAACCCAGAACTCCCTTTGTGACATGCTGGATCAAATATAGGCCTATCTGAAATAAATAGTAAGGGCTGCCCCTGACTAAAGTTTTTTTTTTCCTTTTCTAGTAGTTCATTTAAGCCGTTGTTCACGCGGCGTTATAGGCTATTTGCTTATTTATTAAATCCGGGCAATTTGGTTGATAAAACATAGATTAAAATTAAGATACAATTTATACAAAACGAAATTCACTTTAAAGAACGTTTTTTGTGATATATTTGTTGTTCTTTCGTGTTCCCTTTCAGTCGGTCACGTTCGACGTACGTCGGACATACCGACGAATTGGGATCACTTCAGGGAGCCCCTATCAGCTTCAAGATATAGAGAACAGTCCAATGGGCCATTGGTGTGCGAGATTTGCATCTCGTGCTCCGGCCCGCGCTGCAGGTATAAACAGGAAGCGAGAGCAAATGCATGCTGTCATTCACTTCGGAGCCGAACGGCGTTGATGAAGCAAGACTGCTTTTCTAAAAGAGAGCCTATCTACAGAGAGAGATACTCCAGAGAACGAGAAGGGCGCTCTGTGTTGGCGAAAAGGCACAATCAGCGCGATCGCGTGCTCACCGCTGCATCAGCATAACAAACTGCTGTTCTCACAGCAACTGTTGGTTTGGTGAGGGCGTTTGTCTCAGTGAGTGCAGACACAGGACTGCACTTACCTCCTGTGTGCTGCCGCGGTCTTCCCCTGGGTACTTCAGCACTGTTGAAAGAGCGTTTCCTCATAAAAGAGCAACATGGGTGTGACTGCGTCTCTTTCAAGATGTCATTCCTCTCGTGCGTTTCTGGATGCGGTTGTTTCCTGTCCTGACAGCCACGATCACTCTCGCATAAACATGTGTAGACTTGTTTCGTGGGTGATCCATGTTCTCTCAGGGGAACGGGATCACGTCGAAGTGCTGGTCATCTCACCTTCTGCGTGAGTGTTTGAGTGTTCAGCGCGCCATGTGCCGTCTAGCTGCCGGGTGACAGCACGGGTTGCCACGGCAACTCAGCGTGCGTCACTCCGCGCCTCCGATGCGTGGTCGAGACTATGATAGCTCAAAACGGGGTTGAGTCCCTTCGCTTATACCCCGATCTAGTCTCTTTTCTGGTGCACCAGAAAAGGGGCTACTTTGGCTGATAAGCCTGGGTGACCTGAGGATTACAGTGAGGCTTCCCTGCCGCGTACACCTCCGTGGGGCCCCCCGCTCCTCTATCGCATCGCAAGCATGTTGAGACTGTGTTTGCGGGTGGTCTATGCTCTCTCATGAGAGCATAGCCAAGTCGGCGCGTTGTTCATCTTGCCTTTTTATAAGGGCTTAAGTGTTCAGCGCGCCGTGTGCCGTCTCACGGCCACGCTCACTATCTCACATGTCTGCTGGTAGCTTACAGATGGGATTGCTGGTCCTTAAAAGGGGACCTAGCGTTTCATTTGGGGCTCTAGCAGAGGACAGATGTCAATCGCTGCATCGGAGAGAGGGCTGTTATGTGTTGAAAATGAAGATGATGCTGAGATTCCCACCGTAATAGTGGGCACTCGTGCTGAATCAGATTCATACTTGACAGCCATGCTTTCCCGGGTGGCTGAGGCATAGTGCAATGCGTAAATCGCCTTGCCTGCCCCTTGCCTTTTCTCGGATGTGCATTGGAAGGCTTTGGCATTGTGGAACTATTGGTGCCAAAATATGGAACACCAATAGGGCCATAATCTGTATAAAGTTTTCCTCTCTCTCACTACCCTCATTCGCTTAGTGCACGAGGGTAGTTCTGAGCTGAGGTTGAGCTGTGCACAGCGCTGGCCCTTGGCTAGACCCTTCCCCTCCCCACAAGAGGGCGAGAATGGCAGTGTGTGACGCTACAAAGCCTCGCCACTATCATTCCTCTCTTCTCAGCGGTGCGTGGACAACAGTGCGTGACGCTATGCCTCGCCACTCTTGTTCGCCGCTGAGGAAGGAGGTGAGGCAGATTGTGTGCAACGCCACAAAGCCTTGCCACGCTCAGCCCCTCCTTCATTTGGAGAGCGTGCTTGGCGGTGGCCCATGCCTCGCTACCCTCAGGCGCCTCTCCCTTCGTCAGCAGGGGGCGCCGGCTGTGGGAACACACTCAAGCGGCCTCCCCACACTCGCACGCCCCCTCCGCGGACGCAGGTAAGTGTTGCACAGCACACTCAGATCCCACTTCAGGCCGCTCCCATGCCGTCCGAGTCGGGTCCCTGCGTTCCGCCTCACTGACCCACTACGGGTACGTCTGTGGTGCCGTTAATCCCCCTTGCCCGGTGTCTGGAAGCCTGGCTAGCGCTTCCCAGCCCGTCTCGGTGGCTCCTCCGTACCATCAGACTCGGCTATGCGAGGGACGAGGGACGGGCATATCAGTACCGCGTCTTACCCTTCGGCCTGTCCCTGCGGAGGCGGCCATTGCTCCCATTAGAGAGCATGGTGTTCGCATTCTCAACTACCTCGACGACTGGCTGATTCTTGCCCAGTCGCGAGAGCCTTTGTGCGAACACAGGGACAGGGTGCTCAGTCAGGTCAACTGGGAGAAGAGCAAACTCTGTCCTACACAGAGGATCTCTTTTCTCGGTATAGAGGTAGACTCGGTCGCCATGACAGCGCCCCTCACAGAGGAGCGCGTCCAGTCAGTGTTGAACTGCCTGAATTCGTTCAGAGGCAGGCCAGCGGCACCACTGAAACATTTTCAGAGGCTCCTGGGGCATATGGCATCCGCAGCCGCAGTAACGCTGTTGGAATTGCATCATATGAGACCGCTTCAACGCTGGCTACACGACCGAGTCCTGAGATGGGCGTGGCACAGCGGATCCCTCCACGTCCAAGTGACTCCGAGGTGCCACCAAACCTTCAGCCCGTGGTCGGACCCTTCGTTTCTACGGGCGGGAGTTCCCCTAGAACAAGTGTCCAGGCACTCCGTTGTCTCCACGGATGCCTCATCCACGGGCTGGGGTGCCACGTACAACGGGCTTGCAGTTTCGGGTCTGTGGACGGGGCCTCAACTGCAATGGCATATCAATTGCCTCAAGTTGTTAGCAGTTCGTCTTGCACTCAGCCGCTTCAAAGTTCCGCTCAGAGGCAAGCACGTTCTGGTCCCTACGGACAACACTGCGGCCGTAGCATACATCAACAAACAGGGTGGTCTACGCTCCCGTCGCATGTCACAACTCGCCCGCCATCTCCTCTTATGGAGTCAGAAGCATCTGAGGTCGCTTCGTGTTATTCACATTCCCGGTCTGCTCAATCATGCAGCCGACGAGCTCTCCTGACAGCCAGTGCTCCCGGGAGAGTGGCGACTCCATCCCCAGGCGGTCCAGCTGATCTGGAGTCGTTTCGGGGCCGCACAGGTAGACCTGTTTGCCTCCCCAGAGACGACCCAGTGCCAGTGGTTCTATTCCTTGACCGAGGGGACCCTCGGTTCGGATGCCCTGGCACACAGCTGGCCCCGGGGCCAACGCAAATATGCGTTTCCCCCCAGTGAGCCTTCTTGCACAAACACTGTGCAAGGTCAGGAAGGACGAGGAGCAAGTCCTGTTGGTCGCTCCGTATTGGCCCAACCTGACTTGATTCCCGGAACTAGTGCTCCTCGCGACAGCACCTCCTTGGCCCATTCGTCTGAGGAAGGACCTCCTAACTCAGAGACGGGGCACCCTATGGCACCCACGTCCGGACCTCTGGAAACTCCATGTCTGGTCCCTGGACGGGACGCAGAGGTTCTAGGTGTCCTACAGCAAGCGGTAGTTGACACCATCGCTTCCGCTAGAGCCCCCTCTACGAGGCGCCTCTATGCGTTGAAGTGGAACCTGTTCGTCGATTGGTGCTCTTCTCGCAGAGAAGACCCCCGAAGATGTTCGATCAGGTCTGTGCTTTCCTTTCTACAAGATGGGTTGGAGCGAAGGCTGTCTCCCTCCTCCCTCAAAGTCTATACTGCCGCTATCGCCTCTAATCATGAGCTAGTAGATGGAAAATCTCTAGGTAAGCACGATCTGATCGTCAGGTTCCTGAGGGGGGCGAGGAGACTAAATCCGCCTTGCCCTCCCTCTGTACCCTCTTGGGACTTGTCTCTGGTGCTAACCGCACTGCAGAGAGTGCCCTTTGAGCCTTTGCAGTCAGCAGAGTTGAAAATCTTGTCGTTAAAGACAATACTCCTGACTGCGTTGGCCTCCATCAAGAGGGTAGGGGACCTGCAGGCATTTCGGTCGACGAATCGTGCCTGGAATTCGGGCCCGGTAACTCTCATGTGATCATGAGACCCCGGCCTGGATATGTGCCCAAGGTTCCCATTACTCCCTTCCGGGACCAAGTGGTGAGCCTGCAAGTGCTGCCTTCGGAGGAGACACTTTACAATATTTCAATAACATAATTTATTTTGAAGCCTATGCTGTTTTCTTGTACAAAATAAAATAGTTTAAGTTAAATGCAGAGTAAGATGTGTAAAAAAGACAAGAGGCTAAGAGATTGTCAAGATCATTTGTGTAGCCTGCCTGACTGATGTATTTTCACAGACTAACACACGTCACATCTCTCATAGACTACAGTATTTAAAATAGCATATATGCATCAGTTATATTCTCAATTTAATTTACAGAGCAATCCCTGCAAAGTGTTTAGGTTAAGTATAGAAGAGACCAGGATTGTGCGTCGCACTCGCAAGACTTACTTGAATGCACATGAAATGAACGGAAATAATTTTTCCCCGGCCTTAATTTGAGACCGGCCTTTATTTGTTCGTGCTGGCCACGCCCCCGGCCACTATCAGAGGCCCGGCGTTTAATTGACTACAGGCTTTTATATGAGGAAATACGGAGAACAATGTAAGGTTTGAAATGTAGGAAAAAGTGGTGCCTGTTTGAGAGGTTGGTGAGACAAGGATGAAGTACAAGAGGATATGGTGCGTGCGTGTGTATATATGTGTGTGTGTATGGATATACAAGTATGTCCAACTTTACTCACATGAAGATATTAAGAAATTATAAACATGAATATCATGATTTTCTGTAAAGCTGCTTTGAAACAAAATTTACTCTATTGTAAGAAACACTATACAAACACATTTGACTTGACTTTTGTCATGTGCTAGTTTTTGTACTGTATGGATGTCTCTCAAAACTTGGTGAGCTGCCTACCTAGAGTGCTTCAAACCTGTATGTGTGTGTGTTTCAGGATGGTAAGATTGCAGTGGGACACAGGCTGCTTGCAGTAGATGATGAGATGGTGCTGGGACTCTCTGTGGAAAAGGTAACATGCATTCCAACTGTAAGGCCGGTTTCACACTGCACGCGTTAGCAGAGCGTAAGCAGCGCATATTTTTTCCGGTGCCCATGTTAACAGATTAGAGCATTAGAGATTAGAGCATAGGCAGCGTGTAGCAGGAGCAGAGCAGAAGCAGCAGTGCTGCGATCGTTTCGGCGCAGAGTCTATTTTTGCTGCTCATGCTGAATTAAAGCCACAGTGGATTGTTCTTGATCAAAACTGACCTGATTAACATAGAAAAAAAACTAATTTCACCATGAACTCATGTAGTGAAGTGTTCCGTGTGTTTCACAATCACCATATGACATCCAGCGCTGTGAAAAAAATAAAATAAAATACACAAAAACACAACACTGACAGAAGTTTTTGGCCAAACTTCAAATGCCTGTTTAAATGATTAAAACTAGAAGCATATCTTCACTTTAATGTTACATTTATCATGTGAACTACTTATATACAACATGTTAAATGCATGTTTGTATGAAACAGAGGGGAACACGGTTGCATTTGCAGCAGATATATGCTGCCCATCATAAATCAAAGCATGAGACAGACAGGGGTCGGAAGAGAAGACCGGAAAATGTGACATAATGGACAATATTCATCTGTATTTGCAATACACGAGCCACGGTTCAGCTGCGCGAGACAAACACTGCCAGTGCGAATGCACAACGGGCATGCACGGCTCCCGCTCTCCACACGCACCGCTCCTGCCCTGCCAACGCACTGCTTGCATGTGCGGTGTGAAGCCGGTGTAAGAGTTTAAAGCAAGTCAAAACTGTCATGATTTACTCACCTTTGTGGTGTGCTGATTTACTCACCTAAACCATTAAAGGTTTAGTAAGTGATTGCCTTTTTCCGGCTACAACTGAGTTCCCACGGGACTTCAGCGCGAGGCTACAGCGAGCCATCTAAAACACTATTTAGGTGAATTTAAACAATGGCTAAGTTACTAAACGCATCTCGTTGTCATGTAAGGGCCCTGTTCATGTTGGACAGACATTTTAATTGCATTTTGTGTCTGTTAAGAGGCACAAAGACACTATTTATGTATATGCCCCCATAACTGCCGTGTTAGCTGAGTGGGAGCTCTGGGCATTAACTGTAACAGCTCCGTGTTGCAAGCACCAATCTGGTTCGTTTTTTTTCTAAAGACAGTACTCACAAAGGTATAACGATCAAGACTAACTTAAAAATTCCCCGGAGTTCTCCTTTAAGGTGTTTACATGAGTTGCTTTTAGAATATTCAATTAATGTTCCCGTTTTACATGTTATAGAACATAGCTCGATTAATGGTACGTCATTATGTCCCCATGCTCCAATCATAGCGCGACTTTCGTGGGTCTGTTAAAATCAATGGGCTCAGGCAACCCTGAGCTGTTGGACAGTGTTCCTTTATAAAAACAAGTGATTTTTTTATACTTTTTAATGTAATATATATATAATACGTTGTTTTATTTTTGTAATATTATATATATTGTGTCTTTCAGTTTTTATTTGAAGAGACACTGCGTATCTTGCCTCTTTCTTGACAGCCTACATTTCGAATAATAGCTTTGATTAATGATGAAAATTAAGGTTTCAAAATCGTGATTGTTTGGATTGTTTTTTTCTGCCGTCGAGCCACAGGCGTTCACTGAATGGCCATATGGCTCGCTAAGCCTAGAGGTTCCCGGCCGCTGTTGTGAGCAGACAATTATGAATCTGGGATTACAGATACAAACTTATTGTATTTGACTTTTACAATGAGCAGAATTATAACAACACAAAGAAAAAAATATAGAGGAGGCCGTGTCAGAATGAGCAGTCAAGCAAGACACGCACCATAGCAACACGTCACAGACTGACAGATACGTAAAAGATAAACGGGACATTTCAGCACTTTGTTACTGTTTTAAACGCGCTGTTATATTAATTATAATTCAAATTCTGTTTTATTTGTCACAATATTATTGATGATTGTTGAGAGGGGCACTTTTGATAATTTTTTTAAAAGGCAGGGGCTCCTGCCCTCTGCACTTGCCTGGTGTGTGTGTGTCCTGTCACAAAATGCGGCGAAAACTCATACACAATGTTAATAGTTAGATTAAGGTGTGGACATGTCTACAATGCACTTTGATAATGCGACTAAAATAGATATTCTCCACATGTCTTAATTCGATTTTTGTTTAAATCGAGTATGGCTTTAACCGGATTAAGGTAATTAGAAATTGCTGTTTACATGGTCGTTTCTTAATCAGAGTATGGTCTTATTAATATCGGAGTATTGTTTTCCATGTAAACGTACTGACTGTCACTTAAAGAACTGTAAAGAAGTGCTGGTTGTGAGGGAAAGATTTCCTTGTTCAGCTTCCAAAATAACCCAGCGTTATGGAAACAGTGAATGCAGTTTGTTTTTCCGGCGCAGCAACGGAGTTCTGCAAGTTTGTTTGTTTGTTCCCAGTCACGAGTCAAAACTGCATCAAATGTCTGTTTTGTTGGCAATCGGCATGTACGTGCATATAATGTAAACAACACAAACGTATAGTGAATCGAAAGTTATCATGAGAGGGATAATGCCACGAATGTATTGTGTGCGCGTGTGTTTGTCATAGGTGTGTGTGTGTGTGTGTGTGTGTGTGTGTGTCTCTCTCTCTTTAGCTCCGCCCACTGCACTCCTCCACAAGTTTGGCTGTTTTCGGAAAGAGTCTGTACAGCGTATCTGTCTTTTATAAATCTAATAAAACTAAAGACTTTTTGAGATATGAAGGATGCAATGCTACTCTGTAGGTACTCAAGATTAAAATGAGATGAAACTGAAAGCTGTGTGTGTTACCCCCCCCCACCCCCCCCCACCCACCCCTTAATATTTGCTAGATATCTGTTCTGAAAATAAATATTGTGTTTGTACATAGTTCTGGCTGTGTAAATAGAAGAAAAACAAAGTGGATCGTACCGATCACCACAGCACTCTTTCCTCTAGCCAATCAGCAATGGGAGCTTTAGCTTATACACTCCTGATGGAGGAGGAGAGAGAGTGAACTAGTGAGAGATTTGTAGAAAGACTGATGGCTGAGATATTATGAAAGAGGAAAAGGTCAGATGAGTATAATTGGTACTCGTGTTAATATTGGAAATGTTTTCCAGCACTGGAGAGACATTAGAGAGCAGGAAGGCCTGAAAATGGAGGCAGAGGTTACTTTGTATCTGCTCGATTAGTGAGTAACATTGGTTTTGCTATGTTTCACAGATCCAAAATATGCTGTTATATTTTGTAGTCGTTGTTACATCACATCCATACTTGCAAGCTGTCTAATGTGCCAGTGGTTGCCTGTGTTGCATAGTGTGTTTGTGTATTTTGGGGGCGGAGCAATGAAGGGATAGGTGTTTGTTTGGGTGTCAATTTTTAATCTATTATATTCTATCTATTATTTACAAAATTAATTAATGACAGGGGTCATTGTTTAAGCCTGAAATCATTATGTTGTAGGTGATGTCACTGTTGAAGAAATCCCAGAACTCAGTGAAACTCACCATCTGCATTGACCCCGCCTCCCAGCCCGCCTCATCCAATCAGATTTGCTCAGGATCAGACCTAGGAACCAGCCTCCCGCTGGTTTCTGTGGCATCATCAGAGACAGAGCCAATCAGGAGTAAGAGGAATGGTTATTAGAGTTATTAAAGGAAAACTTATTCATGAATAAATCAGAACCTGATCTTTGTCATCATGATGATTGTGTGTTGCAGATTCGAGCAGATGTTCCACACCGGGAACCTTGGCGTCTGATCCAGCTACGTGTCCCATTATCCCTGGCTGTGAGACCACTATAGAGATCTGCAAGGGGAGAACAGGACTGGGGCTCAGCATTGTGGGAGGCTGTGACACTTTACTGGTTAATAACCTCACAAACATTTAACACTTTTTTTTTAGACTTTGTTTTCAAGCAGACTTGTGCACTATGACACTCAAAATGACCAAAATGTGTTCAAACGAATTATACAGTCAAAATTTAAAGAGGTCATGAACTGCATTTTTGTTATATTTTAAGTTTCCTGGGGTGCACTTTTAATGTTAGTATGATTTTTTTACATCAAAAATGGTCATAATTTAGAAATAAAAGGCCATTCTCTTCTTCGATTTTAGCTCTCTGATTTGACCGCTTCGTTTGAGGGTGTGTGTCTGCTATCAATGTAAACGACCACTATTTTGAATGTCTAACATATGAAATAAGTATTACATTTGGAACTCTCTCTTAGACTTTAACTGTTTTTACTATTACAGCTGTTGAGATTAACTAATTGTAAAAAGTGTTGATTATAGCATTATATTTAGATCTACTCACATTGCATGAGACGGTGTAGCGATGAGCATTAGCCGATGACAGACATGAATGCAGTGATCTCAATTTCTGCACTCTCACGAATGCTAACTTCATAACTAATAGTGCAAACACCTTGTAAATAAGAGATTCATTGTGCAGTGTAGACAGTGTCATTGATTATAACAGGAGTTTTGGCCAGAACTCAGTTACTGATAAACACACTGTTTGATTGACAGCTCCGGCAATTGTAAAGGGAAGGTTATTTGATTGCTTTCTGTGTATAATTTAATCACAAATTAACAGATTATTTTCATACTACTAAGAGAAACAATGTGAAGTTGACCGTTTAGTCACTGGCTTGATTTACTGAAGCATAAACAGCAAAAAACGTTTTTGAGACAAATAACTGACTGTACATGAATCATTACATATTAGAAATCACTGATCACCAATTAGGCATTCAAATGAACACATTTTCTTATGTTGTGGCATTACTGTTGGGTCCATATCTTACAGTAAAAGTCTGTTTGCAAAGACTGCGCTGAAATTGTGACTGATTCACCAAAGAATCCACAGTGAAATGTACCGAACAAACAAATAATTCTCTCCTGAGACATTCACATTGTTGAAAATAAATAACCACTTTCCTAGCATTAGGATCCTTAGGAAGGTAATGTTATTTTTAGTCTCTCCTTCTCACTTCACTATAGTGCCAGTAGGCGAGGCCAAAGACACGATGATGTAGAAGCAGGCGTGGATCTGATTCTGCAGAGGCGGCCTTTCGTCGCAATATTACATCATAATGTGACAAAATCCGAAACAAGTCGTTTTCTGAGCTTGGTTTCAATAAAAACGAATATTGGACTAACGAGGAAGTTTTGAGAAAATTCGATTTCTCAATTCATGACCCCTTTAAATTTTATTCAAAACTTATACAAACCAAATGGTCTCCAAATTAAAGTTAGGATTGAAAGAAAATCCACTTGTTGTTGTTATTGTCAATAAAACCTAAAACTTTTTAAAATAGTTTAAGTGAAATAAAATAAAATATTATTAGGAAAAAAAACACATGTTGCCTTGGCAAATATTATAATATTATTTTAATAATCCTAAAATAAAGCTGACCTGATCTTGCATTGCCTGACAAATTATTATTATTATTATTATTAGTATTATTATTATTATTATTATTTTTACCTTCCAAATATATAATTATCTTATATATCATATCTAAGGTGATATAACACACAACATAAGATGAAAATGACCAAGTAAAAATAAATATATACATGAATATGAAGAGATAAATGCAGAAAATAAAGATAGAGATATTAAAATATATTGAAAAAATTACGCATAAAGAAAGTAGGACACAGATGCACGTTTGCTCTCGTGGAGTGCTTGCCTGACCGTCAAGACTTGTAGACCTCCAGAGTGACTCTTTACATGCACTTAAGAAACATAGTTGTCGAGTGTTCCCTCTTTAAGTACATTTAAGTGGCCTTTTATTTCATTCATATATTATCTGTTTTTGTAGTTTTTACAAACATATGTATATTTTAAGATTTGAAGTACACTACAAGTGCACATTCAATACAATCAAACCCTCTTCTTTTTCACAAGGGTTTAGAAACTCATTTATAAGCATATATATTAAGACTGAATTTGTCTTTGTTCAGGGAACAATAATAATTCATGAGGTGTACGAGGAGGGAGCCGCCTCTAAAGATGGCCGACTGTGGGCAGGAGATCAAATTCTGGAGGTAAGAGCATGACCATCATACACTCTTCTGACTAGACTAGGCTGGATTTCATGTCAACTTGTCTTGCTCCCTCTTGTAACTCATTCTCCCTCAACAGGTGAATGGTATAGACCTTCGGGTGGCGACGCATGATGAGGCGATCAATGTTTTGCGCCAGACTCCGCAACGCGTTCGTCTGATAGTCTTCAGAGATGAGGGTCAGTATAAGGAAGAAGAACTGTGGGACGCACTGACCATTGAGCTTCAGAAGAAACCAGGCCAGGGTCTTGGACTCAGCATCATAGGGAGAAGGTACTAGAACACTAGTTGATGGTACTAATCAGTAAAGTGTGATTTAAGGTAAATAATTTGGATGTCCACATATCTTTGCCCATTGAGCAGAATTGCTCTCCACATTATATCTATATGGGACGCAGCTTCCAGATTTGCCATATAACATTAAGATATACAGTAATTCCCCTTGTGAAAAAGAAGTACACTTTTTAGTACTTTAAAGTACTTTTTATAAAAATAAGTTAAAAGTGACGTAACGTTAGTGACTAACGAATGGGGGTTTCGCTTAGAAGCCAATCATCTTCAAGAATTCAACAATGCCCAATGGCAGTGCCAATGCCATGGGTATGCGGAATTTGCATTCGTAACTCCACCCCACCGCGTGGGTATATAAGGAAGTACGTGGGAAATATTGCATTATGTTTACCTGCTGAGGAGCCAAGACTGAACTCTCGGCCGTTCCAGCGGTACAGCGGATGTGGCAGAGGGACGTTACGTCTCCGTTCCCTCCTCAGGGAACGAGGGTTACATACGTAACCGAGACGTTCCCTTTTCGTTCAGTCACTACGACGTAACGTTATTGGGAATGGTCCCAATATAATCACGCCACTCGGCTGTCTTCCAGTGCCCTGCGTAAGTGCGAGTGCCCTGTCGTAAGGCTAGTATGGACGAAGGACTCCCACTTAACACAGCAATACCAAGGTACACTGGGGGCATATTCCAGTGGAGATATGTGTACTCTCTAAGTCCTCCCTACGGGTAGGCTTCTTTGCATATGACCCGCTGCGGGATGCATATGGAGAACTCTGGGGAACAGCCGAAGGTGGATTTTTAACCCCAGGGTGGCAAGGCTTGCTAAGGGAAAGACACCTGCTCAAGGAGTCTTACGGTGGAAATACACGTGTGGGGGTCGCCAGAGGGGAACCATGCACACGGGGCACCTGGCCGGACACGAGGGTCTGGGCTCAAGAGAGCAGACTTACTGGTGTCGGCGTCAACAGTGCTGGAGGAGCTCAGGGCTTCCGGGAAGCTCACCTGAGGAGAATATCGCACATATCCAGTCCGTGGAGTGGAATGGCGAGCAAGCGAACACACCTGAGCCTAGTCCATAACCGACCACTAGTAGAGGCGAGTACCTAATCGGATACAGGCTCCACTCGGAGATTGTAGAATCTGCGAATGTGTTCGGTGTTGCCCAGCCTGCAGCTCTGCAGATGTCTGTTAGCAAGGCGCCATGCGCTAAAACCCAAGAGGAGGCCACACTCCGAGTGGAGTGTGCCGTGACCCCAAGTGGGAATGGACGGCCTGCTGCTGGTAAGTCAAAACAATGGTGTCCACTATCCAGTGAGACAGTCTTTGTTTGAGAGAGCCCTTCCCTTCCGCTATCCACCATAACAGACAAAGAGTTGGTCTGAGGTCCTGAACACTGCGTCCTGTCTACGTAAGCGCGGAGAGCGCGTACTGGACAGAGCAGTGTCAAGGCTGGGTCTGCCTCCTCCAAGGGCAGCGCTTGCAGGTTCACCACCTGGTCCCTGACGGAGTGGTGGGAACCTTGGGCACATATTCAGGCCGGGGTCTCAGGATCACGTGAGAGTAGGCTGGCCCAAACTCCAGGCATGCTTCGTCAACAGAAAATGCCTACAGATCCCCTACCGTCTTGATGGAGGCCAATGCGGTCAGGAGGTTTTTTTTTTTTTTGATGTCTTCATTGACAAGAACTTAAGCTCGACTGACCGCAAAGGCTCAAGGGGAGACCTCTGCAGAGCAACCAAGACTACTGAGAGGTCCCAAGCGGGTACGAGGGGAGAGCGAGGAGGATTTAGTCTCCTCGCTCCCCTCAGGAACCTGATGACCAGGTCGTGCTGCTTACCTTTGTGTTCCCCAAGAGGTCGTGGTGGGCAGATATTGCGGCCACATATACTTTTTTTTAATTATTTTTTTATATATTTATTTATAAGTCTTTCAAAGCATTAACAGAAGGTTTCGTACAATTACAGTTTTACATTTTTCTTTCCTTTTCCCCCACAATTGCCCTTCCCACCAAGATACTTAACATACGTAAAATATTAAAACAATAGCAAAAAAAAATAACAACTATAAATAAGTAAATAATAAATATAAAAAATAATGTGCTTATTTATACTTGACAAGTGTCATTGAAGAAGAAATAATAATAATAATAAAATATAAAAATAAATAATTAAATTAAATAAATAATATCTGACATATTTGTGGCCTTTACATAATTATAAAACAAAACGACAATGAGTTTGAACCAATCACTTTTCACAAGATTAGTTACAATAATCAATTAAGTGGGAGATTTTTCATCTTCTCAAAATATGTAATCATGGGTTGCCAAGTGTTATAAAAGTTTTGGACCAATCCTTTCATTAGGTATTTAATTTTCTCTAGTTTTAAATATGATATCAGATCACATATCCACATTGAGGCTTTAGGCGGGTTTGCTGACTTCCACTCCAATAATATTCTTCTCCTTGCTAATAGGGTGGCAAAAGCAATAACATTTTAAACTTTATTTGTCAATGCTACTCCATGCTCTGGTACTCCGAAAATAGCAGATTCAAGACTGGGTTTTATATCCTAGTTAAAGGCCCCATTTAGTGTCTTGAATATAAACATCCAATAGTCACTCAACTTTTGACAAGCCCAAAACATATGAAAAAAGTCTACTTTGTTACCTTTGCATCGATCACATAAATCATCAATATTAGGGTACATTTTTGAAAGTCTATGTTTTGTGTAGTAGGCACGATGGAGGACTTTAAGTTGTATAAGACTGAGGCGTGCACAAGAGGTTGATTTATTTACTCTAATCAGAGCTTCATCCCAAATTTTGTCTGATATTTCACCTCCAATGTCCTTTACCCACTCACCTCTAATTCTGTCAATTAAGTCATTATTTGGGGACATCACTATCTTATATATGAATGCAATTTGACCTTTAAGAACAATAGGAGACTGTAAGATTGTCTCCAGTAGTGAAGTAGGTGGCAAGTCAGGGAAAGTTGAGCTCTGAGATTGAATAAAATGAAAGTAACGAAATAGGTTAGACTGTGACAATTTAAATTTCTCTGAGAGGTCTTTAAAACTGGCAAATGTGTTGTTTATATAAAAATCACTACACTTGGCCAAGCCTATCCTCTGCCAATTTGCATATGTAAAATCTATTTTTCCCGCAAGAAACAAATGATTATTACAAATTGGGCTTAGCATACAAATGTTACTGAGTTTATGTCTTTGTCTAAACTGTGACCATATTTTGAGCATTGAACGTACAACTGGGCTTGAGGAGGATTTAGAGGGAGAAAAAGGAAGCTTCATTGTTATTAGAGCAGAAAGCGATGTAGAGATACAAGTATTTGCCTCCGCCTTACACCAATCAGCCTCAGGAAAAGTATACCAGCAAATAATTTTTTGAAGATTTGCGGCCCAGTAGTTGCCCATAAAATTAGGAAGAGCTAATCTTCCATGGGACTTATGTCTTTCAAGGAGATAATATGGGTTTATTTACTGAGTGGAAAAAAATTTTGGGGAGAAAAACTGGAAGCGATTGAAATAAGTATAAGAATTTAGGTAAAATGTTCATTTTTATACAATTTACACTACCTGCTAAAGATAAGTGTAATGCGTTCCATATTTGAAGATCAGATTTAATTTAGCTTATAAGTGGCAAAAAGTTATTTGCATATAAACCTGTGAAGGTGCGGGTAATATGAATTCCCAAATATTTAAAACCAGATCGAGAAATGTGGAAAGGGAGGGACGCTGCATTATTTTGTAAAGCAAGAGCATTAATCGGGAAACATTCACTTTTAGAAAAGTTTAGTTTGTATCCTGAAAAGCTTCCAAAATCAGATAGCTTCTGCACTATTTTTGGGATGTTTTCAACTGGATTAGAAATGTATAACAACAGATCATCCGCATATAAAGAAACCCTGGGCCCTATCTTGCACCCAGCGCAAAGCGCACTTTTCCCTCCACAGAAGCACGTCGCTAAACTAGTGAATGAACTTGCGCTCCCTGGGCGGTTCAGCGCAAACAAGGAGGCGTGTTCCGGCGCAAACAATCCCTGGTGCTATTTTGCTGTTCCATTAAACAATTGCGCCACTGACCAGAAAAAACCTAGTCTAAAGTCAGTGGCGCGTTGCGCGTTGTTCATTATGCTATTTTAAGGGCGCATGCTTGACCATAGCGTGCACAACGCGCATACACTTTGCTCATGTAATCTACACAGATGCAACAGTTATTTTTGCAAATCATAAATTGTTACACTAAAAAAATATTAACACATGAGATGACGGAAATCATTGTGGTGTGCCACGAAGATGTGAAAAAATAGGCATAAATCTAGCTTACAAATTATTCAGGCTAATTATTTATTTAACCAACGCTATTTTGGGTGGGTTTCTCCCATCCCCATACAACACAACTTCTCTGTCTTTCATTGCTCTTACAGTCTCCTCGGCTGTGAACCGCTCCTGGCGTGCGCCTGGTAAATACGCCATAATAATAGCAATCCATAATGGAACTTGCGCACCTGCTTTTAAAGGGAATGTTGGATGACGCTCTGATTGGTTTATTCACGTTACGCCCAAACCACACCTATGAATAATGAAGCTACTTCAGACCAACCCATTTTAGATTTGCGCCGGGCGCAAGAGCCATTTATCCCGCCGGGAAAATAGCAACAGCGCCGAGACCCGCCCACAAAGTTACTTGCGCTTTGCGCTTTGACACTTGCGTTTCAGATCGTTAAAATAGGGCCCCCTGTGTTCCATGCCCATTCGATCAATGCCCTGTATAGACTACAAGGATTTAAGCATAATGGAAAGTAGTTCTATCGCTTATGCAAAAAGAAGAGGGCTTAAAGGGCAGCCCTGTCTTGTGCCCCTCAATATTGGAAAAAATTGTGAACGTATTTTGTTAGTTATAACTGATACTTTAGGATTTGAATACAACAATTGGACCCAGGATATACATTTTGGACCAAAACCAAATTTTCTCAATATTGCAAGTAGGTAGCTCCACTCCACCCTGTCAAATGCATCCAGGGATACCACCACCTCAGGGGCCTCCCTGGATGCAGGAGAATACAAAATATTAAGAAGCCTTCTTATGTTAGTAAATGAGTGGCGACCCCTAATAAAGCCTGTCTGATCTGGAGATACTATTGATGGTATAACAGTATCAATTCTAGAGGCTAATAATTTGGCAAGAACTTTAACATCAACGTTTAGCAAAGAGATTGGTCTGTAGGAATTACATTTGAGTGGATCTTTTCCGGGTTTCAAAATGAGTGTAAGAAATAATTCTGTGAGAGACGATGGTAATTTTGCATTATCTAGAGAATTTTTGTACATTCTTAGGAGGAGCGGAGCTAGTTTGGGAGCAAAAGCCTTATAAAATTCCACAGAATAGCCATCAGGGCCAGGGGTTTTGCCGTTTTGCAAAGCATTAATAGAATCCAAAATCTCTTGCAGATCAATTGCTTGTTCTAGTCTTTCTTTTTGATCCGAATTAATTGTCTGGATATTCAGGTTGTTCAAAAAGGTTGACATACCTTAAGTGTCTCCAGAAGACTCTGAAGTGTATAAATGTGTATAGTATAATTTAAAAGTTTCATTAATTTCTTTAGGATCCACTGTCAGCTGCTGCGATGGGTTACGAATCTGTGGGATTAACCTGGAAGCTGATTGACATTTTATATGATGCGCTAGTAAATGGCCCGCCTTGTCCCCATGTTCATAAAAATTCCCTTTAGACCAAAGCATATTTTGTTGAGTTTTTTCAGTTGCTATTTGATCATATTGTGCTTTAAGTTCCACTCTTTTTTTAAGTAGTACTTCAGAAGGAGCTGAAGAGGGTTGTTGATCTAATTTTTCTATTGAATCAATTAATTGTTGTATTTTTGCATTTTAAGCTTATTTCTGGATACAGAATAGGATATAATTTCACCTCTGATGACAACTTTAAATGTCTCCCATAAAATTTGTGGTGATACGGTTTCTGAGGCATTTGTAAGCAAGAAGTTGTCTATTGCCATAGATATATGCCTGTGAAAGTTTTTATCTGCCAACAGGGTAGTGTTAAATCTCCAAGTAGGACACTGGGTGCAGTGCTGGCTAAAACGTAAATCTAGAAGCAGTGGTGCATGATCTGATATTATAATTGCTGAATACTGGGTGTTTTCCACTGAAGGAAGCAGAGTCTTATCTATAAAAAAAATAATCTATTCTTGAGTATGAAGAATGGACAGGGGAAAAATAAGAGAATTCTTTCTTTTGCGGAAATAAAAATCTCCATGGATCCAAACCTCCCATCTGTGTCATGAAAGTAGACAGAGCTTGGGACATTTTAGACTGAAGTGTGGTTTTTGGATTTGAACGATCTAGAACTGGGTTAATAACACAATTCAGATCCCCACCAAAAATTAAACAGTGTGAGTTTAAGTTGGGTGAGAGTGAGATTATTTTATAAATGAAATTAACATCATCCCAGTTTGGGGCGTAAACACACACCAGGGCAACAAGGGTGTGGAATTAGGAGCCTGTTACAATAACAAAACATCCCTGAGACATATTTAGAAGCATAAAATTGTACTTTCTGTTCCTCTTGCTTTACTGGAAGTGGGAGTGGAAGATTTGACCAAGGTTTTCTGAGTCTCATGTGATCTGTTACAAGTAAATGCGTTTCTTGCAGAAATGCAATTTCAGTAGCAAAGATACAAGCTCTTTTATTTGGCCCATTCATACCTTTAACATTCCAGCTAGTAAATCTAATGCTAGACCCTCCTGTCTTATTTATTTCACACATTAATCAACCATTAGATTATAAAGAGTAAGACCACATTTCCAATGCATGACAAGTAGGTGAAGATAGCCAGGCAGGAGAGAGAAGAAGAAGAGGGAAGAAAAAAAATAAAAATACATAAATAAATAAATAAATAAAAACACCTGCTAAACATTTGGCGGTTACCATCCCAACCCTGATGTACTGAACTTTTCCTATATTTGCCTCAAGAACGGAGACAAATTGCAGGCCCACTTTAACAAACCCCCAGTAATCCCCGCACTTACTTAGAACCATTCCGGTCCAAGGGCATCCCAACCCTATGAAGCATTCTAATGCGTCAGAGCACCTTTGTGTATAAAGTCTTTACTCAATGGAGTATCAGTCTATGTTGCAATACTATCGGTTTCCTGAGTTCCGTTTAGAACAAAACATTCACGAAGCCACAAGAATGGTATGCCCTTCTGGTAGAGTGACTGTTTGATGTCGTTGTAAGAAGCAGGTTTCCTTGACAGGTTGGCACTGAGATCTGGGTAGATCCTGACGGGATTCTCCTTGTATTTCCTCTCATGCCGTCTTGCCCATCGCAGTAATCGCTCTTTCTCTTGAAACTTGTGAAAGCATACTACGAATGGTCGTGTTTTACGACCGTCCGCTGGTTTTTGACCGGGTGAGCAATGCGCTCTCTCAAGCGTTGGTGGTTTATCGAAGACCTCCGTGCCCGTCATCTCTAGCAACATCTCAGCAACGAACGTAACGGGGTCATGGCCGTTTTCACTCCCTTCCGGAACGTTCACAATCCTCAGGTTAGCCCTTCGAGATATGTTCTCCAAATCTTCAATGCGGTCGAGGAGAGATGTGTTCTGCGTTTGCAAAGTTTTTATAGTATTTTCAGCCGTTATCAACTTTTCAAAGTTCTCCCCAGCAAGGGATTCCGTCGCGGCCAGGCAGGTTTGAAATCCATCCACGGTCTCTCTCAATGCATTTACAGAGCCTTGTAAAGGGCCTACTTATTTGCAGCTGTATCATACAAATAAATAGTTAAAAAATCATACATTGTGATTTCTGGATTTTTTTTTTTAGATTATGTCTCTCACAGTGGACATGCACCTACAATGACAATTTCAGACCCCTCCATGATATCTTAGTGGGAGAACTTGCAAAATAGCAGGGTGTTCAAATACTTATTTTCCTCACTGTAAGGGTCCATAAATGAATATTCAACTCTGTATTCCCCATATGTGCTAACAGTGATCAACTGTCTCTGTCTCAGGAACGACACAGGAGTCTTTGTGTCAGACATTGTGAAGGGTGGAGTCGTGGAGACTGACGGACGACTCATGCAGGGAGATCAGATCCTTTCGGTTAATGGGGAGGACGTTCGTTCAGCCACACAAGAGTATGTGGCCTTGCTGCTCAAGGTGAATGCCAGAGTCATTATGTTGAATGGGTGCCTTTCCATTTTGGCAAAATTATTGAAAGATATAAAACATTCAGTCATATCTAGCATACCAGTGAGTGATCTAATATATATATATATATACACTCACCTAAAGGATTATTAGGAACACCTGTTCAATTTCTCATTAATGCAATTATCTAATCAACCAATCACATTGCAGTTGCTTCAATGCATTTTGGGGTGTGGTCCTGGTCAAGACAATCTCCTGAACTCCAAACTGAATGTCAGAATGGGAAAGAAAGGTGATTTAAGCAATTTTGAGCGTGGCATGGTTGTTGGTGCCAGACGGGCCGGTCTGAGTATTTCACAATCTGCTCGGTTACTGGGATTTTCGCGCACAATCATTTCTAGGGTTTACAAAGAATGGTGTGAAAATGGAAAAACATCCAGTATGCGGCAGTCCTGTGGGCGAAAATGCCTCGTTGATGCTAGAGGTCAGAGGAGAATGGGCCGACTGATTCAAGCTGATAGAAGAGCCAACTTTGACTGAAATAACCACTCGTTACAACCGAGGTATGCAGCAAAGCATTTGTGAAGCTACAACACGCACAACCTTGAGGCGGATGGGTTACAACAGCAGAAGACCCCACCGGGTACCACTCATCTCCACTACAAATAGGAAAAAGAGGCTACAATTTGCACAAGCTCACCAAAATTGGACAGATGAAGACTGGAAAAATGTTGCCTGGTCTGATGAGTCTCGACTTCTGTTGAGACATTCAGATGGTAGAGTCAGAATTTGGCGTAAACATAATGCGAACATGGATCCATAATGCCTTGTTACCACTGTGCAGGCTGGTGGTGGTGGTGTAATGGTGTGGGGGATGTTTTCTTGGCACACTTTAGGCCCCTTAGTGCCAATTGGGCATCGTTTAAATGCCAGGGCTTACCTGAGCAATGTTTCTGACCATGTCCATCCCTTTATGACCACCATGTACCCATCCTCTGATGGCTACTTCCAGCAAGATAATGCGCCATGTCACAAAGTTCGAATCATTTCAAATTGGTTTCTTAAACATGACAATGAGTTCACTGTACTAAAATGGCCCCCACAGTCACCAGATCTCAACCCAATAGAGCATCTTTGGGATGTGGTGGAACGGGAGCTTTGTGCCCTGGATGTGCATCCCACAAATCTCCATCAACTGCAAGATGCTATCCTATCAATATGGGCCAACATTTCTAAAGAATGCTTTCAGCACCTTGTTGAATCAATGCCACGTAGAATTAAGGCAGTTCTGAAGGCGAAAGGGGGTCAAACACAGTATTAGTATGGTGTTCCTTATAATCCTTTAGGTGAGTATATATATATAGATAGATATATAACGAATGGTTATTTCAGTCAAAGTTGCTCTGCTATCAGCTTGAATCAGTCGGCCCATTCTCCTCTGACCTCTAGCATCAACAAGGCATTTTCGCCCACAGGACTGCTGCATACTGGATGTTTTTCCCTTTTCACACCATTCTTTGTAAACCCTAGAAATGGTTGTGCGTGAAAATCCCAGTAACTGAGCAGATTGTGAAATACTCAGACTGGCCCGTCTGGCACCAACAACCATGCCACGTTCAAAATTGCTTAAATCACCTTTCTTTCCCATTCTGACATTCAGTTTGGAGTTCAGGAGATTGTCTTGACCAGGACCACACCCCTAAATGCATTGAAGCAACTGCCATGTGATTGGTTGATTAGATAATTGCATTAATGATAAATTGAACAGGTGTTCCTAATAATCCTTTTGGTGAGTGTGTATGTATGTATGTATGTATGTGTATATATATATATATATATATATATATATATATATATATATATATATATATATATATATATATATATATATATATATATATACACTACCGGTCAAAATTTTGAGGACGGTAAGATTTTTTTGTTTAAAAAAAAAAAAGCTGTAATATTGTGAAATATTATTAAAATGTAAAATAAGTGTTTTCTATTTGAATATATTTTAAAATATAATTTATTCCTGTGATGCTAAGCTGAATTTTGAGCATCACTACTCCAGTCTTCAGTGTCACATGATCCTTCAGAAATCAATCTAATATGATCATTTTCATTAAATAATCCTGAAAAAAAATCCTTCTGAAGGATCATGTGACTCTAAAGACTGGAGTAATGATGCTGAAAATTCAGCTTTGAATCTTTGAAACTTCTTTCAAAACATTTAAAAAAATCTTACTGTTCTCAAACTTTTGACCGGTGTGTGTATATATATAAATATATATATAAATTGTATTGTTTTTTGCTTAAACAACATTTTCCATTAGATTTATTTTTTTTTTTTTTTTCACTTTAATTTTAGTTAGTTTTTTATTTACAAAAATGTTTTTGAATTACTTTTTTTAAAAATATATCTATATAGTTTTTTATTAATTTTTATTTATTAGTTTAAATTTTAGTTATTTTAGTACTTCAAGTTAAAGCAAATGAAAATGAGAAATGTAGCCTTGGTCACTATTAATCAAATAAAATGATTTGTTTTCCCTCAGAATTGTGCTGGTCCAATCAGATTGGACGTGGGTCGTTTTAAGGCGGGGCCTTTCCATTCCGAGCGCCGTCTGTCACAGAGCAGTCAGGTCAGAGATAAATCCACACGATGCAAAATTGAAGATCTGGCCCTTCGCACAATTATTAAACACTCACGCTTGTGCTTTTGTTGTGCTGGTACACACCCTGATATCCAACTAATAGCTATGAAGTCAGGATCCCAAAATACATTCTCACATGATTTATTTATTATGAAATTAATCATGAAGCTAATTCAATTTCAGCTGTAATGCAGCTCTATAGGAGACAAATAGTGTAACTATTCAGCTCACTTCAGTTCAGTGATGATGTCGATGTTGTTAGTGTCATTATCCAACTCAATTCAGGTCCATTTTTCATCTGTCAGTGCAGTTAAATTGATAATATTACTGAATATGAATAGTCTTTTAAAACCCCAACACCCCTACTGAGCAAGCCACAATGAGCAAGTTTATTCTTGAAGACTAGTTGGATGTCAAGCAGGTCTGAAATTTGTCAAAGCATCTGTGAATAGTCAGAGCGGGTCTTACAAGTGCGCACACCACTGTTATTTTAATATTATTAGCTTTTGAATTCTATTTTATTTTTCCATTTTTAATTTTCACTTAAACTTTAGATTGTTATAGTAGTTTTATGGTAATGCTTTACAATAAGGTCTCACTTGTTAACAGTAGTTCATGTATTACCGTATTTAATATAAACTAACAGTGAGCAATACATTTTTCACAATATTTAATAATCCTCAATGTTAGTTAGTAAAAACACAATTCTTCATTTTTAATGTTAGTTCACAGTGCATTAACTAATGTTAACAAATACAAAATGTAATATTTAAAGATGTATTAGTAAATGTTGAAATCAACATGAACTAACACTAATAAATGCTTTAGAAGTATTTTCCATGGTTAGTTCATGTTATCTAATGTAGTCAACAATGTTAACAAATGAAACCTTATTGTAAAGTGTTGGCAATTCTTTTAATGTGCTATGTAGATTAGTCACCAACTACAAAGCTAGAGTCATGTTGTGCACACGTGGCCTAATAAAAAATTGTTCAGTGGTGTGTTTTCATGTGTGAAATCTCTCTCTGTTTTCGGTGCAGATAAGCGAGACGGGCAGCAGTAAAGTCACTCCTGCAGCTGTACAGGGTGATGCAGAAAAAACACATGAATGTAAGAACAGTTTATCTGCTAAACTATATAAATATTCAGCTTCATTCTTGATTTCCAACCTTTCCTTTCTTGCCTTGCAGTGCTGGATAAAGATGTCAGGACGGTTGAATTTACAAAGGTCAGTTAAAGTGATTCCGTCTTAAAGCAACAATATGTAATTTTTTGCCGCTAGAGGTCGCTTATTCAAAACAAAGGTGTAGCTTGATGACTCCTTGATTTCACAGAGCTTGTATTATGCTGGAAATGACCGATTCCGCTTCTTCCACTCATGCGTATGTGGGGTGATGCAGCGCTGTTTTATCATATTAGATACGTTTGAGTGTGCTGAAAGTTATGTTATAATGCTACTCTGTGCGTTCGCTCGGCGGCTATGATACACTTGTTGCACACTGCAGTGAGCTAGATTGATATTAGGCATGGTAAAACATGGTACTTGCGGTAAATCAAGAAAACAAGATGCAATAAGACTGTGTTGAGCTATATATCAATGATTGGTTTTCTGTTGATAAATGTATCCAAATAGTTGCTCGCCTATCTAATAAAACACACAATATATTAAAGCGTCTTTGGTGTTTCCATGGTTTCTACAAAATAAAAACGGAAATCGAGTTAAAATGGCTTATTTCTCTGGATTTAAATAATGTTGGAAACATTTGGGATAATGTAAGAACACAAGTCAACAAAATATATAACAGTGTTCTAGTGGTTTTTGGATATTTTAATCCGAAAATCTTACATACTGTACCTTTAAGGCCTATTCACAAAGCCAATATTTGCCAACAGTCCACCAATGAAATGAAATGATATCTGTCATTTTTTCTTTCAGTTGTTTTTCACTTTCAAAAAACTCATTGACCAGTAAATAGCAAGATATTTTCGGTCATGCGCCAAGAAGTGATATTCCAATAAGGCAGCATCCATTTATGATTTTAATAAATATACACTGAATTATGTTATTATCAGGGCTTAAAAACGGAAAAAAATATCAATCGGTTCACTCCGAGCAGAATCGATATTATAGCGTTTCGGTTTTTGCGTTCCTCAATAAACATTACTGTTCCGAAAACGGTTTGATATGAAAAAATACCGGTTAATAACGTTATTTTAATTAAGCCTATACTTTAAACAAATATGTATACATTTTAAACAAATATGTATAAATAGACTTATTTTCACTCAATAATAATATAACACATGGTAATTAAACTTGAATATTTATTTAATAACATTTTTAAAACCAGAAATACATGCATTAATTACAAGGCATAAACAGCGGACCTGTTTTAATGGAGCGTTAGACAATCGAAAGTGGCCTCTAATGCCGAATTATTTTCAGAAGAGTGATAACATTCTTTGTACATAACTTTTTTTCAACACAACTTGTTTTAAAAAATGCATGAATAAAGAATAAATAAACTGGATAACCATTGCTCTTTTAATGCACCGTCAACTGCTAATTTCAAAGCAAACACTGCGCAACCCGTCCTTGCATCACATAATCAAATTCAGTCAGCTAATAAAGCTTGCATTTAATGCAATATAACATACCATTTAATACGAAGCATCAACCGTCTATATAGAAAACATTGACCTGTCCTGTATTGGCAATCTGAAAGACTATAGGAAAAATGTTTGATAGATGCTATAGCCTACTTGGATAGGCTTAAACGGAATCCATAAACTATCCTAAATCAGTCTATTTGAGCTTAAAGTCCGTACTGCTTATTTAAACGTTCGAAAAGAATGTCCTCCAATACCTGCACATTCATTGTAGACCTCAGCGGGGAAAGAAATGTACTTGAGGCATGAAAATGCGCGCTCACACTGACTTGCGTTACCGGTAGATTCATAGATGATGGTGCGCGGGCATTTCACTCACGCTTGATCCGTCAACGTCACATGCTGTACTACTCATTTCATGATTGGTCACTGCCAAATTAAAATATTAAAGAGAACGATAAAATAACGTTATTAACCGGTTAATGGTCATTTCAAATTAACGTTTCTGTTCAGAACGATTCAAATTGATTTTGATTTCGTTTCCGTTTTTGTTCCTCTTAAAATTTCGTTCGTTTCCGGTTTTCGTTTTCGTTCCTTGAACCGGTTCAGAGCCCTGGTTATTATTACTGCATATTTTGCACTTAGTATAAATAGCCTCTGCCAAATATTAAAGTTTAAGATAAATATAATATGTTGTGTGAATAGGCCTTTAGATCAGTGTTATTTTAGTATCATTGATATACAATTCTAGTTATTATAATTTGTAATGATAATTAAATGATAATGAGAAATGTTGCTTTGGCAACTAACTGAAATAAAATAAACTTGAGTTTTTTAATATTTTATTTTATTTCAGTTAATGGTTTATAGTATTTTATTTTAACTAAATATTTTTTTTTATGGCTTTAGGGTATGCTTACATGACAACGATGTGCTACAAATGGAAAAGTTTTCCTTTGCTTTTTTTGTGTAAACAACATTGTAACAACATTGTAAAAACGATCCCCGTTCACGCGGATCTGCGAAAACTACTAAAAACGCTATATTCTGCAGCCAGGCCAGTAGTTGGCGATGTCACTTTGTAAAAAAAACATTATGCACCTATAGACTGAACACATAATATGCAACATTTATGTTGTTTACTTGGGTGCGATATCGGTATCAAGGTTTTCAAAACCTTGCACTGTGAAACCTGTTTTCAAAATCTTGCATTTTCTGGCCCCCAAAATGCCGTTGTCATTTAAATGAACAGCCAAAATGCATAAAAAGGTTTTCAGTTTTCTGTTGAAAACGGTGTTGTGTAAACAGCCCCTAAGTTTTAAAGTTGGCATTAAACAGAAGTTGCAATAGTCTTTTCTTCCCTATTGTGACGTATATCTGAGTGAAACGCTTCTGGAACAAGAACAAATATTGGGCAGGAATTGATTGGATTGTCGGCAGGGCCGGCACAAGCTCAACTGCCACTCTAGGCAAAACACCATCACGTCATTTCTGATAAAATTGCACTAAAATAAAAGCATACAGAAGCATGTTTTCAGATTTTTATTCTGCAACGTTAAAAACAAATCAGCACCACTAGTGCAATTGCAAATTCTGTTTTATATTATATAATAAGTAGCCTATATGTACTGGCCTGGAGTAGCCATCGGAAGATTTGGAAGAATTCCCAGTGGGCCGCTGATAAATTGGGCCGGCAGCAGTACCACTTCAACACACGGGACGTGGAAAGCACAAGTCTCTATAGTTCATTTTTAATGAAAGACAAATCAGTAGTAGTCTCTGCGCGTGCACTGCTCTTCGTAGTGGTTATAAATATATATTATATATATATTGGTAGTATATAAATATAAAATCTATAAATAAATATCTATATATTAATATCAAAATGGCATCCCAGCAAACATTTGTCCGACAGCAACGTTGTGTCTCTGGCCAAAAATAGCCGCTGTAAAACGGCATAAATCGGGAAAAATGTAACATTACATTTCCAAAAAATGCATTCAGATATGCTCAACGTACGTCCAGTCAACTTTCATTTTGAAAAATCGACGTCTTTTCAACGGTCATTAAACGTCCAAATGTTAGCTGGAATATATATATATTAGACACACAATAAGGTGAGCCACATGACTTCTCCCCTGCTTTCTCTCACATGCACATGCATAAGCCTACCGGACCCACTTTATATTAGGTGGCCTTAACTACTATGTACTAACATTTTAATTAATCATTTGATACAATGCACTTATTGTGTACATACATGTTTTTACATTGTACTTACATTTAAAAAAATACCTGCATGTAATTACATCTGTAATTAATTTCTGTAGTTACATTTGTAATTACACAGTTGACACTTCCCTTACATCTAACCCTACCCTTAAACTTACCCATACCACCACACCTGTCCCTAACCCTACCCGTATCCCACCTCAATATCAGCAAAAGTGCTTTGCAATACAATTTGAACACAGTAAGTACATTGTACTTATTTTTTGATGTAAGTGCATAGTACTTAAGGCCACCTAATATAAAGTGGGACCAGCCTACCTTTCAGAAGCACGTGTCGGGCTTTAAAATCATTAGCCTTCACCAGCAGTAAAAGTAGTCCCCTTTTGTATTCATGTTGCCTATGGATAACTTTTTTTTTTTTTTTCCGTTTTGCTGATATTTTTGGAGGTACATCAGGAAGTTTTTCATGTAGACCGATGGGCGCTCTAGTGTGGGGCGGGATGGGCGTGGGCTACTAGAATGAAGGAAAGTTCATTTAGATTTAGAATAACTAATGGAGTGATAACTTGATGATGGAAGTGCAATTATAATAATTAAATAAATTAAATGGGGGAAAAAAATCTCTTTTATTCTTGCCACCCTGACTGTGCTGCCGCCCTAGGCGGTTGCAGTTCGCCTATAGGCACGCGCCGGCCCTGATTGTTGGAACGTTGTGGTTTGCTATTGGTGACAGATGTAAACATGTCATCAGAGAAGAGATATCTGCAAGAAAGAGGGGAAGTTGTAAAATGTCTGCAAAGTTTTAAAGATCAAAGTGCAGTTATTATCTCCTCAAATAATTGATTTATAACTGCCGAAACTATTCGTCAGCAATTCCAGTCTTACTTCCTCCACAAGCCTTCACAGGTTTGCAACACATTTGCATAATGTGCACTTATGGTTTTTCATTGGTGAACAACCACCCTCAAACACTGTAGGTGTAGCTGAGGCCTGGAAGAGTTTGGTTCGTGTTGTCGTCATTTTGAGAAGATGTTTGTTTTCTATGCTACGAAAGCAAATTCACTGTATGCACTTTTAAAGGATGAGGTTTATACGGTAAAACCGACACCATCATTACTGTTCATATCACTGTGTATCGAGTGCTGAGGAAGCCTCCAGAGCTGAAATTCAGACATGGTAATGACCATATTGTTTCCGAGAAGCGCTGTAAGCGATAGACCTATCACAACAGACTGGGCTGTCTAACCAATCAGAGCAGAGTAGGCTCTTGGAAAGGAGGGGTTTAGAGAGACCGGATTCTTGATCGAACATATAAAACATTGAGAAATTAGGTGCAGCAATGAATATTATGAGGAAAGTAAAGTGTTTTTGACCCTTGATGTATGTAAGCCTATTGTAGGAGACCTCCAAAAACAAATGAGCAACTTTCAAAATAGCATAATAGGGGCACTTTAAAGGTCACATGACATGAAAATTTCACTTTATGAGTTTTTTTTTAACATTAATATGAGTTCCTCTAGCCTGTATATGGTCCCCAAGTGGCTAGACATTTTGATAGGTGTAAACCGAGTTCTGGGTGTCCTGCTCTGCCTTTTAGAAAATGAAAGGTCAGACGAGCCGATCTGAAATCATCCCTGTATGTCGTCATACGGGGAAAGATACCCCCCCCCCCCCCCCCCCTTTTGCACTGCGTAATATCATTGTGCCTGCTGCTCCCATGGTACGGCTGCAAAGTTTCTTGATTATTACGCAGGAATGAGAGTATAGTTCCTAGCCATATCGGTCTAGAAAATCACAAATTTTAATTTTCTGTCGGCCTTAGTACATGATGTAACCACAGAAGAGTCAAGTTTGAAATAGGAAAAATATTGCAAGTCTTTGGTAATTTTTGACAGAGATGCTAACGGTTTAATCAGATTCAATGATCTATGCTAAAAGTGCCAGACCTGGAGATCGGCTGAATGGATTCGACAATAGTGAAACTCTAGGGGAGTTGGAAAATGACCCTTTTTTCAAAAATAGTGGAGTGTTCCTTTAAAGGGGTACTTCAGTACTGGGAAGATGAATGTGTATTTAAACTGGGTCATTTATGTTGTAGAAATGTGAAATTATTTTTGAATTTTGTGACTTCTAGACTGTGAAAAGACAGAAAATGTATTTTTGTCTCATGTGGATGAAAGACAACAACTCCCAGAATGCACTTGCTTTGCTGCCCTACAAGGCCACTCCCAAAGCCATGGCTACTGGTTATCACTTGCCCATCATGACACCTGTCATTTTGATCTTCATAATAATGCAATCATTTCGTTCAGTTAGAGAATAAACACTACAATTAAAAACTGAACGTGTCTTTTCAATAAAGTGTGAGTTAGCCGAACGAAAGTCACGGCACAGATGCAGCAGGAGTCAGATTTCATTCATTACAAGAGCGAAGAGCTAAGGTAAGCGCGGCAGTCATTCACGACGCGTGTCCATTTTGGCGCGTTTTCAGACCGCATATGGAATGGTAGCTTAACTTTCATAGGACATTTACAGTTATGCATTTGGCAGACGCTTTTATCCAAAGCGACTTACATTGCATTCAAGTTACACATTTTACATTTTGTCAGTTCTTGCTTTCCCTGGGAATCGAACCCATGACCTTTTTTGGAAAGCCTAGGAATTAATTGAAAAGTTGAAACACTCACTTTGCTCCATGCCACTCCGTTATTAATGCCCAATCCGAGCGGCCGTACGCATTTACATTCTGTGAGTGAGATCCCCTATGGGCAGGTTGAAAACATGCGGAACTAGCTCCTTCTACTGGCTGTAGTCTATAGCCTCTGGTCAAACAATCCTCCGATGACGCAAAATGACGATATTTGCGTCATCTGAGGATTTTTTCCAGAAATAAAATGCATAATTATCTCATCTCAGGGGGATATGAGGGGGAAAGTACCATAATTCGAATATATTACTGGGTTTCTACTGATACAAAGATCAATGCTAAATCACTGAAGTAACCCTTTAAATAATCCTGCTTTATGGTGTGTGCTTCAGAACTTTTGAGGGAGTTCAAAAGTTTTATTTTGCTTTCTCTCTCTCTGTGTGTGTGTTTGTGTGTGTCTCCCAGGGCCCGTCAGACTCTCTGGGCATCAGTATAGCTGGAGGAGTGGGCAGTCCTCTGGGGGACGTGCCCATATTCATCGCCATGATGAACCCCAGCGGCCTCGCAGCACAGACACAGAAACTCTGGGTACGTGAGTTGAAGATGTTAGAAGATTATTAGTAACATTTTTTTTTTCTTTTTGTCCACCAATAAAATATCTGATGCACTGAAGCAAGTGTATGTATTAGTGAACCACAGTCTCTCATGTTTATACACTGTGTGTGTTAGATTGGAGACAGGATTGTGTCTATCTGTGGAAACTTAACAGAGGGAATGACTCACAATAAAGCCGTTTCACTGCTGAAGAACACGACAGGCATCATACAACTACAGGTACACAACGACGCATCACACAAGCTCCCGGTACACCAGTAGTGCTCGACCCATAATATCCATTGTGAAAAACATACTTTTATAAAAATAAAAAGAGTAATTATTATAGAAATATTATACTTTAAAAAGAAGTGCAAACTAAATGTAATGTTTTCTGACACTGCTGGCTATGTAAGTATGTAATTAATTATAGTTTCAACTTATATTAAATGCAGTTAGCTGAACTTTTGAATGCTTGTTTGACCCACTTCTATTATCTGTCATTGTGCTGCAGAATGTACTGACAAACATTTATGGCAAATTAAAATATTTTTATGTAATTTCTATTGAAACTTGTGTCATGCATTTAAATATATTTGAAATGACACATTTTTAACCCTTTAACTGATTTCTCAACCGTACGGTAGACATTACTTGGAGTGTGAAAAAATTCAGTCAAAAGAAGGAGATGAGACAAAATTCTTCTACAGCTCTATTGCTCCACCCTCTGCCTGCTTTTGGCATGGAGGGATGGGACTTTTCAGTTTTCAGGCGACAGCCTCAGTTTGCACACTTCAGTCAGTCACACAAAAGAATAAAGTTGCTGATTGGTCATCAAATAATAGGGTCAAACATGATATCAGTTGAGTAGGGAATCAAACCATAATGTTGTAGTTAGTAGGGTTGAGTCTAAACCAGGGGTCTCAAACTCATTTTACCTGGGGGCCGCTGGAGGTAGACTCTGGGTCAGACTGGGCCGCATCAAGTATTACACATAAAAAGTGTTTCAAGTATTCCAAAAAAAGTAGCACAACAGATCCAATCTTCTCAATCTTTATTATTAACAGTTCTTCAACATGAATGTTTCTTCTGAACATGAACTGTTCCTCTGAATTTGAACTAAATATAGCCTATAGAAATTAAATCATGTAATATAAAATAATTAATGATTTTAATTTTATTTTAAATAATAGACTAATTCACAGCAAGGCCGTAACCAGGTCAAACAGAACAGTGAGCGAAATTCTAGGTCTAATTCTAGTTGGGAAATAATCTTTTTGGGACTATTTGTAAACAATATTTGCTAGGGGTGTGCATTGGCACTGCCCTCACAATTCGATTCGATTACGATTCACCAGGTAACGATTCGATTCAATTCGATTCTACGATGTATTGCGATGCATCAAAATTCTACTGCACACAACAAGGCACATTTTTAATCAGTCATGAGGCAATACAAGGAGTCAGATATTGAACAACAGATTTTATTGGCTGCTATGTGTGTATTATCACTCTCCTGTATCTTTGACATAAATGTCATTAAATAAAATAAAATTGAATGGTATAGGGTATTGGATATGGCATTTTCAAACCTGAAAAAGAAAACATAAATCACTGCTTTCAGTGCTTTGAATGAGAAATGTTTCTCTTCGCTCTGCTTTAGAACCATTTGAAATTATATAGAGCAATAATAACCAACTAAGCCAACTTTTTCCAGCAGTGAACACAGAGCTTTTTACTGTGTGTAAAAAAAACACTTAAGACAGGGCACTTCATGAACTCCTGTGCAAATATTAATCCGTAATTACAGTCACACTATTGTAACAACAACCACCACCCAGGCACCCAGCAATAAAAATATTCAGTGCAACACACACAGTAACGTTGACACTAGGGACTCGTCAATTCTCGTGCTTGATTTTAGTGTGGCAGGCGCGTTAGCAGGGCGTAAGCAGCGCATATTTTTTTCGGCGCCCATGTTAACAGATTAGAGCATTCACATCGCACGCAGAGGCGGCGCGGCAGCTCATCGCATCGCAGGAGCAGGAGCAGAAGCAGCAGTGCCGCGATCGTTTCGGCGCCGAGTCTATTTTTGCCGCGCTGCTCACGCTGATTTAAAGCCACAGTGGATTGTTCTTGATCAAAACTGACCAGATTAACATGGAAAATAACAAATTTCACCATGAAATCATGTAGTGAAGTGCCCCGTGTGTTTCACAATCACAGCATATGCTGCCCATCATAAATCAAAGCACGAGACAGGAAAATGTGACATAATGTTCAATATTTGTCTGTATTTGCAATATCTGCGCGAGACAAACGCTGCCAGTGTGAATCCACAATGGGGGCGCGGGCTCCCGCTCTCCACACCCACCGCTCCTGCCCTGCTAACGCGTGCGGTGTGAAGCCGGCGTCAGAATCCGAAATGTGCAGATGTCCGCTTTCCAAGCTTTGGGTGCGTTTTTAATTACCCGTCTATCGCGGTCATCTCCCTCCGCCTCAGCCATCTTGATTGTTGTTGTTATGACCCTGGAAGTAATTGAAACTTCACAACTTTATTGTTCAACTCAAGGCCAGAAAATAAACGGTGACATAATCGATTATGGCACTTTGCCGCATCGATGCTGAATCGTGCATGCCCCGCATTGCGATGCATCGCTGAATCGATTATTGTTGACACCACTAATATTTGCATTAATTTGCGTCAAATATATTATTAGTCCCGATATTCTTTGCATGAGTGAGTGAATAAATACATAGTTAAAATACTATTGAATTCTCTAGTGGTCTGGTGGTAGAATTTTTGTCAACCGTGTCAAAGGTTCCGGGTTCTAATCCGCTTTCATATAGTTTTTCTTCATTAAAATCAAAGATGCTCATCAATGATTATATAATAAGACCATGGACACTTTGCATTTTGTCCGGAAAGAATAGAGTCTCTCTCAGCAACGGCATGAAGCGATAGATTGACACGCTCGTCTGTGTGTGAAGACTGTGCAGTGTGCACGAGCCAAAAGAGAACGTAAACCCCGCCTACTTTGATTTGATTGGCCATCTCAATCATTTTGACATTGACGAGTGCTGTTAGACCACATTCATTTCAACTGTCTGATCAGCTTCGTTCGTCTGTTCCTGTCAATCACGCGGTGTCAACCAATTAAACTGCACAAGGGAGGGGCGAGCCAACTCTCTCTCTCACACACACACACACACACACACACACACAAAGGAGGCAGCAAGCGTGGCAAGCGCAGCACACGCAACGACTCAGCAAAAAGGTGCTTTTCAGAGCAACGCGCGGGCCGCACTTACACTAAACTTTGATGTCAAGAAGGGGGCCACAAAATATCATCCTGCAAGTGGCCCGCGGGCCGCGAGTTTGAGACCCCTGGTCTAAACAATAAAAATGTGGCAAAATATAAGAGAAATAAAGAAACACCTGTTTGCCATAATTTTCCAAAAGTATGCGTGACCATACTGTAGATATGTCTGTAAAGGGTTAAAATATCCAGATAGTAGGACAGACTGAAGTGTGACAATAGGGCCTTCTGTGAGTGAATTATAAGGGTGTCCTTGGGGATATTTTTTTTTTTTTCATGAAGCAGACAGTAAAAAAAAAAAAGATTTTAAAATCCAATTGCCTCGACGGGCAGGGCTGTTTTGGCAGCAAAAGAGGGACCAACACAATATTAGGTCATAATGTTATGCCTGATCGGTGTGTGTGTATATATATATATATATATATATATATATATATATATATAATATATGTGTGTGTGTGTGTGTGTGTGTGTGTGTGTGTGTGTGTGTGTGTGTGTGTGTGTGTGTGTGTGTGTGTGTGTGTGTGTGTGTGTGTGTGTGTGTGTGTGTGTGTGTGTGTGTGTGTGTGTGTGTGTGTGTGTGTGTGTGTGTGTGTGTGTGTGTGTGTGTGTGTGTGTGTGTGTGTGTGTGTGTGTGTGTGTGTGTATGTATGTATATAGCACAATAAATGTAAACTGCTAACATTGTTACAGGTATGTTTATTATTTAAAAAAAGCTCATAAATTACTCAAAATATAAAGCAATATTTACCATAAACTGACATCTCAACCATACAGTAGAGTTGTATATCTTTTAGATAAAAACTAAAATTTTTACAAAAAACAGCCGAGGTCATTTTTTTTATGTTCAATAATAAGAATTGTAAGAAAAATATTTTTTTCATTGGCTCCTTCTAGGGGTGAGAGTTAAAATGAGCAATTTAGTACATTTTAAATATATACAATTTAAATGTAATATCAAATAACAAACTAGTTAAAATTATAATCAAGTATTTTACATGTGCTTTAGTATATTAGTCAACACATCAAAATAAGTGCACTTCTTCAAAGCATGACAAAAGATGATATTTATCTAAATAAGGAAAACACTGAAACATTAAAGAATAAAAGTAGTCTGGTAAGTATGTGTACATTGGGAATTGCATTTTCTCACATAAGTGTGTTATTTGTAGGTAGTTGCTGGTGATACAACAGTAACTGGACCCTCAACAGAGCAGACAACAGGACTCACAGCCACCAGCATTTTTCATGATGATCTGGGGTTTGTACACACACACATACACACACACACACACACGTTAGGTTTCAAAACTTTATCTTTGTGTGGACTCTCCATTTAGACATAATGATTTTTATACTGTACAAACTGTATATTCTTTCCCCTAAACCTACCCATCACAGATTTTTTTTTTTTTTTTCAAAAAACATAATTTAGTATGATTTATAAGCTCTTTTCCTCATGGGGACAAAAATGTCCTCACAAGGACAAGAATTTTGGATATTGCATCTTTCTGGGGACATACCTTAGGGTTTACCTGAACCACACACACACACACACACATCTCTTCCAGGATCTAAAATTAATACTCATCACTAAAAATTGGCTTTGGAGAGTAAATTAAATAAATGGTTTATATGAAGTTGTAAGAATGATAATCGGATCATTGTTGATGTACACTATAAAAAGGATTTCTCGAAGTTTACAAGTAAACAAAGATTATTGGAGTACATTTTTACAAAGAAATACAATTTATTTATTTTTTTCTATTTCAAAATGTCATGTTTAATTCAATGTTTCTTTGTAATTATTTCTGAAATGTACCAGCAATATCTGAGTGAGAATAGTTTCAAAGTAAATCTGACACATTTTTCAGTGTAAAAGCAACATAAGCGATACAAGTTGAAGACTAAATCATGACGTACTTAGCATTTTTGTGAAAATGTGACTGCAGGTTTACTGAGAGATGGAAACACTTCCCTCATCTGTTTTTATACATACATTTGTATACCCTTCATATTATCAGATTTTCAGCAAAAATATGTTAGATATAACTTCCTGTAGTTTTGAGTGGGTCACTTCTGCAGAAGAATTCTGGGCCAAATAAACAAAAGACACCAAACTTCTGGGCAAATCAACTTTTTAAGGGCATTGTATGAGACAAGGCCGTAACCACCATAGGCATTAAGAGGGACAAGGTTTTGTCATCCTAATAACATCCTGGCCAAATTTGCCCATTGGCCCCTGTCCATCATGGCCTCCTAATCATCCCCACATATATACACGATTGTGGTGGGCGTTCTGGCACAATATGGCTGCCGTCGCATCATCCAGGTGGATACTGCACATTGGTGGTGGTTGAGGAGATTCCCCCCTTCTATATGTAAAGTGCTTTGAGTGCCTAGAAAAGCGCTATATAAATGTAACAAATTATAATTATTATAATTATTAAAAAGTTAAATTTTTAGCCTGGTCTGCCTCAGGTCTAACGGTTCTCGTCAATGTCAAAAATGATTGAGATGGCCAATCAAATCAAAGTAGGCGGGGTTTGCGTTCACTTTTGGCTCGTGCAGTCTTCACACAGACAAGCGTGTTAATCTATTGCTTAATGCCATTGCGGGGACTCTTTCCGGTGAAATCACGAAACAAAATGCACACAAATGTGTCCATGCTCTTAATATACAATCATTGAACATCTTTGATTTTAATGAAGAAAAAAACGATATGAGAGCGGAATAGAACCTGTAACCTTTGACACTGAGTACAACATTTCTACCACCAGACCACTAAGGAATTTGAATGTTTGCAGCAGATATATGTAGGGCTGTAATCTCCCAGTCGATACGTTCTAGCTCGACCTAAATTCTGATTGGTCGATGTTTTGCCGCGTTCATTTAATCAGGTGGAAAGCACTAATTGGTAATGGGGGTCTTTTCAGAGCACCCCTGTTTCACAGGTAACAGTCTGTCTTCAGAACACCCCCTTGTTTTCACTTATTTTGGATTAGCCCAACCCACTGGAGAAGAGAGACCGATTGAAGTAGGCTACTTTTCTGTATATTATTTATTTAATTGTGAGAGCGTTTTCCTAGTCAGTCCTCTATAACCATGTCAACAAAGACATCGGCAGTGTGGCAGCATTTTTTTTAAATAGAAAATGGGAAAAAAGTTGAATGCAAATTTTGCAAGCAACAGTTTGCATATCACAGCTCGACGACAAACATGTCATCACCTAAAGACGGTAAGCTAACTTGTCTGCGTTAAGTTGCCTTGTCCCTTTTATTATTGTGCAAACTGCAAATTTATTTCTAGTATTATTTACTTTATTTTATTTTTTTATGTGGAGCCTAATGCGCAGTATTAGATTTGTTTGTATTAGATTTGAGCCTATGCTTTATTTTTCAGTTATGCACTTTATTTCGTTTCTGCTCTTGATCTGGCTTGTTTATTAAATATTCCTTTTTTATTAAAGTGGACATGCCTTTTGTGTTTAAGAGTAAAAGCTTTAAGTTAATAGTCTATTCGTGTCTCAGCCGTGAAGCTGAGACCCGTGAAACGAGTCACAGACAGACTCGTGTGTCAGACTCATTTCAGTCCAAAATAATCAGGTCAAAAACTATTTAATATACTGCAAATAGCCTTCTAGTTTTTTATGTTTATTTATAATTCATTTAAGCAGACAACAAGGCCACCAAGTACTGCGCACAGTGCGCAGCTAATTAATTTAAAGTTTTTTAACGTTAGCATTTTTAGTCGAAAATTTCAGGACTTCAGTCGACCAAGATTTTCTTTGGTAGATTACAGCCCTAGATATATGTATTTATTCACTAATGGGAAGAATCTCGAGACTAACAATATATTTGAAGCAAATATTATTTGCAAATAGTCCTAGAATTAGACCTAGAATTTCGTTCACTGCTCGGTTTCTTTATGCTTTATAAAATGAAATAAAAATTGGTCCCCCCAATGTTCAAGACATGGTTACGGCCTTGGTATGAGAGACTGAAAGTGACCTGCACTCTTTAACAAAAAATATTGCCTTAATAACCATAATAATACAAAATATTTTTGTGAAATTGAAATAAAGCTGAAATAAAATAAAATGTATAGTCCTAACTTTTTAAAGTCAGTTACATAAAACGGTAAATTGATCAAATTTGAATTTAACTGCTAGTTGGTCGGCCCCTGATCTCTTCAAATCATGATTATAAGCTATAGACTCAAATCTGTAATCCATTAACTGTGCTCTTTATCTCCGTTTCATCCAGTCCTCCGCAGTGTAAGGGCATTAGTTTGGAGCGAGGGCCTGATGGACTGGGCTTCAGTATTGTGGGTGGATTTGGCAGCCCACATGGTGACCTTCCCATCTACGTCAAAACCGTCTTCAGCAAGGTATTGGTAGAATATAAAGAACAAGATGCCACAATTACAGATGCTTTGTAGAAGCATCATCTCATGTTTGTGTCTCAGGGGGCTGCGTCAGAGGACGGGCGTCTGAAGCGCGGAGATCAAATCATCGCAGTTAACGGTCAGAGTTTGGAGGGCGTCACTCACGAAGAAGCCGTCTGTATTCTGAAGAAAACCAAAGGAACCGTCACACTCACTGTGCTGTCATAAACACACACACAGAACTTGTTTAATAGGCTTGTATTAGGTCCTTGTAGTTGTTTTAAACACTGGATTACACACTTTAGAATGAATTGCGCCCATTTATAGCATTGTTTACTGCTAGTTTGTGGTGAAACCAGCAGACTACCACAATCTTCCATACTATGCTGGGACTTTACAATCGCATTTGTGCTTTAAAATTCAGAAAGTGCACACAACTGCATGGCCGGATATTATATGCCTGGTTATGACATACTTCTCCTTCTTTTGACAATTCCTGCTGCTGTGATTGCTAGAAAATGCACAAATATTTATGTCCCGTTTTGTTAGAAAACTGGGTACAAATTGACCCCCTATGGTTTCCATGCAATTTGCGAAAAATGGACACTATGAAAAACACTGAAGAAACACTAAAAACACGCAAAAAAAACTATTGTAGCTTGTCAAAGACTAAAAAAATATATAAAATGAGATAAATGTACTTACCATCCATTTCTTTTCTATTATTTCTATTGTGTTAACGGTAATTTTGTTCAAAATTAGCTGCACAAACAAAATTAAAAACAAAAAAAGTTTTTTTTTGTTGTAATGACTACTTGTAGTGGCTATTTGCACACTGAGGTGTCTAACAATATTTGTACTTAGTGTAGTGTATACTTCGGCCGTCCACGCGCTGCCCACGCGATGTAATTTTCGCCAGGAGGGTTCGCAGACGTTAATTTCCGAGACTGCGTGGACGGTGTGTGTACAACAGCGCATGCGCAAGAGACAGAAGGGTCACAACACTTGTACTGCGTCTGAGCATGTGTCAAACTTAGCCATCCGCGGTTGAGTATACTTTAAAGGTCCCGTTCTTCGTGTTTTTTTGAAGCTTTGATTGTGTTTACAGTGTGCAATATAACATGTGTTCATGTTTCGCGTGTAAAAAAACACAGGGTTTTTCACACAATTTACTTATCTGTATACCTGTTTTCACTGTCCTAAAAACGGGCCGATGAGTTCCTTTATTCTATGAAGTCCCTCCTTCAGAAAACGTAACGAGTTCTGATTGTGCCAGCGGTTCCCGTGTTGTGATTTGACTGCAGCTTAGCGCACGTTTCCCGGTTCCTGTGTTGTGATTCGACAGCAGCTTAGCGCACGTGGAAAGGTCACGCCTCTTAACGGGAGATATATGCGCTTAATGATCTCTACGGCGTCCCTGGGAAAGCCAAACAAAGGTGATTTGACTCCGGGATGAAAATAACAGCGTCTCGACGACATGGCGACAAACACACTCAAACGCAACACTTCCTCTTCTCCACACAACACTTCCTCTTCTCCACGTGGGAGAGCAACAAGACCACGCCCCCTTTTTCGCGTATTCTTGTGGGCGGACGTTAGTCAACAAACTGTTCTACTGACGTAATTAAAGCAGGCTGTACCAGGATGTAGTCCAAGCCAGCCGTTCGCTGTAGGCTTTGAAAGGGAACTTCTGTTAAATAAAATATCTCGCTTGGCATTGAACTTTGAGCTTTATAATTTTACAGGTATTATTTATGCTCTAACAGCAACATTACACACAAACTAAAGTTTGAACAGTGGGATCACGAAGAACGGGACCTTTAAAAGCTGTGCGGACATGACTGCGTGCGAGATGTGTCTGGATGCGGAAAATGTATACCCAGGACTTAAGTACAAACATTATTTGTACTTAGTGTAGTATTTATCTGCCTCATGTCGGGGGATAGTTTACATGACAATGTACTTATAAAAGTTTTTCCCTTTGCATTTTTGATTAGTTTCGTGTAGATGACAATGTCAAAGTGATCCCTGTTCACAGTTCACACATATCTGCAAAAATGCTGAATTAAGTACAGGGGCGTAGCCCACTATGATGACTAGTAGGTTCATTCTTTAAAACTGGGAACACGGCATTAGTATCTGTCAGTTATGATAGTGTAGGGGTAAGGTGCGTGGCATTAAATTTTGACGCAATTCAACCAGCGGTTCTAATCCGCCTTTTGCCGAACTTGCTGTACTTTTCTCATCACATATATCGTAAAGGCGTTTATTGGCAATAAAAATGAAGAAATATTTGAAAAGTGGAAATAGTGTCTAAAGTTTGTTGTAACTACTACTCATGTTTTGTATGTGGACAGGTTGTAGCTACAGTTTTGGTTTATGTAGACAGTGACACCCCCCACGCCACGTCACACTCTTTTATAAACATGAATTCAACATATAACAAATAGTAATACACTCACAATGTACAAAATATATAATCTACTCGACTTTACGGCAAAATGTTACTCTTTAAATTCAGCCAAAGGGTCACAGCATGAAGCATCGATCTTCTACTTGTCACACGTCTTCAAGTGATGCGAATTCGTTTCCGGTCTGACGCATTCGCATGCATTTCGATGGAAGTCAATAGAACGAAAAGTGCAGTGTGACCGCCCCTTTATGCATGCCAGGCCAGTAGTTGGCAATGATACTTTGTAAAGAAACAAAACGCACCTTTAGACTGAATGCATGCGGCCATCGGTTTCAGAAAATTGCGTTTTTTTTTATTTACACAATGGTTTCGGTTTAAAAAAACGTGCACTTTGAAATCCATTTTCAGCCCCCCAAAATGGCATTGTCGTGTAATTGAAAGGCCAAAACAAGTTTGTATTTGAAAACTGTGTTGTGTAAACGGCTCCTGGTTCTCAAGTTTTGTGAGGGTAAAAGTGGGTTTCTCACAATTTCCAGTGCTGCAACTGAAACCAACCAAAAACCATTTGGGCAGATGTTTTTATCTATAAAACTCAACTAGATAAAATGAGTTTTCCTTGGATGATTGGAAAGACGAGTCATTAATTTTAGTAAACTTCGAGTCTTACATTTCAAAAGTTCACATGTATTTAATATTTTAGTTTTGCAAGATAAAATAAAGGTTTTCTGACTCTGCCGTTTTGTTGAGGTGTTGATTTTTGGCAAATTGCATGGAAAGGATGGAAACTTTTGTCCTGGTGTCAAATTGATATCTCTATTGGTTTCCAAAACACTTCACATTCCAAAATCTCTTTCCTAAAATGATAAATATTCAAAATTCTGTCCAAGAATAAAGTCTTTCAGTATGAGTAAAAAAATACACAGAGCTTCTTATGGTCAAAGGATCTCAACATGTTGGATTTTACACACCACTGTAAGAAAAATAATAAAATGAAAACGTTTTAATTGTAAGCAATGACAGCAATAAGATGACAGTCCTGAATGTGTGGTGGTAATATTTGTGCACGCACACGCTCTGACTGAATTGATCATGATAATAAATTCAAATATTTTAGTAACCATCTGTGTTTCTTAAAAAAACAACCTTACATAGACAAAACAGACAGCAGGTCAGTGACATTTCTGAAGTTTTGCCTTCACCGGAGATTTTTGCTGCTGGATGTAGAACAAACTACTGTTATATATTTTGGTATATTGTCATTTTGTTCCGATACAGTTTTGGATTTCACTATAAACACATGAATAAAAGTGACCTTCAGCACACAAATAAGAGTTTAATTTTTTTGTATCTTTGCATTTGTGAAAAAAAAATTCACTACACAACTTTTTGAAAACAAATGACAAATAAAAATGATATATATACACACACACACACAGGTGCTGGTCATATAATTAGAATATCATCAAAAAGTTGATTTATTTCACTAATTCCATTCAAAAAGTTAGGGTTTATATATATATATATATATATATATATATATATATTGACACAAGGAATGCGACTGCTGAAACATGTCTTGTATACGTCTGTGCGTAGTGGTTCTTGAAGCACTGACTCCAGCTGCAGTCCACTCTTTGTGAATCTCCCACACATTTTTGAATGGGTTATACAATACAAAAAAAATATCACCTTATAAATGGAAGCATGTTAAAAAAAAAAACCTTTTCCAAATAAAAAAAACATTGGACATTTACTTCATAGTTCATCAAGAATATTTGTTCTTAAAGGCTTTTTCCTTCATGAAATCTTAATTCTACATAAGACAAACAGAGGACCAAGTTTACATTCACTTTGCTGGCTGTTCAAATGTGGTTTGATTGTGGTTGTCAGGATTAATGCAATGACATCAACTTGCAGTTCAAGGTAGAATCAAACAATCGTGCTTTCAACACTGTTAATGAATCTTGTGTTCTTGGAGGAATTAAAATGTGAAATCATGTAATAAGGTTATTTAATCAAAAGTACAACTAATCAACACTGTAACTACACCAATTACAAAATTAAAGCAGTTTGCACAGATCCGTTGGTTTTATAAAACGTACACCTCTCACATTCGCATGGTACTTTGTACATTCCAGAATAGCATACAGAAACTTTAACAAGACTTTTTTTCCTTTCACATAACTTGACATTCCATATGCACGAGAGTGAGTTTACGACTTAACAAAATCTTGTTACGTCTATCTAAGGCAGTGTTGCTGAGCGCAGATTCACATACGAGAGGATGAGATCTGTCTTTTTAGGTCCAAGTTATTAGAGCATAAACATGAACTTTACTAGCCGGTTTTACTCATAGAAAAAAGTGTACATGGAGATCGCCATGTTTTTAAACGTTTAGATGCCAAGGACCCCAGAAAATAATAATTTGGTACCACTTTACAATAAGGTTTCATTTGTTAACGTCCTTCCCTTAGGTCATTTGGACGGGGGGTTAATAAAGGCCTTCTCTGAAGTGAAGCAATGCGTTTTGGGAAGAAAAATATAATAAAGTAAAATATCTAGCTTCCGGTGGACGGCTTTCCGTATTCAACTTATGAAGAAAGTGCAACACCTCTTGCAGTTCATAATGCTTACGCTACGCCCTACATCATACATTGTGTCATTTATGCTTTTTCCATAAGTTGAATATGGAAGGCGATCTGGTGGAAGCTACTGTAGATATTTTACTTTATAACGTGTTAAATATGGATATTTCTCTTACACAAACACATTGCTTCAGAAGGCCTTTATTAACCCCCGGAGCCATGTGTATTACTTTTATAATGGATGGATACACTTTTTTGGGCTGCCATTATAAAACTTGGAAATGCCAGGACATTTTTAATATAACTCTGATTTTATTTGTCTGAAAGAAGAACGTCATACACACCTAGGATGACTTGAGGGGGAGTAAATCATGGGATAATTGACATTTTTGGGTGAACTATCCCTTTAACAAAACATTCATAAAATGTTAGCGTATCACTTGAGACAAATGAGACCTTATTTTTAAGTGTTACCAATAATTATGTAAAGACAGTCATTACACAAGCCAAAAAAGTGAAAATAACATATACAATTACAATAATATCTGGAGAACATTTACTTTATATAACACTGTATTAAGCAAATTATTTTAGCATTTCCAAAGCAGACCATCAAATTGGATAAACATTAGCCTTTTATTTTTACATAATTTTCTCTGAAATGTTCTGTGGGTCTCTGGTTAGACCAGAGGTTTTTAAACTGGCGTCCAGGTGGAAAGCAAACAGAATGATCTGAAATGCTGTCAGTTTTATACTCATGTCTCACCTGCAGGACCATAAACCTTTTTTTTGGGGGGAAAACATGAAAATGTTTCCAATGAACATGCATGTTTGAACAGGTTACAGGGTTGATGTTATGCATTACAGTACAAACGCAAACGTACAGTCCATAAGTCCATAGTCCATAAGTTTGAGACTACTAGTGAAAAGAAAAAAAAAAGCTTTCAAAAAAAGGTTGATTTGCTCTATAGTGCAGTAAGCTTAAGTAAAACCTAATGATCCATGGGCAAAGAGCATGTGTGCTTTAAATTAAGAAAATCTGACCTTCACATCAGTTGTACCGTTTTCTTTTGCTTATATTTATGCAATACAAAGTTTAAAATCAGATTTTCAATGAAGTCTCAGACTTTTGGACACATATGCCCCGTTCAAAACTAGAAATCCCTGAAATGTACTCTTTTCCCTTAAACCACATTAAAAACAAAATGAATTAATGAATTAAAAGAAAGAAAATTCTTTGTTGTATAATCCATTGGCCATGATGATAACAGTTTCCAATAACAACAGCTGCCGTTAAATGACGGATGATTCTGAACGAACAACATCCTATATCCCTTTAACACAAGTAACAATAATACTAGTAACTAGGGCTGGGCAATAGCTAAAAAAGAACAATATTTAGTGGTCACTGTAATTTTGTCAGTTTGGACATGCTTCTGATCATCATCCTTTGTTTTTTGGTCCTGGTGTCCTGATATTTAATATACAGTATATATCATGTCATATATATATATATATAAATAAAAGGTCGACCGATAGTGGATTTTAGCGATAATTAGGTTGGACCGCACTTGCCAATAACCGATTAATCGGCCGATAGTTTTTTAAATGGATACTGGATAAAAAAAAAGTGTAAAGTAAAACAGTGCTGAACTTTATAACAATAAATTAAAAAAACAGTACTGATCCATGAAAATGTGCTAAATTAAAACAAATAAATATGAATATTAAAATGAGAAGTTCTAACAGAACAAATTCTTCAGAAAATAATTTAAACATTAAAATATTACAGGTCAAATTTGTTTCTTTACCTAGAACCTAGAAACATGCGTACATTTCATAGGTAACACTATGCAACAAGGATGTATTAGCTTACATGAACTATAATCATTATTCAATATACATTGAATATTGTATGTATTAATATGAGCAATAGAATTGTACCTTGATCATTCATGTTAGTTCATAGTGCATTAACCAAGGTTAACAGATACAAATTCAAACTCAATTTAATTGTGAAATGAACATACTAACAATGAACAATACTTCCACAGCATTTATTACCTTAGTTAATGTTAAATGTTACCATTTCGTATCCAAACAGTCTGCTTTTTTAGAAGATTATCTAATAATAAAAAAACGAACGCGCTTCTGCGGCATGATGATACAGTTTGCTTTCTCACATCACTAATTTTATATATGCAACATTTGGGTCGGACTTGCATGTTTTTTTTATCACATTGTTTTAACTGCTTGAGGCACTGCTAATGTTAGCGTACTCAGTTGACAAACATACACACTGCTGTTCTTTACCTGTTAATGCAGCATTTACTCAAGAAATTAATTACTTCATACTGATTTGGCAACAAGTACTGTATTCATACCGTTTCGCTGTCGTGTTATAAACGCGCATCTGATGTACCAGCGCTCTCCGTGCAGCGAGCTTCATATTAAGCCTCACATGTGAATGTAAACACAAGGCGTCAGTGATAGTTTTCATTTGGCCTCTAGAGGCCGCTCTCGCGCTATATAAATGCCAACAGACCCTTCTCAGAGCCCTCGTACTGTGTAAAGGCCCGGGTATACTTCGGCCGTCCGCATTCGTGCACCGTCCGCATGACGTAATGTTCGTCATGCGGAGGGTTCGCGGCCGGCCGCACACCCTGTCCGCGCGCAGGCCAAATGCGCAGGCCAAACCGTGCGGACAGTCCGCGTGCAACAGCGCATGCGCCAGCAGTACAGATACTGGTAGAGCACTGTCTATGGTAGAGCATAGAAAAAAATTTTACTGCGCATGTGTCGAACGCGATCATCCGTGGTGTAGTATACTTTGAAAGACGCGCGGACAGGGCTGCGCACGTGACACGTCCGGGCGCGGAAAGTGAAGTATACTCCAGGCTTAATGACAGCGCACCCTTCTCAGCCGCTCCAGCAACAGACGCAACCAGAAAAACTAACGGTGTGGATTTTTGCAGATAACCGATTGCTCCACCAATCAACTATCGGTGCCGATTAATCGGTCGACCTCTAATAATATATATATATATATATATATATATGTTTAATGCAAAGTAAAAAATGAGTAAAAAACAGTTCAAGATTTAAAGATTTTTCCACTCCAAAAAAACATTTGTTAATGTAATACTTTTGCATATAAACTTATTTCATATGCACCAATATAGCAAAACATCAGCAATATTCACAGATGAAGAGGTATGTTTTACCAACATATTTTACTTTTATATATTTAACAAATTGCTGAATCAGATCTTCCAAGTATTATATTATCACCCAGCCCAAGCGGTTACTGATGAAAACTATGGTTAGCGTATCATGCTGAATTTTGTTATGGAGAAATCCTAGAAAAATAATATTTCAGGTTGTCCCTTTAAACTGACATTACGGTTTGTTCCCTTTAGTACAGCATGCCGATTCTGTCAGTATTTTTCTTAAGCTGCCAAAGTTCAGTGCTTCCATTTTGAATTTGTCCAATGTGTGTGAACAGACTGATGCACAAGCATCAGCGCAGATGCTCTGAGAGCGGTCAGTTTGAGAGAGAGAGAGAGAGAGAGAGAGAGAGAGAGAGAGAGCGAGAGAGAGAGAGAGCGAGCGCGAGAAGTTGCAAGTGTCAGACCAGGAAGCGCAGAGGGAACGATAAAGCTGCTCCCAACGACAAACCCAGCGACAGAAAAAACGTCATCAATGCACCGGCTGTCTCCGCATCTTTTGGCTCCACAAGCCTCATGGAGAGAAAGAAGGAAAAAATGTCAAGGTGTAGCAACAACTCTCAATAGCTGCGTTTACATGGACCCTGGTGATAGTAGCACAGTCAGAATAAAAAAAGTCACACGCAACCAAATCAGAATGAATTGGCCAAATCTGCAATGACATAGAAATGGCATATTGACATGACGCATGGAACAAAATGTTGTTGTTTTGAATATAGTTTCATAGATGAGTGGAAGGAGAATTTTAGATTATTTACAAGTAATGTGTGAAGTTTTGCTGGACAATGTAGTCCTATCAGTAGGGATGGCTATCGAGAACCGGTTCCAAATTTCCCAGAACCGGTGATTCGATAAGAAACGTGCATTACGGTTCCGCTTATCAGTTCCTGTATGCGCATTTTAATGTGAATTTAAACCATTCAATCTCAAAAAACTTGTTTTCTGTGCTCTGCACACACACACGCTGCACACTGATGCCGTATCTATGATAACGCTAATCAAACAAAAGACGAGAAAATTCACTCACTGTGCTAGACAGAATAACTTTTGTAACTATATTACTTTATTAATACTATATTAATAAAATGAATTAATAAAATATAGGCTATAGTAATGTATAGCCTATATTTTATTAACCCCTAAATGCATCCCTCGGGTCGTCATTCACTACCTCCTCCTCATTCTTTTTTTTTTTTTAAGTTAGACAACAACCTTTATAGTATTCCTCAATCAATTCATTATGAACAATATAACAAGAAAAAAATAATAGTTATAAAAGAATGCACGTTTTTCAATACATTTTTTGTAAAAAATTGTATAGGGTCGCTAGCGACCTGAGGTGTGTACGATTGTACGTATAACAATCAGACTCTCCTGGTGCTCGCTTTGTTCCGCCTCTCCTGCAATTAATGCACTATACATATAGGAATAAACCATCTAAAATGCTTTAAATAATCATACTACTAAAACTAAATGTGATATGGTGATTTAAATTATGTTTGCGCTTTTACTATAAGGAGCGCCACTTTAAATGGTGTTTGGGCTTCCACTTTTTGAGGAGTGTCAATGGTTAGTTCTGCATTTACTCACTCGTGTCGTTTCTGCGCATCACGTCACATTTGACTGTCCTTGTTTACTACAGTATGCGTGTCGTTGTAAATATGTTCATCATATAAAGCCATCGTGTCTCCTCAGAAAACTTGGATTTGGATTAGACCACTCGATTGATTATTTTTGCGATGCTTTTATGACATTTTTTGGATCTTTTAAGTTTGAGAGGAATGGACTTTAAACGGAGGTACATAAATCTTTCTCTGGTTTCTTGAAAAATATCTTCGTGTTTTGAAGTTAAATGAAAATCGTATAGGTTTGAAACAACATGAGGGTGAGTACATGATACATGATTTAAAACTGAGTGAAGATACCTTATAAATACAGTAAGATGAGCCTTGGCTAAAACTAACTGTATCGTGAATGATACCATTTACATCAACAATCTATATCGTTGATATACAATGCATCGTTACATCCCTAGTAAACACTATGTTCAGATTCATCAATTGGAATGATTGATGAATCTAAAAGTGTCCATGTAAACATAGCTAGTGTATTTGTACATATTTTGAGTTGAAATGCATGTACTCACTGTGGCGCGTATGTCATGGACAGACACACACAGTATCCGCTTGACCCGGAGAAAAACAGCATGATTACGGCAAATACTGCGTCATTTGAGAAAAGCACAGGCAGATTTTGTCTCTCCTGCACGTTACACATCATGAGTAGTGGCACGAAGATCAGACGAGACACGACCAGCAGTGGGAACAAACGACTCTCTTTAGGGGGCTGCGGGAGACACAGAACATAAATAAGAATCGTTTCATGTTTTTAAAAGTATAAAATAATAAGGGTCCACCAAGCAGAACATTTCATCACAATATAAAAGGTTTTCATACGGACTGTGAAAATGTCTTGAACGCCTGTTTATCCTTTTGGTCTCGTTTAAATCACAACAAATAAAATAATAACACTGATTGTGGAAAAAAACAAAGTGAATGTAAAATATATGGATTTTTGTGAAAACCAAAAAACGTTCCCTTTGATGAATAGAACGTTCAGTAAGACGTAACAATAAGGTTTCATTTGTTAGCATAGGTTTCAACATTAGTTCACATGAATTAACAATGAACAATACGTCTAAAGATTTGTTTAATATTAGGTAAAAGTACATTTCAACATTTTCTAATTATTTTAATAATAACATACTGATCTACTTTTAGCTTTTTCTTCTTCTGAACCTAATTTTAAACAGTATCTCCTCCTAGAGCTTTAAATGGTTAATTAATTTAGTTAGTTAGTTAATGAAAATTAGCCCATGATTTACTCACCCCAAGATTTACTAAGTGTATATGACATTCTTCTTTCAGACAAATACAGTCAGAGTTATATTAAAAATGTCCTGGCTCCTCCAAGCATTATACATTTCCATTTATGCATTTGGCAGACGCTTTTATCCAAAGCGACTTACAGTGCCCTTATTACAGTGACAATCCCCCTGGAACAACATGTAGTAAAGTGCCTTGCTCAAGGACACACTGGTGGTGACCGCTGGGATTGAACCAGCAAACTTCTGCTTATCAATTCCATGGTTTAACCCACTGAACCACCATCTCACATTATAATGGCAGGGAATTGTTGGGTCATTTTTGAAGTCCATAAAAGTGCATATATCCATCATATAACTGCCCCACACAACTCCAGGGGGTTAATAAAGGCCTTCTGAAGCAAAGCGATGCATTTGTGTAAGAAAAATATCAATATTTAAAACTTTATAAAGTCAAATTTCTAGCTTCCGGCGGACCGTCTTCTGTATACAACTTATGGAAAAAGTGTAAAGCCTTGCACAGTTCAAAATGCTTACGCTACGTCTGACGAGCGTTACTGGTGTGAAATGTCGTCAGACGTAGCGTAAGCATTTTGAACTTCGAGAGGCACTACACTTTTTACGTAAGTTGAATACAGAAGATGGTTAGCCGGGAACTCGATCCGGAAGAGAAGACAATGCTGAGTAAAGTCGTAGTTTTTGTTATTTTTGGACCAAAATGTATTTTCGATGCTTCAAAAAATTCTAACTGACCCTCTGATGTCACATGTACTACTTTGATGATTTTTTTTATTACCTTTCTGGACATGGACAGTATACCGTACATACATTTTCAATGGAGGGACAGAAAGCTCTCGGACTAAATCTAAAATATCTTAAACTGTGTTCCGAAGATGAACAGAGATCTTACGGGTGTGGAACGACATGAGGGCGAATCATTAATGATATAATTTTCATTTTTGGGTGAACTAACCCTTTAATAGTTCCTTCATCTGCAACCAATCTGCAAATTATCTGCTTAAGACAAACGGTCGTAAAACTTTCCCTCCAAGAGCCTGAATACGATTGGCTCACTGACCTACAAGGCAGGATTTCTCCCAAAAGCTTAAAAGAGAGGGATGACGGATCCTCCCTCTCTGGCCGAACCAACACGTCATCGTGGCTGGCCCTGAGCCAGGCCACGTAATGTGCAACTTCACCTCACGCAATGCACCTCACGCAATGTGCAACTTCCTCAACCTCGACAAAGTCGCTCATCATTTATTCTTCAATCGATGCAGAAGAACTTGATCGCCACTTCAATGCCATCGGACGGAACCATCAAAACTTTCTCCTGCAATTTCACCTTGGACGGTCTTCTACAGTTGAGGCTAAATGCACGTAAAGTACGAAACACAAATTGCTGTGTAGTTAGTAAAACTGTAAACCCCTTGTTCAGAAAAAGGAGCTTATCAGGGATGGTTCTTCCCAAGTTTTAGACTCTTTGCATAACTTCATCCATCTGTTCTGACCCGTTTCTTCCAACCACTTTAACCTTGACTCTTACCATGTATATGTTTTGTGTATGTTTTATGTCAGTTTAGTTTTGTACGTGATTTTGTTATTAAAGTTTGTGCACAATATATGTTGGTTCTGACTCCCTGCCTGCAAACAAATTGTCCCTTAAATCAGTGGTTCTCAGACCTGTCCTGGGGACCCCTCACCACTGCACATCTTGTATGTCTCCCTCATCACACACACCCAATTCAAGTCTTACAGTTTCTACTAATGAGCTAATGAGTTGAATCCAGGTCCCCAGGACAGGTTTGAGAACCAATGTCTTAAATGATCGATCTTATGCGCTCAAGGCGCTTATGTAAAAATACAAAAGAAGAATTATTTTTCTGTGGCTGTGAAAAATATCCTTTTCTAAGAATTAATTAATAATCAATACTGAACGTTCATATGATGAACTGATTGATTGATTGTAATGTTAATGTAGCTAAAGTTATGTAACAATATGGCTTATATGTACATCAAGTTAATCTATTTAACTGATTCAAATATTCATAATGATTAATATTTCCCCTCTGAGCTAATTCGCTACCCATGGTACGGCACAAAGTTCCTTGATCATTATGCAGTAATGAGAGTATAGTTCCTAGCCATATCGGTCTAGAATTTCCATCTGTCTTAGTACACGATGCAACTATGCACATCACATCATGTAAATAGGAAAATGTTGGTGTGATTTTGTCACTTATTGAGCAGTAGGCTAGATGGAGCTGTTTACCTCCAGTCTTTGTGCTAAGCTAGGCTAGCGTTGGGTGCGTTAGACAGAGTTATGGCCCGCACGGAGATGAGAATGGTATGTATGGACTTATCTAACTCTGGGGGATACGGTGAATAAACTAAAGTCCCAAAAAGTTGCTGTGTTCCTTTAAGTGAACTTAAAAACAATTCTCACAAAAACCCACATATGTATACAAACATTTCACGGAAAATAACAAATACTCACATCAAACTGCTTGTAAACAGCTTGTGTCACCCAAATGTGCTCATGGAGGGATGAAGAGATGGATAAAGGAAAGAATTAAACCATAAAATAATTCACTCACCCACTTAAATCTTAACGTGGAAGTTCTGCCAAAAAAGTCCATTATGTTAAAGATGAGAAAACAAACAACAGGAATGAAGTATCGTTCTAAGAGAAAGAGGGAGAGAGACAAAAAATATGATGTACAGTGAGACATTGTGCAAGTATGCAAGTACATTTTATTGAAGTCACTTTTACTTGGCTATATAGCTAAATATAAAAACAAAATGGTGTAGAAATAATTCACTCAGAATTTGCTTGTAAATTTCACCCCAAAAAAAAAACAAATAAATGGTAAGTAACACGTTGAATTAAACATGGCATTTTGGTTGATGGAAGTTAGCCTATTTTCAGGTGCTGCGTAATATCATTGCGCCTGCTGCACCCATTGTATACAGGAATGAGAGTATAGTACCTAGCCAAATCGGTCTAGAAATTCGAACCTTTAATTTTCCGTCTGTCTTAGTACACGATGTAAGAGTCAAGTTTTAAATAGGAAAAATATCGAAAGTCTTTGGTCATTTTTGAGCGAGATGCTAGCGGTCTAATCAGATTCAATGATCTATGATAAGCTATGCTAAAAGTTCTACCGCCAGACCCGGAGATCGGCTGAATGGATTTGAAAAAGGTAAAACTCAACTGTTTAGCTCTAGGGGAATGGGAAAACTCAAAAAAGTGGAGTAAGTGTCCTCAACTAAGCAAGCCAAAAGGCGGAGGAGGAAAGGAACCCAAACTCCATTGTTGAAGGAAATGGAGAAAGAAAGAAAAAACTTCGGAGAAACCAAGCTCAGTCAGAGGGTCATTTCAAATAAAGCACATTTAAATTCAGATTACACCGACCACAGTCCTGTACAAAAACTAAATGTGGTCAAAATAAAAGGAAAACAAACACTAAACACCAAGTTAAAGGGTTAGTTCACCCAAAAATGGGAAGGCCAATGAAAAAAACAGTTTTAAGTCTAGATTTAAAAACAGATCAAAGGAGCACTTTTAATGTTGAATTGAAAGCGCTGCGGTTTGCTGTTGAAAGCACTTTTCTTTTGGTATCCACCAGATGGCAGCATTTATCAGGTTTTAAGACGATTAAGCAGCATTAAGAAGAAAACTGTTATGACATTGAGCAACCTCTATTTTTAGCCTTTGTCTGATCACATCTGACATTATCTCAAACATGAGGAAGGTTTTGAATTTGATGAAAATGCACTTGCTTTGTTAATCATTAGCATAATTATTTTGCGGGGCAAGATCTAGAAATTTCAGCATGCGACTCAAAATGTCAGTGTTTGGTCAGGGAAAGCTCTAGGGACAACATGCACATGTATGAACCCATTCTGCAATTGTGTACACAAGCCAGCCTTGTCAGGCTATTTGCTATGTTTGCCTTTGCAATGTTGTGCATTAAATACACTAAGCAAAACAGTTTATTCATGGACTGGTCAATTTAAAGATTGTGGGCTATTTTGTTCCCATAACATGTCTTCTTTCAAACTAGTGGCAAAATACATATGCAAGTGTTTATTACACTTTATTTATTTGTGTCTGTGGATTTCAATTACAATATATACCTTAAAGGCTGTGAGTTTTTTTCTCATGAACAGAGTCAAATCTCTACTACAGCAGATTTACAAACATCTATATCCTGAAGGTTTTACAGCGGGGTTTGTTCATTTTTAATTCGCCTGCTTTTATGTACCATTGTATTCCTAAAAACAGTGGTTTTGTTTATCTGGCTTTTGACAGTATTTTCTACAGAGATGACATGCAAAAATATATAAATCGTTTCAACAAATTAAGAATTCCTTCCCTCATTTTAGTTAAACCGTGGCCACAAAATAAGAATTAATTCCCACAACCGTTGTGGCAATGTTGTACAAATTAATTCCTTTATTTCTATTTAACCCCTTAAGCCCTGAAGGCATTTTTAGAGATTTTTTGTCTGAATGACATGCACAGATTTAAAGACTCATAACTTCAAAACTACAACAAGGAGAGTCAAAAAGTATATATCATGTGTTAGCAAACTTTCTATATTTTTAGAAAATATAAATTATTACATTTGGACAATCTATTGCTGAGAAACTGCTGATAAAAGACAAAACATTTTTTTATTTTTTTTATAATTTTTCATATTTTTCTTATTTTACATGCAATAACTCAGGAAGACAATACGGTAGCAGGTTAATTCTTTTATGGTGATGTCCCCCTATATGTGGTCTACATCTGGATCAAATTTTGTGGTGATAGCATAAAGTAGTCCAAAGTTACAGCATTTGGAACAAAGGTAGCCTTTTTGTTCAGACCTTGACTCCCGAAAGCATTTTAAAACTGTTGTTTTCTGAGTGACATACACCAATTTAAGATCTAAAAGACGGATTATGGTATCATTGGTCTCTTTTTAATCGTGAGAGTCTGCTGTAAATAGGGATGTGTCATTTTTAACGATCGGGTCATGTTTCATGAAGTTATGAGTGAAAACGCCAAGTGTTAGCAACTGCTTTCTTTTACTCCGCTCATTGGCTTGGTGCTGTTTTGTTTGTGTTCTACTTTAAAGAGGGATATTTTAAGATCTAAGAGATGGATTATGGTGTCATTGGTCTCTTTTTAATCGTGAGAGTCTGCTGTAAATAACGATGTGCCATTTTCCACGTTTCATGAAGAGACGAGTGAAAAACGCCACGTGAATGCCGCATCAGTATATTATTTACATATGGGTCTTGCAGGACTTAACTGACAAAAACTCGCTGAAAATTCAGTCAAAGCCCAAAACAATTAGGCTTGTTGTGTTCTACTCAGTGAGACCTTTCAAATGAGATATGACACATGACTATCTGAGCTGTATGTTTTTGACACATTGAAGTACATAATAATTCCCCCCCCCCCCCCCCCCGCCCCCATAAATTATGATTTTTTTTTTCATTTTATCAGCAAATAACTCAACACTACTTTGGAGATAATCATAATGGCTACATTCATTTTAAAGTTTAGACTCTCAGCTTTCAAATGACACCTATTTTGTGTTGATCAATGCAGTAGTTTTGAAATATATGACAATTAATTTTTTCACAGCTAGGTGGCGCCCGCGGGCGGTACACTCCGATTTAGATGAATAACTCAGCGCTCGTTTAGAGTATCCCAAAATGGATAGATGCATTGAAAATCTGAGATTCTAAGCTTTAAAATGATACCTATTTTATGTTATTACATTCAGTAGTTGCTTAGTAACCCCCCCGCAAATTTTTTTCGCGGGGGGGTGTCCCGGGGCCGGGACACTTCGGGTTTAAGGGGTTAATTAAAACAAGGGAAACTAATTCTTAATTCTCTGATGTAGGGTTTTTTCAGTAATTTTGAATCTGACTTTATCCAATTTTTATATTTCTGTTCTGGAAATGTGTGCAAATTAGTGTATTGTGTAGTGTTTTTACCCTATTTTACCTTTTCACCTTTTGTCTACACACAACCAATAGAACTAAAGCAGAACAATAAATTGAGAGCGCTAGTTCACAAATAAAGAACATATCAATATTACCGTGTGAGTGAGTGAGTGAGTGAGTGAGTGAGTGAGTGAGTGAGTGAGTGAGTGAGTGAGTGAGTGAGTGAGTGAGTGAGTGAGTGAGTGAGTGAGTGAGTGAGAGTGTGAGAGTGTGAGAGTGTGAGAGTGTGAGAGAGTGTAGTCCATACCCCAGTATCCTCCATAGACGGTTTTCACATCCACTGTAACAGCCGGAAAAACTGACAGTGTTACAGTGAATACAAATGTCACACAAAATGCCATAACCCAAATCTAGAGACGGAGAGAGAGGATGATAACAATAAGCTGTTAAAGATTCAAAACAGACCACAAGCTGTAAGACGTTCTGATACTTTGACTGGAAAAATATAACTGCACCTTTTTAAAGACCTGCAGGACGGAGCTCTTCTGGGTGGATGTGTTCTCTGTCTGCAGTGAGAGGAAGGCCTGTTTGCAACCCTCCTCTTCACTCACACAGTTGGCACCTTTGTTAGGATTCCCGTTGGCCACAGAGCTATTAGACAGGTCGTCTGTCTTCTCACATCCTTCCACAGCGTCTGGAGGAACATGATTATCTTAAAATAAAGTATTCCCATGTGAAAAAGAAGTGTGCTTAATTGTACTGAATGTGCACTTAAGTGCATTTCATTAATAATATAATATTAATTAAATAAAATTGTTTCAATTTTAGAAATAATGTAAAATTAAAAGTTTTATTTTAAAGTGCATTGTAAATCAATGTTTTAATTTTTGCTGTGCTTTAAGTACACTTATTTTGATGTGTTGACTAACAAACTAAAACACGTGATTTTAGATGCAACTTCATCATTACAAATGTGTAATTACGAATATTTACATATGACATTTTATTTTAATACTTGTCATTCACCAGAACACTATTTCAAAAACAAAGGAATTATGAAAATACATACACTATATTGCCAAAAGTTTTGGGAAGTCTGCCTTTGCATGCACATGAACTTTAATGACATCCCATTCTTAATCTGTAGGGTTTAATATGGAGTTGGCCTACCCTTTGCAGCTATAACAGCTTCAATTCTTCTGGAAGGCTTTAGGAGTGTGTTTATGGAATTTTTGACATTTGTGAGGTCAGGCAATAATGTTGGACGAGAAGGCTTGGCTCGCAGTCTCCGCTTCAATTCATCCCAAATGTGTTCTATGGGTTTGAGGTCAGGATTCTGTGCAGGCCAGTCAAGTTCCTCCACACCAAACTCGCTCTTCCATGTCTTTATGGACCTTGCTTTGTGACTGGTGCGCAGTCATGTTGGAACAGGAAGGGTCATCCCCAAACTTTTCCCACAAATTTGGGAGCATGAAATTGTCCAAAATGTCTTGTCATGCTGATACATTAAGAGTTCCTTTCACTGGAACTAAGGGGACAAGCCCAACCCCTGAAAAACGTGCTTTACACCACTGCAGCAGACGCTTTTCTTTGCACTTGGTGATGTGAGGCTTGGATGCAGCTCCTCGGCCATGAAAACCCATTCAATGAAGCTCTCTACACACTGTTCTTGAGCTAATCTGAAGGCCACACGAAGTTAAGAGGTCTGTAGCTATTGACCGGCAGAAAGTTGGCGACTTCTGTGCACTGTGCACCTCAGCATGCGCTGACCCCACTCTGTGATTTTACATTGCCTACCACTTTGTGGCTGAGATGCTGCTGTTGTTCCCAATTGCTTCCACTTTGTTATAATACCACTAACAGTTGACCGTGGAATATTTAGTAGTGAGGAAATTTTACGAATGGCAACCTATCACGGTACCATGCTTGACTTCACTGAGCTCCTGAGAGCAACCATTCTTTCACAAATGTTTGTAGAAGCGTCTGTATGCCTAGGTGCTTGATTTTATACACCCATGTCCATGGAAGTGATTGGAACACCTGAATTCAATGATTTTGAGGAGTGTCCCAATACTTTTGGCAATATAGTGTTTAAAGATGTACTTAACTCCTACTGAACTGGGTCAGTAAAAGCGCTCTGCAATTAGCATGCAAAAATGTGCCTGAAAACATTACATTCTGCTCACACTTTTATTGTATATTATTTCTGTAATAAATTAATATTTTAAAGATACTGAATATTGCTTTTTATCTATTAATAATTGTTAAATGGCAATCCAATATGTGTATTGTTTCACAAGAACTTTATACACTTAATTTCACCTGTAGGCAGCAGCTGGCCGGACACCACAAGCTCGTAACTCTTGCCTTTGCTGTCCAGGTAAAATCTAGCAAACTTCTGCAAACACACACACTCCAAAGATCAGTCTCAGAATTAGCTGACTAAGAACAGCCAGATACACTCACAGACACACTCACCAGTTTGGGTAGCAGCATGTAACTGATGAGCGTGACGAGGGTCCCAACACATGGAGTGATGAAATAACCCAGAGCTGCCGTTTCACCGTCAGTTTCACCTGTCACACACACAGAGAGAGAGAGAGAGAGAGAGAGAGAGAGAGAGAGAGAGAGAGAGAGAGAGAGAGAGAGAGAGGAGAGAGAGAGAGAGAGAGAGAGAGAGAGAGAGAGAGAGAGAGAGAGAGAGAGAGAGAGAGAGAGAGAGAGAGAGAGAGAGAGAGAGAGAGAGAGAGAGAGAGAGAGAGAGAGAGAGAGAGAGAGAGAGAGAGAGAGAGAGAGAGAGAGAGAGAGACATGAATGTTCATTTGGCAACAGTGAATCTCTGTGGAGTTAAGTAAGCTAAATCTAAAAGGAAAGAAAAGCAATGCTGACCTAATGGGATCTCAATAATACAAAACAACAATGCGTCTCACTTGCTATGGCGAAGATCATTGCAATAGCAGCAAATGTCCCTGCGAGTCCCTGTCCGCTCATAAAGATGGCACTGTACCTCTGGGGCAACAAACCCACCAAACCGAACAGACTTCCCTGTAACACGGCCCCAAACGCTGCCAACAGAGAAGAACAATCATCAAGAGCACACAAAAATACTGATCTTTATAGAAAGAGTGGGTGATATACATACAAAAAAAAAACCAGGGATACACTGAAATGAAAGTTATGGGACAAAACAGAAAATTCTGGATGCACTTAATTTATTATTTTTGTATAACTGTTTTAATATTAGACATCTTAATGAAATTCAACCATTTTAAATGATAAACTGATAAAGAGATAAATGTAAACAATACAAGCCAATAAAATAAAATAACCACACTTTTATTAAAAAATGAACACACTAAAATTGGACAGAAGATATATTAATATTAAATATCTTCTATGTAAATTAATTAGATTTAACAGATTTATATTTTGACCAATTATCCAAATAATGTATAGTCCTGACCTACAAAGCTATTATTATCAGAGCATGTGAGCAGAGCATAGTGGATCAGTGAACGAGAGGATAGCATCATTTTACCAGCGTTGCCCAGCACGGCTATACCACACCATGTTACAGCACAGCATTTATTTAATGGTGAGTTTGCTTTTCCGATGAGCGGTACATGAGTGAAGCGTTTGCACGGGCCATGAACAACTGAGCTAAGGGCATGTGCAAAAAGTGGACTATTGAGCGACGCGCCATTATGCACAGTGATAACGGCTAGAGCGGGGTGGCATATACAAAGTTCATTTCGGGGGATGGTAAGATTTTTTTTTAGGTTTTTAACTCATTGTGAATGTGAATAACACTGATTATCTCTTCACATCTCATCACAGCACCTGTTAGTGGGTGGGATATATTAGGCAGCAAGTGAACATTTTGTCCTCAAAGTTGATGTGTTAGAAGCTGGAAAAATGGGCAAGATGACTGGGTCAGAGCATCTCCAAAACTGCAGCTCTTGTGGGGTGTTCCCAGTCTGCAGTTGTCAGTATCTATCAAAAGTGGTCCAAGGAAGGAACAGTGGTGAACCGACGACAGGGTCATGGGCAGCCAAGGCTCATTGATGCACGTGGGGAGCAAAGGCTGGCCCGTGTGGTCCGATCAAACAGATGAGCTACTGTAGCTCAAATTGCACAAGAAGTTAAAGGTCCCATGGCATGGCATTTTTCTATTATTTTATAGTGTTTCCTGAGGTGTACTTATATTGTTAGTATGACTTTTACATCATAAAATGTCATAATTTAGAAATAAAAGGCATTTTTTCAATACTGCTGTTTGCCCTGTGGCTGAATGCCCTGCTTCAAGAGGCGTGTCTGCTGTGAGACTTCAGTAAAAAACGCCCACTGTTGTGATTGGCTGACATCTTGAACGATTCAGTCCGATTTGGTGAACTGATTCGGTTCACTAAAAAGAACAGGTTCAAAAGAAAGATTGTTCGCGAACCGGACATCACTAACGTACCAGAGACTAACAAAGTTATTTATAATACCTACTGAGTTATGAGAGCGCTGTCAGTCAGCGCGAGTTTATTGTGTTTGTATCTGAGAGTTCTGAATAAACACGAGTCCCAGTCACACCGAGTCAGTCTTCATCATTATTACCAACTGTGTAACACATGCAAAGTACCATTACAGCTGTCGAGATGAACGAGTTAAAAGTAAGTGTTGATAATAGCATTATTTTTAAAATAAAATAAAAGCGTCAGTGACTTACACAGCGCAAACAAAGACACAACAGCAGTAATCGAATGTAATCCAGTTTATTGTGGGGCTAGGCTGGCTAGCCCGAATATGCTCACGCTTACCCCCCTTCTGCTTAATCTCACGCCGCGTTTGGTGCCTCCGCTGTGGGCCAGATGCAGTACTGGGGGTCGGGGATGTTGAAGGCCAACGGCCAGTGCAGCCCGAGCTTCGGCGTGTGTGAGGCCGATGTTGAGCAGAAACTCACGACTGTATGCACATTTTAGAACAGATAGACGCGACGAGGACGTACAAAAACACTGACTCACAAGATAGAAGAAAACACGAAAACACCGTTCTGTCTGGAGAGAGAGAAGCCGCTGCGTGTGCACGAATAATAAATAATTAGCTACACATCAGAAATTACTGATCACAGATCAGAAGGAACTGAAAAAAGACTTCTGTTTTCATTTGTACATCCAAACACTGAGAAACTGCCAGCATTCACTCGTTCACAAGCAATGATCTCTCGAGTGTTTGCATGGGCGTGCCAGATTCTCTGGGCGGAGGAAAGGGAGGTAACCGTTCCTGCTTGGACGTCAAAACAGGAGACTTCAGGATTGGCTCGTCTGGCCTGTCATTTTCTCAAAGGCAGAGAGAGACAGCCAGAACTCGGGTTTACACCGATCAACATTTCTATCCACTTGGGGACAATATTCAGGCTAGGGGAACTCATATTAATGTTGAAAAACCTCATAAAATGAAAATTTCATGCCATGGGACCTTTAATGCTGGTTCTGATAGAAAGGTGTCAGAATACACAGTGCATCGCGATTTGCTGCGTATAGGGCTGCATAGCCGCAGACCAGTCAGGGTGCCCATGCTGACCCCTGTCCACCGCCGAAAGCACGTGAGCATCAGAACTGAACCACAGAGCAATGGAAGAAGGTGGCCTGGTCTGATGAATCACATGGATGGCCGGGTGCATGTGGATCGATTACCTGGGAAACACATGGCACCAGGATGCACTATGGGAAGAAGGCAAGCCGGTGGAGGCAGTGTGATGCTTTGGCCAATATTCTGCTGGGAAACCTTGGGTCCTGCCATCTATGTTGATATTCCTTTGACACGTACCACCTACCTAAGCATTGTTGCAGACCATGTACCCCCTTTTATGGAAACAGTATTCCCTGGTGGCTTTGGCACTTTCAGCAGGATAATACGCCTGCCACAAAGCAAAAATGGTTCAGGAATGGTTTGAGGAGCACAACAACGAGTTTGAGGTGTTGACTTGACCTCCAAATTCCCCAGATCTCAATCCAATCGAGCATCTGTGGGATGTGCTGAACAAACAAGTCTGATTCATGGAGGCTCCACCTCGCAACTTACAGGACTGCTGCTAACATCTTGGTGCCAGATACCACAGCACACCTTCAGGGGTCTAGTGGAGTCCATGCCTTGACAGGTCAGGGCTGTTTTGCCAGCTAAAGAGGGACCAACACAATATTATGCCTGATCGGTGTATATTATTTACTATAGATCATTCTTGGGTAAATGCATCCTTAAACTTTTAGAAGAAAGTAGTGAAATAATGCAATTTGAAAGTTTTCATGGTATTGCTGCACTGATGTGCTTAAGGATAGCAGGTTTAAAAGATGGACAACTAAAGGCTTAACTGCCTATTGGACATTTATGAATAAGGGAAAGCTTCAGAGCTTTCAGATGCTTAAAAGGAAATCATGGGCTAGAGAACCAAGACTTTTATTGGGATCTACTATAGGAGATGCATCAAGGAAAGTAGAAGATGGGTTATTAAAAGTTTTTTTTCCCCTAGCCTATTAATTATATGTCTGTAAAAATGTAGTCTCCAAGTTGTATAGTGGGCTACAATAAGCTAAGCTGGTAGACACATTATACATAAAGGACGGATGGGAGAGGGAAGGCAATCTTGAGTTTTTCGGTAGAGGAGTGGGAAAGAGTATGCAAGTCACAATGGAAATCTACACATTCTTTGTTCTGGATGGAGTTTGCGTGAAAGTGTCGCTAGTTTTTTCTCCACACTCCACAGTCATATAGATCCAATTGTTGGCGAAGGTGCAGGGTTGATAAAGCAAATCATTTCCACATTTTCTGAAGCCGTCTTATAGTGTAGAAATGATTCTTAAGATTCACATTCCTTTCAGTTTTAGATTCATGTTGTACATTCTCATTATATAATTTTTGTAAATCTTGAACACAAAAAAGTTACAGACAGCAGCTTTAACTGAATATTAGGTGACTTAGGGCAGACATTTCGCAAGAATTGGGTCAATGTTTTGTGGTGGGTTTGTTTGCATGTTGGTTTTTTCATATAGGGAACGTATAAGATTTATCCATGTCAAATGTATAAAAATATACTCCTTGGTTTCAACTTTCAAGTGATTTAATACTTCAATGTAAAACACTTACACTTTGTATTTCCCTATAGTGATTATTCGTTTTTTTTTAAAACAAAAAAAGAAAACAGTTGTGCTGCTTCATATTTTTGTGGAAACCGTGATGCATTTTTTTCAGAATTGCAATAGAAATCTATGCATATCAGCATATATCAGTACAAATATTGTTATGGTGATATGAGGTTTCAAAATCACTAACAATTGATAAACCAGATAGTTGCCATGGTGACGGAGAAGAAGCTGTCCTCCTCCATTGGGACCTTCACCAGGACAGCAGTGAGGATGAAGAGTATGAGGATGAAGACTAAACTGCCTGCTATCCTTATCCTCTCTGAGATCCTGAAACACAAATTATCTGGTATATATTACTGGTTTCAGTAAATGTTTGGCATATTACACTTTATTTGTTGCATTTTAACAACAACAAAACATTTCAGTGGCTATATTCTGGCAGAAGAATGATGCTTAATTAATTTGTGTGAGAAAACATTTTAAAGGGGTGGTAAAGCACACTCTTTCGAAGGCTTGATTGTGTTTGTGGGGTGCACTGTAACGTGTTCATGCTTCGTTTTTAAAAAATGCAGTATTTTTCATATATTTTACCTTTATTCTACACTGCTCTGTCCCTCCTTGTAAAAACGGTCTGATGGTTTCCGGATTCTGTGAAGCCAGTCCCTCAAAAATACGCAATGGGCTCTGATTGGTTAGCTGGCCCAGTGTGCTGTGATTCGCTAACCGCCTAGTGCACGTTTCTCGAAAGCGTCACGCCCCTTACCTCTAGAGGTAGCCTCAGGCTTGTGTACGCTAGCGTCAATAAAACCATACCAAGAGCCCGAATCAGACCCAGACAATTTTAGTGAAGATGATCGAGCAGAAGCTGTTCAGTCCTCAAGAGTAAAGACTGCGGATCTATAGTGATCGCTACTGAATGGCACTGTTACTTTTGTATTTTTAGAACGATTTGCCAAATATCTGTCGCAAGAACGGACACTAAACATTGCTAGTAGCCAAATCAAACACAGAACCATGTTTAGCATGCCTGTAGATAAACAATACATAAAAGCTCTAATCAAAGAATAATTTACACTAATGCCAAGTTCGCTGTTGAGATTTTAAACAGTTTGTAACGTTAGGTGTTTGTCGGATAACGTTAAGTATGAATGAGCATTTATCAAACTTGTTTGCAGAGCCAAACAGCGCTGTCATGTTTACTTCCTTGCTACAACGTAGGCTACAATTAACAACACAAACTATTACTGGAAAACACATTGACGAAAAATAAAATCACACTTACAGGTTGTAGCCCGTACTCGCGAAGATTGTGGAAGCTTTCCTCCAAATACAGATGAATATAGTCCATTATGTCACATTTTCCGATCTTCTCCTCCGACCCCTGTCTGTCTCGTGCTTTGATTTATGATGGGCAGCATATATCCGATGCAAATGCGATCGTGTTCCCCTCATGTCTCTTACACATATGAATATGACGTTGTATGTTAAACGCACTGCAACGCTGCCCCGTCCCTAGGAAGGCTGAAGTGGACCTGCACTCCGGATGAAAATAACAGCGTTTCGTCGGCATTGGCAACAGCACTCCAGCCTACTAACCACAACAACGCTTCCCCGCAGCGATACAAAATGTCCTTGCCCCCCTTATTTCATATTCTCGGAGGAGGGGTTTATGTAAATATTGGGACTGGTGATGTCAGCACACCCTGGAGGAATGTGTAGTAGTCCCTACCGGCCGTTTGCTGTAGTCCTTAGAAATCGATTTCTTTAAAAGCAAATATCTCTGTTTGCTTTAAACTTTGAACGTTGTAACTTTGCAGATGTTGTTTATGCTCAAACAGCAACATTACACACTAGCTAATGTTAGAAAAGTGAAATCGTGGTTTACCACCCCTTTAATGAAAATGTGTGTTCTTAAACATTTTGTAGTAATCATTTGTTTATTATAAAACTATTTTACTAGTTGTTAGTGGATGGGATATTAAAATCCTCTAACAAAAGTTCAAAATTAATTTGCTGTCTTGGTTAATGAGAAGTTTCATTCTTTACGTTATTTCCTTTTTGTTTACATTACTGCACCATTGTTGCCGTCCCTTTGAGTTACATTTAGAGTGCATTTCATAACTACGTTAAGCATCTTTTGTCCTGTCCGTATGCTTTGTGTGCTAAGGTTAAGCACACAAGGGACAACAATAATTTTTTCAAAAATAAAAAATTCTCACCGCTCATAGAGAAAAGAGTTGAGCAAAGTGAACAGCAGCAAAGGCAGCTGGGAAAGCAGAGTCATCCAGTTATTGAAATAATATTCCACCCTATTTGTTATCGTTCCATTCCTCCATTCAGATGTATTGAGTCTGTTGTTGAAATACTGTAAAAAAACAAATCAAAGATTTTAGAGACACTAAACAATCACTTTCAACACTACAATATAAACAAATGTAACTTGGCAGGTCATAGTTCTTCACATATATGACCTGGCAGATTAAGTGGATCAACAGATATGGATTTCTTGATGGCCAATAAATACATGATTTAAACATAGTAAATAACACAAGCATAATGTCTGAAATGAAATGTATATTTTATATATTTTTTATTTTATAAAAAAAAAAGAGAATAAATCATTTGAAAGAATCAAGATAAGAAAAACCTTAAGTAAACACTGTAACCAACAGCGCACACATTAATCTGGTACATAATGAAAAATAATGATATTATATTATATGAGTGAGTGAGTGAGTGAGTGAGTGAGTGAGTGAGTGAGTGAGTGAGTGAGTGAGTGAGTGAGTGAGTGAGTGAGTGAGTGAGTGAGTGAGTGAGTGAGTGAGTGAGTGAGTGAGTGAGTGAGTGAGTGAGTGAGTGAGTGAGTGAGTGAGTGAGAATTAATAAAGACTAACTATAAAAAAGGATTTAAACTATTCACACTATTAAACACTTCAAACAATAAAAAATTGTCACAAAAAATAACGTCACAATTATAGTGATTGCAGGAATAAAGCAGTGATCTGGGTAATTAGTTCAATCCTGGCTGTTAGCCAACTAGCAAACTACATTCGTTGGGGGAATTCAGATCGAAAAAAGATCAATGTCCTGGGGGGCGATTTCTCTCAGACTAATGAAGTGTCCTTTAAAATGCAAACAAATGTGTTGTTCCAGCTGATTTGGCTTAAAGATTTTCTGAGAAACTCTTTTTTGATTCCTGATCAAATTTAGAATGGTTTTCCACATTCCATTACCATAGATGCTGTCATAAAGAAGTTCCATGGCAACAGTGTTCCCAGGCCAAGGATGAAAAATATGACTGCGACAAGGTGGCCGCTAGACAGAAGAGAGAACATGATAGTAAACAGCAATCATTTGCAATACATTTGCAATACATTCATGTGACATTTATTTCCCCATTTAAAAATAATTTTAAAAATGTCAAAAAATAAATAATTTGCATTAAAATATCTCAATCTGAATTAATTACCACGGTTTTAACATCAAGAGGAATAAATGAGAAATATAACTTATTTGTTGTTCACTTATAAGTATATGACCAGTGTTTCCCCTAGAATTTTTTCCAGCAGCGGTGCTGTTACGTGCCGGAGGTTAGCCGCTCGTCGGGGGGTCCGGGGGCATGCACCTCCGAAAAAAAAAAAAAAAAAACCTTAAACCATGACTTCTGGCAAGTTTTGTGGATAGAAATAGACATTTTGAACATTAAAATCCAAATTAAGCTTTTCATTAGTTTAAAAGGTGACTAGCTTATAGCCTATTTTACTTCAATAACCTGCAGGGACGTGCAGAAAGTTCCTAAGGGGCAAGGGCTCAAATGTAAGAAAGGGGCAATATCTAAAAAAAAAAAAAAAAAAATACTGGAAAAATTTGGATACTATTTTATGTTTTTGCAAAAAGTCTCATGCTTATCAAGCCTGCATTTATTTAATTAAAAATACCGGAAAAAACAGTAGCCTAATATTGTGAAATATTATTACATGATGTTTTTTTTACCTTACGTTTTTATTAATCGAATATATATATATATATATATATATATATATATATATATATATATATATATATATATATATATTGTTGTTTTGATTCACATTATGGCTCAATCGTCACCAGGTTTATTAGATGCTGCCCCTTTAACCGCCACATCCTCACACGCTTCTACACCTGCACCATAGAGAGTCTGCTGACCGGCTGCATCACCACCTGGTACGGCAACAGTACCGCCCGCAGCCGCAAGGCCCTGCAAAGGGTAGTGCGCACGGCCAGCTGCATCATCGGAGGTGAGCTTCCCTCCCTCCAGGACATTTACGCCAGGCGGTGTGTGAAGAGAGCTCAGAGGATCATCAGAGACTCTAGCCACCCGAACCATGGGCTGCTCTCACTGCTGCCATCAGGCAGACGGTACTGCAGCATCAGAACACGCACCAGCCGACTCCAGAACAGCTTCTTCCCACAAGCAATTAGACTCCTCAACTCCTGATCCATCAGGATCATAACACACACTGGACAGAATATCACTCAGCACAACCCACTGTAGATACACACACATTATATACACATTTATTTATCATACAGCATCTATTGCACTTTGGATTTCAATTTTTTCAATCTGTGAATAATATTTTATACTATACATTGTATATTATTATTACTATTATAGCGTAATGTATATTGTTTAGTGTATGTTTAGTGTATATTGTTTAAAGTATATGTATATTGTAAGTATGTGTATATTGTTTAGAGCTGTGAGAACTACACTCACATTGTGTAAATTATTTATTGTTCATTGTAGTGTATACTGTGTTGTGAGTAATTGTGGGCGCATCAGATGTGTAATCTGATGCTGCTTTAAATGTTGTACATGTCATGTCATGACTACTATGTTGCTCGGAACTGCACCTAAGAATTTCACCTACTGTTGCACTTGTGCATATGGTAGAGTGACAAATAAAGTGATTTGATTTGATGCGCGAGCATAGTTTATAATAGTTTTACCTCATATCTTCTTTTTTTAATCCTTGGAAGCGAAAATAAGATTAATATTACAGCCCTGTGATATTGTGAAAGTGTAAGCAGACTACATTTTTGTTTAGTTCTCAGGCCATCGTCAATCTCTCTCTCTCTCTCCTTTACAGTGTGTAAGTGAATGTCGTGATATTACTGATCATGTGAAGATTTTGCAGTGGCGCTGAAAATCCAGCGGCGGCGCTGCGCTGCTGTGAATACATTGTAGGGGAAACACTGATGACCATAGGTAATTGTGGAAAGCTATTAGCTTGATAAGAGTCTGTATCTGTCCATTCTGTTGACTCACTCAAGAGCTTTCAGAGCAATTAAACTGAATCCCTGTGCTTTTTTGAAAATCACATACCATTGAGGTTTACTCAGCCCTAAATCAATCTGGTATTGAAGGCAAAAAAAAATTTAAATCCAAAGAAACCTACCGGTCTTCGGGTGTCCGGGCGTCCTCTCTTTTGTTCATTTTGTATGATGTACGGTTGGCAGCTGTTCAAAAAACAAAACATAAAATCATGAAAACGCAATTCAAGCTTTACGTTCCATTAAAAATGGCATGTTTCTTTAGCTCCAACAGCAATTTCATTCAATAATACACAAAGATCTAAGTGATTCCAGCAGTGTTGGTTCTTTAAATAGTCACACCATCTGTCCGTCACACTAAACAATCCATAAGTTGGTCTAAAAACAGCTTTTGGACATCATCAAAGCCACTGCGCTAAATAATGGGGTAGTAAAGAACGAGACAAATATTCACAAGCATTCTTTACCTTCATTTACATCACATACAGAATCTGAAAATATTTAGGCAGCATACAGTAGTCCCTCCACAAAATACTCATTCCAAAAGAAAGACATTTGTACATGATTGTATTATCTACAGTTTATCCAAACAAACGTTTAACTAAAATAAACATGACTCTACGTGAACAAACATGGCGTTTCTGAGAGAATTGGGGAACAGAGAGGAGGAGGAGCACTCACAGCATGTCAGAGCAGCTTTTACTCTCTCACACGCACAGGAATAAACCATTGTGTTGTTAGAGGATATTTAGTTTATGTAAAAGGAACATGGTAAAGAATAAGTGATGTAAAGAAACATATTAAAGTTATAATGTGTGGTAATAACCGATAATATTAAATAAATAAAAGGCCACTTAATGTGCTTTTAATAACACGGTTTAATATCAAGCACATCCTCAGGTTTAGCAACAGTAGACTGCATTTTACAACACTCTGATTTGGATGTTTGAGAAGTTCAGGCTTTTAGGGAGGTACGAAAGCGCACAGCTGTGAAGGAATAGAAATGCGACTGCGGAACACAAATAATTGTTTTACCTCGATTATCTTGTTTTCATAATTGTAGGTAAGCCATAACTGAAATTTGAAAACCAATTACGATTAATTACAAAGCCCTAGTTGTTAGAGACAGTACTTTTTTTAGACTGATCGGAGTTGAAAGGCTGTTTTTAATACATTGTTTGTGTGATCTGTCTCATGAAGGGTTTGGACTAGTGTATGAGTCATGTTCATGTGATTGAAGCAGATGGTGTCTGGTGTCAGAAGTGTCAAGTTGTACGTGTTGTTTCCTTTGCTACAGTTTGTATATGTTGATCAACAGCACCAAACCCAGTTACTACAATAGTCCTGACTTACTTCATATGCACGTCATTTGTATAGAAATAATGCTGTGTAACCTGTTTTGTCATTGTTGGTGAAATGTATAAAATGTATAGACTTCAAACTGCTGGTGTAATATTTGTTCAAAAGTCAGTAGAATATTGTGACTATATGAAACAGTACAGGTTTAGAATAACTTGAGGGAGAGTAAATTATGTTTTGTTTGGTGAACTGTCCCTTTAAAGGAACACTCTTTTCCACTTTTTTTCCCACAAATTTTCCAACTCCCCTAGAGTTAAACAGTTGAGTTTTACAGTTTTCGAATCCATTTAGCCGATCTCCGGGTCTGGCAGTAGAACTTTTAGCATAGCTTAGCATAGATCATTGATTCGGATTAGACCGTTAGCATCTTGCTCAAAAAAAAAAGACCAAAGCCTTTCGATATTTTTCCTATTTAAAACTTGACTCTTCTGTAGTTACATCATGTACTAAGACCGACGGAAAATGAAAAGTGTGATTTTCTATTACTGCGTAATATCATTGCGCCTGCTGCTCCCATGGTACGGCAGCAAAGTTCCTTGATTATTACGCAGGAATGAGAATATAGTTCCTAGCCATATCGGCCTACAAAAATCGCAACTTTTCATGTAACTACAGAAGAGTCAAGTTTTAAATAGGAAAAATATCAAAACTCTTTGGTCATTTTTTTGAGCACGATGCTAACGGTCTAATCAGATTCAATAATCTATGCTAAGCTATGCTAAAAGTGCTACCGCCAGACCCGGAGATCGGCTAAATGGATTGAGTAAGTCTCAACTGTTTAATTCTAGGGCAGTTGGAAAATGAGCCTTTTAAAAAATAAAAAAAAAGTGGAGTGTTACTTTAAGCCACAAAAGACCCAGGTATCTTTCGGTTTGAGCACTGAGACATAGATACAGACACAGATATGCAGTTTATGTTGGCAAGCCTAAAATAGTCAAATAGTCTACACACAAAAATGTTAAGTGCCTGTTTGGCAAGTATTCTCGTAAACGCAGTCGGTTTTGTCTTAAGTTAACATGCACAGTAAAGAAAGTAAAAACACAAATAGCAGTATATTGCATCTGTGCATTCGGTCTTAAAGTGACAGAAGTCTAATAAACCTGCTGATAATCAAACAACAAAAGACAAACGAAAATCATTCACAAATCATGACTAAATAAATTAAAGGGAAAGGTTGAAATATAAGAGGCTTTGGTTACAGATCCACTTAACTGTACACTTGCGTATTAAAAAGTGTATTTTTAAAAACTGTACTTGCATATAAAATAATATTAAGAAAATAAAAGGCCTTTAAGGTACACTTTCATGACTATTTCGTATAGCACACAATACACTTGCACTTTGTAATAATGTCAAATTTAAAGTTTAATTTTAAAGTATATTTTAATCATGTTTTGTACTTGATTATAATTTTAACTGTAGTGTGTATTCAATATACAAGTTAATATTTTAAATGTACTAAAATACAACTTCATTACAAAGGTGTAATTACAAACATTTAAATACTTGACATACAAAATTCAGTAGAAATTACAGTATAGTTTAGCAAGTTCATCTAAAGTTCAGCTAAATGCATTTAATAACTAAAATACATTTATTTAATTGTAATTAATACACAGCGTCAGAACACATTACATTGAGTTTGCACTTAAATATATGTTTTATAAGTCTATTTTTGTAATAAGTACCGCTTTAAAATGAATTGATGAATGAATTCATGAGGGGGGAGGGAGGAGTACCCTAGAGGGCTTTCCTTTCCATTTAACCCAGTAATGCATGGAAACAAAGAACCACTGTGAAAGCCAGGCCGTTTATTACCAACAGCACTGCAGCTCACAAATTATCTTCACAAGAGACAAAGAAATGATACACAAACAGTTTATCCAAACCATTACACACACTCAGAGAGTAACATTAAGGAGGTGATACTGGGAATTTAGCTGAATGCCTAATTAACCCTTTAGTGACTGGTCTGCTTCCATTTAAAACATCTGCAAGAGTTTTAGCAGTATCACTGGATTAAAAAGTTGTCTGTAAACCAGAGGTAGAGTTAGAGTATGGAGGACCGAAAGTACTCAAAATGAAACGATTCAATAAATAATGAATTCAATAAAACAACAGTTAAGTGCACTAGTTTATTCTGAAATAGTTGAAAAATTATTAAATAATAACAATTATTAATGTATCCATTTGTAATGTAAAATTCCATGAAAAGAGAAACATTTATTGTTTAATATATTTCACAACATCCTCTTTCGCACACTATTACTGTGTTTACTTTAAATGTCTCTTTTTTTTCATAATAAATTGTGTTAGGCCAGGTTTTGGGAAAAGCTGAAAACTGGACTCATCAGAAAAGATCAGAATCAGGTCTTTGTGAAGGATGTGCAACTCAAGCCAAGTGCAAGGTTATCCTAACCAGGACAATGCTCCAAGCCAGGCCAATCAAAGGGTGGATGGAGGACCACCAGATCAAGACCCTGTCATGGCCAGCCCCATCTCCAGACCTGGGGTCTCATTTATAAAGCGTGCGTACGCACAACGGGGCTGGAAACATACGTACGCCAGTTCCCACGCAAAGGTTGTGATCTATAAAAAACAAACTTGACGGGAGAATGTGCGCACCTTATGAGTCAAGATGGCGCCGAGGATGGCCGCTACGTCGCGAGCTCTGCTAGAACATTGTAGTTTTTTGTTTGTTCTGTTTATAGTTTTTGTGTTTTTTTGTCTTGGATGTTGTCTGCCTTACTACGTACGACAGACAGACACTTTTGGACATTGGTTCGGCAATCGCACACCGAAAACCGGACTTTAAATTCTTCAGTGACGAACCGCCGTTTACAAACACAGCATCGGATCCCTTTGTCTGGACGGCCCGACCGCGCAAACGCAGCCGGAGAAGAGGGAAGAGAGCCGGCGTACTCATTAGAGTAAGACGCCGCGCAAACCGACCCCCGCTTCCCAGTATTTTACTGGCTAATGTTCAGTCTCTGGACAATAAACTCTGCGAGCTGAGAGCGCGGATCTCTTTCCAGCGAGACACGAGGGACTGCTGCATTATCTGCCTTACAGAAACTTGGATGTCCGCTGAGATTCCAGATTCGGCCATCGAAACCGCGGGGTTCTCCGTGCATCGAATGGACAGAGAAAAAGATCTCTCCGGGAAAAGCAAAGGCGGGGGTGTGTGTTTTATGATCAACCGATCCTGGTGTGATCAGAGGAACGTACATTCTATCAAGTCTTTCTGTTCTCCTGATCTGGAATTTCTCATGCTTCTGTGCCGACCATTCTGGCTACCGAGGGAATTCACTGCGGTCATCATCACAGCTGTGTATATTCCCCCGCAAGCCGACACAGACCGGGCACTAAAGGAACTGTATAGGACAGTGAGTGAGCAGGAAACCGCGCATCCTGAGGCCGCGTTTATTGTGACCGGGGACTTTAACAAAGCCAACTTCAAGCGCATCGCACCCAAATACCACCAACATGTTAGCTTCAACACGCGAGGGAACCGCGTCTTAGATCACTGCTACTCCCCCTTCAAGGATTGTTACAAGTCCCTCCCGCGCCCACCATTTGGCAAATCGGATCACGCTTCCATCCTCCTTTTGCCCGCTTATAGGCAAAGACTCAAACAGGAAGCACCCGCCCTCAGAACCATCCAGTGCTGGTCGGACCAATCAGACTCTATGCTCCAAGACTGTTTTGATCACGCGGACTGGGAGATGTTCCGGTCGGCCTCTGATGACGACATCGAGGTTTACGCTGATAGCGTAACGTGTTTCATCAGTAAGTGCGTAGAAGACGTTGTTCCGACCAAAACAATACGGCTGTACCCAAACCAGAAGCCGTGGCTAAATGGGGATGTTCGCGCGGCACTCAATGCGCGCACCTTCACCTTTAACTCCGGCAACGCGGAGGAGCATAAACAAGCAAGTTATGCCCTCCGGAAAACCATCAGAGCAGCAAAACGCCAGTACAGGGACAAGATTGAAGGACAGTTCAACACCACCGACTCCAGAAGCATGTGGAGGGGAATTAACACCATCACGGACTATAAAGGGAACACAAACTCCACCGTGAACACCGCTGCCTCTCTCCCGGACGAGCTCAACACCTTCTTTGCTCGCTTTGAGGGAACTAACACCGCCCTCGCGGAGAGAGAGCTCGCGGCTGAAGATACAGAGGTTAGTGCACTCTCCGTATCTTTAGCGGATGTAACCCGATCCTTCCGGCGGGTGAACGTCCGTAAAGCTGCGGGTCCAGACGGCATTCCCGGCCGTGTGATCAGAGCGTGCGCGCACCAACTGGCTGGAGTTTTCACGGACATTTTTAACCTGTCCCTCTCCCTGTCTGTGGTCCCCACATGCTTTAAAACGTCCACTATTGTTCCTGTACCTAAGCAGTCAAAAACCACCTGCTTAAACGACTGGCGTCCTGTTGCTCTGACCCCCATCATCAGTAAATGCTTTGAGAGACTAGTCAGAAACCATATCTGCTCTGTTCTCCCCCCCTCACTGGACCCACTGCAGTTTGCATACCGCACAAACCGCTCCACTGATGATGCCATTTCATCCACTATACACACTGCTCTCTCCCACCTGGAAAAGAGGAACACGTATGTGAGAATGCTGTTTGTGGACTACAGCTCAGCATTCAACACCATTGTGCCCTCCATACTTAACATTAAACTCCGGGCTCTAGGCTTAAACAGCTTGTTATGCAGCTGGATCCTGGACTTCCTGTCAAACAGACGCCAGGTGGTCAGAATGGGCAGTAACATCTCCTCATCACTGACTCTCAACACTGGAGCCCCTCAGGGCTGCGTTCTCAGCCCACTCCTGTACTCCCTGTACACACATGACTGTGTGGCAACCCACAGCTCCAACACCATCATCAAGTTTGCTGACGATACGACGGTGGTAGGTCTTATCACCGACAATGATGAAACGGCCTACAGAGAGGAGGTGCACACTCTGACACGGTGGTGTCAGGAGCACAACCTCTCCCTCAACGTCAGCAAGACCAAGGAGCTGGTGGTCGACTTCAGGAGGAATGAGAGAGAACACCGCCCCATCACCATCGATGGAGCACCGGTGGAGAGAGTCAGCAGCTTCAAGTTCCTCGGTGTCCACATCACAGAGGAACTCTCATGGTCCGTCCACTCCGAGGCCGTTGTGAAGAAGGCTCATCAGCGCCTTTTCTTCCTGCGACGGGTGAGGAGGTTAGGGATGAACCGCCACATCCTCACACGCTTCTACAGCAGCACCATCGAGAGCCTGCTGACCGGCTGCATCACCACCTGGTACGGCAACAGTACCGCCCGCAGCCGCAAGGCCCTGCAAAGGGTAGTGCGCACGGCCAGCTGCATCATCGGAGGTGAGCTTCCCTCCCTCCAGGACATTTACGCCAGGCGGTGTGTGAAGAGAGCTCAGAGGATCATCAGAGACTCTAGCCACCCGAACCATGGGCTGCTCTCACTGCTGCCATCAGGCAGACGGTACCGCAGCATCAGAACACGCACCAGCCGACTCCAGAACAGCTTCTTCCCACAAGCAATTAGACTCCTCAACTCCTGATCCATCAGTATCATAACACACTCTGGACAGAATATCACTCAGCACAACCCACTGTAGATACACACACATTATATACACATTTATTTATCATACAGCATCTATTGCACTTTGGATTTCAATTTTTCAATCTGTTAATAATATTTTATACTATACATTGTATATTATTATTATTATTATTATAGCGTAATGTATTGTTTAGTGTATGTTTAGTGTATATTGTTTAAAGTATATGTATATTGTAAGTATGTGTATATTGTTTAAAGCTGTGAGAACTACACTCACATTGTGTAAATTATTTATTGTTTATTGTAGTGTATACTGTGCTGTGAGTAATTGTGTGCGCATCAGATGTGTAATCTGTTGTTGCTTAAATGTTGTACATGTCATGTCATGACTACTATGTTGCTCGGAACTGCACCTAAGAATTTCACCTGCTGTTGCACTTGTGTATATGGCTGTGTGACAAATAAAGTGATTTGATTTGATTTGATTTGACCTTTAAGCAAACTTTGAGCCGTGCGTACGCACATTCTGGAGACAAAGGGATTGGTGACACAGATGGTGAGGTCGTGAACTGAAGTTAGATTGTAGAAAATACATGTGAGAAGAACGATTATAAGAATTAATGACATTTAATTTTCACTCTATTTCATACATTATATCCACATTATCATGAAGATTAAATCCAACAGTGTCATTTGTGCCTATTGTTTTAGGCTATATACATCTAGTAAAATCCAAACGTAATTCAAAATGTTTTTTTTTTTTTTTATGCGCACAAACTCTTTTACTAGAGTGAGAAAAGTAATGAAGTAAGAACAATTTAAAACTGTTTTCATATTGATATACACATTTACATTAATGTTCCAGTTTCATTAATGGCGATATGCACTGAAATTACATAAAGTCAATACTCAGAATTTAAACAAAAATTATATGAATGGAATATGCATGCAAATGATATGCAAATGAGGTTATGCATAGTAAAACTAGGCGTTGTAAGCTCCATATATGGTGATTTCTGCAGGAGACAGAGCGGAGATGCACGTATGCACAATCTTCTGCTGGCTGTGATTTATAAAGGGATTTTAGCGCAGGTTCTGACATACACATGGTTTTATAAATCAGATTTTTTTTTTTGTGTACGCAAAATCTAGCTTTTGTGCGTAGGTATACTTTTAGTAAGGTTTATACGCAAAGTTTTATAAATGAGACCCCTGAACCCCACTGATAACCTCTGGAATGTAAGCAAGAGGGTCACCAGCTATTATATTCAAGAAGCTTGGCTTTATTTTCTCGATAGGAGTGGCATAAAGTCACCCAACAGCAATGTGACTGACTGGATAGGGAGCATGCCAAGACACATGAAAGCTGTGATTGGAAATCAGGGTTATACCACCACCAAATATAGATTTCTGAACAACACTTCCTAAGTTATTAATTAAATATTAATATAAACTTGTTCTCTTTGCATTATTTGAGGTCTGAAAACATGGCATTTTGACCAGTTGTCATTTTCTGCAAATAAATGACAATTAAATGAAAATATATATATTTGAAATTCGGAAGACATGTCGCCAGTAGTTTGTAGAATAAAACAAAAATATTAATTAAAAAAAACTTTATTATGAAGACTCTTATTTGTCACTGACCCATTTATATCTGATGCTCCATAAACAAATCTCTTGGTCTATGGCAAACCTCCAAACAAATTTTACAAACATGTCTTTCCATTTCCAGCTTGTCCACCCCTTCTTCAGAAAGGGCTGGTGAATAAATGCCTTTGCCTGCATCTGAACACAACACCTCAGTCATGTAGTAAATTCAAATGTTATGCACCTATACTGACTAATAATATTGGCCAGGCCAATATTTCACCATTTTGAAATTATTGCCTCAAGTCTCAACTCTTTTCTGCTTTAAATGACATATTTTGTTGGAAAAGACAACGACTGAATCCGAAATCGCCCCCTAAACCCTCATAAACTATTCCCTACGTTATCCACTAATATAGTTCACTTGAAGGAGTGAATGAAAACGAGTGTGTGAAGTCGGACAGCCGTTGAGTCTACATCGGCTGTACACTCGTTATTGCGGTGCAGTGTGGGATTGAATGAGTGCCCTTAACGTCCACTATGGTTTCGGACACCACTACAAATGGCTGTCCCCTCCAGTAGTGCACCTATTTGAGGGTATAGGGGGCGATTTCGGATTCAGGCGACGTAACACCTTTGTTTTAATGAGAAAAACAATTATGGCCAAACTTTTAACTCCTTGTACGTTTCCCCCATGACCCTTCGCTTCTTCCTCATTTTTTAAATGCAGTTTCTTTGCAATTAAAAAAAAAGAAAAGAAATAAAAGACAACGTAACGAATTTCGTCCTAGAAGTGTTAGGCTATGGAGTCTGTGTACCGGTGTTCTGACGAGAACGGCGCGAATTTGTTTTTACAGTCTATCTATGGTTTTTCATCCAGTAACTCATAATTTGTGACGTGAAAGGCAAACATTCAGCCTGCTCGACTGCGTGGCAGGTCACAAAGGCTTCTCTGTTCCCTCCAGCTGGTGTAAAATCACAAATTACTAGAATACACAAGAGCAAATTCAATTCACTCATAGAGCGAGGGAGTGTGTGAGATGACGATGATGATGTGTCTTTTCAAGCTTGATCCTCACAATCATATTGCTAAAGTTTTTTCCCCATCTAAATAGAAAAAGGAAGGTCATTTGAAGCGTTTCGTTTATCCGCTCACCTGTTTTCACGATGTTTTGGGCTATTCTCTCATTTCATCTTCCCGTTTAAAAAGCATAATATCCACAAAAATTGCGCAGTTTGGATTCATTCAATTAGATCCGTGTCTCACATGGGCAGACCGCGCTTCTCCTTCCTCTTCTTCTTCTTCTTCTTGGCTGGTTGGCAAACAAACGATAGGTGCATTCCCGCCACCTACTGGACTGCAGTGTTGCCCATTGATGAATATGGAAGAACTAAGTAATTAAATAAATAAATGATAAAAAGAGAGAAAAATAAATAAACAAACAAAAAACCAAAAAAAAAACATTACCTTTTAAATCCTATTAAACACATCTACCTTTCTTCAGAAATCCATTAATGCATTGTATATTCTACACTATATGGCACCAAAAATGGTTCTTGGCTCGTAATCATAGGGGAACCTTTTTAGTGCTATATAGCACCAATTTTGGTGCTTCAGTGGTTCTTCAGCGGTTCTTCACCGGTTCTTTGACTAAGGTGCTATATAACACCGCTAACTATGGTGCTATATAGCACCGCTACCATATACATAACATGTTAAGATATGGTGCTATATAGCACCGCTACCATATACAGAACATGTTAAGATATGGTGCTATATAGCACCGCTACCATATACAGAACATGTTAAGATATGGTGCTATATAGCACCAAAAGTGGTTCCGCTATGATTACGACGAAGAACCATTTTTGGTGCCATATAGAACCTTTTTTTTTTAGAGTGTATGATGGTTTAGTCCATTATTCAGCATTGTTTTAAGTGTAAGTTTGCCAATCCCCAATTCTTTTAATTCTTCCAATAGAAGTACTCGTTCATTTTCATAAGCATTACAATATAATATTACATGCTCTACGGTTTCTGCTGATCCACATAAACTACAATTCCCAGACTCATGTTTACTCATTATATAGAGAGAATAATTTAAAGCCGTACGCCCAAGGCGAAGTCTGGTAATAACTGTATCTTCTCTTCTACTGCCAAAATTAGCTCTTTCAACCCCTACTTGAAGATGTCTTCCTCTTCCCTCCTCATTCCAAAATTCTTGCCACTTTCTTTTCATTTCTGTTCTAATTTTAGCCTTAACTTCGTCTTTACTTAGTGGTATCTTGATTTCTATATGTGCAAATTTCAAAGCCTGTTTTGCTACATGATCAACTTCTTAATTTCCATCCACTCCCACATGTGCTGGAACCCACAGGAAACACATCTTAATTCCCAACTTATTCACTCTATACATACTTAAAAGAATTTCATATAAAATATCTTGTCTTGAGGATCTTCCACTAATCAGACTTGATAATGAAGAGAAAGAATCTGAACATATCACCACATTCATTGGCCGATTATCCTCCATCCACCTGATAGCTAATAGTATTGCTACCATCTCTGTTGAATATAGCTACTCCTACTTGATCTGATACTGTTTTGCCCATTTTAACTTGAAATTGTGGGACATATACAGCTGCTGAAGCTCGACCTGTTTCAGGATCGTTGGAACCATCAGTAAAAATTTTGATCTCTGAGTTATAATTCTGCTCAATATACTGCTTAACCTTAACATCCTTTTGCCATTACTCGACTTCCATCATTAATCATTTCTTGCAAATTAAAATCGACCAATGGCAAAGGGAATAGCCAAGGGGAAATGGGTGACACTACTACTGTAGGACTCAATTCTATATTTATTATTCCACATGAATTGGCTACTTCTTCTGCAATCCATCCAAAACTACTTAACTTGGCCGACTCATATTCCCAACCGTTGATGATTCTCATAATGTCCCTATACCGAAATCCAATAATTCAACATTAATTTTATATTCTTATATCAAGAGGCATGTCATTCATTTCTACCTGTAAAGCAGGAATAGGAGAAGATCTGAGAGCACCACAACATAATGCCTGTGACTGAATCATTTCTACTTTGTGTAGCAAAGTTTTGGACGCAGCCCCATATGCTATACATCCATAATCTATAGTTGATCTAATTAACGCCCTATATATTCTTTTCAAAGAATGACGTCTAGCACCCCAATCTACCCCAACTAAACATCTTAAAATATTTAAAACTTTTTTGCATTTATCAACAATTTTTTGAATATGAATGGCAAAAGTCCGTTTTGTGTCTAACCATACCCCCAGATATTCTATCACATGTACTTGTTCTAATTGTTAGCCATATAATTGTAATCTTATACTTGGACATTCTCTCTTTTTTGAAAAACAAATTCTTCTTCTTCTCATTTATTGATTTATTGGCGGTTCGCAGACCAGCTTTCGGTGCATTACCGCCATCAAATGAACTGGAGTGTGGAGCGTCGATGGGAAATGAGAAAAACAAAAAAAAAACCTCAGTTTCCTTTAAAAACCTCAAGATAGCATATTGCATAGGAATCCATCCACTTTTTTTAGCCAGAATATTTTTTAATGACGTTGTATTATGCTCCATTTCCTTCATCTTATCCTTTAACTCTTGTCTTTTATTTTTATATGCTATGCAATTTATGAGAACATGTTCAACTGTTTCTGGTTCATTACACTTATTGCACTTCCCTGTAGGATGTTTATTGATTTTATGTAAACTAACCCTGTGTGTCCTATGCAAAGTCTAAAAATTAATGGTGATTCTTCCTTGATATTGAATTCCAACCTCCTTTTCCCACTTTTTCTGAATCTGTTATAGCCTACATTATGCGTCTGCTATTATATATAATATCTGTCACAATAAAGTGAGTTTTGAGCAGAAACATTGTATTAATCTCTGGCACTTTGTGTCAGTAGGTGTTTATTTTTCCTCCTTGTGTCTTTATTTATAATAATCCAGTGAGATTTTTGTAGGCAGTCTGAGTCCAAAAACAGACGGCATGTGAAGGTGAATGGTTTCTGAAATGGAGCACTGAGTGTCGTAGGAAAACCAATTTTCTCTCACAGTTCACTTGTCATAAAGAACTATGGCTACAGCTACTTCTAAGACAATGGCACCGTATTCGCAGTGGAAAGACATAATTTTTTACGCCTAACGTAAATGCATTAAGACACCACTGCCATGTTGTCCGTACGGACCAGAAAATGGTGTTCCTTTAAAGGGTGAGTTCACCCAAAAAAGTGATGACACTACAGTGCGTAACACAGAAGTTATTGAATAGTTAAAAATAAAATAAAACATCGTAAAAATTATGCAAAAGCACATTATTTCAAAATAAGTGTTGTAGGATAACCAGAAGGACAGCAGTGATGTGTGACATGTATTTGGTGACACTGAATGTGTTACAGTGAAGTTACTGAATATTTTTAATAATAAAAAAATCAATAAAATTATGAAAAAACACATTTTCCCAAAATAAGTGTTGGTGAATGATACATCCTATGGATGCACTGGGACACATCATCAGTGATGTATCCTGGGTTCATCAGGTGTTTCGGGTCTCACAACATCATACACCCTAGCCCAGGCGACCCAGCCGGGGTTGATCAAGCCCGTCCCAGCAGCATTAGCCCACGGATCTCCCCTCTTTATCCACAGCCATCTAGAAGCTCTCGCTGCTGTTGCTTCTGTTGCATCCCTGATGACTGTTTTCTTCAACGGCCCGCTCATGCCCAGTCGGGTGTAGACTCTACAGATCTACAGAGAGAGTGTCCAACAAAGCCTCTGCATCCTACTTCTACTGGGTGGCAGTGTGCTCTCCACCCCTGCCTCCGGCATTCTTCCACAAGTTCCTGGTACTTGGTCGCAAAAGCCGCGTTTCCACCGAAATTACCCGGAACTATTTGTACCAGGAACTTTTTTCCCAGGAACTTTTTCTCCCCCAGACCTGCTACTGTCTGCGTTTCCACCACGGTCTAAAGTACCGGGAAGATTAGGCAAATTAGTCCGGTGACGTGGTAATGCGCGCGACTGCTCCTCCCAGTCACAGACGGACAGTAATCACTTTTGCGCGACACTGTCTGCCACAATAACAAGTATGGAGGAGATGCAAGCAGTGCTGTTTTTGCTGGTTATGTATTGGTTTACTACAGAGGTAATTAACAAAACGGCGGAAAAGAGACGAGCACTGACACTAAAGCGTATTCTGAAAGCTCGTAAAGCTAGATTTAAAATTAGACAACGTATGTTATTATCAGCTATTACGGACATTGACCGTGAGATGGCTGAGATGAACGGTCGAAATAAAATGCTGCGAGAGCTCAACCAATCAGCATGTTCAGCGCCCAAGTCCCACCCCCGAAAGTTCGGGAACTTTTCAAACGTACCACCTCGCAAGCAGGGCCGTTTGGAGGGGGAAATATTTACCCGGAACTTCATTTAGACCCTGGTTCCTGCGGTCGAAACACACCGAGTTCCCCCCCAGAGTTCCTGGTTCCGGGGTAAAGTTCCTGCGGTGGAAACGCGGCTAAAGATATCAATGCGATGTGTGCCTGGAACTTGAGTAGTCTACATAGATCGACCATCAGCTGCCAGTCCTGTGCTGTGGTGAGCAGACCTTCAGCAGCTCTGGGCTGTGGTTTGGGCTTCTCTCCTGCCTTTATGAATGACATGTACTTTCTGGGGGGGTGGTGCTGCCTGCACTTTACCTTCAGCACCTGGTCGTGTAGCCAGCGATATTGACCATCTCCCAGTTCCTCTCCCAGAGCAGAGAGGACAGGACGGTGTGTCAGCCTTGCCCCAGAGTTGGAGGTTTGCCGGGTATCATACACATCAGGGATTTTATGCGCTGGGGCTCTGCTCGCCAGATGTCAGTCCAGGCAAACTTTCACTCCATCGCACTCATCCAAACCCCCTGCTGTCTCATGCCTGCCATTCTGCTTGTTCTCGTTTCTCCCACAGCTGCTCTTACTTTCTCCTGAACAAGCCACCTTCTCTTCTTGCCCTGGGCCTTGCTCTACTTAGGTGATGGAAAACTCCCAAAGCCTGCTCTTCCTTTCACCACTATCCCCACCACTGCCTTGTGCCTCAGCCTCGCTTCTGCCCCCTCCAGCTCCAGCTCCAGCTCCCTAATGGCACTCCATTTCCTGCCAGTGCGGATTTCAATGCTGGTCGCTGAGACTTTTGGGTCTTTTGAGTCTGCATAAGTACTGCAGTGCCTCTCTAGTGTGGGAGACTTTGAACTCTTCCGAATGGAAGCTGCAAAATGTTGTCCCTCCCGTACAGAGCTGCGCTGCTGATGCTGCGTGGCAATCTGAGCCACCTGTGAAGATATCTGCTGATCTTCCTGATCTGCCATCCATGCAGACCCTGATGGGGGGCAGCCGCACACCAGACCTTGCTAAAGGGCCTCTGCACTCCACCTCGGTGCCAACTTATTGCCAGTTATTGATCCGGAAAATGTGTCTCTTTGAATGTATATATATATATATATATATATATATATTAGATTAGATTAGATTCAACTTTATTGTCATTACACAAGTACAAGTACAAGGCAACGAAATGCAGTTTAGGTCTAACCAGAAGTGCAATAGCAGCAAGTGCAGGATATATACAATGGTTGCGTAAGTGCAGGGCATAAAAATGTACTGAATATATATAAATATGTATAAGTAGAGAGATGGTTATTACTATAAACAGAACTGAATTTACAGATGAATATATACAGTGAATAAATATAAATATACAGATGGCTATTACTATAAACAGAATGTAAACAGAATGTACAGGTGAATATGTACTATGAATATAATATACAGATGGCTATTACTTTGAACAGAATTTTACAGATAGAGGTATACAATAATATGTTAGGCTAATATGAGGAATATAGCAGTGGATTAAGGTAGTGCAATAAATTATGGACAGAGCTATCCGAAAAAAAGTGTAAAAGTGCAGTGGAAAGTGGTTGCATATTACAGTTAGAAGTACGGTGCAAAATGCAAATGTAAACATGGTTACTGTAAATACAGTCGGCAGTGCAAATTAGCATATTCCAGTTAAGATATGGTGGTGCAAAATGCATAAGTAAACAGTTGTTACTGTAATAAACAGTCGGTAGTGCAAATAACAAAGTGAATGTAGGTGTGAGGTAGGAGAGTTTGCAGTTTATGAGGGAAGTGGATCAACGGGGGTTTGAGTTCAGTAAAGAGACAGCTCTGGGGAAAAAACTGTTCTTTAGTCTGCTGGTCCTGGTCCGGAGGATCCTGAAACGCCTGCCGGAGGGCAGGAGAGAAAACAGTCTGTGGGCTGGGTGAGAGGAGTCCTTGAGGATGCTGCGAGCTCGATGCAGACAGCGTTTCCTCTGGATGTGCTCGATGGCAGGTAGTGGAGTCCCTGTGATGCGCTGGGCAGTTTTCACCACCCGCTGCAGTGCCTTGCGCTCCGCAACAGAGCAGCTCCCATACCATACTGCCACACAGTTGGTCAGGATGCTTTCTATTGCGCAGCGGTAGAAGTTCACCAGGATAGCCGAGGAGAGCTGATTCTTCCTCAGTGTCCTCAGGAAGAAGAGGCGCTGGTGAGCCTTCTTGACCAGGCTGGAGGTGTTGGTCGTCCACGACATGTCCGCCGAGATGTGGATCCCCAGGAACTTGAAACTGGAGACACGCTCAACAGCCATTCCATTTATGTGGATGGTGTCGTGTGTGCCTCTTGACTCCTTCCTGAAGTCCACGATGAGCTCCTTCGTTTTGGTGGTGTTGAGGAGCAGGTTATTATCTGTGCACCATGTGGCCAGGTGCTGGATCTCCTCCCTGTAGGCAGTCTCATCGTTGTTGCTGATGAGACCAATCACCGTAGTGTCATCCGCAAACTTGACGATGGAATTAGTTCCATACACAGGCTTGCAGTCGGAGGTGAAGAGGGAGTAGAGAAACGGACTTAGCACACAGCCCTGTGGTACACCAGTGTTGAGTGTGATGGACGTGGAGCAGGTGGATCCTGATCGAACATTCTGTGGTCTGTCAGTTAGGAAGTCTAAAATCCAGTTACACATTGAAGTGTTGATGCCCAGGTCTCCAAGTTTGGCAATTAACTTGGATGGGATGACCGTGTTGAATGCTGAGCTGAAGTCAACAAACAGCATGCGTGCATAGGTGTTTTTACTGTCCAGATGGGTGAGCACAGAGTGCAGTGCCATGGAAACTGCATCCTCTGTGCTCCTATTGCTGCGGTAGGCAAACTGGTGTGAGTCCAATGTGGATGGTATAGAGTCTTTTAGGTGTTCCAGGACCAGCCGCTCAAAGCACTTCATAACGATGGGTGTGAGTGCTACAGGGCGGTAGTCATTAGGGCACCTCGGGCTGGAGTGTTTCGGCACTGGCACAATGGAAGTGCGTTTAAAGCATGATGGTACAGCTGCTTGGGCGAGAGACAGGTTGAAAATGTCTGTAAAAACCCCAGCGAGCTGCTCCGCACATGCCCTGAGAACACGACCAGGGATGTTGTCTGGTCCAGCAGCCTTGTGCGCGCTGATCCGGCTCAGTGCCTTGCAGACTTCTGTGGAGGAGAGTGTGATTGGTGGGTGGTCAGCTGAGGGTTTGAGCTTGGTGGCAGTTTCTCTGTTGTCTCTTTCAAAACGAGCATAAAAGTAATTTAGCTCGTTCAGGAAGTTGACATCAGTGGCTGCGGGGGTGGAGTGGGTGGGTTTATAATCACTGATGGCCTGAATGCCATGCCACATGCGTCGAGGGTCAGAGTTGGAAAAGTGTCCCTCTATCTTTAGCTTGTAGCAGTGCTTGGCCTTTTTGATGCCCCTCTTCAGGTTTGCTCTGGATGCGCTGTAGGCTTGTGCATCTCCTGATCTGAAGGCAGTATTGCGTGACTTCAGCAGGAGTCGTACTTCCCTGTTCATCCAAGGCTTCTGATTTGGGTATGTGGTGATCTGTTTCTGGGTTGTAACACTGTCAATGGTGGTATTGATATGATCCAATACTGAGGAGGTGTAGGAGTTAATGTCCGTGTGAGCGCCACTGGTGGCTTGAGAAGCAAACATACTCCAGTCTGTGTTTAGAAACCTTTCCTGGAGTGTGGAATCTGCCCCCGCAGGCCACACCTTGATTGTCTTCACTGATGGCTTCACACGGTTGATGAGGGGTGCATATTTGGGGCTGAGGAACAAAGAGATGTGGTCTGACTGTCCCAGGTGGGGGAGGGGTGTTGCAACGTAAGCTCCGGCCATGTTTGTGTAAACATGGTCTAAGGTTTTGTTTCCTCTGGTGTGGCAGGAAACATGCTGGTGAAACTTGGGTAGCACTGACTTTAAGTTTGAATGATTAAAGTCACCTGCAACAATAAACGCAGCTTCAGGGTGATCAGTCTGTTGTTTACTGATGACTGCGTGAAGTTCTTTCATAGCAAGCTTGGCATCAGCATCGGGTGGAATATAAGCAGCAGTTATAATGCTCTACTGTATATATATATATATATATATATATATATATATATATATATATATATATATATATATATATATATATAACAGTCGCTTTGGATAAAAGCGTCTGCCAAATGCGCAAAAAAAAAAAAATTATAAAAAAAAAATAATAATTATAAATATATATATATATATATATATATATATATATATATATATATATATATATATATATATATATATATATACATTAATTTATTTAAATACAGGGACAATACATTTTTATAACAAGTTTTATTAAATATTATACTATTATTACAATTATTACGCCTCTATTAAAACACAAACTGGTTTAATACAATTCACCAAAAAAATTAGACAAAGAAACAAAAAACTAAGACATTCTCAGTACTTTGATGGCATACGTCAAAGTACAGAGCACCATCTCAAGTCGAAGATACCTAGTTTGTAGGGCAGGATTTGATTTAGTCCGTGGGGAATTGATTGGATGGTTGGAAGGATGTGGTTTGCTATTGGTTGATCTCATATGACTCCTGAGGCATACATTACAGTGACATGGCGTCAGTGCCGTCTCAAGTTGGACAAAATCTCTAACTTACACTGTTTCAAGTCAGATTTTGTCCATGGGGAATTGATTGAACAGTTGTAACCTTGTGGTTTGCTATTGGTTGATCTCGTGTTACAGGTCGTGCCACCCTTGCACCAGTAAACACCTGCTTCACTAAATATCCTTCTCTGAAATTCACAGCATGTGTGTGCAAAATGTATCGGTGTGTGTATATATATATATTCATATACTGAACACAACGGTTCTTTATTGGCATCAATGGCTCCATGAAGAACCTTTAACATCCATGGAATCTTTCCATTACACAAAAGGTTCTTTATAGTGGAAAAATGTCCTTCAGATTATTACAATGTTCTTCAAAAATTAATGCAAAAATGTTTCTTTTAAAATCCTCAATCGTCCCTCAAGTAGGGTTTACGTTTAAGTCACTTGGGGTCAGATAGACCCCAAACTTTTACGGAGCGATTGCATAAGGAAATATAAATTTTTTACATGGCAAACTATATATCATTTTTTTTATTTACTTCTCAACTATACATTTATGCTGTGTTTTTGTGAGTATTTGGCAGTTTTTTTACCTATTTACTGCACAAATACTTAACTATGTCATAAATTGGCTCATTAAAAATGATTTTTTTATGAAAAAATCACTTAAATGATGATCTTAATTAAATATAAATATTTTTTGGACATTGCTCTATGTGTTAAGGATAGAATACTGCCATCTGTAGGTTTGTGGAAAAACCTTAGGAATTATAGTTAAAGAGAGAGTGTGCAATGACCACATTATCCAATAGAGGTCCATAGGGACTCATTACATTTTCACTTCATTTTTCTTGATACTTCAACTTTATGATATAGATACTGTGAATATATATTTAAACATTCTAAAATATATGTATTTTTGTATTTATTGTTGTTGTTGTCTGATATATTTTTAATTATTTGCTTTTGCTAATTATTATACATAAATTTGCAGAAATGTTACAAGTCACCACTAAAAGACATGACTGTAATCAAATACTATTGAGTGTGTGTGTGTGTGTGTGTGTGCGCGCGTGTGTGTGTTATGTCTACCCCTTCACACTGTTTTTATTTGCTAAAATCTAAAAAATGCCCTAGACACCTTTGTGTGTGTGTGCGTGCGTGCGTGCGTGCGTGTGTGTGTGCGCGCGCGTGTGTGTGTTATGTCTACCCCTTCACACTGTTTTTATTTGCTAAAATCTAAAAAATGCCCTAGACACCTTTGTGTGTGTGTGTGTGTGCGTGCGTGCGTGCGTGTGTGTGTGTGTGTGTGTGAGAGAGAGTGAACATGTTGCATTTGTGCTCTAGTATTTGTCCTTCATTTATGTATGGAATCTTTTCAGATTTATGCCAGTTTTGTTGATTTTATTTGCCAGTTTCTATAAAAATGCTCTCTGTTGCAGTCACACACATGTGTGTGTTTGTGTGCGTGTGTGTGTATGAGACAGAAAGTTTGTTCCACTTTGTGTTTATGCTCTAGGACCAGATCTTGATATAAATGTAGACATTTTCAGATTTATACTGGATTTAGTTGATTTTTTTTGACAAACAAAGTGAAAAAAAAGCATTTTTTTATATTTTTCCATTCATTGCCAAAATCAAAAAAATGCTCCAGACACCTGTGTGTGTGTGTGTGTGTGTGTGTGTGTGTGTGTGTGTGTGTGTGTGTGTGTGTGTGTGTGTGTGTGTGTGTGAGTGAACATGCTTGTTCCATATTGCATTTGTGCTCTAGTAGTTCTTCAAATCAATCAAATCAAATCACTTTATTGTCACACAGCTATATACACAAGTGCAACAGCAGGTGAAATTCTTGGTGCAGTTCCGAGCAACATAGCAGTCATGACATGACATGTACAACATTTAAAGCAGCATCAGATTACACATCTGATGCGCCCACAATTACTCACAGCACAGTGAACTCTACAATAAACAATAAATAATTTACACAATGTGAGTGTAGTTCTCACAGCTTTAACCAATATACAAATACTTACAATATACATATACTTTAAACAATATACACTAAACATACATTAAACAGTATACATTAAGCTATAATAATAATAATATACAATGTACAGTATACATTATTATTCACAGTAGAGATCCAATTATGTACAATAGGTGCTATATGATAAATGATAAATAATAAATGATACATAATTGTGTATATAATGTGTGTGTATCTACAGTGGGTTGTGCGGAGTGATATTCTGTCCAGTGTGTGTTATGATCCTGATGGATCAGGAGTTAAGTAGTCTGATTGCTTGTGGGAAGAAGCTGTTCTGGAGTCGGCTGGTGCGTGTTCTGATGCTGCGATACCGTCTGCCTGATGGGAGCAGTGAGAGCAGCCCATGGTTCGGGTGGCTAGAGTCTCTGATGATCCTCTGAGCTCTCTTCACACACCGCCTGGCGTAAATGTCCTGGAGGGAGGGAAGCTCACCTCCGATGATGCAGCTGGCCGTGCGCACTACCCTTTGCAGGGCTTTGCGGCTGCGGGCGGTACTGTTGCCGTACCAGGTGGTGATGCAGCCAGTCAGCAGGCTCTCGATGGTGCTGCTGTAGAAGCGTGTGAGGATGTGGCGGTTCATTCCAAACCTCCTCAGCCGTCGCAGGAAGAAAAGGCGCTGATGAGCCTTCTTCACAACGGCCTCGGAGTGGACGGACCATGAGAGTTCCTCTGTGATGTGGACACCGAGGAACTTGAAGCTGCTGACTCTCTCCACCGGTGCTCCATCGATGGTGATGGGGCGGTGTTCTCTCTCATTCCTACTGAAGTCGACCACCAGCTCCTTGGTCTTGCTGACGTTGAGAGAGAGGTTGTGCTCCTGACACCACCGTGTCAGAGTGTTCTTCATTTATGTATGAAAATTTTTCAGATTTATGCAAGTTTTGTTGATTTTATTTGCCAATTTCAATAAAAATACTCTCTGTTGCAGTCACACACATGTGTGTGTTTGTGTGTGTGTGTGTGTGTGTGTACGTGTGTGTGTATGAGATAGAAAGTTCGTTCTACTTTGTGTTTATGCTCTAGGACCAGACCTTGATATAAATGTAGAAATTTTCAGATTTATACTGGATTTAGTTAATTTTTTTTGACAAAAAAAGTGATTTTTTTTTTTTTTTCCATTTTCCCATTCATTTTCAATGTGGGGTCAATCTGACCCCAAAGGGACTTAAACGGTGAAATTTTTTTTACACACCTTTAGAACAACCAAATCAAGCCCAGATTTTTTTGCATGTTTAGATAGATTATTTAGGAAAAGTCACAGAGTCTCATGGCCCTGAGATGAAGGGAACACTTTTAAAAAATGGAGGGAAAGTCCATTGGGGTCAGCTGGACCCCAAGGGACGATTAAGGGTTAAGAACTGTTCACTGAAAGGTTCTAATGGTTCCAAAATGGTCCTGTGACAAGTGCACTGCTGATTGGTAAAGGTCCAATTAAAGGTACTGTTGGCAGTGGAAATGCAAGCTGGATCAGGGTTTACCGCCCCGAATCATACTGTACTGTACTGTATTGTATACCGCTCGGTGGAAACGAGCCATTTGTTTTCAAGGATACCTTGGGATGTTTACAACTGCACTTTGGAACACTCCTGCTTAGTTGCTTAACCTCTAGAACACCTCTCCACCCTCCAGCCCTACCTTCCAGAGTCCGCACCAGCCCCAGAGCTCAGCGCAGAGTCTGCCCATAACTGATCATAGCTCCCTTGTCACGGGTGCAGAGGCCGAACATAGCTCCCTCATTTCAGCCACAACAGCTGCTCTTATGCTCTCTATATATGTTCTCTCTGGCCATCTCTCAATCGGCCCACCAGACGTCAGCAAGTCTGCCAGACCAGAAAGCTACCTGCATCTGCATCCTGGACCGTCTGCTGGGGGCTCCACCCTGGCTCCTCCTGCCTGCTTCTTCGCCCTGTCTTCTTCCTCCTTCCCCTCCACCATGGAATATAATGTTTTGGAGCATCTGGAATCCAGTCCTGGAAGGGGTTCTGTCACGAGTGAGCCAGTCCTCCTTCACTGTTACACTCCTTCACTCACACTCTGGACTACACTTCCCAGCATCTCTCCTAGTTCTCACCTGCACTCATTCAGCCATCACCCATACCTGCCACTGATCATCACCTCAAGACACACATAGGCTGCATCCGAAAAACTTGTTGCCTCGCTGCCTTATAGACAATAACTCTGAAGACAGCGTTTTCGCACAAAGGCTCCTCATGAAACTGATTTCGGACAGACTTCTGAGGCAGCGTAACAGTTTAATGATATACAGCAAAATAGAGCAAGCTTTGGTGAGAACTAAACAAATATTTAATTACAGTAGTAATTTCTCGCTGGAAGTGACATCATAAGTGGAAAACGTTGGTCAAAAACATTTACACACAAACTGACCAGCAACTGCAACTTTCAGCCGTCATCTTTCTTTTTCTAGCTCAACTGTTGTGGGATATCAAAGGCAGTGAAGGATACATCTATGCTGCCATCAAAAAACGATCAGATGAAGGTCTCTAAGGAGAAAGGAAGTGAAGCTAACATTGGATTTGGACGTGCCTTGACGCCTTCCTACCTTGAAATGTGGCCTCCGAAGGCAGCATTTTCCAGTCTTTGGACGCAGCCATAAGCACACCTCGCCTACCCTCATGGTCTGGACCTCATTGTCTACCTGTGTGAGTCAATAGATTACCAATACTTGCCGCCATCAAGATGAGATGTGTGCTTCATCAGTCAACTCTCTACTCTTCCACGATCTCTACCATCACCTGAAATACAGTAAACTCTTACCATCCAATAATCTTCACAAACTGCTATAATTCTGAATTGCTTACCTGTTTTTACCATCTGCTCATCTTCTGAAATAAAGTCTATCTATATTTAAACTAACCATCTGTCTGAGTCTAACATTCCGTAACTGCATAAACGCAACAACAACAACAACAACAACAACAACAAGAACAACAACAACAACAACAACAACAACAACAACAACAAAAAACCTTTTGGAACCTTTATTTTTGTGTAGTGTTTCACTATATGGTCCACAGATTACAAGTTACCCTATTTAAAATGTGATAAATTGTGTAACTATTTTCAATTGCTTTATTAGTGTAATGTAACTGATTATATTTGATTACTTTTCAATTTCACTGGAACAAATTTGTATCTCTCGCCATGATGGCAACTCTCAGACAGGTTGTAACCTAAAGCTTTTAGCTACTTGTATTGATATAATTGGCAGATGTGGGTACACTGCACATTCAAACAAGAGGTCCAATCAAAAGCATCAGAATACCATTGCTTTACTAAACAGCCTTAAAATGGCAGGAGGCATCGTGCACATCAAAAACAGGCAAAACAACAAATTAACATTATTCAACATATCCTAACTTTTTACGGAATATATTCAGATGTAGGGGAGACCGGAGGTGGTTGTAACACACCGGTCAGTTGTAAAAATTCCAACCTGGCCAATCAGGAACTACTTACAAATCACCAGATTCACTTCACACATGCTCAATTTAGTCCTTATTCCACATGTGATAAAGACACAGCAGATGTTAATGGAAAAAAACAATTTCGAGGTAAGAAAATAACTTTTTTTACTTTGTTTATTTTTGTTAGGAGAATTTCTGCTTTGTGGTTAAACTCATCAAATTTAAAGTATGTTTATTGTTTGTCTGTGTAGATATTTTTCATGCAAGTTGTTAGTGCTAATGTTTTAGCTGTTAGCTGTAAGGTGAGCTAGTTCATGGCTACACGACTCTAACAACAACTAACAACCTACCCCAAGAAAAATTTGTTGAATTTATATAGGTTTTATTTGAATTTCAGTATGCCTAGGTCTTGGAAGATGATAGAAGAGAAGGGATCAGGAAACGAGTATCACAGTGGAAAGAGGGTCTTCACCAAGGAACAAGAAAAACATCCTCAATTGTTCAAGATACATTTATTATGGTCAATTACTATGGCTGAGAGTGACAAACATTTACATTTACATTTATGTAGCCTGGATGCCAGACGAACTTAGCCCCGCCCACAAAAAAATTTGCACGGGCAGTTCGGTCTGGACTTGATCCATAGAGAAGTAATTATGCCCGAACAGAAACTGTTCGGACCAATGAAATTGTCAGGGCGGGTTTTAGACGATGATGGACAGATGATAAACAGTAACATAATCATCCACGTCATCAAAGGCACTTGGGTTGAATTTGCTCTAATCCTAAACGGAGAACTTGTTCGTATATGCATTCACCTTCACTATTTCTCTCAGAAATGATGATCGTGTTGGTAAGTACTCTGTGTATCCTTAAATTCTTTTTTTACAACACTGGCAAAGATCGTTTACACTCATCTTCTTCTTCTAACGTGACTTATTCTAGCGTGCGTAGGGTTGCCAAGTTTTACAACAAAACCCGCCCAATTGCTACTCAAAACTAGCCAAAAACAAGCCCAATAGCTTTCCGGGTGGGGGGGTTCTCCGGGAAAATGGCATTTGGGGGGTAAAATTAGTTATTTTGGCTGGACTGCCTGCTAAATTTCGCATTCCTGGGTCTGTATATCACATAATTGGGGTCGCTTCAACCCGCGGACTTGGCAACACAGTGCAGTTGAGTTCTGTTGACATTTGACAACTAGTTATGCATCGCTCCGTTGCTCTGATTGGTTGTAGGTCTATCCAATTGAGGTCTTTCCTAGTTCGGTTTAAACACGCCCCATAATCACAGCCCAACGGAGCAGTATCAGACTCATATTCTGACTAGAATTGAGTATGACGATGTCAGGCTAACATTTATGCATTTGGCAGACGCTTTTATCCAAAGCAACTTACAGTGCACTTATTACAGGGACAATCCCCCTGGAACAACATGGAGTAAAGTGCCTTGCTCAAGGACACACTGGTGACCGTCTGCATATCAGTTCAGTGGTTTAACCCACTGGACCACCATCTCCAAACACACAGAGAGTGACATCAGTTATATTGAAAAGTCTGTGTTGAATAAAAAGCTTTCAAAATCCTTTTGTTGTTGTTGTCATAATCCTTATTTCATTATGTTACATATCACCTCTGTGGATATCATAATGTTACATCTCACCCCAGGGTATGTTACAACTAACCCAGACTATGGGACGAATTGTAACATTTCTCTCCTTGTGTTTGTGTTGCAAAGATAATAGCTATGCCATTTAATAGCAGACACTTGTAACGAGTTTGAAACACATTTTGAACACACTGGCTTAAAATACTCCAAGAGAAAGGTCAAAAATGTTTCAACTATCCCCGGTCTCCCTAACCCCCTTTGTAATCTTTAACATTTTCATAAGTGAACTGAAATTGAATTACAATTTTTTTTTCTCTGTAGCCTGTAACAGATTACAGTAACATTTACTTTGTAATTAAATTACGTAATCTAATTACATGTAACTAGTTACTCCCCAACACAGGTTCCTGAAGAGGTATTGAATTGGCTGCACCCACCTACTCATTTACATAGGCTACACCATATCTCTCTTGAACACTGAGAGAGAGGGATGTGGGGGATGGGTGACTTTGGAGACAAGAGGCAGAGAGGAGGGAGATGTTGTGAAATACACTCCTGCTATTGGTCGTCTGCATGATTATGTATAAGCAGAAGGACACTGTCATGCAGCATCTCTTTCAGCGCTGACTCGGCAAAGCTTTTATTTAGCCATTCCTGCTTTATTTATTTTCTTTGTCTCACGTTGTATATCGTACAGCGAGGATGCAGGTAAACACACGAACAAAGGCAGAGAGATACAGTGAGAAAAATGCAGCATCCATCAAGACGTCATCATAACACACTGGGCATAACAGTGGAGCTGCATGTGCTGCTGTCATTGAATTCAGTCTAAACTGACTTCAAATACAGCGGCTCGAATGGCAGGCACAGAAATATGAAGAGAGCTTTGACCAGATGTCAACACAATCCCATGCTGCACTGCTCACAGAATGGACTCGAACGGTGATGGCAAAGAAGAATGGACGGAGGAGCAATGGGAGACATGGTATGAGGCTATTTTTCTCTATAATAAACAAAAATGTGTTGTGCTAGGAACACATGCTGCTGTGTTAGTACATGTGTTTTGATGAGCAGCAGATGCAAAACACATAGCAATGTTATTTTTGTTGCATAGCAACATTCTGTAATGTCAGGGATCTCCTACAATATTTCCAGTATTGCAATGGAATATTTGACATTTGCCATTTGTTTATTCATATATTGAAAGTAATATAAATCTGTAAGGGCATAATACTATTGTCTTCACCTGCTGTCTTTTAAATAGACTACTTTACAATGCATGTTTTTATTAATTGCAGTGTCACAGACAAAATACTTTTATTTTGAAAGGGACTGAGAAATGTGCATTGCACAACATTTCATCTCACATAGAGACACAAGCTGCTTCTGAAATCCTGTAGATACTCTGTTTGATGAAGAGTTGTTAATAAAGTATGAATGTTTGTGGAAATACAGTGCAAGTGAACTACATCCATCATGGTGAAATTGTCATGTGACCTTCACTGTTCCCTGCCACACAGTGCATTGAGAAAATATTCACTCCCCTTTTTTCACATTTTATGTTTCACCCTTATGCTAAAATGCATTAAAGGTCCCATGGCATGAAATTTTCATTTTATGAGGTATTTCAACATTAATATGAGTTCCCCTAGCCTGAATATTGTCCCCAAGTGGATAGAAATGTTGATCGGTGTAAACCCGAGTTCTGGCTGTCTCTCTCTGCCTTTGAGAAAATGACAGGCCAGACGAGCCAATCCTGAAGTCTCCTGTTTTGACGTCCAAGCAGGAACGGTTACCTCCCTTTCCTCCGCCCAGAGAATCTGGCACGCCCATGCAAACGCTCCAGATCATTAACGTTACTTGTGAACGCTGGCAGTTTCTCAGTGTTTGGATGTACAAATGAAAACAGAAGTCTTTCTTCAGTTCCTTCTGATCTGTGATCAGTGATCTCTTATGTGTAGCTAATTATTTATTATTCGTGCACACGCAGCGGCTTCTCTCTCTCCAGACAGAACGGTGTTTTCGTGTTTTCTATCTTGTGAGTCAGTGTTTTTGTACGTCCTCGTCGCGTCTATCGGTTCTAAAATGTGCATACAGTCTTTTCTGTTTAACATCAGCAGTCACATCTTTAGAGATAAACCTCACACACGCCGAAGCTCTGCCTTCAATATCCCCGACCCCCAGTACTGCATCTGGCCCACAGCGGAGGCACCAAACGCGGCGTGAGATTAAGCAGAAGGGGGGTAAGCGTGAGAATATCTGGGCTAGGCTAGCCATCTTTCCCCACAATAAACTGGATTACATTCGATTACTGCTGTTGTGTCTTTGTTTGCGCTGTGTAACGTTACTCAATGCGCGTCACTGATGCTATTCATATGATTGGAACATATCTAGAAATAATGCTATACTCAACACTTACTAACTCGTTCATCTCCACAGCTGTAATGGTACATTGCATGTGTTACAAAGTTGGTAATTATGATGAAGAAGTACTCGGTGTGACTCGGACTCGTGTTTATTCAGAACTCTCAGATACAAACACAATAAACTCACAGTGCTGACTGACAGCGCTCTCATAACTCAGTAGGTACTATAAATAACTTTGTTAGCGATCGCTGAGCTCCGTCTCTGGTACGTTAGTGATGTCCGGTTCGCGAACGAATCATTCTTTTGAATCGGTTCTTTTTAGTGAACCGAACCAGTTCACCAAATCGGACTGAATCGTTCTAAACGGTTCGCGTCTCGAGTCAGCGCTGATCCATAATTTACTAAAGTTACTAACTTTCTGACATGAGTGACAGCCCCTCCGACTAGAAATAAACTAATAACCTGAAGTATATGCTAGTAACTACAACAGTTCACCCTGAACTGAGACTGAGAACTGATGAGAAGTGAACTCAGGTCCATCCGTCTCTGGCAGACTCGTGCCTGCTCGTGCCTCGTTAAACCACGCCCCCTCCGCTCATTTAAAATACAAAGATGTCAGCCAATCACAACAGTGGGCGTTTTTACTGAAGTCTCACAGCAGACACGCCTCTTGAAGCAGGGCATTCAGCCACAGGGCAAACAGCAGCAGTATAGAAAAAATGCCTTTTATTTCTAAATTATGACATTTTATGATGTAAAAATCATACTAACAATATAAGTACACCTCAGGAAACACTATAAAATAATAGAAAAATGTCATGCCATGGGACCTTTAAATAATTTTTGCACATCTACAAACCCTATAATGGCAAAGAAAAAAACAGATTTGTAATACCATTGCAAAATTTATATATATATAAAAAAACACAATGGCATAAATATTCACACCGTTAACGCAGTACTTTTACATGATTACTTTTGGGGTATGATGGGCCATCTTTAGTCTGGTGCAAGTGGTGCAAACGCATCAGGTCCTGTGCTCGAGGGACCTTTTTCCTGCAGAATTTAGCTCTAACCCCAATTAAACACATGAACCAGCTAATCAAAAGGTGCAGACACTTTCGCTTCCCATTTGTTTATTGCAGATAATGTGGATTAGATGCAATGTTTGTCAAATAAATAGATGTTTACATGTAGCAACAAAGCGCTTTATACTACATGTCTCTGCTTAATACAGTGCCTACGAACAAGAATAAGGTTTAACATAAGCCTATAATAAAACCCTTGTGAAAAAGTACACTTTAGCATACAGTACCTTTAAAAAAATGAAGCTGCAACATAGTACATTTAAAAGATATTAACATAATTATTTAAAATGTTAACTTTTTTTGTCTTCCATTGTTTTGCTTTTTCATACTATGGAATTGGTTACAGTCAATTGGTTACCAACATTCTTCAAAATATCTTCTTTTATGTTCAGCAGAAGGAAGAAATTCATATACAGTAGGTTAAGAACAACTTAAATGTAAATGATGACAGAATTTTCGTTTTTTGGGTGAACTATCCCTTTAAGTTAATCACTTTATCCCTTTTATTTAATTAATATTGTATTATCTGCAAGTATTTTTTAAAGATTTGAAGTACATTACAAGTGCTATTCAATATAATTAATCCGACTTCTCTTTCACAATACTGTAGTACATTTAAAAACAAAGAAACAAACTGCCCATTAGTGCCCCTGACCCATAACTTTGGTGTTTCTTTCTATAGGCTGACCCATGACATAGGCTTGGATGAATTTGAAGATGCGGACCTGTCTGAAATCACAGAAATCACTGATGAATTTGAATTCAGGGCCAGACGCAACAACTCTGACATCAAGGTGAGAAAAGGTCTTGCTTAACATGTGAAATACTACAAATCAATTTCTAACAACCATTGGGGATTGCAATGCATCTAGCCTTTGTGTATATCCTGAATTTGACATGTCTTGTTATTTTGTGTTTTTCTGTTGTCATGTGCACTACAACGTTAGACTTGTGGCAAATATGAAGAGTGCCTGGTGGCAGTGATCACCAGGTTTATGTCTGTTAGAAATTCTGCTTCACTTGTACTTGTTGACAACTGTAAAATATGTATATGTTTCAGATTCAAGCACCACAGAGTTATAATTTGTGTTTTTGTTCCACATTCCACAAATGATCCTCTCTGACGATCTGCTATAGTTTATTTATTTAAAAAGATTTCCCTTATGAATTTGTTTTATGCACCATTCTATAGTCCTGTACTGTTAAAAATTTAAAATAAAAAAATTTAAAATATGAATATATTTATATTAAATATAAAAAATATATTACAATAAACTATAACTGTAACTAGGGCTGTAATCAACCAAAGAAAATCTTGGTCGACTGAGGTCCAGAAATTTTCGACTAAAAATGACGTTAGGAAAAAAAACGTTAAATTAATTAGCTGCACACTGTGCGCAGTACTTGGTAGTCTTGTTGTCTGCCTAAATGAATTATAAATAAACATAAAAAAACTAGAAGGCTATTTGCAGTATATTAAATAGTTTTTGACCTGATTATTTTGGACTGAAATGAGTCTGACACACAAGTCTGTCGGCTCTGACAGCGTTGCATCACGTGCACCATCATAGCCTATGATTTCCGAAAATATAGTACTATGTTGTCAACTAGTGATATCATCACAAAAACTTTTGAGAAATATGCAACATAATTTAGACAATTGTTTTTGTCATATGTATTATACTAACTGACAGACACACATTATCATTTCAGCCGCTCTGTGCAGCTCGAACATAGGATCAGCTCAACTTACGATAGACTATTAGCTTAAAGCTTTTACTCTTAAACACAAAAGGCACGTCCACAGGGCAGGCCTTAGGGTGATGGGGGCCCCTGGGCTTGAGTCACTTTCGGGCCCTACCTTCTAAACATTACTTTAAATAGAACAAAATGATACACAAGCTATGTATTAGAGCAACACAATTCTAGATAAACTGAGAATAAAAATAGAGATCATTATTCTGAACAAACAACTAAACAAAACATAATTTATGTTAATTGCTAAAGTCTATAAAAATGTTTAATTAATCTGAATTATTTATTTTAAAAAACTTGGGTTTGAATGAATGATTCAATTCCTCAATCAAATACAATTGTTTCATAGATGAATCAGCATCTTTGAACGAATCTCCTGAATGAACGATTCAATGACTACGTTTACATGGACAGCAGTAATCTAATTATTGACCTTACTCTGAATAAGACAATAATCTGATTAAGGCGTTTACATGAGTTGCTTTTAGAATATTACGTTCATGTTCCCATTTTACATGTTACAGAACATAGCTCGATTAATAGTACGTCATTACGTACCCATGCCACGCTACGCTGTCCGGCGTCCAATCATAGCGCGACTTTCGTAGGTCTGTTCAAATCAATGGGCTCAGGCAACGCGCTGTAACTTTACCTGCGGGTGTCGCTGTTGGACAGTGTGACTGTATAAAATCGAGTGACTTTTATACTTTTTAATGTTATTTTATATATATATATATATATATATATATATATATATATATATATATATATATATATATATATATATATATATATATATATATATTTTTTTTTTTTTTTTTTTTTTTTTTTTTTGTATATATTGTGTCTTTCAGTTTTTTTTAAGAGACACTGCCCATCTTGCCTCCTTCTTGACAGCCAACATTTCGAATAATAGCTTTGATTAATGATGAAAATTAAGGTTTCAAAATCGTGATTGTTTGGATTGTTTTTTTCTGCCATCGAGCCACAGGCGTTCACTGAATGGCCATATGGCTCGCGAGTCTAGAGGTTCCCGACCGCTGTTGTAAGCAGACAATTATGAATCTGGGATTACAGATACAAACGTATTGTATTTTACTTTTACAATGAGCAGAATTATTACAACACAAAGAAAAAAAATATAGAGGAGGCCATGTCCGAGTGAGCAGTCAAGCAAGACACGCAGTCACGCACCATAGCAACACGTCATGGCAACGACATTTCAGACTGAAAGATACGTAAAAGATAAACGGGAATTTGAGCGCATTGTTACTGTTTTGTACGCGCGGTTATATTAATTATAATTCAAATTCTGTTTTATTTGTCACAATATTATTGATGATTGTTTAGAGGGGCACTTTATATACTTTTGATACGAGCCCCCAAAGCCCTCCCCTCGGTCGCTGTTTCTGACTGAAGAGATGATGATCCATTGATGGGCTGCCCTGCTCGTGAATTCAAATAGTCTCCAACCGTTTCTTCCAGCGGGTTCGGAATGTTGTCCTCTGGATTCTCCGCTTGCACATCAAGTTGTGGTGTCTTGGGTGTAAAAAATCCAGTAATCCTTTTCATTTTACTGAGAACTTCCTTTTTGCGTTGCTGTCTTTCATTCTTTAATTTTCTTTTAAACGCGCCACTCTGATACCGTTTGTCCGCCATTACATCACTGTCTAATGCAGACAGGTTTTTTCAACGGCAGTAATCGAGGCACTACGTAACTACCAATAACCAATCAGGAAACCTCAAGATGACTGACATTTAATTTAGCTAATTAAATTAAAATTTTCATTGCAGTGCAGGGCCAGGTAACAATACCAGACCAATCAACAAACTTTAAATTAAAAATTAAATGACTGACATATTATTGAAAAAATCAAACGTAAAAGGGCGGGGCCCCCTATTGGGCGGGGCCCATGGGCTTGAGCCCAGTCAAGCCCAATGGTAAGTCCGGCCTTGCACGTCCACTTTAATAAAAAAGGAATATTTATTAAACAAGCCAGATCAAGAGCAGAAAAAACGCTCTTCCAATTATCCATCCATCCATCCATCTTCTTCCGCTTATCCGGGGCCGGGTCGCGGGGGCAGCAGTCTAAGCAGAGATGCCCAGACTTCCCTCTCCCTAGACACTTCCTCTAGCTCTTCCGGGGGGACACCGAGGCGTTCCAAGGCCAGCCGGGAGACATAGTCCCTCCAGCGTGTCCTTGGTCTTCCCCGGGGCCTCCTCCCGGTTGGACATGCCCGAAACACCTTCCCGGGAAGGCGTTCAGGAGGCATCCGGAACAGATGCCCGAGCCACCTCAGCTGTCCCCTCTCGATGTGGAGGAGCAGCGGCTCTACTCCGAGTTCCTCCCGAGTGACTGAGCTTCTCACCCTATCTCTAAGGGAGCGCCCAGCCACCCTGCGGAGAAAGCTCATTTCGGCCGCCTGTATCCGGGATCTTGTCCTTTCGGTCATGACCCAAAGCTCATGACCATAGGTGAGAGTAGGAACGTAGATTGACCGGTAAATCGAGAGCTTCGCCTTACGGCTTAGCTCTTTCTTCACCACGACAGACCGGTACATCGACCGCATTACTGCAGAAGCTGCACCGATCCGTCTGTCAATCTCCCGTTCCATCCTCCCCTCACTCGTGAACAAGACCCCTAGATACTTAAACTCCTCCACTTGGGGCAGGAACTCTCCACCAACCTGGAGTGGGCAAGCCACCCTTTTCCGACTGAGGACCATGGTCTCGGATTTGGAGGTGCTGATCCCCATCCCAGCCGCTTCACACTCGGCTGCAAACCGTCCCAGTGCATGCTGAAGGTCCTGGTTAGAAGGGGCCAACACGACAACGTCATCCGCAAAGAGCAGAGACGAAACCGTGCGGTCCCCAAACCTGACACCCTCCGGCCCTTGGCTGCGCCTAGAAATTCTGTCCATAAAAATTATGAACAGAACCGGCGACAAAGGGCAGCCCTGCCGGAGTCCAACATGCACCGGGAACAAGTCTGACTTACTGCCGGCAATGCGGACCAAACTCCTGCTTCGGTCATACAGGGACCGGACAGCCCTCAGCAAAGGACCCCGGACCCCATATTCCCCCAGCACCCTCCACAGGACGCCGCGAGGGACACAGTCGAATGCTTTCTCCAAATCCACAAAACAAATGTGGACTGGTTGGGCAAACTCCCATGAACCCTCCAGCACCCTGTAGAGGGTATAGAGCTGGTCCAGTGTTCCGCGACCAGGACGAAAACCACACTGTTCCTCCTGAATCCGAGGTTCCACTATCGGCCGGATTCTCCTCTCCAGTACCCTGGCATAGACTTTCCCGGGGAGGCTGAGAAGTGTGATCCCCCTATAGTTGGAACACACCCTCCGGTCCCCCTTCTTAAAAAGAGGGACCACCACCCCGGTCTGCCATCCCAGAGGCACTGTCCCCGACCGCCACGCGATGCTGCAGAGGCGTGTCAGCCAAGACAGCCCCACAACATCCAGAGACTTGAGGTACTCAGGGCGGATCTCATCCACCCCCGGTGCCTTGCCACCGAGGAGTTTCTTGACCACCTCGGTGACTTCAGCTTAGGTGATGGACGAGTCCTCCTCTGAGCCCCCAGCCTCTGCTTCCTCAATGGAAGACGTGACGGCGGGATTGAGGAGATCCTCGAAGTATTCCTTCCACCGTCCGACAACATCCCCAGTTGAGGTCAACAGCCGCCCATCGCCACTGTAAACAGCGTTGGTAGGGCACTGCTTCCCCCTCCTGAGGCGCCGGACGGTTTGCCAGAATCTCTTCGAGGCCAGCCGATAGTCCTTTTCCATGGCCTCACCGAACTCCTCCCAGGCCCGAGTTTTTGCCTCCACAACCACCCGGGCTGCAGTCCGTTTAGCCTGTCGGTACCTGTCAGCTGCCTCAGGAGTCCCACAAGCCAGCCAGGCCCGATAGGACTCCTTCTTCAGCTTGACGGCATCCCTTACTTCCGGTGTCCACCACCGGGTTCGGGGATTGCCGCCTCGACAGGCACCGGAGACCTTGCGTCCACAGCTCCGAGCAGCCGCTTTGACAATGGAGGTGGAGAACATGGTCCACTCGGACTCAATATCTCCAGCCTCCCTCGGGATCCGGTCGAAGCTCTGCCGGAGGCAGGAGTTGAAGATCTCTCTGACAGGAGACTCGACCAAACGTTCCCAGCAGACCCTCACAGTACGTTTGGGTCTACCGAGTCTATCCAGCTTCCTCCCCCGCCATCGGATCCAACTCACCACCAGGTGGTGATCAGTTGACAGCTCCGCCCCTCTCTTCACCCGAGTGTCCAAGACATACGGCCGCAGGTCAGATGAAACGACCACAAAGTCGATCATTGACCTACGACCTAGGGTGTCCTGGTGCCATGTGCACTGATGGACACCCTTATGCTTGAACATGGTGTTCGTTATGGACAAACTGTAACTAGCACAGAAGTCCAATAACTGAACACCACTCGGGTTCAGATCAGGGGGGCCGTTCCTCCCAATCACGCCCCTCCAGGTTTCACTGTCATTGCCCACGTGGGCGTTGAAGTCCCCCAGTAGAACGACGGAGTCCCCAGTCGGAGCACTCTCCAGCACCCCTCCCAGGGACACCAAGAAGGTCGGGTACTCTGCACTGCTGTTTGGCCCGTAGGCACACACAACAGTGAGAGACCTATCCCCAAGCCGAAGCCGCAGGGAAACGACCCTCTCGTTCACCGGGGTAAACTCCAACACATGGCAGCAGAGCTGGGGGGCTATAAGCAAACCCACACCAGCCCGCCGCCTCTCACCATGGGCAACTCCAGAGTGGTAAAGAGTCCATCCCCTCTCGAGGAGTGTGGTTCCAGAGCCCAAGCCATGCGTGGAGGTGATTCCGACTATCTCTAGTCGGAACCTCTCAACCTCACGCACAATCTCAGGCTCTTTCCCCGCCAGCGAGGTGACATTCCATGTCCCAAGAGCCAGTTTCCATGTCCAGGGATCGGGTCGTCTAGGCCCCCGCCTTCGACTGCTGCCCGATTCGCTTTGCACCGGCCCCTTACGGTCCCTCCCGTGAGTGGTGGGCCCACAGGAAGGTGTCCCCACGTCGCTCCTTTGGGCTGAGCCCGGCCGGACCCCGTGGGGAAAGGCCCGGCCACCAGGCGCTCGCATACGAGCCCCAACCCCAGGCCTGGCTCCAGGGCGGGGCCCCGGCTGCGCCATACCGGGCGACGTCACGGTCCTCCTTCTTTTTGTCATCATAAGGGGGTTTTGAACTGCTCTTAGTCTGACCCGTCACCTAGGACCTGTTTGCCTTGGGAGACCCTACCAGGGGCATATAGCCCCGGACAACATAGCTCCTAGGGTCATTCGGGTACTCAAACCCCTCCACCACGTTAAGGTGGCAGTTCATGGAGGAGCTCTTCCAATTAAATAAATAATATACAGCAAACTAGCATTCTGTCTCTCTTCTCCAGCGGGTTTGGCTAATCCAAAAGAAGTGGAAACAAGGGGTTGTTCTGAAGACAGACTGTTACCTGTGAAACAGGGGTGCTCTCCAAACACCCCCATTAGCAATTAGTGCTTTCCACCTGTTGAAATGAACGTGGCAAAACCGACAGTACAGATCCACTTTTGCAGCACGACTGAAGCGTGGTGTTGTGACACTTCCCCTCATGTGTATGTTGATGGGTGTTCTTCAAGTTTACCGCTATGGATGTGCGTTTGAGCCAGTGGGGAATGAAAAACAAAGGACCAGTGAGAGACTTCTCTTCACCAGCGGGTTGGGCTAATCCAAAAGAAGTGGAAACAAGGGGGTGTTCTGAAGACAGACTGTTACCTGTGAAACAGGGGTGCTCTGAAAACATTAGTAATTAGTGCTCTCCACCTGATGAAATGAACACGGCAAAAAATCGGCCAATCAGAATTTTGGTCGAGCCAGAACGTATCGACTAATAATCGACTAATAATCGCAACAATTGAAGATATTAGAAGACATGTTTTTCTTTTCATCCTGAAATGCGAGGCAAATGTTGGATCACAATAGGGAACCACAGTTTCCACAAATCCCTCGATTGGCAAATCCCTCGATTGGGATGTTCTCTTTTATTCTGGACGGCAAGGGCAGTGACTGTAACATCAAGCTTATTTTGCAGTATTAACCACGTATTTATACCGATTTCATCAGACTTCGAAAGTTCTTCAAAAAGAACACAAAGAATGGCCTTCTCAGCTGCCATAGTTGCAACTCTTGCATAATCAGAACCGGGTTTTCAACGCACCGCTGTTTCCATTTTAAAAAAGTCGGAGCTCAACGCAGCCCAGTTTCCTCCTTATCTCTAACCGTTTATCCTCGTAATCTCATATCGCTTTAAAATATAGCATTCTATGCAGAATTCAAATGGGTCAGATGCGTTTTGTGGTCTGCGCAGACTCACACATATGATCTGCTCTGTGCTATCATGTCTCTGGACCGGAGCAGACTGTTTGCGTGCTGCAGTTTATTATCATGTTAATTGTTTATTAATTCTAAGAAATGTTCATTTCGTATGGGAAATAACTTTCTTGTACAGTACTAAGAGCATGTAGCCAAAATCGGCATGATTAGGGACTACAGTACATGAGCATAAACCACAAACAACTTAACGTGTGACACAAACAAGGCTTTATTAACTAGACTAAATGGTAACACTTTACAATAAGGTTGTATTGGGTTATATTAGGTTGTAAAACAGACGAATCGAGCCACGAACGCTGTGCTAAGTGAGCTAGTTGATAGATAGTTTTCCAAGATGGCTCCTGTCTGTATACGCGTAATGTACTGTCTTTATAAAGTATCTTCTTATTAAACTGTTTGTACACTTACAACGTTCTCAATGCTTCGATTTGTATGTAGGGACCCTCATTATGCTACCGTGTTAGTGGTATTAACTAGCGATTTATTTTTACTTATTATATGCCCCATAGACTAGCATTATAAGCTAGTCTGTTTTTAGAGATAAAACTCTTTACATTTGATTTTCATGAAAGCGCATCCCAGAGAACGATCTACTCGGTAACCATGTGTTAATTACCCCTGGGTTCTTTGTCCTTTAACATTAGTTAACATTAACTAACCACGGACAACACCTCTGTTCAGCATTAGTTAATCTTTGTTAACGTTAGTTAATAAAAAAAACAGCTGTTCATGGTTTGTTCATGTTAGTTCATACTGCATTAACTAATGTTAACAAGATTTTAATAATGCATTAGTAAATGTTGAAATTAACTTTAACAAAGATTAATAAATGCTTTATAAGCGCAGTTCATTATTAGTTCATGTTAACTAATGCATTTAACTAATGTTAACTAATGAACCTTATTGTAAAGTGTTACTGACTAAATAGACTAATCAAACATGAACACATACATTCATACAGTTTAGCAATGGAAAGAGAGCTGAAGCAGAATACAGGAAAGCAAGAAGTTGTCACACATCACATACAGAAGATCACACTTAATATTAGGTGTCTTTAACTACTGTACTTACTTAAAAATGTTAGGTACAGTGTACTTATTGTGTTTATGTTGTATTGCATTTTGCAAAACACTTGTGCTGCTATTGAGGTGGGAAACAGGTAAAGTTAGAGACGGGTTTAGTGGTATGGTTAGGTTTAAGGGAATTATCAGCAGTGTAATTAATGTATTTACAGAAATTTAATACAGCTGTAAATATAGTTACAAACAGCAATTATCGGGGCCAAGCAAAAAGAACACAACAAGTCATGCCAACATGACTGGGAGCATCAGACCAACTGCAAAAATGAGCATTTTTAAAGGCATTTTAAGATGATTTTAGGCAAAATGGCTGAAAAATCATAAATATAGTCACTGGTAAAATTATTTAATGGTTTATCACTTTTCGACCAAAATCTGCCAAAACATTGGAGAGATACAGATTCATTTTGGCATCATGCCTCAACTTTGTTGCTGTGGTATACGAAACTGTCAAAAAACGACACGAAATCCATAACTTTTTGTCGACACAGTCCGAAGATGATCCGACTCAAATTTGGTGAAAAACGGACAAACGGTGTTGGAGGAGTTTGAAAAAGTAGGTTTATAAAGAAATGCAAAAAGGCGGACAGGAAGTTTGGCTTACTATGATATCTATTGGTATCCATGTTCTTGGCATGTCCAAAGGAATCTATTAAGTTTCATTACAATATAGGCAAATTTAATCAAAAGTTATTAGCATTTTTGGAAATTTCATAACTTTTGCCCCGAAACATTTGGAATACTGTCAGGACATGGTGCCAAAGACAAATCATTTTAGAGTTTCATAACCATACACCAATGCGTTCATAAAATATAATTTTTTTTCCCCACAAAATTCGAAATGGCTGACGTAAGCAAGATGCTCATCTAAACCCATATGAAAGTGCCACATCATTGAATTCCACCTGGCGGTAAAGTTCTTAAAACTCCAAAACATAATCCTCCAGGTGACGATTCCCCTGGCGTAAACACAGAATGGCAACTGCTGGGTTCATTGATGAGTTCTAGAATTCTGTAACGATTTAATTGACCCTAGTGCAGTTTTATTTAACCAAACATAAACCTTGACTTGACTAAGACTAAGAAACATGAAAATTACCAACAGCGGTTACAGAGAACAATACTATGGAAGCCCGTTTCCGCCACTAAATAAAAAAATTAAAAGAGTAATTGCGACTTTTTATCTCACAATTGCGAGTTATAAAGTCAGAATTCTGAGATATAAACTTGCAATTGCTTGATATAAAGTCAGAATTCTGACTTTTTTCTCTCAGTCAGAATTCTGACTTTATATCACGCAATTGCACATTTATTATTGATGGCTGACGCGAAGCGGACGTTTCGGCGCTTTGTCGAGATCCCGAAGTGCAGATGTTTCGAAACACTGCTCCGAACTGTGATTCGAAACACCCATGTCACGTGACTATGGCTAAATTAAGCTTCAAAGTGTTTCATCAGGTGGCGCCTGTCGAAACTGCATTTGATTGAAAGGGGTGGGAACAAACCACACAGTCACATCTCTATGAACCTAATTCCCCAGTTTAAAAGTGAAGTTAATCCATCTTCACCTCGTGGGTTTTTGTGAGAGGAGAGAGATTTTGTGATAGCAGTGATTATGTGATATAAGTGAGATTTATAGTGCGCTTTGGTTAATTAATATAATACTACAGGTGCTGGTCATATAATTAGAATATCATCAAAAAGTTGATTTATCTCACTAATTCCATTCTAAAAGTGAAACTTATATATTGTATTCATTCATTACACACAGACTGATATATTTCAAATGTTTATTTCTTTTAATTTTGATGATTATAACTGACAACTAAGGAAAATCCCAAATTCAGTATCTCAGAAAATTAGAATTTTACTTAAGACCAATACAAAGAAAGGATTTTTAGAAATCTTGGCCAACTGAAAAGTATGAACATGAAAAGTTTGAGTATGTACAGCACTCAATGCTTAGATGGGGCTCCTTTTGCCTGAATTACTGCAGCAATGCGGCGTGGCATGGAGTCGATCAGTCTGGGACACTGCTCTGGTGTTATGAGAGCCCAGGTTGCTCTGACAGTGGCCTTCAGCTCTTCTGCATTGTTGGGTCTGGCATATCGCATCTTCCTCTTCACAATACCCCATAGATTTTCTACAGGGTTTAGGTCAGGCGAGTTTGCTGGCCAATTAAACCAGGTACTGGTTGCTTTGGCACTGTGTGCAGGTGCCAAGTCCTGTTGGAAAATGAAATCTGCATCTCCATAAAGTTGGTCAGTAGCAGGAAGCATGAAGTGCTCTAAAACCTCCTGGAATATGGCTGTGTTGACCTTGGACCTCAGAAAATACAGTAGACCAACACCAGCAGATGACATGGCACCCCAAACCATCACTGACTGTGGAAACTTTACACTGGACCTCCAACAACGTGGATTGTGTGCCTCTCCTCTCTTCCTCCAGACTCTGGGACCCTGATTTCCAAAGGAAATGCAAAATTTACTTTCATCAGAGAACATAACTTTGGACCACTCAGCAAGTCCAGTCCTTTTTGTCTTTAGCACAGGCAAGACGCTTCTGACGCTGTCTGTTGTTCAAGAGTGGCTTGACACAAGGAATGCGACTGCTGAAACATGTCTTGCATACGTCTGTGCGTAGTGGTTCTTGAAGCACTGACTCCAGCTGCAGTCTACTCTTCGTGAATCTCCCCCTCATTTTTGAATGGGTTTTGTTTCACAATCCTCTCCAGGGTGCGGTTATCCCTATTGCTTGTACACTTTTTTCTACCACATCTTTTCCTTCTCTTCGCCTCTCCATTAATGTGCTTGGACACAGAGCTCTGTGTCAGCTGAACAGCCAGCCTCTTTTGCAATGACCTTTTGTGTCTTGGCCTCCTTTTGCAAGGTATCAATGGTCATCTTTTGGACAACTGTCAAGTCAGCAGTCTTCCCCATGATTGTGTAGCCTACAGAACTAGACTGAGAGACCATTTAAAGGCCTGTGCAGGTGTTTTGAGTTAATTAGCTGATTAGAGTGTGGCACCAGGTGTCTTCAATATTGAACCTTTTCACAATATTTTAATTTTCTGAGATACTGAATTTGGGATTTTCCTTAGTTGTCAGTTATAATCATCAAAATTAAAAGAAATAAACATTTGAAATATATCAGTCTGTGTGTAATGAATGAATATAATATACAAGTTTCACTTTTAGAATGGAATTAGTGAAATAAATCAACTTTTTGATGATATTCTAATTATGACCAGCACCTTTATAATTTTCTGTTTCAGTGCTTCACGAAGCCTCGGTCTGCCAATCACTAGCGTTTATATCTCATAATTCTGACTTTATAACTTGCAATTGTGAGAAAAAAAAGTCAGAATTCTGAGATAAAAAGTCACAATTACTCTTTTTATTTTTTTTTTTAGTGGCGGAAACGGGCTTCCATACAATACACAAGAAGGCAACATGGCAAACATGTGCTTAAATTCATATGTAAACACATGACAGCAACAACCAATGACAAAGTTGAACTAATAAAGCAAGAACCAATGAAAAGACAGAACTGAAAACAAGGTTACAAGACAATGAACCAATGAAAATAACACGTACTAAGGAACCAATCAGAAGATGACACATGCAACAAGGAACCACATGACAAGATCACATGAGGGAACCAGGGAATCACATGACAAAAACAGAAAGTATGACTATGACAAATTTCTAAATAAAAGACAAGAAAACATTAACTGGAAACTTATTGTAAAGTAAAGCCTTGTTTGTGTCACACGTAAAGTTGTTTGTGGTTTATGCTCTTTTGCATATAACTGGAGCTGAAAGCATGTGTCTCATTGTAATGCAGTGAGTAAACACCAACATGAATAGTCTTTGTCCCAAACCCCTCCCCCTGTCTCTTGTTCTCGTGGCTTAGCCGGCACCGAAAATGCCAAAGTCTGATGTCATTGCTTGCTCTAACGGTTGGGTCAGTGGCCCTCATCTACTCTCTTGCTTTTTCATTCACTCTCTTCTCTGATTGACAGCCACTCTTTTCAATCCCTGCAGGATCATGTGATTCAAGCACCCAATAGTGGCTTGGACAAGGTGGAGGCAGGCGCAGTGGGTCAGATCCAGGCAGAGACACATCCTTTACATCTTACTGATGCTATCGATAGGAGCCAAAGAGTGGCTTGTCGATACGACAGCAAAGCATCTATGGATTCTGCTGTTCCTTTCACCATGGATGTCTACCGTCCAAAAAGACCGACCACTCTCAACTTATTCCCACAGGTGCCCAGGACTCAGGTAATAAACAGATGGGTAAATATGTGACAGTAGATATACTGCAGGTGTGTTTTCTCTTACTGCAAGGGATGCAGTGCCTCCTAAAAGATTTTAGAAAAAAACCTGACAGTGATAGCATCCAATAGCAATCAATAAAGTTTCAGAGGGAGGCAATGTCTCTTTTGAGCTCATTGTCTTCTACTACAGCAAATTGAGCTAATAGAGTAGGATAGGTGAAAATCCACTTCCAAAAAGTCAAGTGAGAGGAGGTAATGCCTGAGTGCATTGTGATATGATTGGCTGGGTATTGACATCAATTTCACGATTCGATTCGAATCTCTGCTTGGTTACAAACATTCTTCAGACTATCTTCTTTTGTGTTCAGCAGAACAAAGAAAGTCATACAGGTTTGGAACAACCTGAGGGTGAGTAAATGATGACAGAATTTTCATTTTTGGGTGAACTATCCCTTTAAGTACAGTACATGGCATGGATTTTCTCAAGGAAAAAATCATCTCTGAACTAATGCTGTAAACTATACATGGGAGTCAGTTGGTACAACATTACAATAAAATTGATGGTTAAAATTTACTTTTTTGTATAAAAACACTTAAATTACACTCAAGGAAGTTTTTATAATAATAAAAAATAAGTACTAACTTTACAATTACATGGTCATATTTGGACCCACTTTATATTAGGGGGCCTTAACTACTATGTAATAACATTTTAATTAATCATTTGATACCTTGCACTTTTTGTGTACATACATGTTTTTACATTGTACTTACATTTTAAAAAATATCTGCATGTAATTACGTCTGTAATTCATTTCTGTAGTTACTTTTGTAATTACACAGTTGACACTTCCCTTACACCTAACCCTACCCTTAAACTTACCCATACCACCACACCTGTCCCTAACCCTACCAGTATCCCACCTCAATATCAGCAAAGGTGTTTTGCAATACAATTTAAACACAGTAAGTACATTGTACTTATTTTTTGATGTAAGTACATAGTAGTTAAGGCCACCTAATATAAAGTGGGGCCCTATATTTCTACTCCAATTCGTTTTTTGAAATATAAACATTTAAATGGTGATATAAAAAATGTGACAGATTTATTCAAACGTGCATTAAATATGGAAGGTTAAAAATTAGGCAGCGGCTATTTGCCACTCCCCCCCCCCCCCTCCCCCCACCCCCCCAACACCTACCCCTACCACTAACCCTACCCAATAAATGCTTTTGTTAATATTAAACATTGTGTTAGGCACTTTATTTCCACATTTAGAATATGTTCTTAATTTTTATTGAAAGTAAATTCCTTTCCGATGTGATTTGGACGAGAAAAAGGAAAAGGGTGAGCACTGCAAAAGGCGGATTCGAACCGGGTCAATTGCATCAAAACCAAGATCCTTAAGCCTAATGCTTTACTGATTGCGCCTTTTTTTTTTTTTTTTTTGGCCCAACCAGGCATTGTTAGGCGGAGCTAGTGCGAATATAGCACTTACCAACAAGGCACGCTATTTGCACATGGTGTGAATAGACACTCCATAAAAAATTTATAATTTGTAATATGGTGCACATATTTAGCAAAATGCTCTTCTCTAGAGTTCATTTTTCTAGCTGACTAACTAGTTTATGGTCACTGAATATAGTTTTTCTGAGATAAATGTAGTTATGTGACATAGTTTACAAGCGGTTTTATTGACGTCTTTCTGCTGTTGAAATTGCGATTGAGCAATTACATAAGACATGATACGGATTTCAGTAAGTTGTACTGTATCTTTTGCCATATCTTCAGATGTTCATTCATGTTTATTTTGCTCTGTAACTGCTATTAAAGCCGAGGAGATGATCGGTTCGTGTGCTGCTTCTCTTGAAATGAGGCACTACAGTGATCTGTCACACCACATTAAAGAGCACCAAACGGTTTATTTTTTTAATTTCGTAATAAAATGGACAGAATTTGAAATCTGACAGTGCACACAGGACAGAGCGTATGCGGTTTATTGGATGGGAGGCACGCTACAATGTTCCGTACATTCATCAGCTGAAAACAGGATAGTAATAGATTCTTGGGATTTAAGAATCATAAAAATTAGAAATGATTAAAATCGAGAAATCTGTATTTTGTTCCCAGCCCTACTCATTACCCTCTCAATGCAATAACGCTCGACTATCAATCTTGCAACAGGTCAGTAGCCTAGAAATCTAGACGTAGATGTAGATGTAATTTGCAGCCAGGGTCGTCTAGCAACTCTCCATTGGCTTGCAAGCTGGAAAAACCATACTCTGGTCAGGCCAATCATATTGTGTATATAGTTGGTGGGCGGGCTGAACATAATGACGGCAGAGTTGCGGCGGTTCCGCGTGCTACTTGTAAACAAAGAAGCTGGCGAACAGCTGTCTTTCGAATCGGCTTTGGCCGCGACTCTGGAAGACTTGGAGTAAAGCTTTTCTTTGAGAAAAGAACAAAGAACGGCACTGAAGTCATTCTTAAGAAAGGAAGATGCATTCTGAGTTTTGCCGACCGGATACGGCGAAAGTTTAATCTATCAACTAACTCCACTTCACCTTCTTCGTTGCTCTGGTTGGTTGTAGCGCCATCCTATTGCGTGCAGAGGAAATTTGAAAGACAACCGTTTATCCCGCCCCTCGGATTGAGCCCTGCCAATGGTGTGTTCCCAGACCCAACATCTTGATGTGGGTAATTAGTAATTTGGTCAAACTTGAGTAAATTGATTGAATTTAACACACCCGCTCTGTCGTGGAAAAGTATAAAAAAAATCACACTCAAGTAAAAGTTACTTCCCAAAGAATATATTTATAACATTGCATGCTACAATAAAAAAATGTAGCTTACTGTAATTCATGTTCCCTTTTATGTCTTTTGATAAATAAATAAAAAACTAAGAAAATGTAATTAAATGAATTGACTTTGGGCTTGTTTTTCCATAAATGTCTTTTTTTTAGAATACAGTCATGTGTTTGGGCTTGTTAGTGCTTGGCCCCAATTGAACAAAGCATGACCACTTCATTGTTATTTAGAGGAGTTGATGACGTTCCTTTGTTATTATCTGTTTGAATAAACACTGTGAGTGAGCGCTCTCCCCAGAACACAAGCAGAAATGCTGAAAGAGAAACCGCATTTGGCTATGACAGTTTTATTTAGTTTTGTTAGAACCAGTTGGTTATTTTTTTTAGGAAGATAAGTAGTAAATACAGTATATGTACAGAGTAAATGTACAGCAAAATACTAAATAAAGTACAAGTCCTGAGAAAAGCTATTAATAACACTTTAAAAATTAAAGGTTCCTAATTGGCATTGAAGGTTCCATGAAGAACCTTTAACATCCATAGAACCTTTTCAATGCACAAAATGTTCTTTATAGTGGAAAAAAGTTGTTTAGATTTTTAGATTTTCTTCACAGTAATAAAAAAATGGTTCTGTGAGGAATCAAAAATGGCTCTTCTATGGCATCACTGCTAAAAAAAACCCCTTTGCAACCTTTTTAAGAATGTATTGTAACGAATATGTAATCAGTTACTTTACACCTCTTCTTTTATTTATGGCGGGGGAGTGATTTAAAGCTCATGACATGTGTGGGGAATGTTAATATGGGTCTGTATGGACAAATAGAGTGGGCATTATTGTAAGAATTGTAAGAGGTATTGAGAGTGAGAAAGAATCTGAGAAAGAGAGGGGGGTCTTTTGGAGTCCATCGTAAAGACTTGATTTTAAATGCAACACATTTACAGAACGCTCTTGTATTATTCAACTTCATTGAGTGCTCAGGTTTGTGTGGCAGAGAATGTTTTATTTATCTTCAAGTGTTCATGGTAGCACCAATAACTTCAACCCTGTGAAAATAGAGCATGTGCAGGGGAGTTCAGTGGTCTCAAATTTTAAGCACCACCAGTAGGTCAAAGTTGGGCTTATTTGTCTGCTTATAGTACTAAAACTGCCCATGATACCAAAGACTTTATTTATAGGAACACGGTGCACTCTGATTACTTACAAATGGGAGAAAGTGCATCGCCCAATATGGCGAATAAGCTCCGCCTTCTAAATGAAAGAGCCAATCGTTGATTAGTTAAGTCATCATGTCACTGCAGCTGCCGTTAGAAGCTCCGGTTTCTATAAAAACAGTCAAGCAATCTGTGACGTATGCTTAAAAGAAGCATGTACTTTAGCTTCGTCCAGGCTGAAAAATCAATTTTTTTGTCATGATTAGAGCGTTTGGAAACAAAATTTATAAGACCGTTGTTTACAGATTTCATTGGTGATTTCAAATATGAAATTTAATCGTAAGTTTGACGAACAGTTTTGGAGAATTTGACGTTCCCCATTCAAAGAGATAGGAGCTGCACTTGCATGCCTGAGAGGCGTTTCAAAGATGGCCACTGAGTGAAATTATTTGTCTTAAAGGGACTTTGATGATTCCCAGTAAAACCTTGATGCCTGGGTCTGATCAAATGACAAAAGAAAAGATTAATAATTCTTTCAGTTATTTTCAGTTAATCCTTCATACAGGAAATAAAAGGCCAAGTTGAGCACATTGCATTCTGGTATACTGAAACAGTTGGTTATTAGGGTATACGGATTATACTGTGGTACTGATTAGTTGGTTATTCCATGCTTTCAAAATTGCAGTTTACATATAATATATTGCAAGACCACTATGAAAGGATGCTTAAGTTTGTCTGTTGCATCTCATCAACAGGACACTTTGAACAACAACTCATTTGCGAAGAAGTACAGCTGGCAGCAGAAGATCTCTCAGGCCTTGCCACCCCTTAAAAAAGGTGAGTGTAGAGATCTTTGTTTATGGTGTAAGCACTTATTGATTCTTAGTTGGGAAGTTGGCATGACATCATGACAGCGACAACAGTGCTCTCCACTTAAAACAATTGTACTTAAAGTGCACTTTTATTACTGTTTAACGCACTTTAGTACAAGTGCACTTTGTAATAATGTCACATTTTTAATTTAACCTACATTTTTGTAAATCACGTTTTAATCATCCTGTATTGTGCTTTAAAGTACACTTATTTTGATGTGTTGACTAACACACTAAAGCACATGTAAGTAACTTGATTATAATTTGTAGAGTGTCATTTGATTTTACACTATTTTACATCACAAGTTAATATATTTTAAATATACTAAATTGGGTTACACTTTATTTTAATCTGTCAAGGTTACAGTGTAATTATTAAGTACTGAGTAATATTAATGTACTTACTATAGGGGTAGGGTAGGTTTAGGGCTAGTTGCATGTAATTATGCCTAATTTATAGTTATTACTATAGTAAATATATGTAACGTGTGTAAAAAGGACACATTAGAATAAAGTGTTACCCTACATTATTACAAATATGTACAAATATATTTAAATACATGACATACAAGTTTAAATAGGAATGGCAATTATGAAATTACATATAAAAATGTACTTTAGTCCTACTTCTAGCTGCATGTAATATAAATTTAAACTATAATACATTTTAATTTAGTTGGTATGCAAATAAGTGTCACATTAGATTCAGTTCACACTTAAGTATTTTATTTTAAAGTATATAATTTCAGTAATAAGTACATTTTGTAAGTAATTTGACAGATTATGAGCTAGCTCACTGTATGCCAAACGTCCCTCGCTCTGTTGTCTCAATGACAAAAGGGCAGCAATGTTTTCTGCCAACTATGGTCATGTGAATTTGATTTAGTCTAGTCATCTATAAAAACATGTTTGCATGTGCAGTCTAGCCTAACAATGGGTCACAAAGGCGTACCTAACTTGTTGGTCCGTCTGTCTGTTTCAAGAACAAAACATGCCATCCATCAGAATGTTACACACTTTTATCACTGACCTCAAAAATATTTTTACTAATAAAAGTGCACTGCCATATGTGTGTGTGTGTGTCCTTATATTGTGGTGTGTATTCAGGTTTCAGGCCATGCCCCCTACATTATGAGGACATGCTGATGTCCTTGTAATTCAAAGCATAAAATAAACATACTAAACGACTTTTTATTAAAAAATTAAAAATGCAGAACGTTTTCTATGATGGGTAGGTTTAGAGGGTAAGGTGTAGGGGGATAGAAAATATGGTTTGTAATTGGAATTCTGAGTTTATATCTCGCAATATTTTGTTGTTATTTTTGTTTTCTCCACAAAAAGATAAACACTTTATTTTTTTGTTTTATCTTACCATTCAGACTTCTCAGAATTGCAAGTTTATATGAATTTATAACTTGCAATTCCGAATTCCAAGAAACAAGTCTGAACTACCTTTTCATTTCTTTTTCATAGCATAGCATTGACTTGATTGGTAATCTATCAATTCACTTTTCTGTGCTTCTGCAACCAGGTGAACTGACACCATCTCGTGAACACACATGTCTAAGCGATGAGGAGAAGCACCAACCGGGCAGCGGTCGGAGTCGGACTCAAATGAAAGACTGTGGCACCTCTACTGACAAACCCAAACTTACTCAAGCTCCTGCTCCTTCTGCTGTACTATCTGTCCCATGTAAAGTCAGAGATGTACACAGAGAACTGGGGCATTGCGAGCGGATCCGTTATCATACGGACGTTCGGCTTGAGCCTACAGAGGAGATCTACCTGACGCCAATACAGCGTTGCACTGAGGCTCTGCAGAATGAGAAAGCGCCAGCCCTTTCCCAGGTAATCGTAGTGAGCTCTGACAATGAAGCCCCCCCTCCATACCATGAACAGGATCTGCAACCCCCTTCCTATTTGTCTTGTGTGGATGCTTTGGCCGCTGACTGTAGCGCTGAAGAAGTAACTGGAGCAGAAGATCTGTGTTACAGAGACTGCGGTGCTGGCGAGGCTCATGCCCATCACGAGAGCTTGTCAGGAATGCTAAAAACTTCCATTAACAACTCAGACGCAAGTGGACTTTCCTATGATTCGGTCAAATACACATTGGTCGTGGATGAGCATGATCAGCTGGAACTTGTCAGTTTAAAAGAGTGTTATCGTGGCTACAGCGATGATAGTGATTCGGCCACCATTTATGATAACTGGGTTTCCTCTCCATATGAGTCAGCTCTTGAGAAAGAGTATGAGGAAGATGAGAATGAGAATGAGAATGAAGACAAAGGAACAAAACAAAGTGGGATCAAAGCTCCAACGTGTCTGTCAGAGGACTCTACCCCTGAGGCCGACATACCATTTTCTCGGAAATTTGTTAATGTTTTCATGAATGGCTGCTCACGCTCCTCCAGTAAGTGGTATGGTTTTATTTCGTTTTTATCATGAACACTATTGGTCAAAATTGTGGAATAATTAAGATGATCACATTAAAATGTTACAAAAGATTTCTGTCAAATAAATGCTATTCTTTTCATCAAAGCTTCCACAAACATATTAAGCAAAAATACTATTTTCAATGTTGATAATATTAAGAATCATTATTAATACCGGAGCACTAATAATAGGAGTACTAATAGGAGTAGAAAATTCAACTTTGCATCACAGGAATTAATTACATTTTAAAATATATTCAAATAGAAAACAGTTATTTTAATTGGTAGTAATATTCCACAATATTACTTTTTTTACTGTATTTTTGATCAAATAAATGCAGCCTCTGAGTATGATACTTTTTTCAAAAACATAAAAAAATCATAATTATTCCAAACTTTTGACCACACTGTAAAAAGTTAAGCTGACTCATTTAATTTGAGGAAACTGATTACCTCAATTCATTTGAGTTTAACAAACTTAATTGAAGTAAAAAAAAACAGTAGTTATGAGTACTCTGAACTTATTTTAATTGAGTCCACTAAACCAAGGATATTTCTTAATATCCAATTAAACTTTATACTGTATTCAAATACTTTTTACAGCTAAAACTTCACTATAATGAGTAAAACAACATAAATTACAACTTGATAATTTGCTAGTTTGCTAGTTACTGCTAGCTCACAATAGCACACACAAAGTTAAACCCAATGAGTTAAGCAAACTCATTACATTTGAGGAAACTTATTACCTCAAATAATTTGAGTTTTAAAACCAACAGTTATGAGTACTCTAAGCTTGTTTCAGTTGTGTTCACTTATAGACATTTTTTTAAAAATGATTCTTAATATATGTTGCAGTTGAGTAATTAAGTGATTAATTAAGTGATGATTGGGCATTACTTATGAACACCTGATGATAATGAGCAGAATCACAGACGAAAAGAGAAACACAAACACAAGAACTACAACTGACTTAAGCCACAGCTTTAGATGAAATAACAGAAGATAAAAGAAGACATTAAATCTCTGAAGATCTCAGCAGAGGAGGATTAAACAACTCCACAAACAGCACTATCAGCTTCACACATTATTAACCAGACTCACTTTATTCCTGTCATTTCTGTTTTAATGAAAATAATAGTTTAATTGAAGTCACCATGATGGTGATGAGTGTTTGCTTTAGTTGGGCTCTTGACCCTTAAATATTTAACATTAGTTTTTAAAAAGCACATTCGTTATGGTAAGGAATGCCAAGAGAAAAAGTGATTAGGTGATATTGGCTATACAATGATGTTGGTATAATCATCATTTAGTGGCTTAAGACACTGATCTCACTCAGAGTCTTATGCTCTGGTTATAGTGGCATTGTGTTGTTAATTTTTGTATTTTGTGTTGTATTTTGTGGCTACATGATTCAACAGCATGAGATCCAGCACTGTTGTGGTAATTGAATAATATGCAAGATTTCAAAATCATGTAGTGCTCAAAAGGTTTTAATCTATGGCATTACTTAGACACACACAGACATCAATAATCTGCGTATGAATCTCAACAATGGTGACAATCAATGAAAAGCTTCATACTGCAGTGCATACTGGGTACCACCGATCAAAACTCCCTCATGGGTCCCAGCATGCATTGCGGCATGAATAAATTATGCATCTGAATTGTGACTAATTTTCTTTGATTCTTACTATTTGCTTTTACTTTTGCTGTGTTTGTGATGTTTTTGTAGCTTGTTTTATGTTGATCTGTTTATCTGAATATTTTTTTTGATTGTCACCATTGTTGAGATTCATACTCTGAGTCGTGATGTCTGTGTGTGTCCGTGTATTGTTGTAGATTAAAACCTTTTTGTGCATTAATTTTATTCATTTACATCCTGCATATTGTTCGATTACCACAACCATCCTGGATCTTGTGCTGTAGAATCACATAGGTTCTATTATGAATAATATATATATATATATATATATATATATATATATATATATATATATATATATATATATATATATATATATATATATATATATATATATATATATATATATATATATATATATATATATAACCAGAGCATTAGACTCTGAATGAGATTAGTGACAGTGTCACTACATAACAATAACATAATCAGCAAAAAACAACAAAAACCATCTGATCTCATTTTCTCTTGGCTTTTCGTAAACACAGTTTTACGAAATGTGCTTCGTAAACACAGTTAAAGCAGCCAGAGCAAGACATGTTTTGTCAAGGGTCAAGATCGGGATCTTGAAAAAAAGCAAACACTGAACACCATCATGGTGAATTCAAACGAAATATAACAGAAACGACAGAAATAAAGTTAATCTGGTAATGTGTGAGGCTGGTAATGCTGTATGTGGAGTTGTTTAATCCTCCTCTGCTGAGATCTTCAGAGATTTAATGTCTTCTTTTATTCTTCAGTTGATTTCATCTAAAGCTGTGGCTGAAGTCAGTTGTAGTTCTTGTGTTTCTCTTTCCTTCAGTGATTTTGCTCATTATCATTATCAGGTGTCACCACCAATACGCAATTATCACTTATTTAATCACTTAACAATACAATTATTATCCAATTATCATGCTGGGAACTATAAATTAGGGGTGGCACGGTACATGGAAAAAAACCGAACCGTTCGGTTCGCTTGTCTCGGTTCGGAGTGTGTGCGTCGCACGGTTCGCGCATGCTCAATGTATCCTCGTGCCCGTATGTTACCTCAGACAGTGGGTGTCCTTTTCGCGCAAAATAAGAGGTGTGTGTGGACATACAGTAAAGTAAAAGTGGAGTGCTGCAGGTCACGTCACATGTAGAAATGAAAGTGGGAGAGATAAGGAAGGCTGCCCGGAGTTGGAGGATGCGCTAGCATCGTATAAGGGCAGATGCAGTGCGGAGAGCGGGAGCCGTGCCGCGCGTGCCCGTTGCGAGTCGCGCAGCTGAACTGCGGCTCGTGAATTGCAAATACAGGCAAATATAGTCCATTCTGTCACATTTTCCGGTGTTCTCCTCCGACCCCTGTCTGTCTCGTGCTTTGATTTATGATGGGCAACATATATCTGCTGCAAATGCGACCGTGTTCCCCTCTGTCTCATACACACATGCATATGTTGTATATAAGTAGTTCACATGATAAATGTAACATTTAAAAGTTAGATATGCTTCTAGTTCTAAAATTGAAACATGCCTTTGAAGTTTGGGCAAAAACTTCTGGCAGTGTTGTGTTTTCGTTTATTTTGTTATTTTTTTACAGCGCTGGATGTCATATGGTGATTGTGAAACACACGGGACACTTCATGGTGAAATGTGTTAATCAGGTCAGCTGAATTAAAGCCACAGTGCATTGTTCTGATCAAAATTTATATGATTAACATGAAAAATGGTACGCCAATGTGTCGGACTCGGTAGACAGCCAGTTAGGAAACAACTTGATATAACAATTTTTAATACTGTATCCTAAATTGTGGATGATTAAGCCATATATACCATATGCTGAAGTAAATTTCTGGAGTGTTAACGATTAAAAAAAACAACAACAAGAACCGTACAGAACCAAAAACCGTGACCCTAAAACCGTGATACGAACCGAACCGTGGGTTTTGTGAACCGTGCCACCCCTACTATAAATGTTCTATTACTCATTCATTTTGAGTTCTGTTTGTCATTGTGTCCACACAACATTCGGTAATATTTGAGTGCAGTGAACTCATTTTTATTTAGTACATACAACTGTTAGGTTTTACAGTGCAGTGTTTCAATCAAATCTCTAGATACAAAAGCTCTTTTCTTTTCTACATTTTAAAAGTTTTCTGCATGTTTTGCCGATCGAATGATGATGTGTGTTTGTAACAATTGAACAGTAGGCTATTCTGGTCGCAGTTGTTTTTGTCAGTCACAATGTGACATGCCACACCATGGTTTCATCAGTTCACAGTTTATTTATGCAGCCCTTGTATTACTGGATGTCAGGAGAATTTTGCTGATATAATCATGCCTTCTCGAAAAGCTTTGGATGAGAAAATAATATACAGTATATGAGATCAAAATAGAGCAAATCACTCTTTTCGCTCAAGGCACGCTGTCCAACAATGGCAGATTTTCCGATGAAGAGTTTTTAGAGTTTCTGATGCCATCTTTGAGCTCAGTGTGTTCTTATTGAGGTCAAGTGAGGCGTTAATGCGAGGAAGGTAATATGAAATACAGGCAAGATGTCAGGGTTTCCTGGTGGAAATTGATGAATTGGTTACAAAGTAAACTATTCACTCACTGGAATATGACCACTTTTGTTCATGTTCAAATCGAAATGAGCTTCCTGGTTAAGTGATCTTGCTGGAGAGCTTGTTTTAGGAACTCAGGAACTTAACACTCAGCTCAGTTAAAAATATAGACCAAGTTAAATTTGAAGACTTCAGATGCAAAAGCCTCTAAAAAGACGTTTTTCTTTAAAATAAGCATTTTTGTCAGGCTTCTATGTATAGGTTTCTACCTAAGTACCAGTACTTCTGAATGGGCTGAGGCTGGGATTTAGTGGGTTTGAAGTGAAAGTATTTTATTATATATGGAGAGCATTCACTCATTATCGTCATCTCATTTTTGACCGAAGTGGCTTTTAGAGGCTTTTGCATCTGAAATCTTCATTTATTATTACCATTAAACCTCCGTTAAAACAACATAGTAAAAATGTCATAATTACTATCTCTCTGAAAACCCATCTATCAGCGTGGATCAGCAGTTTTATGCAAAATACACTAGTGAGTTAGTCTACACATTAATTAAAGGGTTAGTTCACCCAAAAATGAAAATTCTGTCATTAATTACTCACCCACATGTTGTTCCAAACCGTTTTCGTTTATCTTCGGAACACAAATGAAGATCTTTTTGATGAAATCTGAGAGCTTTCTGTCCCCCCATAGACAGCTGCACAACTACAACTTTGCCGCTTCAAAAAGTTCATAAAGAGATCTTAAAAAGTATCCATATGAATTGAGCGGTTTAGTCCAAATTTTCTGAAGAGACTCAATCACTTTATATGATGAACAGGTTGAATTTAGGCTTTTATTCACATATAACCATTGATCAGCGGACATAAACTGAAGCTCAACCAAACCTGCTTGACGCACGAGAACAAACCTCATTGGTTCTTGCTGAAGCTCAAACGTGCTGCGTAACACGAGAATTAACTTTCATTGGTTCTTGCAGAAGCTTAAACGTGCTGCGTAACACGAGAATTAACTTTCATTGGTTCTTGCAGAAGCTTAAACGTGCTGCGTAACACGAGAATTAACTTTCATTGGTTCTTGCAGAAGCTTAAACGTGCTGCGTAACACGAGAATGAACCTCATTGGTTCTTGCTGAAACTCACATGTGCTGCGTAACATGAGAATAAACTTCATTGGTTCTTGCGGAAGCTCAAACGTGCTGCGTAACACACGAGAATGAACCTCATTGGTTCTTACTGAAGCTCAAACGTGCTGCGTAACACACGAGAATGAACCTCATTGGTTCTTACTGAAGCTCAAACGTGCTGCATAACACACGAGAATGAACCTCATTGGTTCTTGCTGAAGCTCAAATGTGCTGCATAACACGAGAATGAACCTCATTGGTTCTTGTTGAAGCTCAAACGTGCTGCGTAACACGAGAATGAACCTCATTGGTTCTTACTGAAGCTCAAACGTGCTGCATAACACACGAGAATGAACCTCATTGGTTCTTGCTGAAGCTCAAATGTGCTGCATAACACACGAGAATGAACCTCATTGGTTCTTGCTGAAGCTCAAACGTGCTGCATAACACACGAGAATGAACCTCATTGGTTCTTGCTGAAGCTCAAATGTGCTGCATAACACGAGAATTAACCTCATTGGTTCTTGCTGAAGCTCAAATGTGCTGCATAACACGAGAATTAACCTCATTGGTTCTTGCTGAAGCTCAAATGTGCTGCATAACACGAGAATTAACCTCATTGGTTCTTGCTGAAGCTCAAATGTGCTGCGTAACACGAGAATTAACTTTATTGGTTCTTGCGGAAGCTCAAACGTGCTGCATAACACACGAGAATGAACCTCATTGGTTCTTACTGAAGCTCAAACGTGCTGCATAACACACGAGAATGAACCTCATTGGTTCTTACTGAAGCTCAAACGTGCTGCATAACACACGAGAATGAACCTCATTGGTTCTTGCTGAAGCTCAAATGTGCTGCGTAACACGAGAATGAACCTCATTGGTTCTTGTTGAAGCTCAAACGTGCTGCATAACACCGGAATGAACCTCATCGGTTCTTGTTGAAGCTCAAACGCGCTGCGTAACACATGAGAATGAACCTCATTGGTTCTTACTGAAGCTCAAACGTGCTGCGTAACACATGAGAATGAACCTCATTGGCTCCTGCTGAAGCTCAAACGTTCTGTGTAACACACGAGAATGAACCTCATTGGTTCTTACTGAAGCTAAAACGTGCTGCATAACACACGAGAATGAACCTCATTGGTTCTTACTGAAGCTCAAACGTGCTGCATAACACACGAGAATGAACCTCATTGGTTCTTACTGAAGCTAAAACGTGCTGCGTAACACACGAGAATGAACCTCATTGGTTCTTACTGAAGCTCAAACGTGCCGCGTAACACGAGAATGAACCTCATTGGTTCTTGTTGAAGCTCAAACGTGCTGCATAACACACGAGAATGAACCTCATTGGTTCTTGTTGAAGCTCAAACGTGCTGCGTAACACATGAGAATGAACCTCATTGGTTCTTACTGAAGCTCAAACGTGCTGCGTAACACACGAGAATGAACCTCATCGGTTCTTGTTGAAGCTCAAACGTGCTGCGTAACACACGAGAATGAACCTCATTGGTTCTTACTGAAGCTCAAACGTGCTGCGTAACACACGAGAATGAACCTCATTGGTTCTTACTGAAGCTCAAACGTGCTGCGTAACACACGAGAATGAACCTCATTGGTTCTTACTGAAGCTCAAACGTGCTGCGTAACACGAGAATGAACTTCATTGGCTCTTGCTGAAGCTCAAACGTTCTGTGTAACACATGAGATTGAACCTCATTAGTTCTTGCTGAAGCTCAAACGTGCTGCGTAACACACGAGAATGAACCTCATTGGTTCTTACTGAAGCTCAAACGTGCTGCGTAACACACGAGAATGAACCTCATTGGTTCTTACTGAAGCTCAAACGTGCTGCGTAACACGAGAATGAACCTCATTGGCTCTTGCTGAAGCTCAAACGTTCTGTGTAACACATGAGATTGAACCTCATTGGTTCTTACTGAAGCTCAAACGTGCTGCGTAACAAGAAAATTTACTTCATTAATTCACTCACATCAAGCAAACATTCTTGAGCTTCCGTTTACCATAACGAATGTATGTTGATGAATGTTTATATATGAGTAAAATTCAAAATTCAATCTGTTCATCATATAAAGCGATGGAGTCTCATCAGAAAATTTGGACTAAATCACTCAATTCATATGGTTTAGTCTCTTCACAAAAACACAATTTATGTCTTAACTTAACTTATATATATATGTGATATAATATAGGCCTAATGTTTATGCTTATATGTGTATATATATATATATATATATATATATATATATATATATATAAACATTATGCCTATATTACATTATTTCAAAGTTTTAACTTCTATGAAGAGCAAACAACTCCTATAATAAAGTTCTACAACTTCCATCCCCACTGCTCTTGTGCAATTTAGATTCAACACAGTTTGATTATTCCAAAAGAACCTTAATAACCTATTAGAGCTTTTAGGGATTTGCTTTACTCTGTTATTTCAGCTGTAGATTGCTACCCTGTCAGGTTTCATTTGCAATTGGATTGAATCTTCAATTAGTAAATGCTGATAATAATGCAAAGTTAGTGTTTAAGAATAGACCGGTATGACCATAAGAATGTACAGTATTGATTTTGTGAAAGGGTTTGTATCATAGGCTGAAACTGACTTTTTGCTGATGTCTTTAGGTACAGAATCGTTTGGCTTGATTTCCTGCATAATTAACGGAGAGGAGAGGGAGCAGACACACAGAGCCGTCTACAGGTGAAACAGATCGACACACCACTATTAAAGAGCATTGCACACATGTGTAACTGTTAAATGCATTTGTAAGATTTTCAAAAGATAAAACTATTATGTTTTTTTAAATATGTAAATGGAAAATTATTTAAAGGTGCCCTAGAATGATTTGAAACAACATTTTAAATTGTTCTCTGGTATCTACATAGAGGGTATATGGCTTATTTAAGGCCAATAATTGTCCAGATACGGTTTTACAGGTCCATTTACAACTCTAGAAATCTTCCCCAGGATGAAATGGTCTGTTTTTGCCTTATTTGGAAGGATCATGAATATTAATGCAGAGTTCTGCTCTGATTGGCTGTTTCATTGCGCGGCTCAATGATAGCTGACCGTCATGACGATGGAGAGATTAGGCATTCAACCTTATATGTTTGAGCCTGTTTCTGACGAAGATGCAGATTTTGAGGAACAACAACATGTTTTGAGATTGGAAATGGACGCTTCTGAATGGTAAGTTAAGTCTTTATTTTAATTAGGAATCTGCAAAATCATTACGTCCGTACCAGAACTTCAGCCTAAACGATAACTAGCATATAGCATTAAATATACACATCAGCAGTCACAACTTTATTAGCATTGTAAAAACATTTTAATTATTGTAATGTGTCCCTGTATGATTTTACAATGATAGCTTCTTCACTTTGAATCACAAACTGAACTGGGTAGCGCTTAAATATGTTGTTTGTGCAGTAACGTTTGAGTTTGACAGTAGAGTACTGATTTAAAAGTCGATTTATTTAGCCATTTAGTTATGTAAGCTACTTGGATTATCCTATTGTTACTGTACTAGCATTTTGCGTTGGATCTAGACAACAACGGGGATATTATCGTTAATGCTGTCTCTCTAAGAAGCTTTCAATTTAATCAGAAATGGTTTAGACAGTCAAGAAGTGGATAAAATCACTTACTGCTTGCAGGAATATGGTTGGAATTGTCCCTTTCTTCAGTGTCAGACGCTGAGCAAAGCCTGCTTGATATTGTCCCAGGTTTGAAAAACTGTCCGTGGTGAAATGGGCCGAGCAAACTAACAACTTTGAATTAAATTGTTGCGGTATCCGATTATAAATAAACACCAACCATGCCTGTTGACATGTTTTATCTGTGGGAAGAGTAAGAAACTTCTTCACATCCCCTGCACAGCCTGGAACATAACATTTGTTTCCATGATCTGCCATGTTCGCTATCCTCGCGTGACGCTTGTTTACCTGCATAACTCCCGATGATTCAGCTGCGCAGTTTCACCTGACAGTGAACATGTGCTTGCATATGCAAATGTTGGGGGCGTACATATTAATGATCCCGACGATTGCATCATTCTCTGTGTTACGTTGAGATTTGCCTATTTTTCCGTGGTGTTTTTCACAAACGAGATTTACATATGGAAGGAGGAGGCAATGGTGTTTGAGACTCACTGTATGTGATTTACATGTACTGAACTCCTGTTATTTAACTATGGCAAGGTTAATTCAATTTTTCATTCTAGGGCACCTTTAATAATGCTTCTTTACAACCCAAATATACAGTATCAGTGATTAGTGTGGCCATGCAGATTGGTTGATATGACAAAACAAATATAAAAAATATAAGATATTTTATTTTTGCACTACACCAAGTTAAAATATGCACATAAGTTTAGTATCTAATTATATCAGTAGTAATTCAACGGGATACAAACAAGACGCACATCTCACCATTTGAGAACAACTAACCAAAGATTCCTCACCTCACGGGTGTGTTTTTGCCAGATTTGTCCCTCGTCACGACGATGAGCTGGAGCTGGAGGTCAATGACCCTCTGCTGGTGGAGGTGCAGGATGAGGATTATTGGTATGAGGGATACAACATGAGAACGGGAGCACGGGGGATCTTCCCTGCCTATTACGCCACTGAGGTCTTTAAGGAGCAAGAACTTACTTTAAATGGTAAGAGTTGGAGATTAAGATGACCTGATTCCATTCCCCATCTATGAAAAGATTTCACTTCATAAAAGGGCTGGAATTAAGAGTACAATATCAGTCAAACGTTTGGAATAATAACGTTTTTTTTAAAAAACGTTTTTGAATGAAGTCTCTCCTGCTCACTAAGGCTGCATTTATTTGATCAAAAATACAGTCAAATTGTAATATTGTGAAATATTATAATTTAAAAGAACTGTTACTTTTAACACATTTCTGTGGTGCAACGCTCAGCACCTCATCATCAGCATCATTACTCCAGTCTTCAGTGCCACATGATCCTTCAGAAATCATTCTAATATGCTGATTTACTGCTCAGTTATTAATAATATTAACATATTTTTGTGGAAACTTTCATAAATAGAAAGTTCAGAAATCTTTTGTAACATAATAAATATCTTTAATGTCACTTTTGAGAAACAAATGACTTACCCTAAACTTTTGAATAGTAGTCTATCACAGTTTCCACAAAAATATTAGGCAGCACAACTGTTTTCAACTTTGATAATAATAATAATCAGAAATGTGAGCAGTAAATCAGCATATTAGAATGATTTCTGAAGGATCATGTGACACTGAAGACCGGAGTAATGATGCTGAAAATTCAGCTTTGAATCAGAGGAATAAATTACATTTTAAAATGAATTACAATAGAAAACAGTTATTTTGAATTGTAATAATATTTCACAATATTATTGTTTTCACTGTATTTTTATCAAATTCATGCAACATTGGTGAGCAGAGGAGACTACTTTTGGACCCACTTTATATTAGGTGGCCTTAACTACTATGTACTAACATTTTAATTAATAATTTGATACATTGCACTTATTGTGCACATACATGTTTTTACATTGTACATACATTTTGAAAAATACCTGCATGTAATTACATCTGTAATTCATTTCTGTAGTTACATTTCTAATTACACATTTGACACTTCCCTTACACCTAACCCTACCCTTAAACTTACCCATACCACCACACCTGTCCCTAACCCTACCCGTATCCCACCTCAATATCAGCAAAGGTGTTTTGCAATACAATTTGAACACAGTAAGTACATTGTACTTATTTTTTTTGATGTAAGTACATAGTAGTTAAGGCCACCTAATATAAAGTGGGACCAGACTTTTAAAAACAAAAATTACAAACTTTTGACTGGTAGTGTTTTCAGATGACTGCAATGTGTTTTAATTACTTAACAAGACTAACTATTTATATTGTCTTTATATCTCTGTCTTGTTCTCATTAGCAAAAAGTACTGAATGGATGGAGAAATATACGATGAAATTCCTTGGCTCGGTTCAAGTAATGAATCATAAAGGCAATGATGTTCTATGTGCAGCTATGCAAAAGGTTTGTAGAAGATTTACATTAAATTTCACTCACTGAATGTTTTAAATTAAGAAAAAAAAACTGCATTACTTGAAGAAATTGTGTTTTACGCAAAACTTGCAACTCACATTCAACATTGATTATGTGAAAACAAATGTAGTGGTGGAATTAGTTGGGTTGAGGATATGATAAACATCCTCTAAGGCAGGGCGGTCCAAAGTCGGTCCTGGAGGGCCACTGTCCTGCAGAGTTTATCACCAACTCGCCTCAATACACCTGCCTGGATGTTTCTAGCATGCCTAATAAAGGCTAATTTATACTTCTGCGTCGGACCTACGCCATAGCCTCTACGCATTTATACTTCTGCATCCTTGTCTGCGTTGACGGGCAGTTACACATGCAGGGGGGGCATGTGTACCACAGAGGGAGTGGTTCTGGCAGACCAATCACAGTGCTTGCGGTCTCCGTAGAATTTACGCATTGTTACGTTTTTGGGGAGGTGCACGTCAGGGTACGTCGTAGGCTACGCGTGCAACACACAGCCTACGACGTAGCGACAGCATACACTCGACGCAGAAGTATAAATAATTGGGCTTAAGACCTTGATTAACTGGTTCAGGTGTGTTTAATTGGGGTTGGAGCTAAACTCTGCAGGACAGTGCCCTCCAGGAGCAGGGTTGGACACCCCTGCAGGGCACATTTACACGACAATGATTTTCATTTGGGGTTTTTCGTGTACAGACGACAACGTTGTCAAAACAATGTCACTTTGTAAAGAAACAATACGCACCTATAGACTGAACACATGATGTACTACACGGAGATGACAACAGTATCACTTTCAAAAATGTGCACTTTGAAACCCGTTTTCAAAAGTTTGCCTTGTCAGGCTCCCAATTAGAATGTTGAATGTTGTTTTTATTTGAAAATGGTGTCGTGTAAATGGCCCCTAATAAAGAAGATTTGAACACCATAATTTAGGGGCCGTATACAAGACACCATTTTCAACTAAAAACTTTGAATGAAAACGGGTTTCAAAGTGCACGTTTTTGAAAACGATATCGATATTGTCTCTTTGTAAACCAAGGGGTTTACACCTACACCCGGAAAGCATACCTTCCATAGGGGCGGCCATTGCTAACTAAGCTATCACCTGCTGTTAGCATTCCATTGACTCCCATTCATTTTGGCGTCACTTTGACAGCGAATAACTTTACATCTGAGGCGTTTAAAGACTCCATTTGTTCATTGTTAATTTCTAAAGAAACACGACAATGTAGGCTCCATTACCTTGTATCTCACACTATTCGCCCTTTAGAAGCCGTTTTTGTACAAATAGGCAAACAATTGCGTCATAACCACGCGACTGTCGCACAGTAGAGAAATTACCGTATATACCCGTATAGACAGGACGCATTAACTTAAAATGGCGCACTGGCGTTACATTTTAAAATAAATAAATACTATGCAAAATGACAAAATAATTAATCAGAATACTTACCAAAAGCTGCCCCTGCTCACGCTCTCCGTTTCTGCTAGATTCGGTGATTCAGATTTCACTTAGCACAACTACTAGAAGACTTACAACTGTCAGACAGGTTGCTCACGTCACATCTACGTCGTCAAGCTCAGTGTGAGGCTGTGCAGTACGCTCAGCCATCAGGAAGTGAGTGCTTCTACTTGACTTCACTTTTCTGCGTTGAAGTCTATGGGGTCGCTGTGTCAATTTCTTTTACTGTCTATGGTGTAAACTGCATAAAACTCGAAATGTGAAAACGGTGCTGTCATGCGCATGCATATTACGTGTTCAGACTATAGGCGCGTAGTGTTCTTTCATATGATCACAAAATCCTGGAAAGTAAAAAAAAAATTCTGGAAAGTTTCTGGTAAACTTTGCAATCCTATTCTTTACAAAGTGATATCGCCAACTACTGGCCTGGCAGCTCAATACAGCGTTTTTAGTCGTTTCTGTAGATCTGTGCGAGCGGGGATCATTTTTGTATACAAAAAACGCAAAAGGAACACTTTTCGGTTTTTAGTCCATTGTTGTTGTGTGAACATACCCTTAGACTGATAATGCTTCTTCATGATTGATTTCAGATTGCGATGAACAGGAGACTGACTGTACATTACAATCCACCGTCATCCTGCATCCTAGAGATAAACGTGAAGGGACTGAAACTCACAGTGCAGGATGATTTCGACATGGTAAAACCACGAGCAAGATCATTTGTTTTATGATGTTTTTGTGAACATCTCCTTTACATTCTGCTTTTTAAATGTCAAGAAGACTTTCCAAGAAAGAATAGTGCTGTTTATTTGTTGTCTGTTTAGTTAAAGGGATAGTTCACCCTGAAATGAAAATAAAGCCATCTTTTGGTGAGTGTGTGCGGCTCGCACGCACTCACAGGAACATAACGGCCGAGCTCAGTCTTTTGACTGAATAATAAAGGTTTCTTTCTCGCGAAACCTTATAGTGTGCCTCCTGAACACTTTCCATATATGGTGCACGTCTCACTGTATCATTACGTGATATTTTTGTATCATTTTGTAATGTTTTAGCCTGGTCGCTATTTACCACCATTATATGGAGGAGTATGGTGAGTAAAAGATGGCTTTATTTTCATTTCAGGGTGAATGCACAGTATTTAATGAAATGCACAGTAACATTACCCATTGACAAGGAAACCCAGCAGGCACCTGACGTCAATATGACGTCAGATTGACGTTGAACCCCAACGTCGGACAGATGTTGCATTTTGGTTGAAAATGAAAATCGAGTTGACATCAGGACACAACATCAGATTGAAGTTGGGTTCTGACGTCAACCCGATTTTCATTTTCAACCAAAATGCAACGTCCGTCCAACGTTGGATGTTGACATCAATCTGACTTTGGGTTCTGACGTCAACCCGATTTTCATTTTCAACCAAAATGCAACGTCCGTCCAACATTGGAGGTTGACATCAGTCTGACGTTGGGTTCTGACGTCAATCTGACTTTGGGTTCTGACGTCAACCAGATTTTCATTTTCGAACAAAATGCAACATCCGTCCAACGTTGGATGTTGACGTCAAACTGACATTGGGTTCAGAACCCAATGTCAGATTGACGTCAACATCCAACGTTGGACAGACGTTGCATTACATTCAAATTGAAACTGGCCATTATCTCATTTGTCATCAGCCTGTGGATATAAAAAGTTTAAAAAAAAGATTTAAATGTCCAAATAATTAATAATACGTAACACATTATGAACCGGTTGTCATAGTTTTTGTCAGGTTCGTCATATCTAATGCAGATGTCACACTGGTTCTACTCTGGTGCTAGATGGAAGGTCATGGGCTCACCCAGATTGCCAGGTTTTTATCTTCTGGCAATACAAGTGATAACATGCAATTCCAAAATCTAAAACCTAAAAATCTCTAAACATTTACTTAGGTCTGTTGTGAATATGTACACAAAAAAGAAAAGAAACAACAAACAACTGACTGAGCAATTATTAGATGGAACCAAAAGCAATGGTTTAGGATATTTCACACTATGAATTCAGTGATATCACCAGTCTGTAATCGTTGTCGTTGCTGCTTCTTCTTCTTCGCCTGTTTTAATCAAGAGATGCTGTACTCGTTCAGGAGATGTGTAATAGCGACCCCTACCGTATAACATGGAAAGTGGAAAATATCGTAGAGATAACAAAAGAAAAAAAAATCACTTACGACTCTTGACGGAATAACTTTTAATAAGGGTTAATCTATATTTATATGCAGTGATGTATAATTTAATGCAGACTATGCAGTAATATTTTACATTTGATTACTATTTGTGTACCTGAAAATCTAGTTTAGACCTATATTAGCCTACATCATTTGTATGTTTGTTCTGCTGTATTGATTTGTGCTGTTGCTCGTAATTTGATTATTTGTTCTTATTTTATTACTGATTGTAATATTACTGATTACTGATTACAATATTTAAAATATACATTAGTTTGGCTAGTAGTTTTTGGAGTCATAACCTTATTTATTAAGGTTACATGGATCAAAAACATTTTATTTTATTTTATATTACTTTTTTTGTAGTGGGGCCAGTGAAAATTTTGGCAGGGCAAGTAGAAAAAAAAACCTTATATAAAAATGAGTCCTTATATAAAAAACAACAACAACAAAAAAACAACAGACGCGTGAGCTCCATGTAGAACGGAAAATATGACAATACTAAACAGACAAAATTAGGTTTTTTTTTTTAAAAAACAACAAAATCCGGAGAAATAACTCAAGCAAAGCCTCCTTGGTTGTGTTGTAAATAGTTGTGTGATGAATAAATGTTGTTTTATATTTATTTACCAAATGTGCACTCTTGTCATTTCAGCTCTCTGTAGAAATGCACCAATACAAACATCCGCTTACTGCGTGCCGCGTCTGACAACACCACGTATCCGCAACACGCCTGCTCCGCGACACTAGTAGTTTCGGGAGGTCTACCACCCCCCCTGAAAGGGGGAACACTGATATGAGAATGTGTTAAAACCAACAAAGGATCAACGTCTAATGATGTTAGAATCTGACGTCAATATGATGTTGGCTTGAGACGTTGATTCAACGTTAGATTTCAGTTAGTTAATACCACAACCTAAAACCAACAAAGGATCAACGTCTAATGATGTTAGGATCTGACGTCAATATGATGTTGGCTTGAGACGTTGATTCATCGTTAGATTTCGGTTAGTTAATACCACAACCTAAAACCAACAAAGGATCAACGTCTATTGATGTTAGAATCTGACGTCAATATGATGTTGGCTTGAGACATTTACATTTATGCATTTGGCAGACGCTTTTATCCAAAGCGTCCCTTATTACAGGGACAATCCCCCTGGAGCAACATGGAGTAAAGTGCCTTGCTCAAGGACACACTGGTGGTGACCGCTGGGATCGAACCAGCAACCATCTGCATATCAGTTCCATGGTTTAACCCACTGGATCTCACAACGACGTTGGCTCGATGTTGGATTTTGGTTACTTTACAACACAACCTAAAAACAACTAAATATCAACATCAGCTGACGTTGGTATTGGACGTCAAATTAACGTTGGCATTAGACGCTGAGCTGACGTTGAATTTTGGTCACCTGACGTCACAACCAAAATGTAACCAAATATCAACGTCTTTTGACTTTGTGTGCCTGCTGGGAAGCCGAACCAAACGGACTGAAATTACTTTTCAAAATATAAATATCCAGTAATTACGAATAACTAGAAGAGACATGGAAATACGTTGGTAAAAGGTGTGGAACCATATAGAGAACTAAATGTGTTTCAGCATATGTGTAGGGTTATAGTTTTATTTGTGGACATGCAATATAATGGTTTTATAAATGTGTTTCCACAGAGTAGCCAATATAGTCACTTTTTCCATTTGAAAAATGTCTCATTCTGTGGCTACCATCCCAGGAACAAGAAGTAAGTCAATCATTTTATCTGCATCCTCTGCTTTTCACTGACAATGATGATTTTCTTTATTATATGACATACTACACAACCGTTCAAAAGTTTGGGGTTAGCACGTTTTTTTTTTCTCTTTAAAAGAAAATAATACTTTTATTCAAGGAAAAAAACATTCAATTGATTAAAAGCAACAGTAAAAACATTAATAATGTTACAAAAGATTTCTATTTCAAATAAATTCTGTTCTTTTGACCTTTCTATTCATCAAAGAATCCTGAATAAAATGTATTAAATTTTCCACAAAAATTATGAAGCAGCACAACTGTTTTCAACATTGATAATAATAAGAAATGTTTCTCGAGCGAGCAGCAAATCAGAACGTTAGAATGATTTCTGAAGGATCATGTGACACTGAACTGTATCAGCTGGAAATTCAGCTTTACATCACAGGAATAAATTACATTTGAAACATTTTCAAATAGAAAATAGTTATTTTAAATTGTAATGATATTTTACTGTATTTCTGATCAAATAAGTGAGCAGAAGAGACTTTAAAAACATTTTAAAAATCTCACGACTTCAAACTTTTGACCAGTAGTTAATGCATTTGTTCTGTGTGTTTTATTTACCAGTCAGTATGTTATCATATGGTTTGAAATCTCCACAGGTATTTTGGCTTTATTACAAAACATCCCGCTGATGAGAGATTCGCCTGTCACGTCTTTGTGTCTGAGAACTCCACTAAACCCCTGGCAGAGTCTGTGAGGTCAGTTTTATTTTCCTAGAATGTAATGTATTGCCTTCTCCCTCCTCCGATATGTTTAATAGTCATAGTATATTCTGTCTTCATTCACAGGAAAGCATTCCACTTGTACTATAAAGAGTTTGTGGAGGTCTCATGTCCAACAGAAGACATTTACTTGGAATAATCTCTGATTACAACGATGTATATAACAGCTATACTAAATGAATATATGAGAAATAATAATGTGTATATAATCAAAGGCTAATATATCTGACAAAAAGGACCAAACAAGATGAAGAGACTGACGGTTGTAACGTGATGCACACGACTTGATTTTGTGTTGGAATTCATCAGACTGACGCACAAGAGAAGAACCGAATGAAAAATTGTATAGTATAAAAGGCTGAAATTATTTTCCAGGATATTGAGGATTTTGGATGCTTTGGATGAGTGTTCCCCGGCTAACAGAGAAGTTTCTCAGAACTTTGGCTAACATTCTGGCAAGGTTCTCTCAAAGTTATGAACAAACGTTGTTTCAGTAACATTAATAGAATGTTCGTTCAAAGTTATCTGGACTTTAATAATGTTCTCAAAATGGCAACATAAAAACATTAGCTATACATCGTTTCCACCCAAAGTTGCGAATGTAACTTATGCGCAAAATTGCAATATCGCGTAAAACATTTGCGAATAAAGCACCGTTTCCATCCAGTAAGTAGAAGAAAACATAATCGTCACTTCCTGATAAACTACCGATAAAAATCACAACGAAACAGGAGAAGCCACCATATAATAAACTATTTACGTCTCAGAGAAACTTGTTGTCTTGCTTTCAGAGGCAGGGAACGCAGTCATTTATCTTTGACAACAGACTTCTGAATGACCAAAACAACATTTCAGATGCTTTGCAAACAAGATTTTCCCGCTGTTTAGTACAGTAATTACATTGAAAACACATAGAAATTTACACCAAAAAAAAATGTATCCGACTCAAACGAGCGCATAAGTTATTTTTATGCGCATTTTTTGAATTTATGCGCATCTTGGCGTTTCCATTCAGCATTTTTGGATGCGATATCCTAGACTGGTAGCCTAGAAATCTAGACGCACCCTAGCGGCAGCAAATGTAATTTGCAGCCAGGGTCGTCTAGCAACTCTCCGTTGGCTTCCGAGCTGGAAAAACCAAACTCTGGTCAGGCCAATCACATCGTGTATAGAGTCAGTGGGCGGGCTTAACATAATGACGGCAGAGTTGCGGCGGTTCTGCGTGCTACTTGTAAACAAAGAAGCTGGCGAACATCGATCTTTCGAAACGGCTTTGGCCGCGACTCTGGAAGAACGGCACTGAAGTCATTCTTAAGAAAGGAAGATGCATTCTGAGTTTTGCCGACCGGATACGGAGAAAGTTTAATCTATCAACTAGCTCCGCTTCACCTTCTTCGCTGCACTGGTTGGTTGTAGTGCCATCCTATTGCGCGCAGAGGGAATTTGTAAGACAACTGTTTATCCCGCCCCTCGGATTGAGCCCTGACAATGGTGAGTTCCCAGACCCAACATCTTGATGTGGGTCTGGCTTGTCAGGCTACTAGACTGGGTAAACCCAGCCTGATCTGCCGGCGATTTGATTTCGTCCTGCAGCTCAGTCTGGAAACCTGGACATTAATTTCTACTGCTTCTGTTACACTTTTGCGGAAACCAATCACAGACTGGCTTATCCACCACGATGACGGATAGAGAAGTGATGGGTCGTTGCCGTTGATCACGCCTCTTGTGGTCTGATTGGTTGAAGGACTATCCAATTGCGTACAGAGTCATTTGAATTATGCTCGTTTATGCACGCCTCTTGTGCAGTAGAAAATACATAGCAGACTCCCCAGGCCAATGTTCAATCTTAAATTGAGCTTGGTCCGATATCCAAAAATGCGCATACAAAAAAGTGGATGGAAACATAGCTATTCATGAAACAATCATTTTAGTTGGACGTTCGTCTAACTTTTTTTTATTTTGAATTACTACTGTTCAGAGAACATTCAAAAGTAACGTTCCCATAATATCTGCAAAATGGAATGTTCCCTTAACGTTAGCATAACCAAGAAAAAATGTTTTTAAAACATTAAAAAACTGGATGTTTTGGATGCTCAGAGAACAGTCAAAAATAATGGTTTTCATAGCTTAATGCGAACATTAGCAAAAGGTTCTTAGAACATCTTTTTGTTAGCTGGGCTTCATCCGTTGCTCTGTTCTTGCTGCTGCGCTGTGGTTCTGTGTTTGCTTCAGGCTTAATAGAGAATATTTTTTCATAGCGCAAAATACACGGACCATTCATTCAAAGTAAAACTTATTAACAAATCTGCCATTTCAGCTGTTTGTGATGTCTTGATGTCTGCTGCGTTTTACAGGTATACCAGCATAATTCATTCCTAAAATCTGCCTGTAAAGTGTTTTATAATTTGAAATGGCAAAATAGGGCTCCTTATACATTTGTTACCTAGTTAGACACCAAATAAAAGAACAGTATATGGCAATTTGATCATATTAATAGAAGTCATTAACAGTTTTAAAAAAATGTTTTAGGAGTTTCAGTATTTATTTTTTGGGATCATCCATTCATAAATTCAATGAAAATGGTCAATTCAAAAACAAAATAGTAATAATAAAAAAAACTTCTGTGCCATGGAGTTCCTGTTAAAGCTTGAGTGACTATGAAAGTTATTGCAGAGATATTTTTGCTTGCCTTCTGTTTGAGGTCGACACGTGCCCTTTATTTGAAAAAAACTCCTGAGGTATTTCTTGTAAAAGCAAGACCTTATTACATCAATATGAAGAAATTATGTACAAATGACCTGCTCATTAAAGGCTTGTTCAACAAGACACACTTGTATATCACTGTTTTTATTTAAATACAGATATACCATGAACAATTTCTAAATATATTTAATGAAAATAATACAATTATAAATATATACGTTTGTTATTCCTTATTTCTGTCTATTCTTTCTGTGCTAGCCTGACTGCCTCTAACATTGTATGTGCTTAATTTATTTTTTATTTTAAAGCAACAAAAACTTGAATTGATCATATATACACCGATCAGGCATAACATTGTAACCACTGACAGGTGAAATGAATAACAATGATTATCTCTTCATCACAGCACCTTTTAGTGGGTGGGATATATTAGGTAGCAAGTGAACATTTTGTCCTCAAAGTTGATAGAAGCAGGAAAAATGGGCAAGCGTAAGGATTTGAGCAAGTTTGACAAGGGCCAAATCGTGACGGCTGGACCAGGGGTTTTACTTTATGATGCCAAGGACCACCAAATATGATGAACCTTTATGAGGGACCCCCTTCCTAAAATCCATCTATTTTTATGTACAAAAAAAACATTTAAACTGTTAGATAAATAGTGACATTATAAATGCAACATTTTGTTTCCCAACTTAAATTGACCATTGATGTTGGATGTATAAACCTGAAGAAGAACATTTTCAATTAAAAATCATGGTAACGCTTTAGATTACGGCCCGGAAAGTACTGCGTAAGTAAAGAGAATTTACAGCATAGGAACTTTCGGTAATTATAAAGTAAGTACGTGTAGGTATAAGGGAACAATATGTAATATTGAGGGAATAAAGGGGTAACTATCAGGAAAATTAACACATTATTTATACTGTAAGTATTTTTTAATTAAGGGGTAATTATCTGTGTAGTTACAGGGTAAGTATGAATCTGCGGGCTGTAAATTAAAGTGGTGTTTGTTCTTGTTTCATGTAGTGACAGGGTAAGTACAATACAACACATAGAGTGATATCAGGTAAAATGGGCCATTTAAGGTTTGGGGGTCCCAGCCCCTCTGGAATTTAGAGCCAATGACTGAAAAGGATTTCAAACTGTTGTTTCATAACTGTTCTTGACAAGTAACAGGTGATTTGATTAGTTTATGGTTGCGATGATGGGCGGGGCAATAATTCAAATCAAGACTGCACCAGAAAGCTGCATGGCAAGTAGCCTGGCATACCAAATCTAACTAAACTATTATAAGGATGATAAATTTATAAAAATAAAAAAAAAACATGCACATAAAAAACTAAGCATAATGTCGGTCTTGATGGCATCCATCAGAAATAATGCTGTTATTTTGGTATATGAACATATTTTTTTTGAAAAGTTATGTTTTTCTTGACGGCCCAATTTACCTTAACCCACTGAGCTAAAATGGGCCACATGGTTTCAGCTAAAATGGGCCATCCTCTGTGTCACTCACAAACACATGTGTGTGAGTGTCGGTGTGCAAGTGTGTGGGTGCGTGTGTATGTGTGTACACACACTCGCACACCGACACACATATGTTGGTGCAACAACATTATGAGGACTCTCCATAGGCGTAATTATTTTTTTACCGTACAAACCGTATTTTCTATCCCCCTACACTGCCCCTACCCATAAACACAACCATCACAGGAAACATTCTGCATTTTTACATTTTTAATATAACATTGTTTAGTAAAGCAATTTGATTTACGGGGACATTTAGAAAGTCCTCATAAAGCAGTTTGATTGTAATACCAGTGTAATTGGTAAATGTCATTATACAAATTTGTGTTATGCACACACCGACACCCACACACACACGCACGCACACACACCACTGACCAATGATCTATGCTGTTACAAAATTTACTTTTTTAATTGTACATTTGAATATGTGGGTTTGCACCCAAAATGTTTTTTTAATGACATGTTTTTATGTTTGATTAATGCAGTTTAAATTTATGTGGCTACATAAAATTAAAATGGATGATAAATCACTATTTCCCTTTGCAGTTTGACTGGCCCATTGGTTACCTGAAACAGCGGCCCATTTTACCTGAAACAGCTCATGCAAAAAAAAGTGGCACAGCTGATGTTTTAAGAACTATAGGGCCTAAATAATATATATATTTTTTTAACATAATTTCAATACAACATTATCAAAAACAGTCATTAAAAATCATAAAAACACATGGGAAAGGCATATTTATGGTATTGTATTATTGTCCCAAGCGATTTAACAAAAAGTGGCCCAATTTAGCTGATATCACCCTACAAAATCTGATATCACTCGGAAATATTTATTTGACAAACAACTAAATCCAAAACAGATTTGACACTTATTAATTTTTTTAAATAAACTTTTCATTTCAAATAATGACATCCGGACAGAAAGAGCTCGTTTTGGCCCTTTTTTGCTTCTCTTCTTTATCGTTATTTCCATTGATGGATCTTAAGAGGAATCTTTTGATATTTTGTATTATTATTTATTAAAATAAAAAGTACACCAAGAAATGCTCATAATTGACTAATCTTTTCGCATCCGATCAGCTGTTGCCAGCGCGTGCATGAGTAAAGAAGCTTCTAGCTTTCATGGCGTTCTCACGCAAGTTTCATCTGAAACACACACGAGAACTGGTGTCTCTGTCTTCTAGCTTTGTTTGTTTCTCATTGCTATTAACATATATTATGTTATTGTTTGTATACTGTTGTGAGCATTAAAAAAATAAAAACGGACAGCATCCAACATCCGCATGACCAGAGTTGCTCGGCGCGCTCACGTCACGCTTCAAGTTACGTCAAGCGTGAACTCAACCCTCTCACGCAGATGACTGCTGATCGGAAGCGATAGTCTACCGTTTAAAAAATGTAAAATATTGTTATTTTTCTTACAAACACTTATCGTTTCACTTCAGAAGACATTGATTCATCCATTGGGATCGTAGGGATTACTGTAGTTATTGCTATATATTGCTAGTTATTGATAGTATCTATCAAAAGTGGTCCAAGGAAAGAGGAGTGGTAAACCAGCGACAGGGTCATGGGTGGCCATGGCTCATTGATGCACGGGTCTGGAGCGATGGCTGGCCCGTGTGGTCCGATCAAACAGACGAGCTACTGGTTCTTATAGACAACACAGTGCATTGCATATGGCGCTGCATAGCCATAGACTTGCTTAGACAACTTCTGTCCCGTTTCATCCAGGCCAGCCCGCACCACCCCCTCTGCCCCCTGGCTGTCTGATGTTCTTCGCGAACATCGCTCTGGTCTCAGGGCGGCAGAGAGGAAGTGGTGCAAAACTAAAAACACTACTGACCTGACCCTGTATCAGTCTCTCCTCGCTTCTTTCTCTACTAACGTCTCCACTGCTAAAACTACATACTACAACAACAGAATCAACAACTGCCCTGACTCTCGTGCACTTTTCAGAACATTCTCCTCGCTCCTTTGTCCCCCCCCCCCCCCCTCCTTCATCAACTCTTACAGCTGATGACTTTGCATCATTTTTTACAAACAAAACATCCTCCATCAGCAGCCAATTCTCCACACCGCAAACCGACACGCACATCTCAAAAACTATCACACATACGCTTCCCTCCTTCTCTCTGCTCTCCGAAACAGATGTCTCCAAACTCATCCTTTCCAACCATCCCACTACCTGTCCGCTTGATCCTATCCCCACTCACCTCCTTCAGGCCATTTCTTCTTCTGTTACTCCTGCACTCACTCACATTGTTAACACCTCTCTTCACACCGGGACCTTCCCCACAGCATTTAAGCAGGCTCGGGTAACCCCACTGCTTAAGAAACCCTCTCTTAACCCAGCACTTTTAGAAAACTACAGACCGGTATCCCTTCTGCCTTTCATTGCAAAGACACTTGAGCGAGTTGTGTTTAACCAGCTCTCCACGTTTCTTGAACAGAACAACCTCCTGGACAGCAATCAATCCGGCTTCAAAAGCGGCCACTCAACGGAGACTGCCCTACTCTCGGTTATGGAGGCACTGAGACAGGCAAGAGCGGCATCCAAATCCACAGTACTTATCTTACTGGATTTGTCTGCTGCTTTTGACACAGTTAACCACCAGATCCTCCTGTCAACTCTCATGAAGATGGGCATCTCAGGAACTGCTCTCCAGTGGCTAAAGTCTTACCTCTCAGGTAGGTCCTTCAGGGTGTCATGGAGAGGTGAAGTGTCTAAGTCACATCATCTAGCCACTGGAGTTCCACAGGGCTCAGTGCTTGGACCACTTCTCTTCTCCATCTACATGTCATCACTGGGATCTGTCATTCAGAAACATGGCGTTTCCTATCACTGCTATGCCGACGACACTCAACTCTACTTCTCATTTCAACCAGATGATCCCACGGTTGGTGTTCGTATCGCCGCCTGCCTAACAGACATTTCTGCCTGGATGAAGGAACATCACCTGCAACTCAACCTTGCAAAGACAGAACTGCTTGTGGTCTCAGCCAACCCAGCACTTCATCACAATCTCTCCATTCAGCTAGGATCATCAACCATAACTCCGTCCAGGACAGCCAGAAATCTTGGAGTTGTGATTGATGATCAGCTAAAATTCACTGACCACATTACTGCAACAACCCGGTCCTGCAGATTTGCGTTATACAACATCAGGAAGATTAGACCCTTCCTATCAGAGCATGCCACACAACTCCTGGTCCAAGCTCTTGTTCTCTCCAGACTGGACTACTGTAATGCTCTTCTAGCGGGCCTTCCGGCATGTACTGTCAAACCCTTGCAACTGATCCAGAATGCAGCGGCAAGGGTGGTCTTTAACGAGCCGAAGAGAGCACACGTCACGCCTCTCTTCATCAGTCTCCACTGGCTCCCAATAGCAGCTCGCATCAAATTCAAGACACTGGTGCTCGCCTTCAAAACAACCACTGGCTCTGCACCAAGATACCTAAACTCGCTTGTTCAGACTTACACACCCTCCAGGAGCTTACGTTCTGCCAGTGAACGACGCCTTGTGGTGCCATCCCAAAGAGGCATGAAATCACTCACGGACCTTTTCCTGGACTGCCCCCACCCTGTGGAATGACCTGCCTATCTCAATTCGAGCAGCCGAGTCTGTAGCCATTTTCAAAAAACGGCTAAAGACACATCTCTTCCAGCAGTACCTTACCAATCAAGATTAGCACTTAACATTCTATTCATTTTCTGTCTGTCTGTCTATTAAAAAAAAAAAAAAACCTTCTGTCCTATGTGTTCTGTACTAGATTAACTGAGACTTGTTACAGCACTTACGTACTGTTACATACTGTTGCCCTTGACTGTTCTAGCTGCTTCTATTGCTCTCATTTGTAAGTCGCTTTGGATAAAAGCGTCTGCTAAATGACTAAATGTAAATAGACCAGTCAGGGTGCCCATGCTGACCCCTGTCCACCACCGAAAGCGCCAACAGTGGGCATGTGAGAATCAGAACTGGATCACGGAGCAATGGAAGAAGGTGGCCTGGTCTGATGAATCACATTTTCTATTACATCACGTGGATGGCCGAGTGCATGTGCGTTGCGTACCAGGGGAACACATGGATCCAGGATGCACTATGGGAAGAACGCAAGCTGGCAGAGGCAGTGTGATGCTTAGGGCAATGTCCTGCTAGGAAAACTAGGGTCCTGCCATCCATGTGGATGTTATTTTAACACGTACCACCTACCTAAGTATTTGCAGACCATGTACACCCTTTCATGGAAACTGTATTCTCTGGTGGCTGTGGCCTCTTTCAGCAGGATAAGAATGTATAATATAAAAGACTGGAGGACCAATTCCATGACTAACACGGAAACATTTATTGTGACATACAATAGATATATACAATCATAGGCAGCAACACGCTGCTCAAGCCAAAATTGACAATTCCTGAAGAAAACCAAAGACAATTTGAAAACTTTATTTACATGATATAAACGTGAAACCTGAACAATCATTCCTGATTCACAGAAATGGCATGTTTTACTTGCAAAATGCAATGGGTTAAGACAGTCTTGGTAAAACATCAATGGTGTTGATCCGAAGTATGGTCTGGGGTTGAATAATTACTGTAAAAAAGAGAAAAGTTAAATTAATGCACTGGCGAAAAATATCAAACAATAATACACAAAATCGTTTTGAGTGAATATTTTTCACTTAAAATTCCACATACTTCTCTTTTTTTGGAATCGATGTCTCTTCCAGAATCTCATGTGAACCATAGGCCAGGACTCGGTTTTCTCAATGACTGTAGCGTGAACTTGTACTAAATCACAGCTGAGGACCAAAAGAACAGACGTAGACTGTGACAAGTGTAGACATCTGATGTGATCAAAGGGTTTCATAGAGGTAGATATATAAGAGCTTTTTAAAGACCTTTTTAAGACCAAGTAAACGTCTAAAGGCCCCTTCGCACCGCACAGACAGACGGCGATAGATGGCAACAGACACTTCGCCAGGTTTTGTCAGATCAGTGCTCCCCCTGTCTGAGCTTGTTTTCACAGATTGAACTGAACATGTTGAATCAGCGGCTTGGGTTGTGGAATGTCTGAGTGATAACACTGTAATCTGGTGATTGCACGTGGTGGTTGGCATCTGTTGGTGCAGTTTTGGCCTTAAAGGGGTGGTTGATTGCCCCGTTTTACAAGATGTAAAATAAGTCTCTGATGTCCCCAGTGTGTGTGTGAAGTTTTAGCTCAAAATACCCCACAGATCACCACGGCAACTTCTTGTGTCCAGGAACGCGCTTCTCGTGTATGAAAAGTAGCGAGCGGTGCAGAGGGAGGCTCGGACGCCGGGGGCTCCATCTCATCCCCCGGCGGAGAGATGACAGAGCGGCGCGCCCCGCAAAGAAAGCACCCATTCCCGGTTACGACCTCGATCCTCGAATGGCCTTGTCAGGCACTACGATCGATCCGAATTACAGACGGTTTCGCCGGCGCGTTTCTGAGATATAGCCGATTAAAGTTTCAACTGGTCTCGTTCAATCCACCCCGGTTCTCTGTCCCGGGGGTTTCCAGTCGATCCTGCCCGGTATCGCATAAATGCTTGTCGCAAAGATAAAATCGAATGGCAATCACATCTAATGAAGGCACGCAAATAACAGAGATAGTGACGAAATATAATGCATCATCCGGGGCATGAATTCAAAGCACAGACGCCCCTGGAGGAAAAAGCCTCCATAAAAACGGACAGAGTCTGAATGACGGTCGGCTAAATCGCAAGAAAAGCTTGTCCTTTACTGAAAATTGCTGAAAATCATCCAATATCCTTTTTATGTTTTAGAATAAAATGTATTAAAATATCCATAAAAACACAATTGTATTGTATTTAACATAATTGTATGCTTTTACAATATAGAGATGGGTTCTGTTTTAAATGTACACAAGTGTACCTAAAATGAAAAGAGTTTAATATACAGGTTTGTGGCTCTTAATTTCTTTTTAATTACCCACTTGTAAACTTGTTCACTGTTCTTTTTTATAAATATAGTATTTGTATTAAATCTATATTCATTGAGTTAAATCAAGAATCGAATCGGTTTGAGAGTTTGCGAATCGAAATCGAATCGAAACATCTGAATCGATACCCAGCCCTAATTTTATAGCATGTTAAAAACGTGCCGTTTGTGTGTCCTTTTAAATGCAAATGAGCTGCTGCTCAAGGGGCTCCGGTTAGGAGCTCTGATTACCTCACGTTAGAAACTGTTTTTAGAAACTTTTACATTAAAACCAAATTTCAAGTCGGACAATGATGGAGAGACTCAAGAAGTGACAACATGTAAAATGCAACAGGACGTTTCTGAATGGTTAGTTGGTGAATTTAAATGCAGCTGATGTGGAGTTAACTATCTTCAAGTCATTGACTAGCATATTCTGTCATGGTAATCTCACCTCTTTTGTTGCGTGTTCCCGGGGGCAGGGTTTATATAAATTTCAGGGTTAGTGATGTCACTGACCCGGGAGAAAGCTTGTCCTTAAAAAAGCAATTTCTTTAAAAGAAAATATCTCCCTTTGCTTTGAACTTTGAGCGTTGTAACTTTGCAGATATTGTTTATGCTCAAACAGCAACATTACACACTAACTAAAGTTTAAAAAGTGAAATCATAATCAACCACCCCTTTAAGGAATAAAGTGAAATTTGAATTCTATCATTTACTCACCCTTAAGTTGTTCCAAACCTGCATGCATTTCTTTCTTCTGCTTAACACAGAAGAAGATATTTTGAAGAATATGGGTAACCAAAGAGCTGATGAGCCCCATTGACCTCCATAGTTATGGTAATCAACTGGGCCCATCAATGGATTGGTTACCAACATTCTTCAAAATATCATCTTCATTTTTGGGAGAACTATTCCTTTCACTTTATTCCTTAAGGCCAATTCACACTGCACCAACAGATGCCGACCAACATGTACAATCACCAGATTACAGTGTGATTCCTCTACAGACATTCATCCCAGATAACACAGCTATGTCTCTTAAGATGTCTGCTAAAGAGCGTACAAACATGTGCTAAACGTCTTACACCGTGTCTACACCGGACGTGACAAAGCGGCCGTTGCAAAGCATTTGTCCATTGTTTCAGTACGTCATAAATAGAACGAGACATCAGTTTACTGTCGGGCATTTATCACTGACTATAATGGGTTCTAATTGTCTTTTGCCGCGTCACTCCTGGTGTAGACACGGTGTTAGAAAAAGCTTTTTTTACATTTAGGAAAAGCAAAGTTTTACATACATTCTAAACCATAAACATCTTAAAGACGTTTTCTCAATGTCTATTTAAAGGATTAGTTCACTTTTAAATAAACTTTTGCTGATAATTTACTCACCCCCCATGTCATCCAAGATGTCCATGCCTTTCTTTCTTCAGTCGAAAAGAAATTAAGGTTTTTGATGAAAACATTCCAGGATATTTCTCCATAATGGACTTTAATGGGCTCCAAACGGTTCAAGGTCCAAATGACAGTTTCAGTACAGCTTCAAAGGGCTTTAAACGATACCAGACGATGAATAAGGGTCTTATCTAGCGATTGGTCATTTAAAAAAATGGTCATTAGAAAAAATTCGTGACATCATCCAAGTGCAGTGCGAGCAACCACAGTTTCAATCGCTCAGGATTGTGTATAGGAAATCTATGAAAAGTCACATTTCTGTCCTGACAATTTTTCTTTTAGGCTTTCTAATATTAAAACACCCAGGATAAACTGACACAAAGACATTTGAATATGTGTAATGGTCCTTCCGCACATTTGTAAGCACTGACTCGGTACTTCCGCCTACGTTAAGCGTGACCTGTTCAACGCAATTGCGTATTAGTGACGTCGCAAACGCGCATCACAGAACAGAGCAAGGCGAGCATTTGTGCTTCGCATTTGTTCACTTCACTTTTTTTTTTTTTTAATGATCAATCGTTTCACTAGATAAGACCCTTATTCATTGTCTGGTATCGTTTAAAGCCATTTGAAGCTGTACTGAAACTGTTATTTGGACCTTGAACCGTTTGGAGCCCATTGAAGTCCATTATATGGAGAAAAATCCTGGAGTGTTTTCAAAAACCTTCATTTCTTTTCGACTGAAGAAAGAAAGACATGGACATCTTGGATGACATGGGGGTGAGTAAATTATCAGCAAAAGTGTATTTAAAAGTGAACTAATCCTTTAACATCTGACAGGAAACGTCTTGAGACATATTGCAGATGAGCAAACAGAACACTAAGAGTACATCTGGCAGATGCAAATGCAGACATCAAATAGACGGCTCTGTTATGTACGGGTGCTATCAAGGATCATAAGCATATTTCTGCACACATTTTATTTGTTTTCTTAAAGGGATAGTTCACCCAAAAATGAAAATTCTGTCATCATTTACTCACCCTCAAGTTGTTCCAAACCTGTATGAGTTTCTTTGTTCTGCTGAACACAAAATAAGATATTTTGAAGAATGTTTGTAACCAAGCAGAGAGAGCAACCATTGACTACCATAGTAGGGGGGAAAAACTACTATGGTAGTCAATGGTTGCTCTCTCTGCTTTATTGCAAACATTTTTCAAAATATCTTCTTTTGTGTTCAGCAGAACAAAGAAACTCATACAGGTTTGGAACAACTTAGACAACTTAGAACAACTTAAAAACTGAGGTCAAAACAAGTATACATGTGCTAATCATTTACTTGTATATGGTTTATAATTTTTTTTTTCCTTATACCTGAAGATGATTGATTGTATAAACTTCATATTTGTTTCAAACTAGAATTTCTTTAAAAAAAATATATCTTACCTAAGAAGCGGCTTTCCAATAAGAGTAAAATCACTTCCTCCAACTAATAACACCTGAAAAAAAGAAGCATTAGCACTATTAAAACATCCAGTGGCAATTACTATGGATCAGTAGCCGCGTTTCCATTACCCTTCAAATTGAGCAAATTGAAAATACACCCAATGGAAACGCGTCAATTTCGCAAAAACTCCCATATAAATTGCAAAAGTTTTTACGCTTGCATGAGGCGGTATTTTAGGCAATTCGAAAAAGGAAATTTTCGCAAAACTGCAATGAAAATGTTTTTTTCGCATTTACAGGTCACCTGGTACGGTCATGCATTGCTCTCACATAGGGCCTCATCTTTTTTTTCCACTCAAGTATGTCTAATAACGAGATCTTATGTTGTTAAAGGTCCCGTTCTTCGTGATCCCATTGTTCAAACTTTAGTTAGTGTGTAATGTTGCTGTTAGAGCATAAATAATACCTGTAAAATTATAAAGCTCAAAGTTCAATGCCACGCGAGATATTTTATTTAACAGAAGTTCCCTTTCAAAGCCTACAGCGAACGGCCGGCTTGGACTACATCCTGGTACTTCCTTCATTGATTACGTCAGTCAGTAGAACAGACTAACCTCCGCCCACAAGAATACGTGAAAAAGGGGGCGTGGTCTTGTTGCTGTCCCACGTGGAGAAGAGGAAGTGTCTCGTGGAGAAAAGGAAGTGGTGCGTTTGAGTGTGTTTGTCGCCATGTCGTCGAGACGCTGTTATTTTCATCCCGGAGTCAAATCACCTTTGTTTGGCTTTCCCAGGGACGCTGTAGAGATCATTAAGCGCATATATCTCCCGTTAAGAGGCGTGACCTTTCCATGCAAGTTACGTGCGCTAAGCTGCTGTCGAATCACAACACAGGAACCGGGCCATGTGCGCTAAGCTGCTGTCAAATCACAACACAGGAACCGTGCCATGTGCGCTAAGCTGCGGTCAAATCACAACACGGGAACCGCTGGCACAATCAGAACTCGTTACGTATTTCTGAAGGAGGGACTTCATAGAACAAGCAAGTCATCAGCCCGTTTTTAGGAGAGTGAAAACAGCGGTATACAGATAAGTAAATTGGGTGAAAAATACTGTTTTTTTACACGCGAAACATGAACACGTTATATTGCACACTGTAAACACAATAAAAGCTTAAAAAAAAACACGAAGAACGGGACCTTTAAAACGACATATATTTTCTCCTAATAAGGAAAGTGGCGTAACTTTATAAAAAGAAAGACTTTCTAGAAAACACAATTCAATGAAATGCTCAAAATCCATGTCCCCAGACATATGCGCATCTGATTATGTGCCTTACTCATGCTGCTCACTTTTCATAATCAACATATGAAATTAAAAGATTATAATATTTAGACATAGCCTAACTATATGAAACTAAATAGAGTACGATAGGCTTTAACCCTCTGTCCGACGAAGTCGTCGGTGCCTTTTGATGGATTTTTTTCTTATTCCAGTGGAAACTCACAATACTCTGTCATTTTTAGCCATACAGATAGGCTAAGTACAAGACATAATTATAAACAGTAAACTGTCAACTTTTAATTGTGTACACTCAATAACAGCAAAGGCTGTGTACTCAGGGAACGGATTATTTTGCACTCCACTCCAAACGCTGTCTTCATTTCAAAAATATATTTTGTTTATTAAACGCAAAGTTTTTCATTTCAAAAGCATTTCTAAATTCAGTTTATATTTACAACAAACGAAATTCCAAGCCAAAATAACGAAGTGGTAAAAAAAAACATTTGAGTTACCACCATGCAAATTCAAACCTTTTGCTCGTCTCTGTATGTGGCAATGCGTCACAATAATCTGGCGTATGTAAAAGTCGATCATTCTTTATAGATGATGGTATGTTTGGACAGAAGACGAGTTCTTTATTAAACTCATAAAAAACAATAGAATAAAAAAAGCCACAATTTATCATAACACCTCATGTGTGCCGCTCAAGTATAAGGTGCTTTCCTTGCCATCAATGCTTGGATAACACACGTCTCATAAAAAATAATGGCGTGCGGTGGCTGTGATATACATAAACCTAACAACATACGTAGCATGATTTTTTGGAATGATTTATCACGAGAGGGAAAAAAATTGTTGTTTTAGTCGCATAACATCAGTTAATGGAAACGCCGTCATTTCGCAATATCTTTTTTATTGACTTTTAGAAAACATCGTAAAAGTTTTGCGCAAATCTGTAATGGAAACGCGGCTAGTGTTTCCCAACCATGATCCTGGAGGCACACCAACACTGCACATTTTGCATGTGTCCCTAATCAAACACACCTGATTCAAATGATCATCTAATTAGTGGACACTCAAAGACCTGAAATGGGCATGGCAGATAAAGGAGACATGCAAAATGTGCAGTGTTGGTGTGCCTCCAGGATCGTGGTTGGGAAATACTGCTATAGATAACACATTCTGTGTTGCATGCAAGTGAAAGTTAACAAATAATAATGATAATAAATAAGTTAAGGTGAAATGGCATTTATATTAACATAAAATATGTGGGTTTCAACTGAGAAATGCAAGTAAAAGAATTGTCAAAGTGGATTTTATAGCTAGGCTACTTTAATTTAAAAAGGACCTATTATGCCCCATTACAAAGTTATAGGGCCTACTAGAATAGGTTTTCATCCAAATAAAAACAAAGACTAATAACAATCTGGCATAATATTTGCACCTCTAGTAAAATAAGCTGTACAGAAAATCCATATAAATCTGTATGAATATCTGAATGCAGTGTATGACTGAGAGTGGATGAGAAAACGTGAAGCCGAGGTCGAACCTTTTCCATTCTTATCCTGTCGCCGCATGCTGCATCAATGTGGTTTTCAATGAGGATCAGGTCTTCATTGGTCACCTTCCACTGACGGCCAGCAAAATGAACTACAGCAAACAAGCGTCCGTACTCGCCCTTCTCAATTAGGCCCTTTACCTTTTCTACAACCACTGTGAAAATAAGGTGGAAGAGAGACATTCATTAGAAAATAAATGGAAATCACAAAACTTATCCCATTCCACCTTAATCAGGGTTTCTGAAATTAATAGTTTATTCATTAATGGATGCATTAAATTAATCAAAAGGTGACAGTAAAGAAATGTATGTTTTACAAAAGATTTCTATAATAAAATTTGTAATAAACTCCTGGAAAAACGCATTATGGTCTTGACACAAATATAAAGCAGCACAACTGTGTTCAACATTGATAATAATCAGAAATGTTTCTTGAGCAGCAAATCAGCATATCAGAATGATTTCTGAAGGATCATGTGACACTGAAGACTGGAGTAATGATGCCGAAAATTCAGCTTTGCGTCACAGGAATAAATTACATTTTAAAATATATTACAGTAGAAAACAGTTATTTTAAATAATTTCACAATATTATTATTTTTTTTTTTACTGTATTTATAATAAAATAAAAGTAGCCTTTTGAACATAAGAAACCTTTCAAAAACAAAGAAAAAGCTGAGCCCAAACCTTTGAACGGTAAATTCTGCCTTAAATTGAATTCAGTCAAATCTGTAGATAACCTGATTAAGACCTTCTAATGCCTAAAGGTGCAGTGTGTAGTATTTATGAGGATCTATTGACAAATGCAATATAATATACTGTATTTATATATAACTGTTTTCAGTGGCGTATAAAGACCTTACATAATGAACCGTAATGTTTTTATTACCTTACAATGGGCCATTTCTATCTACATACACCGCAGGTCCCCTTACATTGAAGTAGCCCTAAACGGACAAACTGCTCTACGCTAGTCACTGTGCTCTCTCCAACGACATTTTTGTCCGGTGTCAGACCGTAGCGCTTGTCGATTGAAATTCACACTAGATGCCGCTAAAATTCACACACTGCACCTTTAATGAAATAAGAATGAATACAATATAATAATATACTGATGTTTACTGAGGTTATACCAATACTGATACTGTGTTTGACCCCCTTTCGCCTCCAGAACTGCCTTAATTCTACGTGTAATTGATTCAACAAGATGCTGAAAGCATTCTTTAGAAATGTCAAGAAACCAATTTGAAATGATTCAAGCTTTGTGACATGGTGCATTATCCTGCTGGAAGTAGCCATCAGAGGATGGGTACATGGTGGTCATAAAGGGATGGACATGGTCAGAAACAATGCTCAGGTAGGCCATTTAAACGATGCCCAATTGGCACTAAGGGGTCTAAAGTGTGCCCCACACCATTACACCACCACCACCAGCCTGCACAGTGGTAACAAGGCATGATGGATCCATGTTCTCATTCTGTTTACGCCAAATTGACTCTACCATCTGAATGTCTCAAAAGAAATCGAGACTCATCAGACCAGGCAACATTTTTCAAGTCTTCAACTGTCCAATTTTGGTCAGCTTGTGCAAATTGTAGCCTCTTTTTCCTATTTGTAGTAGAGAGGAGTGGTACCCGGTGGGGTCTACTGCTGTTGTAGCCCATCCGCCTCAAGGTTGTGCGTGTTGTGGCTTCACAAATGCTTTGCTGCATACCTCGGTTGTAACGAGTGGTTATTTCAGTCAAAGTTGCTCTTCTATCAGCTTGAATCAGTCGGCCCATTCTCCTCTGACCTCTAGCATCAGCAAGGCATTTTCGCCCACAGGACTGCCGCATACTGGATGTTTTTCCCTTTTCACACCATTCTTTGTAAACCCTAGAAATGGTTGTGCGTGAAAATCCCAGTAACTGAGCAGATTGTGAAATACTCAGACCGGCCCGTCTGGCACCAACAACCATGCCACGCTCAAAATTGCTTAAATCACCTTTCTTTCCCATTCTGACATTCAGTTTGGAGTTCAGGAGATTGTCTTGACCAGGACCACACCCCTAAATGCATTGAAGCAACTGCCATGTGATTGGTTGATTAGATAATTGCATTAATGAGAAATTGAACAGGTGTTCCTAATAATTCTTTAGGTGAGTGTATATTTAACATATCAAAAACAAACCAATAATAGACCTTTACTAAAGTCCTTTGTAAGTGTTGAATACATAACTGTATTAGGAAATGGACAGCATTTGAAAACGTTGTACATTTTCATAAATGCTAATTTTAAAAAAACTGTGCTCTTTGTGCCATCATGTGGTTACCAAAGAAGAAATTTTAGTAGGAAAAAAAATACTATGGAAGTCAATGGGGACCCATCAACTCTTTGGTTACAGACATTCTTTAAAATATCATCTTTTGTGTTCAGCAGAAGAAAGAAAGAAACAGATTTGGAACAAGCTGAGGGAGAGTAATTGATGACAGAATTTTCATTATAGAGTGAACCATCCCTTTAAGCTCAGTCCAGCCCACTTGCCTTGATGCTTCTTTCCCTCTTCTTCAGGATCAAATACTGATAGTTCAGGCCACGGCGGTCTGGATAGTGATGTCAGTGGTACATAACTGAAAGCACAATCAACTAGGTTAGGCCTCCTGATGTCACTGTAGTGCACATACTGGGCAGCATCATTCAAAACAACATTACATGGGCGAGTACAAAAAAAAATACACAACATGAATTTCACTCGAATAAGACACACGTCAACAAGAAGAAGAATATACTATTTATCAAAATATCTCAAGTTAGGACTATGCAACATCAACAAAAAGTCGACAAAATGAAAATATTCTTTGGAATGCAGACCAAACCAGAATATTCTGTCAATGAAAAGCTGCCATTAACAGATAACAGTATCATTTAGGAGGAGATATATAATCCTAGAGCAAACAGCAGTAAATAAGAGATGTATAAAAAAAGTTCTAGCAGAAATAGGCTAGAGTGGGTACTAGGGGTGTAACGATACCCTCATATCATGATACGATATCACAATACTGAACTCACGATACAATATTATTGCGATCCTCAAAGACATATGGTAAAAGGTTAACACTTTTTTTTACTGTTGATTAAAATGCTAAATTTGGGATTACATTGGGGATGGAAATGAATAGGCTTGAACTTCTGTGTTGTCAACACAATGCACAGGACAATGGTGACACCAGAATAAAAATATTAATGATTCTCAAACTGAAAATAATTATTTTAGACAAAAATGCATTAGATATAATGTAGGCCATATTTTACTAGTAGCAAGACATTCGACATTATCAGGACTAAATATAAATATTCCCCCATTGCTTTAGTATACATTATATTCAACATTATAGTAGATATGTTGTACTGACACTAAAACTCTGTAAACTTGACTTTTTTTCTCATATAGAAATTTTCATTTTGGGTGAACTATACACAATATATCGTTGCATTTTGTTGCGATATATTGTGACAATATATTGTTACACCCCTAGTAGTTACGGATTTCCATTTGATCCATATTTTACTAATACATCATTTCAAATGGGACATATTTGACCTGAGGACTCCCAGTTGAATAGGTTGCCTGTGTTTTTTATTCAGGGACTTAAAAAGACACTACACACTGTTTACCTTGCAGGATAAATGTTGCTTGACGAGCTTTGAAAGCAGGCCAGTGCAGGAACCAAACCACCTGTAAGTAAACATGACTATTTAGCCAGTTATACAACTTGAAAACATTGACACAGGATGTAGATGCTCACTTTAACCTCATATGCTATACACACTATCTATGCATATGCATTTTTTTTTAACTAGAAACTTCCTGTATTTTTTTATGATACCATAAGTGATATTGATACTCTTTATATATAACAGTATGAATTGCATCGTATAATACTGCATGCATGGTTGCAAGCTTAAATCTCTTAAAATGGGACACACACACACTATATTGCCAAACGTTTTGGGACGCCTGCCTTTACATGCACATGAACTTTAATGACATCCCATTCTTAATCCGTAGTGCTTAATATGGAGCTATAACAGCTTCAACTCTTCTGGGAAGACTTTCCACAAGGTTTAGGAGTGTGTTTATGGGAATTTTTGACATTCTTCTGAAGTGCATTTGTGAGGTCAGACACTGATGTTGGACGAGAAGGCCTGGCTCGCAGTCTCCGCTCTAAATTCATCCCAAAGGTGTTCTATCGGGTTGAGGTCAGAACTCTGTGCAGGCCAGTCAAGTCTCTCCACACCAAACTCGCTCAGCCCTGTGTTTATGGACCTTGCTTTGTGCACTGGTGCGCAGTCATGATGGAACAGGAAGGGGCCATCCAAAAAATTTTCCCACAAAGTTGGCAGCATGGAATTGTCCAAAATGTACGCTCAAGCATTAAGAGTTCCTTTCACTGGAACTAAGGGGCCAAGCCCAACCCCTGAAGAACAACAGCACACCATAAGTCCTCCTCCACTAAACTTTACACTTGGCACAATGCAGTCAGGCATGTATTGTTCTCCTGGCAACCACCAAAACCAGACTCATCCATCGGATTGCCAGACAGAGAAGCGTGATTGGTCACTCCAGAGAACACGTCTCCACTGCTCTAGAGTCCAGTGTGCACGGCGTGCTTTACACCATGCATCTGCATCTGACGCTTTGCATTGCACTTGGTGATGTAAGGCTTGGATGCAGCTGCTCGGTCATGGAAACCCATTCCATGAAGCTCTCTACACACTGTTCTTGAGCTAATCTGAAGGCGACACAAAGTTAGGAGGTCTGTATCTATTGACTCGGCAGAAAGTAAGTGACTTCTTCGCACTGTGCGCCTCAGCATGCGCTGACCCCACTGTGATTTTACTTGGCCTACCGCTTTAGGGCTTAGTTGCTGTTGTTCCCAATTACTTCCACTTTGTTATAATACCAACAGTTGACTGTTGAATATTAAGTAGTGAGGACATTTCACAAATGGAATTATTGCACAGGTGGAAACCTATCACGGTACCACGCTTGAATTCACTGAGAGCGACCCATTCTTTCACAAATGTTTGTAGAAGCAGTCTGCATGCCTAGGTGCTTGATTTTATACACCCATGTCCATGGAAGTGATTGGAACACCTGAATTCAATGATTTGGAGGGGTGTACCAATACATTTGGCAATATAGTGTACATACACACAATATAATGGACAAAATGTCAACAAATGTAATATTTCAGTACAACATAATGCCACTGCAGGGTACCAAGCTTAAATCTCCTAAAATTACACATTAAATATTGGTACCATGTAGTGTTATTATCAGATGCAATTCATACAGTTGTACTGAAATATTAGTTTTTTCACCCACAAAAAAGGTGAAACTGAAAACGAACTGAAGAAACAACCCTTCACATGGCACATTGTATGGACATAACGACAAGAAAAAAGTTGTGTCAACAGTTTATCTGTATAAATAAAAGCATACAGACGTTTCGTCGTGGCTCGTGATAAATGCGCTCCAGCGGTCCGGAGAAGCCCCAGCATCCCCGCGATATTCCCTCGATTCAAAGTCATCGCCATAGTGAGAAAGTGCCGGAAGCACAATGAGAGGGATGAAAATACCTTCCTCCAAACACATCATCAGAATGCAAAGGTTCCTAGCTGAACTTTCTTATTTTGGCGTTTTAATGGCGCTTGACAACCCAAAGAGGAGCGTTTCCGCCACCTTCAGGACTGGAGTGTGAAGCGCTTGAAGAAACAATTCGTTAGCCTCATAGCATAATTGCCTAAACTTTGTTTGCCCAAATATGATCTGGGCAATTATGCTATGAGGCTAACGAATTGAGCTTTCAAATAGGCCCAATTCATTAACATACTTTGATTTTGTGTTGTCACGGGGGAAAATAATGTTTAAAACGTCTGTATTAATTGAAATCTTTCCCTTTTCATATGAAAACAGTTTTGCCATAGGCTAAATATTGTTTCTGGATATCCGTATTTTCACAATTGCTTTTCAAGTATGTGCACCTAATGGTTTAAACCTACAGAGCGGAAATAAGATTTTATTTTAAAGCTATTGCTATATTTAATAATAATAATAGCCTAAGACTATTTATTTATTAAGTACCTTTGCTGAAAACTTGTAGGCCTATGTAGCAAATGGGTTGAATGAAGCTTGTTTGCGCCAAATGTATTCTAAAATGTATTTAAATGTATTCTATTTAAACAGGCTGCTTCAAACCAAAGTGGAAGGTAAATGTGTTTCACATTGTATAGGTGATAAACTGAAAAACAGCACAGTTTGACACAAGACAGAGGAAACCACTGTTCTGTAATACATCAATATTTTATTTTTGTGACACAGAAACTCCTGAACTTCAACACCTCTGTAGATTCATTCACACATCAGTGTTACGTTCCATATGCGCAGAGGTAAGACTGGATAAAGTTAATGCAGTCATAAATAATTGTAATAAATATCAATTAAATGTACAACATATATTTCACTGCATTGAGCTTTTTGTGCGGATGTCTTTTCATAGACTTCTCCTACTCCTCTCCAAAAAAACAGCAAGATAAATGAAGAGACTACCTTTGATAGCAGCAGTTGACCATATTTAAAAAAAAAGAATAATAATAATAATAATACACACGCACACCCACAAAACCCTATTATAGTGCAGAAATGCTGATATTTTCAATGAAGTACATCTATAGTAGCATCAAGTGCGTTTGTAATGATGGCTATATATTACAGAACTCATAACGCAATTAAATGGTTCACTAGAAATGTTACAAGTGATTTCCAAGAAAGACTAGGAAATCCTATAAAGAACATCAATTTATATTTCAATTTCCAAACAGTGCTATCTTTAAAGTCAAAGAAAAGAGATTTTTAGAAAAAATTAAAACAGCTTTTTGTTTAAAAACCAAAACACTTTCTCTTTGGGAGGAGACGGGGTGAAATATAGACCTTCAAAAAACAAAAAAAACAAAAAAAAAACAAGACCCCCCCCCAAACTAAATCGACTCGACCATAAATGTTGGGCATCTCCAATAAACATTTTCATGCACTAGAGTATTGGGTGCAAAAATCATCCCTCAAAAGCAATAAAACTAGGTAGAGACTGCAACAGTGCCATTGGGTAATGCAGTTGGCAACCTAAAAGTATTTAAGGAATGAATGTCGTTTTGGCAAACAAGACCATAAACTTAGCACCACTCCAAACCTAAGAGCATGGCAGGTAGGATCTTGCATTCAGTTTACAGCAAACGTTTTCCGCATCGGAAACCACTCCAAAATGAAAATGGTTACGATTCACTGCTCTTTATATTACTATATAGCTCGATTCTGAACGTGACTTACCTCAGATACAGACCTGAACAGCATATGCACCTTTAATAATATAGGCAGATATTTGTGTCATAAAGCAATCTTGCCATTTATAGTTCAGATTCTTAAATATGCTCGACCACATGCGTACTTTTAGTTCCTGGACAGAGCCTGTAGCTTCAATATTTCCATGAAATATTTTAATCTTTGAGGGCATACCCCCTTTCAAGACTCTAAATGGGTAAATCACACAAAATCTGTCAAGAACATATTCTGGCATAAAGAAAATGAAGCATAATTTAATACCATTGGGGTTTTTTGGCATTACATTCATGACCATTGATTGATTGATTGCAACGTCAAGTGTCTGGCTGCATTGCCTGGTCAATGATTTTAATTTAAAACAAAACGACAACAAGAAACGTATTTGCTTCAGGAAAAAAATAAATACATTAATAAAAAAAAAAAACCTCAAAAGTAAAAAAAAAAAATGCCCAGGGTAATGGGAATTGGGGAAATGGGGAAAAGGGAAAAAATTATAAGGAAAATCAGGGTAAGGAAAATTGAGGGAAAATACATAAATAAAGGTAATAAATAAAGGTAACGAGAATTGAAAGTAAAAGTGAAGAATAAACTTAATTCTTAGTTATTAAGAATGGGGGGACAATTAAAAAAAGGGGAAAAATTCCCATGTGCAGTAGGTTAGTGAGGGAGGGGAGGGGCAATGCAAAAAAAAAAAAAGGAAAAGGGAAGACAATGTGAGAAAAAAAAAGAAGGAAAAAAATAAATCTCAGGTGCATTAGGCTAATGAGAATTGGGGGGGGGGGGACAAATGCAAAAAAATCTTTATACAAAATATAATTCCATGAATTATGACCTGGACACGTTCTTGACCGGTTTCGTGAGACGCACCCAAAATGTTATTATCGAAAGATGCAAGTCTAACTTTGAGCCGCATGTTTAAGTCCTTAGCAAAGCTAAAATCAGCATCTCTCTAAATGAATGTGTGTCAACAATCACTGTCACTAACTGAGAGAAAGCAGTGGTTGAGGCACACAGGGAATGCAAAGATGAAAGACTGGTTAAATGAGAGGAAGAAAGAGATTAAATGTTTAAAAAGGGAGAAAAGCGGTTGCAGTGCCACTTCTTTCCAACAGCATATGTACATCGTTTTATAAAAGCGTGGCTTACTCTCTGCCACCACGAGCTGCTGTCAAACTCACTGCCCTCCACTGAAACACGCTAACGCGCTAGTCTTTGTAAAGGCAAATTGGTCTGGGCTGTTCAAGTTCCTTAATGTTTGTTTTTCCTTTCTTGAAAAAGAATGAGGACTGATGTAATCACTTAAGGTTGCGTGGTGACAGTCTCAGACGTGGCCAACGGGGATTCCGAGAAATCACAGGTGGGATGACTAGCAGGTGAAGTTTAACCGCTGAGAGGGTCCTCGCGATAGTGGATAGCATAGCGCAACTTCTCCAGCATCACGTCAAGGGAAGAGTACTGGGGCAGCTTGACCATGAACATGCAGGTCTCCACGCGAATGTAGCGCAAATCCGGTGAGCCTATGACAGATGGAAACACAAACAGTTAAAAAACTTCATTACACAATATTAATCAGGTTGAGGACCAATGGCTTGAGCAAACACTTCATTTGGAATCACTGCGAATCCTTCAAAAAAAGTTGCGTATTCCTCTAACTTCTTTATTTAAATACCCAAGAGCGCTTTAGGGGAAGATGTTGTTTTAGAGCAGCTTTTCTATTGCCAGTTTGTGTCATTTCAAAGCTTTTCAATTTCTGAAATTAAACTGATACTTTTTGCAATGCTTGACACTTTTTAATCATACAAAGAGTCAACTATCTACATACATTTTCAGTGCATGTACTCTGCTCTGATTGGTCAGATGCGATTGGTCTACTCTGCTCTGATTGGTCAGATAGGCCAGTCAGTTGTGATTTGTCTACTCTGCTCTGAATGATCAGATTGCCCAGTCAGTTGCGTTTGGCCTACTCTGCTCTGATTGGTCAGCTGGCCCAGTCAGTTGCGTTTGGTCTACTCTGCTCTGATTGGTCAGATAGCCCAGTCAGTTGTGATTGGTCGACTATGCTCTGATTGGTCAGATTGCCCAGTCAGTTGTGTTTGGTCTACTCTGCTCTGATTGGTCAGCTGGCCCAGTCAGTTGCGTTTGGTCTACTCTGCTCTGATTGGTCAGATTGCCCAGTCAGTTGTGATTTGTCTACTCTGGTCTGATTGGTCAGATAGCCCAGTCAGTTGCGTTTGGTCTACTCTGCTCTGATTGGTCAGATTGCCCAGTCAGTTGCGTTTGGTCTACTCTGCTCTGATTGGTCAGCTGGCCCAGTCAGTTGCGTTTGGTCTACTCTGCTCTGATTGGTCAGATTGCCCAGTCAGTTGTGATTGGTCTACTCTGCTCTGATTGGTCAGATTGCCCAGTCAGTTGTGATTGGTCTACTCTGCTCTGATTGGTCAGATTGCCCAGTCAGTTGCGTTTGGTCTACTCTGCTCTGATTGGTCAGCTGGCCCAGTCAGTTGCGTTTGGTCTACTCTGCTCTGATTGGTCAGATTGCCCAGTCAGTTGTGATTTGTCTACTCTGGTCTGATTGGTCAGATTGCCCAGTCAGTTGTGATTGGTCTACTCTGCTCTGATTGGTCAGATTGCCAAGTCAGTTGTGATTTGTCTACTCTGGTCTGATTGGTCAGATTGCCCAGTCAGTTGTGATTTGTCTACTCTGCTCTGATTGGTCAGATAGCCCAGTCAGTTGCGTTTGGTCTACTCTCCTCTGATTGGTCAGACAGCCCAGTCAGTTGTGATTGGTCTATTCTACTTTTACATTCACAGACAGCTATATTACAAACTACATAAAAGGTAATATTCAAGAAATTTAATTTTAAATTTCACAATCAAAAAAAAAGTAACATTTTTGTTTCTGTTGAAAAGGCACCATATTCTAGTACTAATAGTACATATTCTAATACTTCACATTGGCCATCTTAGAAGCATGAAAAACAAAATGGTATTTGTATTTATATTTTGCCCTGTATTTTAAAATTGGAGGAAAATTTTTTTCCCCCTATTATGATACCATTGCCCCAAGCCTTTGTTCATTTCGCACACATGGCCTCTCTGCAATTGATGGACATAAGTTGTAGCGATGGAGAACTTTAATCCCTTTTTGGGACACTTACCCACAGCCCCATCTGGAGGGGCGATCTTCATGGGATAAGGGGGCACATGAGCGGTGTCTGGACCGCCGTCTTTACAGGGGCATGTGAATGGAATACGCTCCTGGTTGCAAGCAAACTTGATGAACTTGCTGAGCTCCTCCTGTGTGAACATCTCGAGCGCGGCCCAGAAGAACTCAATGTGCTGGTCGGTCTCCATCAGTCCTACCTGGTACATAGTGTGAGCCTATATGAACGTGATGAGGAGAATGGGTTTGGTGAGTAAACTAATAGAGTAAAATAGTACAAATTCCACAGTTGTTGGTAGTATACAAACTGGAATTCCACAGTCAAATATTTCAGTGTAATGAGTGTAACTAAATCTATATAGAAAATAATTTGGGATGGTCAGTTCTGTCTCTGCACACTCTCTCTTCTAAAACAATTTATATACAAATCAATATTTCATGCTTAAATGTTTATTAGGTGAGCAACCATATGTAATTTGTGGGTTAATACAGTCAATTTATTGCAAAATAAACCCCTTAGGACAAAATACTTCCTGTCTAGGTTAATGTCATGATAATGACCACTGAATGGTCAAAAAAGGGAAACTGATCATAGTTAAAATGCTTTAAAGGCTTTTTACGTTTTCTATTTTGAGTGTGACTGTCATTTGATTGAATGCTGAACTGGTTTGCAATGTGAAAACAGTTTAGAAGTGTTGAGGGTGTGAGACGAATGTGTCCACATAAGCTACTCCTTCTGAAAGAGAAATACACTTTAGCATACTATACTTCAAAATAATTTAAGTGTAAATTGAATGTAATCTTTTTGGACAATTAATTGCAATTAAATGAAAATGTATTATAGTGGAAATGTATATTAAATGCAATTAGCGGAATTGTTTTTTGATGCACTTATCTAGGACTTAAGTACATCTTTATATGTAATTTCATAATTACTTCCATTTTCTCTGAAATATAGTTCAAATATACTGCTGAATGTACAGACAATAATTTATGGTAAAATATACTCATTTGTATTTTCTATTGACATTAGAAAAGTCCTTTCTATTGAAACTTGTATTTAAATATATTTGTAACGATGAAGTTGCAATTTAGAAAATTTAAAATATATTAAATAATAATAATGAAATGTAATTTCGGATAACACACTACAGTTAAAATTATAATCAAGTACTTTATGTCACATCTGTTTTGGTTTGATTTCATGGTCGTTTATTACCTTCGAATGAGCCATTTCTATTTACATACACCGCGGGTCCCCTTACAGTTAAGTCACCATTTTGCCGCCGACATGTTTCTACAGTAGACCTAAACGGATAAACTTCTCTACAGAGTGCTTGCTACTCTCTGCTGTCTCAGACGACGACGACACTTCTCTACATGCTTCGAAAGGGAGGGATGAGCGGTTGGTGGTTGTAATTCGCAACCTCACCACTAGATGCCACTAAAATTTACACAGAACAATCTCCTCTACTTCTGTCTTTTATTTAAAGGTACACTGAGCATGAGTTCAGCGGTTCACAGTGATTTCACCTTGAGGAACTCCAGGTTGATGTCCGGCAGGCCGCATGTGCGCAGCTCCATCTCTGCAGGGCTCAGTAAGGTCAGTAGCTGCAGAGGTATGATGGAGCCCAGACCAGCACGCACAGCCGACATGCACTCCACATTCTGAAGTTCTCGCAAGCGTAAATCACGCACTGCTTGCACGTACACATCTTTATTCTCCCAGCTGAACAAACACACATATACTATATGTATTAGATCATTTGATCTATCTGTTAACCTTACAACACATTCAAGAAGCATTTAACGTTTATTGATTCGGCAATGCCTACAATGAAACATTCAGTTTGTGGGTCTAATACAAAATACAATTTAAGCTTCATGAAGAGTATTATATAAATTGGTGAATGGGTCCTACCTGACAGCGATGTCACGACCACCATGACACAGCTCCACCTCCTCTCCAGTCATAGTGATGTAGGTGAATGTGCAGCAGGGACGACTTGGTGAATCAGGACTCTCGCCCAAGTGGCTCTGCGACGATACATCAGCACATAGTGCTTCCAGCTCCGCCTCATCGGCCAACTGAGAAGACAATAGAATAAGGCAAAGGGTTCAGGGTTAAAGCAGAAGGTGAAAAATAAGTCGTCACCTTTATTTGTAAAGCGCTTTATACAATACAGATTGTTTCAAAGCAGCTTTACAGTACTAACAGATTACAGTTCAGCTGAAGTCAGTTCAGAGTTGATTCAGTTCTGTTGTAAAGATCATCAATAATTAAATTAGTTCATTTAATCTATAAAGCTGTTCTGCAAAAATTTTTAAGTAGTAAAGTAAAGTAGTACTTATTATGGAAATATTTGTTTTTAAAAGAATATAGTAAGGTGAAAACTGAATGTAACGTTTCAAGTGCAATTCAATTAAAATGTATTCTAGTTTACATGTATATTTAATGCAAACAGCTGAAGGTAGATATTATTGATGAAATCCAAGAGCTCTCTGACCCCTCCATAGACAGCAATTTAATTAACACTTTCAACGCCCAGAAAGGTAAGAAAGACACAGTGGTTCAACCTTAATTTTATGTAGAGATGCACCGATTGCAATTTTCTTGGCAGATTCCGATTTTTTGTTAGTGAGATCGGCCGATACCGATTTTTGCCGATTCCGATTTTCTTTCTAAGAACTATAATTGACAGCATATACAAACAAAAATCCACTTTTTCTTCAATGCAAAATTGTATTTTAATTATAAAATCAACAATTATTAAACATTACAACAGGATCTTCTCTCACTTGAACAACTCTCAAAAAATAAGTGTTCTGTGCCTGGAAAGAATTAGAAATCACAAATAACTGAAAATCAGTTGCTTTATGAAACAAAACATTATAAATTGACCTTTTTCTCTTTTTACTTGTCTTACAAAAGTCAAAAGATCATATGAATGAACAAACCTGAAGTGTACAGTACTCCTCCAAATAATAGTTCAGTAATTGGGTAATAAATGTTGCCAGCTAGGGATGTACCAAAATACGGTACCAATACCATAAAACTTTTACAGTACTCTGTACCAATTTGGGTACCACAGCTAAATATTTTTTATATTTTTTTATTTATTTATTTAACCATAAAAAAAAAATTGTATTAAGTTTATTATTTATGATGATAATCATTATAATTAAATAATACATACAAATTTAAAGGCTGTATGCTGTTTACAAGTAAACATTGTTTATAAAAAAAGATCAAGTAAAAAAATAATCAACCATCTAGGCATAATTATTATTATTAGTAGAGATGTATTAATATTACATAGAGACATAGCTAAATCTACAGTAGGCTACAACAGTAGCCTAATATATTTCTGTCAATTTCATTTTTTTTAAACCAAACTTTTATTTTGACGGGTTGCCGTGAAGAGCATTGAGTGTCTGTATTCACAGTTTTCTCAAATGAAACGGTAAATTCTCATGAAGTGACGGTCTATGCGTTCGGCTGGTCATCCAGCGCCATGAATTCCATAGTTTTCTTCTTTTCTTTGGTCTTTTCGCTGCTTATACCGAGGAAAAATAGGAGAGGCTGCTGACCTGTGGCTGGCTCTGAACTCTGGCCAGCTTTAGCCGATTTACCTTTACTACCTTCTTCAAACTGGGCAGTTCCACGAGGGGATGGAGATTTAAGTGTATAATTAGGTTTGTTGTGTTGTGCGCTTTCCTGGTGGTTCCACCGTGGTTTTTTAAACTTACAAGTTTTACAAATGACATAATTAGTGTCTTCTTCGCTCACAGTAAAAAACTTCCATGGCAACGACATGTTAGCATGCGGCTGTGAGTGCGATCGTGGCTCTGACGTCAACGTCGTGGCCGCGCTCGTGCTCACAGCCGCATGTAGACGGATCGGCTCAAAATCGGAGACACGCGAGACTGATCGGCTGATCACCGATCAGGCCGATCATGCAGAAAATCGGCCAATTCCGATCCCTGGCCAATCAATCGGTGCATCTCTAATTTTATAAAGCGTCAATAATACTTTTTGTGCACAAAAATGACTTTATTCAACAATTTCGTTCTAGCCTGTGTTAGTTCTCCTATTATTTTCTCCTATGTTGTAAACAGTGCAGTGCTTTCGAGTTCTACGGCAGCCGATGCTGTTCACTCGGGAGCTGCACTGTTTTTACAACGTAAACTGCGTACGAGACTGGCACAGGCTAGAACAAAATAGTTGAAAAGATGCTATTTTTACGCACAAAATATTCTCATGGCTTCATAAAATTAAGGTTGAACCACTGGAGTCACATGGACTATTTTAATGATATTTTTCCTACCTTTCTGGACCTTGAAAGTTTTAATTATATTGCTGTCTATGGAGGGGTCAGAGAGCTCTCCGATTTCATCAAAAATATCTAAATTTGTGTTCCGAAGATGAAGGTCTTATGGTGCACTCAGATATATCGTACAGCTCCGGGTATCCACATATGATTTTGTCCTCATTGTTGTCACTACTAGAGCAAGCTCCTGATTGGTTAACGTGGTTCAACTTGCTCGATTCACACGAATTAGGCAGCGCGAATTGAGCGTTTCAGGCCGATTGATGCACGAAACGCGTGATTCGCACTAATCGAGCAAGTTGAAAAATCAGAACTTTGGCAGATATTCACACCACGTTAACCAATCCGGAGCTTGCTCTAGTAGTGACAGCTGTACGATACATCTTCGTACTTTATAGAACAGGAATAAAAGGGATCTTGCTTGGAAGAAAGTGAATGAGGAGGGTGGACAATCTGGTAAGTTGTAAAAAAACGCTCTTTACTCAATTTGAGCTATACATAGGGTGATTGGGACACTTTTTCCAAGTCCTCTCAATGGCAAAAAATGTCCCAATCACCCTGAATTCACCCTATTGAGACTACATGCTAGTTAAAACCGGCGAATTGAACATATTCGCCATATTCTAAAACAATCCATGTCAGCCATTTCGCAACGAGACGGGCCGGCTGGCAGAAGCCCCTCCCATGACGCGAATTCGCGTCTGTTGTGAAGTGAATGTCACACACTCATTCTATCCCAATTTGCACCGCAATAACAAGTGTACAGCTGATTGTCACGGCCACTGCTCTTGGTTTCTCTGTTGCTGTTGTTGTTGTGCTCCCCCTATAGGTGCGTTGCAGTGCAGCGGAGGATAAATCAGTTTAATCAGAATACACCGGGGTACAGGTGTGCCCTGTCTGGATAAAGCAGCCTGGCTCACTTTCATGGCGAGCGATTTTCTCCCTTCACCCGAGGCCCTGGCGGAGACGGACGCGGCCGAGTGCTTAGAAAGGCTCGACGACGTATTTGTTGTGGTTGACTGATTGAAAATAAATTTGTTGTTGTAACAACAACAACCGCCCTCGTCCCCTGCTCTTTTATTGTTTCCCCCTGTCCGGGCGTAACACTGATGTACACACAACTACTGTCCGAATTCGCTCACTTGTTTTCATTCACTCCTTCAGGTGAACTGTATTAGTGGATTAAAGTAGGGAATAGTGAATGAGGTTTTAGGGGGCAATTTCGGATTCAACCAAAGTCGAGTATAAACACGTCCCCAAACGAACGAGGCGCGCATGCGCTGTCAGCGGAGGCTCGCACTGCGGAGCCAGACGAAAGTAAAACAAGGCTGGTATTACCTGTCTTGGGGGGACGACAGTCTTGCAGATGACATTGGTCTGACAATGGTCAGACTTATAAAATCCTAAAAACTGCCATACTGGCGAGCTGCAGTGTTGAATTTTGTTGACGAACAATTTTTCATAATTTTCGCCAACAACCTTTTTTCACTGACGATAACGAGACGATAACTAAATAAAAACTAGTGTTGGATGAATAAAACTATGACGAAAATTTACTGTCATTTTCGTCAACAAATAAAAACGAGACGAAAATGTTAGGGAGGGTCGATTAGGGAAGAGATCCAGTCAGAACTGATGTAACCCGTGTAACAGATGCGCACATTTGAGTTGAACTGATCTAACCGCTGGACAACACGGCGCTGTTGCGCTTCTACAGGCTCATCCCCAGTCCAGCGCTCCAGAGCGGCTCAATCAATGAATAGCGCACATTTATGCCAGTCAATTGTTTATTAAAGGAGCTGTATGTAGGACTGTGGCCAAAACTGGTACTGCAATCACTTTCAAATTACTGTAGTGCTGTGTATCCCTCTCCCCCTCCCCCCTGACTCGAGGTTGCCAGATAGGCTGCAGGATCCAGCGGGAACGTAGGCTGCTACACGGAGCTTTCAATGGCAAGTGACGAGTCGTACACAGTAAGTTTTTTTTTCTTTCCTTTTATTATGTTTATGCTTCAAGAGCGATGTTTTGTGAAGTAATTATGAATCGCAAAAATTTACTAATGGCGATTAGCCAAATATAATCGTAAATATGAACGCTCGTATGTGACAGTACATTCCCACATGAAAAATACTATAGTATATTATATTAAAATTACAGCAAAATTAATCTAGTAAATACTTTTTGATCTGTATTGTCTGGAAGATGGTTATTTACGTATACACAGAGATTACAGAAATTATGTGTTGGTGGTAGCTGAAGTTAGAGAGCCAGGAGATGATAACAGACAATTTAGGTAACGTTATGCTGCTTATCGTCAATACATCTTTGCCATAATAGGCGTGCTAATGTTGTTTTCATCAGCGTCTCAGCATAATGACAGAGAAACGGGCTCTGATAATGCATTACTAATGTTAGCAATGACGACTCGCCATTTTTATTTACCAAACAATTCCTTAACGTTACCTTTTCAATTCAATGACCCACCTCCTCCATCTGCGCTAACCTAACGTTACTTTGCATGAACATGCACAACTTTGTTCGACTGTCGTGAATATTTGAAATGTCCATTTACATTAAGTACAAGTTAGCCAAACATAGATGAACCTTAACGTTACCTGTCCAGGAGAAAATTAGCAACGTTGGCGTCTGTCTTCAAATACTTCTCCGTTTTCAGCCGTCTCCATCTTTCAAAGGCATCTCCTATATAAATCCTTGTTTTATTTCGGACACTGTCACGACGTTTTTCTGATTCATATCGAGGTCGTTTAGGTTTCGTAAAGTTAGACATTGGTTATCCAAAAAGTTTGTAGCTGCAGCTGTGGTAACTAGCAGAGCTGGCAACCCGAATGCAGAAACACTACTGACTTCGTGATTGGTAGATGGGTGGAGGGCGGTGCTTCAGGCCAAAACACAACATGTCAACATCAACATCAGTTGAGGGCTGCAACTTCAATTTTAAAATGACAATATCTTGGCCGGACAACTGTTGTCAGTGATATAAGTACTTGAAATTAACATGATTTCTTAATGTCTATTGACATATTAGGGCCATTTTATGATTAATTGAAATACATTTCTTACATACAGTTCCTTTAACTAATGCTGATGAATAATGACAATGTTTACTTTACGATGTTTATATAGTAATATGTTTTAGACGGTTGTAACAATGCATATTTTATCTCCTGAACTTGAATGAACTCCTGCAACTGCAATAGAGGCGCAGACGATTCAAAATAAGAGTCAATGTGTATTTAGAGCTTGTTTATAATTTAAAAGTCATGAATTATATATTCGTATTTGGTAACACAATAAACTGTATTTCATTTAATTCCCATTTAATTCATAGTCAGGAGAAAAGGCCAGTATTTGACAGATATTCAATAAAGTATCAGGATTATAATAGTTAACTAAAACCATTAAAAAAATAATTACTTGAAATTAAATAAATGTTAACTGAAATAAAAACATTAAAAATAAAATAAAAAAAAAACTTATTTGAAGCTTTAGCTGATATGGCCTACTAACTAAAACAGAAATACAAAGTTATAAAAACTATATAGATGTTTTTAAAAAACACAAAGTGAATTGAGCTCTCTTTCGTGTATTTTCAATGTCAAAAACAAAATGATGTCAAAATTAAATGGAGCTCAAATGCTTAATGTATTACAATTTAACTAAACTCATTAGATTTTAGGAGACTAAATCTACAGTAGATTTAGTCGACTAAAACTAGACTAAAATTAAAAACAATTCAGGTGACTAAAAAATGACTAAAACTAAATGGCATTTTAGTCAAAAGACTATGACAAACTAAATCAAAATTTGCTGTCAAAATTAACACTGGCGAACTGACTTGTTTTCCTTTTTTATCAACAATTTCTTCGCTCGCTGCGGCACTCATTTTCCACTTATCACTCCGCGACGGTTCTGTTTACTGAAGAATTGATCCAACACGAGACAACGATATGGCGCAACCAAACGATGATAGTTACATGATTGGCTGTTAGCCTGTCAATCCACACGTCGCTTGGTTACCAGAGAGCGAGTGCCTTTGATCATGCAACCAAACTTGTTTCGCAACCTCTGTTTTTTTCCGACGAAGAAAAAAAAAAAATCGAATGCATTTTTTATTGATAACGATTACATGTTTATCGCGATACGTATCGTTATCGTTTTATCGTCCAGCCCTAATTCATTGTATAATATTAATTATAACTTACATTCTCAAACTTCTTAATGTGGCTGTATGTGAGCAGGTCCGCTTCTCGAAAGTCAGATTCTGGGTCCAGTGCCTCGCCGACCAGACCCTTCCAGAAGGAGCTGAGTAGATCCAAAGGCAGAGGTACATCTGCCCGGATAGCAATACCAAGCAGTTGGCCAAAGAAATTCAGTAGCTGCTCTTCAGCATAAGTGATGGGGCACGGTGTCAGAATGTACTTCCCCTGCAACACACCCACAACAAAAGTCAAGCTGTGTTCACATGTGCCAGCATACTGTAGCACATAAAGGAAGGTGGAAAAAATGAACAGATCAAACCTTATTGCGATTTGCTGCAGCACTGGGGCAAGGGAGGAGCAGTGAGAGCGCCGAACTTTGCAGCTCCTTACAGACTTGCCACAAGAAATGCCTGAACGATCCACCTGAGCAAATATGACATGTAAGAAACAAAAACTTGAGTCAAGTCAGTGTTGCTATTATTAACCAAAACTTTTGTTTTCGTAAATGGAAATAAAGCTGGAATAGAACAAAATATAATAATTAGAAGAAAAACTGAAATGAGTTAAGTTTGAGTTGAAGTATTCAAATTACTAAAACTAAACTGAAATAAAATAGAAATATTAAGATAAACAAAAACTTTCAAAAAATAGAAAAGTTGCCTTTGCAACTAACTGAAATAAAAATAAGTTTAAGTACTCATATTATGAAAACTAAAACAATTTAAATAAAGCTGAAATAAAATAAAATAGAAATATTAGATGAAATATTTCAGCTTAAACAACTTCACATAAAATTTTGAAGAGTTGCCTTTACAACTAACTGAAATAAAATAAGTTAAAGTACTAAAATTACTGAAACTACAACTGAATTAAAATAAAGGTAAAAAAAACTGATGTACTCGTTACATCATCAGAAGAATGGCATCTACGCTAATGATAGTCTCTCTGTTTTATCCAGAGGTTTACTGCAGTCAGCCGGATCCGGGCCGTACCCATGCTGGACCTGCGCCCAGAGAAGACCAACGCATGACCCTGAAGTATCTGCAGAGACCGTGATTAGACTCCCCCTGAAACTGCCTCATCGACACGGCATCCTCAATAAACCCGTCTCCAGCGTGATGACTCCGATTGTTCAAATATTACAATTTAATAATACTTAAATCGATATGTCATCCGCAATAAACCCGTCTCCAGCGTGTTGCCTCCGATCATTCGAATATTGCACTTTAATAATTATTTAATCAACATCATCCTCAATAAACCCGTCTCTAGCATGTTGCCTCCGGTCCTTCGAATATTCCGATCTATTTTGACCTCTGACCTGTAAAGTTGCCAGAATAATAATAATAATAATAATAATAATAATAATAATAATAATAATAATAATAATACGCTGTTTGTTAATTGGCCAGAGGAGAACTGGCACCCCGACTGAGCCTGGTTTCTCCCAAGGTTTATTTTTCTCCATTAGGTCACCTAATGGGGTTTTGGTTTCCTTGCCGCTGTTGCCTCTGGCTTGGCTTGCTCAGTTGGGACACTAAATTTTTCTAAAATTTTCAACTAAATATCCAAATAAATCTAATTATTAAACTAAATTAACTATATAAACTAAATTACTGATCTAATTACTGATCTAAAGCCCACACTGCCACTGTATGATAATTTAAATGAACTGATGACATCACCATTTTCTCCAGAATGGCTATACGGCTGAATAAAATTATGCTGCATTATTTTCCTGTTTAACACTGTAAAGCTGCTTTGAAACAATCTGCATTGTTAAAAGCGCTATATAAATAAAGTTGACTTGACTTGACGTGGCAAATAGAAATATTTAAAAAAGCCACAAATATGACAAATTATAATAAAATAAAAAAAGGTAATTCAAAATATTAATAATAGTATATAAATAATACAAAAATAACACTATACCCAACACTAGTCATGCCATTATAAGAAAAAACAGTATATCACACAATAGGAACAGTTGTTATGTTGGAACAGTGATTCTGATTTAGTGTTTGCATGAAAGCAGTGTGTAACACTGACTGGTGCCATGGACCTCCTCCCCGGTGAAGCGGATGTTGAAAGCATAGGTGGGGTCTCCTCCACTGGCTATCCGTACACACAGCTGAGACGACGGGACACATGACAGCTGGCGTGCAGCCTGGCAGAAGTATGTGTTCTCTGCTGCACGAATCTCACCTGTAATAGACGGGTCTAAGTGTGAAGAACTGATAGTGCAAACCCATCTTCTGTGTGTGAGTGATGCTTCATTCACTTTACCTCCCACTATCTCCAGCGGATCGAGTGTGATCTCAGGGGCAGCGTGGTCCGCAGTCCGCTGTACTGTTGCGTTCAGCACCCTGTTCATAACAGTCACTTTGGTGTCGTAAAAAATCAGGCCTACAAATGAAATAAAAAGTGCAAAAAGATTTACTGAGCCTTGTTAAAAAGAAGTGCACTTAATCGTTCTGAAGGTGCACTTGTAGAGTACTTAAAATCTTAAAAGTATATTTTTAAAAACTGTACTTGCAGATAATATAATATTAATGAAAAAAGGCTTACTTAAGAGTACACTTTCATGACTTTCTTAACAAAATGAAGTACACTTTTTAATAATGTAAAATTAAAAGTTTTACTTAAAAGAACATTTTAAATAATTTTAATAATCTTTTGTCATGCTTTAAAGAAATTTTGATGTGTTGACTAACATACTAAAGCACATGTAAAGTACTTAATTATAACTTTAACTGTAGTGTGTCATTTAGGTAATATATTTTAAATGTACAAAATTGCAGCTTCATAATTAGGGTCCAAGCACCGAAGGTGCCGAAAATCATATTATTAGTGACTCTATATACATGAAATTTCAGCCATTTTGCCTAAAATCATCTTAAACTGTATGATTGCTCATTGTTGCAGTTGGTCTGACACTCTCAGCCACGTTGGCATGTCTTGTCATCTTATTTGCGTTTGGCAAATACATTCAAAAACATGACCTACAAGTTTGACATTAAAGTATATTTTAGTTTACCATAAATGCTTGTCAGCACATTCAGCAGTTCACTTTAACTATACTTTTTGGTACTTTTCGATTTATGAACTCAATCCTGTACAAAAATTCATGTGTTCCTTTTTTGGATTACTGACCTTTGGCCTCGCACAGAAGGGTCGCTATGCTGTTTTGATAAGTTTGCGTCAGCCTTAGCTCTACTAATGGCAGGAAGAAGCTCTCCAATGTGCTGTTGAGTGACTGCAGTAAAGCAAACCGCAGTCGCAAACTCTCAACTGGAACACCTGTGTGATCAGAATTACATTCAATGTATATCCGGATTAAAAACTTGGTGACTGTACAATCTGCAATTGCATGAAAACATCTCACAATCCAAATCTAACAGCATAACGTAATACGGAGATGGACTTGCCTAATAAGCATGCGACTTGGGGATCAATGGCATCCTTGGCGTCGACGTAAACTTCATGTGGATGTAGCCGGGCAGGTGTGATGGCCAGATGTCGGCAGAGGCGGTTCACAAACTGGACCAATGCAAAGTCCATCTCGAAGGTCCATTTTCTACTGGCTTTTTGAGCATGACGGGAGTCGATGCATGTACATCTAAAACAAGAAGTCCTTTCTAAAATGACACCACTGAGATCTTCAGAGTTACATTCATTATTCTAGTCATTAAAAAAAGACTATTCCAAAACTCCATCATTAGTTTATTCAGAAACCAGAACAAGAGATCTGCAGAAACATGTACGTAGTAGATGCTTTTTCATATAGTGTGTACTATAGCTGTTTGTGAACATCAAAGGCCAGCAAAGTTTCTAAGATCAAAGTTCATGATGAATGGAGTCATTGCCTCCCAAAAGAATGAACCAATTCTGAACAGCTTGAAATGTGTGATCAGTAGCTAGAGTCTTACTTTATCTATGAACCCATGTAGGTTTGCAACAAATTTGCATAATGCCAGCCTATGGTCTTCATTGGCTGCCAGCGAACAATGTCTATTTTGACTCACCCTCAAACACTGGTTGTAGCTGAGGACTGGAAGAGTTTGGTCTGTGTTGTCGACATGTCAACACAAGATGCTGGCTTCAGCGCTCTTTGCATGCACTCACAAAAAACGAGGACTGAGGATTCGGGCTCGCATTGATTTGGTAAAACAGACACAATCATTACGACTTGTGTCACTGTCTATACAAGTGCTATGGGAGCTCTAGAGCTGAAATTCAGAAATGGTAATGGGAGTTTGTTTATCTTAAGAAATTACTTAACTTCTTTCTTAAGAAGATTTTTGTGAATCTCTCCCATTCTATAAAAGCAGCCCTGAGAAGGTACAAACCTTTCAAAGTGCAGGTCATAACCGCATGCCAGGATTGCACGCCAAACACTGCGAATATCCTGCTTGGCTCTGTCTAGAGTAAACTTGTGGAAACCTTCCAGGGTCAAAAACTTCTCTTCTGGTACTACTGGGATAGAGAAAAGGTGAAATGTTAATAGGAGAAACAAACCAAAGAGCAACAAATATAAATATCAAATCAATTTATATTAAATGAAAATAGCTGAACCTTTTTGACCCACCTTTGTAGGACGAAAGTACATCTTTATATTTAATTTCTAGTGCTGGAGAAAAATTAATCGTGATTAATCGCTGTTTACATAATATGCGTGTGTGTACTGTGTATAATTATTATGAATATATAAATACACACATGCATGTATATATTTAAGAAAGAAAAAAAATAATAATAATAATAATTATATATATATATATATATATATATATATATATATATATATATATATATATATATGTATATATATATATATATATATATATATATATATATATATATATATATATATATATATATATATATATATACACACACCATAATTATACACGGTACACACACATGTAAACACAAACTTTTATTTTGGATGCGATTAATCGCGATACATTTTTCCCCAGCACTAGTAATTTCATAATTACCTCTGTGGTCTTTGAAGTTGCATAATGGTGTAATGGTCAATTTAGCACATTTCAAATATATTCAGTTGATGTAATATTGAATAACACTACAGTTTATAATCAAAGACAGTACATGTGCTTTACATGTTCTTTAATATGTTAGTCAACACTTCAAAATAAGTCTACTTATTTAAAGCACGAGAAAAGATTAAGAAAACAATGATTTAAAAGTGCACTTAAGTGGCCTTTTATTTCATTAATATCATATTATCTGCGAATACGGTTTATTTAAAGTATACTTTTAAGGTTTGAAGTACACAACAAGTGCACATTCAAAACAATTCAATGCAGTTATTTTTCATAAGGTTACCATGTACTGAGTTTATGTTAATTTGTACAGAAACAAACTCAGAAATCAAGAATGTTATAGTAGTAACCTTCAAGCTTTTTGGCAGGAGACTTTTCAGGGTCTTTTTCATCAGGCTTGGTCTTCTCTGGAGATTTTGGCTTGAGGACTGTTTTTTTCTCACTTAGCACAGTTCTGGAGAAACACCATTAACCATGTTGTGAGAACCATGTAAACATTTGATCGTAACTTTAATATGGATTTAAGGTAAGGGATGCTTGCATTAGATAAAAAAATGTTAAATAATTTACATAAATTCACTATGAAAACTGTTTAGCTTTTGGTGGGTTACCAAGTTAAAGGAAAATTACTGGATGAGCCTAAAGTTAGTACTCACCTAACACTGTTTAGCATGGACTTCTCTTTGGTCGGGGGTTTGGTGATGGGTCTTTTTGTGCTGACCACTTTGCCCTGGTGCTGCTCTTTGCCAGCCTTGCTGTGCTTGTTCTTGTTGGGCTTTGCTGTGCCATATTTACGGAGAATCTGCATACACAATTACCAAGATTTTAATTATTTCAGTAACAGACCATTTAATTATAAATAAATAAATTTAAAGGTCCCATGGCATGAACTTTTCATTTTATGAGGTATTTCAACATTAATATGAGTTCCCCTAGCCTGAATATTGTCCCCAAGTGGATAGAAATGTTGATCGGTGTAAACCCGAGTTCTGGCTGTCTCTCTCTGCCTTTGAGAAAATGACAGGCCAGACGAGCCAATCCTGAAGTCTCCTGGTTTGACGTCCAAGCAGGAACGGTTACCTCCCTTTCCTCCGCACAGAGAATCTGGCACGCCCATGCAAACGCCCGAGAGATCATTCCTTGTGAACGAGTGAATGCTGGCAGTTTCTCAGTGTTTGGATGTACAAATGAAAACAGAAGTCTTTTTTCAGTTCCTTCTGATCTGTGATCAGTAATTTCTGATGTGTAGCTAATTATTTATTATTCGTGCACACAATGCGGCTTCTCTCTCTCCAGACAGAACGGTGTTTTCGTGTTTTCTATCTTGTGAGTCAGTGTTTTTGTACGTCCTCGTCGCGTCTATCTGTTCTAAAATGTGCATACAGTCGTGAGTTTCTGCTCAACATCGGCCTCACACACGCCGAAGCTCGGGCTGCACTGGCCGTTGGCCTTCAACATCCCCGACCCCCAGTACTGCATCTGGCCCACAGCCTAGCCCCACAATAAACTGGATTACATTCGATTGCTGCTGTTGTGTCTTTGTTTGCGCTGTGTACTCAACGCGCGTCACTGACGCTTTTATTTTATTTTAAAAATAATGCTATTATCAACACTTACTTTTAACTCGTTCATCTTGACAGCTGTAATGGTACTTTGCATGTGTTACAAAGTTGGTAATAATGATGAAGACGGACTCGGTGTGACTGGGACTCGTGTTTATTCAGAACTCTCAGATACAAACACAATAAACTCGCGCTGACTGACAGCGCTCTCATAACTCAGTAGGTACTATAAATAACTTTGTTAGCGATCGCTGAGCTCCGTCTCTGGTACGTTAGTGATGTCCGGTTCGTGAACGATCTTTCTTTTGAACCTGTTCTTTTTAGTGAACCGAATCAGTTCACCAAATCGGACTGAATCGTTCTAAACGGTTCGCGTCTCCAGTCAGCGCTGATCCATAATTTACTAAAGTTACTAACTTTCTGACATGAGTGACAGTCCCTCCGACTAGAAATAGACTAATAACCTGAAGTATATGCTAGTAACTACAACAGTTCAGACATGCTGAGAACTGATGTGAAGTGAACTCAGGTCCATCCGTCTCTCTGGCAGCTCGTGCCTCGTAGACCAAGTTAAATCACGCCCCCTCCGCTCATTTAAAGCAGCACTAGGTAACTTTTGCTCTCGGGCTCCCCCTACAGTTGGGAAACAGTATTGTTCTCTACTACTGTCGTAAACTCTGTCATCCTACATTAGGGGATGCATATAGCACGTGCATTTGTTGACATGACAACTATGATAGCCCTGAACACTGCAGGAGGAGTTCACATGCAGGTGTTCTGCTTGCGTCGCGTGTGAAATGTCTTCATCCCAGGTACAGTGGCATATGTTTCAGCATGACATATCAATATAATTTCATGGGTTTTTTTTTTTTTTTCAAACGCCAAATGATCGCGATGCTCACGTTTACAAGCCAGCATCATTATAGTAGTCTAGTCTATTGTTTACCGTTTTACAGAATCTATATGATACTTCAATTCAATGTTTGAGTGGTAGGTAATAACATATATCGTCAATATAATATCAAGCTACCATAGATGAATCTTCAAATTTGAAAAGTCGATTTGCATTATAGCTTGAGGCAAGACAAATAAACAAATATCACAGACATGTTAGGTATTGTAACGAGTAGGAAAATATTGTGGCCCCTTTAAGAGCTTTCGCCCCGGTTGGAGCGCCTGCGTTCTGTGTGTGTGTGTGTGTGTGTGAACACTGCGCCTCAAGCTCCCATGTGTGCGAATTATTTTCTGTCTTCTGTTGCTAACATTAATTTATTTTTGTTTTGTTGGGTAATGCTGTGGACGGAAGTGGAGTTTGTGCCGGACTCTTGTGGGGGTTCCGCGGGGAATAAAGTGTGCGCTGTTTGATGTCAATCGCCTCCGTGTTTGCATCGACTCCAGTTGCGTTGAGTGAGCTATCCGTATTTTTCACCCGGACACACGCGTTACAGTATCCTAAAATATGATTTTGTACGTCTTATGTATTTACTTGCGAGAATGTAGCCCCTACCAAACTTGTACACGCCGTTTAGACATAGGCTTACCTAACCCTCGCATGTCCGAATTTAAGGAAGTGGGGGTGATGGTGGAAGTGACGTATATGCCGTAAAGCAGTCGAATTTTGTAGTTCTTTTTTTTCTCGGGTTACTACCCGAAACCCGAAGTTTAAAAGTAGGATTAAAAACGATACAGACCCCGTCAGGCTATGGCAGACGTGTCATTCAACCTATTGTAAGTCGATGTATCATCACAAGAGTCTTGAAAATATATTATGAAGGTTGAAAAGTTACCTAGTGCTGCTTTAAAATACAAAGATGTCAGCCAATCACAACAGTGGGCGTTTTTACTGAAGTCTCACAGCAGACACGCCTCTTGAAGCAGGGCATTCAGCCACAGGTCAAACAGCAGTATTGAAAAAATGCCTTTTATTTCTAAATTATGACATTTTATGATGTAAAAGTCATACTAACAATATAAGTACACCTCAGGAAACATTATAAAATAATAGAAAAATGCCATGCCATGGGACCTTTAAATAAATAAATAAATAAATGTTAATAAATAAATAAATAAATGTAAATAAATAAATAAAACTTCCCGAACTTCCCGATCTCAAATGTTGTGGGTGGGGCTAAGTTCGGCTGGCAACCAGGCTAAACTGTCATTACAATTACTAAAAATGTATATACCTAGATGTAATCTACACATACCGGTATATATAATACTAATATATATATATATATATATATATATATATATACACAGTGAGGAAAATAAGTATTTGAACACCCTGCTATTTTTCTGCTATTTCTCCCACTTAGAAATCATGGAGGGGTCTGAAATTGTTATCCTAGGTGCATGTCCTCTGCGAGAGACATAATCTAAAAAAAAAAAAATCCAGAAATCATAATGTATGATTTTTTAACTATTTATTTGTATGATACAGCTGCAAATAAGTATTTGAACACCTGAGAAAATCAATGTTAATATTTGGTACAGTAGCCTTTGTTTGCAATTACAGAGGTCAAACGTTTCCTGTAGTTTTTCACCAGGTTTGCACACACTGCAGGAGGAATTTTGGCCCACTCCTCCACACAGATCTTCTCTAGATCAGTCAGGTTTCTGGCCCTTCGCTGAGAAACACGGAGTTTGAGCTCCCTCCAAAGATTCTCTATTGGGTTTAGGTCTGGAGACTGGCTAGGCCACGCCAGAACCTTGATATGCTTCTTACAGAGCCACTCCTTGGTTATCCTGGCTGTGTGCTTCGGGTCATGTTGGAAGACCCAGCCTCGACCCATCTTCAATGCTCTAACTGAGGGAAGGAGGTTGTTCCCCAAAATCTCTCAATATATGGCCCCGGTCATCCTCTCCTTAATACAGTGCAGTCGCCCTGTCCCATGTGCAGAAAAACACCCCAAAGCATGATGCTACCACCCCCATGCTTCACAGTAGGGATGGTATATGGAGATAAATGGAGTGGAGGTGGACATTTTAAAGGCAGACTAACAGGTCTTTGAGGGTCAGAATTCTAGCTGCTAGACAGGTGTTCAAATACTTATTTGCAGCTGTATCATACAAATAAATAGTTAAAAAATCATACATTGTGATTTCTGGATTTTTTTTTAGATTATGTCTCTCACAGTGGACATGCACCTACGATGACAATTTCAGACCCCTCCATGATTTCTAAGTAGGAGAACTTGCAAAATAGCAGGGTGTTCAAATACCTATTTTCCTCACTGTGTGTATATATAAATATATATATAGTATTATATATATATGTGTAGATTACATCTAGGTATATACATTTTTAGTAATTGTAATGACAGTTTAGCCTGGTTGCCAGCCGAACTTAGCCCCGCCCACAACATTTGAGATCAGGAAGTTCGGTCTGGACTTGATCCGTTGTGGAGAAGATATGCTTGAACCAATAAAATTGTCAGGGCGGGCTTTATACGATGATGGACAGATGATCAAGAGTAACGTAATCATTCACGTCACCGAAAAGCGCTTGGGTTGAATTCGTTCTAATCCTAAACGGAGAACTTGTTCGTATATGCATTCACCTTTACTATTTCTCTCAAAAATTATGATCGTGTTGGTAAATACTCCTTAAATTCTTAAAACACCAGCAAAGATAGTTTAAACTCATCTTCTTCTACTTCTTCCAGCATGCGTGCAGTTGAGTTCTGTTGACAACTATGCGTCGCTCTGATTGGTTGTAGGTCTATCCAATTGAGTGCAGAGGCATTTTCGCCCCCATAATCACAGCCCAATGGAGCAGTAGACGACTCATATTCTGACTCGAATCTGAGTATGACGACATCAGGCTAATGACAGTTATCAATTGCCATTAGAATTTAGCAAAATGCATGAGGAAGACCAACCATATGCATATAGCGGACTTTATAATTATAATACAAAATAATAAATAGGTTTCATGATCAATTAAAACATTTAATATTATTAAATGAATTACTATTCTGAGGACATCACCTGTGTGAGCTGGTCATCAAGCACCTTCTTGGGAGGCCGTACGTGTGTAAAAAACACATGGAGCAGGTTTCCTGGTGTCTGAGAGTTGATCTGCTCTTTGCTGAGGTAAATGTCTGATACTTTCACAGGTTTTGTTGGTATGGGGCTCAGCACTTGCTCTGCATATGTGCAGCTCTTAAAGATGTCTGTTAGAACATCACGTGCCCCAGGAACCAGTTTGTCTCCTATAAGCACAAAAACTAATAATACATCTAACAAACTTGATATAAAATTAAAGCAAACCCTTGCAAAAAGAATCACAGAATTGGGTTATTTTAGACTTTCATTCTATGATAAAAAAAGCAACCAACCTCTGATAGATTTATCAAGGAAGTACTCTTCAAGAGCAGAACTCCCTTGAGTGTCAAATAAACTCTGATTTACACTTGAGGCGGTGAGGATCTCCTCATTGGTCATTTCCATTAGCTCCTCCTCCCTTTCGAGATTGGAAAGGCCAATGAGATCACTGCTGTTGAAAAGACTGGCCCGAATCTTCTCTACCTGAGCCCGCGCCCTTACCTGTACAGCAAAAGCAAAAAACAGTAACATTATTGTGTATTTAATTAATTTTTGAAAGGCTGTGAGCAAGATGGAGCAGAACAATGGAAATTAAGCATATCTCTGTCTTAAAAGTATAGTTCACCCAAAACTGAAAATTAGCCCATGATTTACTCACCCTCAACCCATGCTAGGTGTATATAACTTTCTTCTTTCAGACGAATACAATCAGAGTTATTAAAAAATGTCCTGGCTCTTTCAATATTCTGACGAAATATTGAAGCCCATAAAAGTGCATCCATCCATCATAAACGTAATCCAAACGGCTCCGGGGGGTTAATAAATGCCTTCTGAAGTGAAACGATGCATTTATGCAAGAAAAAAAAAAACCTGACCTGATGCATGACATATTGGCGAACGCGGAAGCGCTGAGGATAGAGCAAATCAAAACAACGGTCACGAATTAGAAGTCTAAAATGAGAATTGTTAAAGAGAAATGCCGCAGGATTTCGATATAAGAGAAGAGGATCTTGAGTTTGTTGCCCAGCCCTATTTGTTTTAACTGTGCGAGGTCTCAAAGCTTATGCTACTCCTACATTGCATCAGGGGTAACTCTTTTGGCGTAAGTCAACTTGCGTAGGCCGTCTGCCAGAAGCTAGTTATTTTAGTTTTTAAAGTTTAAAACATGGATATTTGCTTCAAAATGTAATCCTCCATTCACTGCCATTATAAAGAAGAGCCAGGACATTTTTAAACTCCGATTGTATACGTCTGAAATAAGAAAATCATATACACCTAGGATGGTCTGAGGGTGAGTAAATCATAGGGTATTTTTTATTTCTGGGTGAACTATCCCTTTAACATTGGCCTCAGAATAGTAAGAGCACACACAGTACACAGTACACTGCACTGCACAGGAACAGTCCATGGAAAAAAATGAATTTGAATGAATGGTTTACCATACTAATAAACTCTTATTTAACCCTAACTATGAACAATAGTAATAATGATGCATGCAAGCAACACTCTTATTATCATTGCTGGTGTTTTATAAAAAGCAAATGTCCCACCCACCTCTATGACAGCATAGCCTTTGATTGGTCGTGTCACACTGGCATGGATGTCTGGCGAGGCAACCGTGTACATGGAGCTTCCATCTGAGACTGATGTTGCACCACTATCCAGCTGCTCCCCAAGGCTGCCGAGACTACCTTGACTTCCTGTGCTACAAAGAGACACATCCAGACTCTCCTGACTGGACACCGTGTGGGGATCCAGGGGTGCTTGTGGCTGGGAAGGTGCAGTTTGCGAGGTCGCCAACTCTTGGTTTACCAGCAGATCCCCAGCAGACCTGGAGGCTTCCTGTAAAGACGTCTGGCTTGCTGAAGCCGAGGCACTCATGCTCATTGCTGGCGTTGAACTGTTGCTATTTGGGCTTCCTGCAGTGCAATCTCTTTTTGCATCATGGGGAATACCTGGAGTTTCAGCTTTGGCTTTTTTAGGGTCTTCCTCCTGAACTGGAATAAAGATCTCATCTTTGAAGAGACCACCATGCGCATTGCAAGCCCTTCGGATTGCATTGCGAACCACGGATTCCTCCAAGTGAGATGGGATTCCTGAGAGCACGAGCAAGCGGCTGTGAGCAGTGGAGCCTACCAAGGCTTGGCAAGCATCTGCAACGGCATCTCCAGTGACGCCCAGACCTTGTGGGTCTTTGTTAGCAAGGTGCCGTAAAATCAAGAGTAATGTCAACCCACGGTGAAACCACAACATGTCTTCTGGCTTCCCTCCAGCCATGTTTAGTAAAGCATTATCACATTCTGATGGTCTCGTGCCACATCCAGAACCATGTTTTCCTGAGACAGCAGTTGCAGAAGTAACAGTGACTGCTGCCCGTTCTCGCTTTAGCTTCACTTTTTTGCGCTTCGAAAGCAAACTCGGACTTTGCGGCGTCTGGCCTGGTGAGGATGACGAAGACGACGAGGAATCACTACAGTTGGTGGTGCTCGTAGACGAAGGGGCGCCTACTACCGACATCCCTGCTCCTGTACTGAGTGGCAGAGTCACTTCAGCGACTGCCAGGCACACTTCCATCAGGGCATGGAAGTACGTAGAGAAGCGGCTCCGCTCGGCAGAGAGAGCGATCGCTCCACCGCTACCCGTTGCGGAAGTGCAGGAACCGCCACTAACTAACCCCCAACTTTGGGTCTCGTGGTCGTAAAGCTTTCGTAGTTCAGTTTGAAGAACCATGAGGACTGTAAGGCAGGGGTTGAGAAGCAGTGTAATGTGGCTGGACAGGCCCGAAGGAGTCTTGTGCCGCTCAAATGCGTGGATCTTGCGGAGAAGCTCTGCAAGCAGGTGGAAGATCAGCTCCTTGATGCACGGAGCAAGATCGGTGGTCCACAAAAGGCCACCTAAACAAAGATAAAGCAAGTGTGACACACAAGGAGTTGCATCAGCAGTTTTCTATATTCTATATACACACATATACATATATATACACATACACACACACACACACACACACACACACACACACACACACACACACACACACACACACACACACACACACACACACACACACACACACACACACACACACACACACACACACACACACACACACACACACAGGTGCTGGTCATATAATTAGAATATCATCAAAAGTTGATTTATTTGACTAATTCCATTCAAAAAGTGAAACTTGTATATTTTATTCATTCATTACACACAGACTGAAATATTTCAAACGTTTATTTCTTTTAATTTTGATGATTATAACAGACAACTAAGGAAAATCCCTAATTCAGAATCTCAGGAAATTTGAATATTGTGAAAAGGTTCAATATAAGACACCTGATGCCACACTCTAATCAGCTAATTAACTCAAAACACCTGCAAAGGCCTTTAAATGGTCTCTCAGTCTAGTTCTGTAGGCTACACAATCATGGGGAAGACTGCTGACTTGACAGTTTTTCAAAAGACGACAATTGACACCTTGCACAAGGAGGGCAAGACACAAAAGGTCATTGCAAAAGAGGCTGGCTGTTCACAGAGCTCTGTGTCCAAGCACATTAATAGAGAGGCGAAGGGAAGGAAAAGATGTGGTAGAAAAATGTGTACAAGCAATAGGGATAACCGCACCCTGGAGAGGATTGTGAAACAAAACCCATTCAAAAATGTGGGGGAGATTCACGAAGAGTGGACTGCAGCTGGAGTCAGTGCTTCAAGAACCACTACGCACAGACGTATGCAAGACATGTTTCAGCAGTCGCATTCCTTGTGTCAAGCCACTCTTGAACAACAGACAGCGTCAGAAGCGTCTCGCCTGTGCTAAAGACAAAAAGGAAGAAAAGTGGTCCAAATTTATGTTCTCTGATGAAAGTAAATTTTGCATTTCCTTTGGAAATCAGGGTCCCAGAGTCTAGACTCTAGAGGAAGAGAGGAGAGGCACACAATCCACGTTGCTTGAGGTCCAGTGTAAAGTTTCCACAGTCAGTGATGGTTTGGGGTGCCATGTCATCTGCTGGTGTTGGTCCACTGTGTTTTCTGAGGTCCAAGGTCAACGCAGCCGTATACCAGGAAGTTTTAGAGCACTTCATGCTTCCGATTGCTGACCAACTTTATGGAGATGCAGATTTAATTTTCCAACATGACTTGGCACCTGCACACAGTGCCAAAGCAACCAGTACCTGGTTTAAGGACCATGGTATCCCTGTTCTTAATTGGCCAGCAAACTCGCCTGACCTTAACTCCATAGAAAATCTATGGGGTATTGTGAAGAGGAAGATGCGATATGCCAGACCCAACAATGCAGAAGAGCTGATAGCCGCTATTAGAGCAACCTGGGCTCTCATAACACCTGAGCAGTGTCCCAGACTGATCGACTCCATGCCACGCCGCATTGCTGCAGTAATTCAGGCAAAAGGAGCCCCAACTAAGTATTGAGTGCTGTACATGCTCATACTTTTCATGTTCATACTTTTCAGTTGGCCTTTCTTTGTTTTGGTCTTAAGTAATATTCTAATTTTCTGAGATACTGAATTTGGGATTTTCCTTAGTTGTCTGTTATAATCATCAAAATGAAAAGAAATAAACATTTAAAATATATCAGTCTGTGTGTAATGAATGAATATAATATACAAGTTTCACTTTTTGAATGGAATTATTAGAATATCATCAAAAAGTTGATTTATTTGACTTATATGACCAGCACCTGTATATAATTACACTTTTTTTGTTGTTGAAAAGAACACTTTTTATTCACACAGTACTCCTAACCAACTAAATTTTACCTTTAAAATTAACAAAAACTACCAAACCCTTCATCTGTCTCAAATCAACACATTCTTCCATAACACTAGCAGCAAAGGTTGTAACTCAACAAACACACTTTGTCACTCATAAAACAATGATCTTAAAAACACTAACAGGTAGCATTACACTGTTTTCATTTTTGTTTTTTACAACACAAGAACAACACTACTGTTTAGAATTCCCTTCAGTATGTGTTACATGGTCCATGTTTATACAACGTTTAAAAAATATTCCAAAGATGTCCCCATTTGTATAGATAGCAGTGCAATTGAAAGACTAACACTTGTGAAGGTGTTCAGCTACATCTCAATTGTTTTGATAGTCTTTCATTTTTTTAGATTTGGAAAATATTTCAATTCAGCATTACTTTAGAAATGTAGCAAATTGCTGTCTTATTCTGTTTTGAATTACTGTAGATAACGCTTTGAACTTAAGTTGAAGAGATTCGAAAAGAGTGTGTACATTCTAATTTCCCTGCATTTATAGATATTTGACAGTGGCTGTGTCTAAGTGAGAAAATAATTAATACACAGTCTGTATTTGTCACTGAATGCATTTTTTTGACAAAGCAATGATAAATGATACACAGTTGAACCCACATAGACTGCTTTTGAGCTGACTGTGTGAAGACTTTTGAAAAAGTGACCTAACCATAACCATAATGATAACTGTATTAGCGTCCACACCAACAAAAGATAACAGTGTGTGCTGTAGGTTTGTTGTCTGCTGCTTTAAATGCTCAAGCTCTTTAAAACAGAATGGATTCTGATTGGAGGTCAATGTTTTTATCATTTATCAGCTGGAAAAAAAGTGATTCCAATGATATAATTTCTCTGTGCCTTTATCGTTACAGTTGTAGTGTGGACTATTTGTTTATATTTAGAATGATTTTTACAACTATAGCTTTATCATTATAGTTATTGTCCTTGGTGTGACTTTAGCGATTGTAAAAAAAAAAACTATAATAGTATGTTTCCTGGGATCCTTGGAAAAAAATAAATGAATATTTCTCACCTAACAGCTCTACAACCTGCATAAGCACAGAAGAGGGCACAGTGTCCAGCTCATCCTCAGAGCGGTCAATCGTTTCCCCTATGGTGTAGGTTAGCAGCTGTTCAGCAAAGGCCATAGCCAAGGGAAATTCAAGAGGCAACGAGTGCAATACCAGCACTGCACCAGGAGGGGGAGATACACCTGCTGACAGGACCAGAAAATGAATTAAAGTCGGCATGAAGCGAAAACTCACCCTCTATTTTCTAAATATATCTGATTGATCTCATGCTGCGGTCACAGGACTTTGATAGATAAGATTTCTACGGAAACTGCAACGGTTGTAATATGACATCACACTCTGAAGAGTGTAAAGGTATGATTAGTATAAAGTATGACTTTTTATCTAGTATGATGTCAAAATATCTACACCACTTTACTGAAACATTGAAATCCTGCAGATTTAAAGTTTGTGTTCTTTTAATTCAGCTAAGAGGTCACTCAAGTCAGAGTTCACCAAACGTAGCAAAATTTGCATGAGCTTGCATTTGCATGCATATTAAAGGAAGTCAAGTCAATGGAATGAAAAGTATAGTGTGACCGCTCTTTAATGTGAAAGATTACTTTGTTTATGTTTCAGTTTTCAAAAAAGCTAGTCATTTTTAATCAAAATATCATAACTCGACCTTCCGGTGAAACGTCAGACTTCACTCTGGTGATGCAAACCAATTGCAAAGATCATATAAATACTGTATATATAACTTATTATAATGTGTTTTTCAGGTATGTGGTGTAGAGCTTTTTTTCCTTTTGTGAAACATAAAATGCACTCAAAAAGAGTACTTATTATGAAAGTGTGCACTACATGTAATGTTTTCAGACACATAACTGCATGTTAACTGTAATAAAATTAAAATGTATCATTTTAAATTTATATTCAACTTTAGAGTGCTTTTTTGACCCACTAGGACTAAGACTAGGACTTCTTTATATGTAATTTTATAATTATATTGTTTTTTTAAATATGTTTAAAATATACCGCTGAACTTACTGACAAGCATTTATGGTAAACTAAAATATACTTTAATGTAATTTCTGTTGAAACTTGTGTTATATATTTAAATATATGAAGTTGCAATTTACTACATTTAAAATATATTTATGTTAAATGTAATCTAGAATAACACTACAGTTAAAAATACAATCAAGTACTCTATATGTGCTTTAGTATGTTGGTGAACACATCAAAATGAGTGCACTTCTTTAAAGGACGACAAAATGTTATTAAAATAATGATTTAAATGTACTTTAAAAAGAAAACTTTTAATTTTACATTATTACAATGTGCACTTAGAGAAAAAGTGTACTTAGGTGTGTTAAACACTACAAGTGCACTTTAATACAATTAAGCACATTTATTTTCACAAGGGATAAAAAAGTGGCCACTTTGCTATTGTGCATTAGCCAAGACCTTATGGGGCAGCTGAAATCCGAAAATGTATGTAACAATGTAACATGTTTTTGACATGCCTAGTTTGACATGCACTTTGTCAGTGGGGATGATGATGCTGGGATACTGGTTGGCTGTGGGTGGAGGGGTGAGTCCTGTGTTAGACGGGGAGGCGTTCAGCGGGTAGCACACTGCTTCCATCAGATTCAGCTGGCCGTTTCGTCGCACCTTGTGACCAAGTCCGTATACCATAACACGAGTCCAAGGGGCCTTGTATAGAGAGGAACTAAGAAAAAAAAAATGCACACGAGCATATAGAATTTTACACTTTCACTATGCAAAGCTCCCTGCTTAGTGCAACCAGACTAATGAAAGTAAGATGCAAAAACAGATCATTCAGACATAATATTATAAATTATATTATTAATCAATATGAACTCACTCTTTGCGGCAGCTGATTTGGCTCTCTTTGCAAGAGACGAGCACAAAGGCAGCACCGGGGAAGTTCACGTCCATGCTGACCTTGGACTCAGTGATGGGAAACTCTTCCAGTGTAAACTGTTCAGGTGCACTCTGAATTTTCCGCAAACATAAAAGAACATAACTACAATTGTAACAACTAATAATAATTTAACAGAGTGCAATTTCATGACTGTTTCTTAACACACTTAAGTACACTTAAGTCAACTTTGAAATAATGTAAAATTAAAAGGGTTAAACTTTATTTTAAGGTGTTCTTGTTACAGTGCAATTTACAGTACATTTAAGTAATAAGTAATATTAATTAACTAAATGTTCTTACTATAGGGTAGGGTTAGGAATGTGGTTTGGTTTACGGTTAGTTAACTTAGTTATTTCTACAGTAAATACATAAGTAAAGTAAGGACACTGTAAAATAAAGTGTTCCCATTAACAGTTTTACAGTTATCGCTTCCAACCAGCTTCACAATAACAAACAGTAAAATAACCAAATGTTATAAAATTAATAAATTATGGAAACTTCTATTTTATTTTTTGAATGTCTATACAGTTTTTATATTAGCTTATTTCAGTTTAAGTGTTATTTTAGTACATCAAGGTAAATTTTTATTAATAATGTTTCTTTTACTTCAAGTAACAAAATTATTTTTTAATGGTTTTAGTTTTAAGTATAATAACCCTGGTTCAAAATAATTATGTTTTAATAATGGTTAAATTAATTTAAATAGCACAGAACATAATGGTTGATTTGTAGTGAATAATGCAGTGATCTGCCTGATTTTAAGTGCATTCAGTAATGTTCAAATAATTGTAAATATCTAAATTATAGATGTCTTTCTGAACACAAAAAGAGAAAATAATATGAAGAGAAAAATAGTTTTACTTTTTTGAGAAGGCCCTTAATTTGCACAAAATGTTGTTTTCTTATTTATCTCTACTTTCTTTCTGCCTATTACTTTTATCTTACACAAATCATGGTTTTCAGAATAATATACCATATCCTCTAGAAAAAATAAGTTGTGAGGCATTAGTACCTGAAGGAAACAACAGATCTGTTTAGTGAGTTCGAGAAGGCTGTCTTCGCCCTGGTGTAGAGCTCTGCTGATGGCCACCGTTAGCCATTCACGAATGTTCTGTGCGTTTCCCTGATAGAAGAGCTCAGTCGGGGAGCAGCTCTTCCCCTGCAGCTCGTGGAGAACAGACTGAGCCAGCAGAATAGAGTTAGAACTGATTCTGCCATCTACAGAAGACAAGGGGAAATGAACAAATACAGAAGAGTTTAATGAAAAATGTTTTCCTAGTATGTATAAGGTAACAATTTACAAATAAGGTTGCATTATCTAACATCAACTAAGATTAAAAAAATGCTTTACAAGTATAATTTTTTTGTTCGTTCAAGGCAAGGCAAGGCAAGTTTATTTGTATAGCACATTTCATACACAGGGGCAATTCAAAGTGCTTTACACAGAAATGAAGTTAAAATATTCATAAGTGAATACAATAAAAATATACATAGTATAACAGTTATAGTGGGAATTAAAAGAAAATATAAAATAAAGATGAAATCCCCTACCTGGGGTGGAAGAAAATGGAGAGTCAGGTTTACTTTAAAAATATTTGTCAGGTAACTGTGCGTTTAGACAGTACCCTTACAGACAAATCTTCTTGGCCTAACTTGAGGGCGTTCTCTAGATGTTTTACCCGTCAGAGCAGATCTAAACGGGTCTTCCTCGCACCGGAGCGAGTACTCAAAAAATATTTGTCAGGTAACTGTGCATTTAAACATTACCCTTACAGACAAATCTTCCCGGACAGGAACACCGGGGCTATCTCTACTTTGTTCGACCGTCAGAGCGGATCTACACGGTCCTTCCTCGTACTACCAAGGCTATACAGATCTATATCCGTCAGAGCGGATCTAAACGGATCATCCTCGCACCGGAGGGATTTCGATTTAGCGCTCCCCCGTCTCTCAACCTCTTCCACCCAGTCAGCCTTAAACAAAATAAAAAATAAATGAATAAAAAGTATAATTAAAACAGAAATAAAGTTAAAATATTCATAGAATAAAAAGTAAAATGAACACAGTAAAAGCATAGGATAAGGTGCAATCAGTCGGACATATAGTAGCAAAGCTCATTCATTAAATGCATAGCTAAACAGATGTGTTTTGAGTCTGGATTTGAAAGTGGCTACTGTTGGAGCACATCTGATCTGTTCAGGAAGCTGGTTCCAGCTACGGCTGGCATAACAGCTAAAAGCAGACTCTCCTTGCTTTGAGTGAACCCTTGGTATTTCTAATTGACTTGATCCTGATGATCTGAGTGATCTGTTGGGTTTGTATTTAATCAGCATATCTGCAATGTATTGAGGTCCTAGGTCATTGAGTGACTTATATACAAGTAATAGTACTTTAAAATCGATCCTAAATGTAACTGGAAGCCAGTGTAAAGACCTGAGGACTGGTGTGATATGGTCATATTTTCTGGTTCTGCTCAGGATCCTGGCAGCAGCGTTCTGTATGAGCTGCAGCTGTCTAATGGTCTTTTTGGGAAGGCCGGTGAGAAGACCATTACAATAGTCCACCCTGCTGGTGATAAAAGCATGAACGAGTTTCTCTAAGTCTTGCCTGGAAACAAAGCATCTAATTCTTGCAATATTTTTGAGATGATAGTAGGCTGATTTAGTTATTGCTTTGACATGACGACTGAAACTCAGGTCTGACTCCAAAATCACATGCTAATTTCAATATTTACTAATACATTATCAAAATCAAAAATGTTATTTGTTCATATTATTTAACGGACCTGAGCTGACATGAACTAACAATGAACAGTTGTATTTTTATTCATTTTTGTTAAAGATTAACTCGGTACCTTAATGTATTGCTCATTGTTAGTTAATGTATTAATTAATGTTAACAAATGGGAGCTTATTGTAGTGTTAACATGTATTAAAATATAAAATTGGAATTTGGACCAAACAAGATGGCACACAAGTTGTCAGTGTTGGGGAAAGTCAATTTAAAAGTAATGCATTCCAATATTGCCTAAAAAGTCAATTCAATTGAGTTACTTTATATGTAAAGTAATGAGTTACGTTACTTTTGTGTGGCTTTTCCCTCACCTGAGACTTGATCTCTTCCAGGCCTTGCAGGTGTTTTTTAAGAGCTTAAAGGATTAGTTCACTTCAAACTGAAAATTTCCTGATAATTTACTCACCCCCATGCCATCCAAGATGTTCGTGTCTTTCTTTCTTCAGTGGAAAAGAAATTCAGTTTTTTGAGGAAAACATTTCAGGATTTTTCTCCACACAATGGACTTCAATGGCAACAAAACTGTTGAAGGTCCAAATCAATGCAGTTTCAAAGGGCTTCAAAGGCTCGCGACAACCCCAGCTGAGGAATAGGATCTATTCTAGCAAACATTTTTTTAAATGTATATACTTTTTAACCTAAATTGCTCATCTCGCGCTGCTCTGCGACGTGCCAGGGATTAGGGTGGTACTTCCACCTACATCTAGCGTGACCTTTCCGACGTGTTTGTGCAATCTGTGGCACATCGCAGAGCAGTGCAAGATGAGCAATTTAGGTTAAAAGCAAATATAAATGTTTATCCGATGGTTTTGCTAGGTAAGACCCTATTCCTCAGCTGGGTTCGTGCAGAGCCCTCTGAAGCGCTTAGAAACTGCATTGATTTGGACCTTCAACATTTTGTTTGCCATTGAGGTCCATTGAGTGAAGAAAAATCCTGGAATGTTTTCCTCAAAAAAAGAAAGACACAAACATTTTGGATGAGATGGGGTGAGTAAATTATCAGGACAATTTTCATTTTAAAGTGAACTAATCCTTTAACATAATGTTATTTTAAGTAATTTGTGCTTTTGTACATTTTGTCTGTTTTCACAACTACATTATGGAGCAGAGAGAGAATTTTAATTGAGTAGTGTAAAAAAAAAGAAGAAAAGTAATTTAACTGAAAAGTAATGTGCATTAGTTTTTTTTTTTAATACAAACTTAAAGCCACAATATGTAATTTTTCGCCGCTAGAGCTCGCTTATTCAAAACAAAGGTGTACCTCGATGGGGAGCTTTTACAATGCTGCAGACGACTGATTCCGCTTTTTCCAGTCATGCGCATGTGGGGTTACACAGTGCTGTTTTATCATATTTGATACATTATTTGAGTTTGTTGAAATGTATAAGTTATAATGCTACTCTGTGTGTTCCCTCTGCGGCTACTATGAGACACTTGTTAAAATCGGAGTTATATTACAAAAGTCCAGGCTAATTCAAGCATTAGAATTGGATTCATAGTTGCTCTGTTTTTGAAGTCCATAAAAAGTGCATCTGCCCATCAAATAACATGCTCCACGCGGCTCTGGGCTGTTAATAAAGGCCTTGTGAAGCGATTCGATGAGTTTATGTAAGAAAAATATCCATATTTAAAACTTTATAAAGTAAACTTTCGGCAAAATGGAAAAATTGCTGAAGTTCCCCTGCCGATCGAAAGACTAACGCGACCAGGTAGGCTCATCATGACATCACGTACGCATCTTGACTTTCACTTTCAACATTCAACACTTTTCCACGGAAGGCGGTCGGCCGAAAGTTTACTTGATTTGACGGACAGATGCACTTTTTATGGACTTCAAAAACCGAGCAACTATAAATCCAATTCTAATGCTTGGATTAGCCTGGACTTTTGTAATATAACTTCGATTTTGTTAGTCTGAAAGAAGAATGTCATATACACCTAGGATGACTTGAGGGTGAGTAAATTATGGGCTAATTTTCATTTTTGGGTGAACAATTCCTTTAAGACTAACTGTGTTGAGCTATATAACAATGAATAGTTTTCTGTCAATGAATGTTTCCAAAGAGTTGCTCACCTGTAAAACACATAATATATTAAAGCGTCTTTGGTGTTTCCGTGGTTTCTACCAAATAAAAACGGAAATCGAGGGTAACCGAGGTATAATGTCATTGATAGGCAACGCATGACGTGTCCTGGTTAAAATTGCTTATTTCTCTGGATTTAAACATTTTGGGAAATATTTGGGATAATGTAAGTAGGCAAGTCAACCATATATATAACATTGTTCTAGTGGTTTTTGGATATTTTAATCCAAAAAATCTTACATATTGTGCCTTTAATAAAGTAATGTGCTACTTAACCCATTAAATAAAAAAGTAATCTGATTACATAATACACGTTACTTGTAATGCATTACCCCGACCACTCACTGTCAGTGGTGGAGGAAGTACTGAATCTTAGTACTCAAGTAAAAGTACAAATACCCAGAGATATATTTACTTTAGTAAAAGTAGAAGTACCAAAAAGACATCCCTACTTAAGTAAAAAGTACCTGATTTTAAATGTACTTTAAGTATTAAAAGTAAAAGTACTTGCATAACAATTTATTCTCTTAATGTCTATTCTAATAATAAAAAAAGGCATTTTCTTGGGTTAATGTAATTGTGCTTACCATCTGTGGCCCAGTTTACATTCTGACTTACAATTCTGGTTATCAGGGTGATCTGCAGAGTTAAATATCATTATTCTAAAGCAATATTCTCACTATAGTGTTCAGTGAACAGCTTTGACGTATTTAAATCTGCATATTTATGATATTTTTACCTTTTATAAAGGGCATTTTTCCCCTAATCTTATTAAATATATGCTTAAGCTTTCCTTTTATATTCTTAAATTGTATCGATACATTAAATTAGAATAAGACAATATAGGGCTGTTACCAATCAAATTAAATAATTTACACTGAAAAATTACAACTTAATTAAATGATGTTATGAGATTGTTTTACATATTTTTTTGAATACGAATAAGAAATGTTGGAAAGAATGTTTTAAATGGTAAATGGACTGCATTTATATAGCGCTTTTAACAGACCAATGGCCATCCAAAGCGCTTTACACATTGCCTCACATTCACCCGTTCACACACCGACGGCGGTGTCAGCCATGCAAGGCGCCATCCAGCTCGTCGGGAGCAGCTGGGGTTAGGTGTCTTGCTCATGGACACCTCGATACTTGGTCAGGTGGAACCGGGGATTGAACCACCAGACAACCTACATGAACCACTGAGCCACCGCCGCCCACATAGTTTAACATGAAACTAAACTGCCAGTAGGTGGCGGCAGGTATTAATGAGTGAATCATTGAGTCGATTCGTTCAAACGGCTGATTTGTTCAAGAATGAAACAGTCGTTTATGAACAGGTCAATGAATCTTTGATTCAACAGATTCATTCAGAACACTGAATCATTCAGTAACGCTCTGTTTCTGCTTCGTTTGGAACTATTTTAGCTGCTGAAATAGAACAAAAACAGTCAATATATTGCATCTAAACTGTAAGTAACTTTTTGTTAATTAATTGTTTATGGAACTGTCAGTATCATATAAAATCAGTGATACATTTTCAGTCGTGATGGCATTCAGGAAAACAGCATGGTCGTTTGATGTTTTTAACTGCATTATGTTTTACATATAAAAACTCCACATTTTGAATCATTACTGCAGTATGTGACTGAGTTTCTCTGTTTGAGTGGCGCTGATTTGTTTCCATTTCTCCTCATGAGGCTGCGCGAGCCTCAACAGCGCAACCACCGTCAGTTCATTACAAGAGGACAAGCGTTAATGTCGAGCCCTGAAACTGATCAGAAAATGTAACAAAACGTTGTAGAAATGTAGTAGAGTAGAAAGTATAATAATTGCTGCAAAATGTAACAAAGTAAAAAGTAAAAAGTATGCACTATTGATTCTACTTAAGTAAAGTACAGATACATGAAAAATGTACTTAAGTAACAAAGTATTTGTACTTCGTTACATTCCACCACTGCTCACTGTAAATTGTTACTTATGCAAGTTTATATCAAAACCTGTCCCTCAAAATATTCATATGACATCACCTGGCAAAGGTGGAGCAAGCAGCTGATTGGACAAGAGTTGTAGGTGCTCAAGTGTGATGTCTCGCACAGCGGGAATGTGGAAGAGACGTGTGAACGTGTGAGGGCTCTTGGGAGCAAAGATGTTGAGCAATGCCATGCGGCAGTACAGACGCGCAAGTGCACTTTCACAACGCAGCAGCTCCCTGAAACACACAAACACAGTACTGAATGTTTGGCTTTAATTTTGCCATTGAAATATGATGCATAAAAGGTGAACTCTTTCAGTAAAATTTGGACATTTTGAATCTACAATAGGAAAACGGTCTCTAAAAATGCATTACCGATGAATTTGGATGTTGCTGCTGTCTAGGGACACCAGGCCATTTGCTGCAGCTCTGCGGGACCCTGCTGGCGGCCTCTCTAGCATCTCAATGGGGTACCAGTACCGGACTAACACACCCTCACTACGGAGATACGTCTCCACCTGGACCAGTTCATTGGCCTAAATACACACAAATGACATTTCAGTGAAGTTTCGGATTAGTGGCATTTTGAAACAATTGCTTTTAGAAGAGGCTCAAATGCTATTGTATAACAATGAATATGAAAAAAAATATGCAATGCAGGACAAATATTTACATTTATGTTTATATTGTTTAAAATGTGAAGTATTTCAAATTATTATCCTTCATACATGATAGTATTGTGCTGTTTTCCTTAGGTAAAAAAATGTGTTGTAACCGGATGATTCTCATTATGTCAAAGTGAAAATGGGCAAAATAATAAAAAAAAATATATATGAATAAAAAAAATATAACAATTAAGATTACTACATCAAAAGTGCATAGAGTCAATTATCATAAACATGAAACAATATTTAAAGGCTTCATTTTCTTTATGCAAAATAACATTTCTTCTTTTTTTCATGACATTTGGCCATTTTTGCGTTTTGCCCACCTGTTAAACAGACTGATTTGGAAACTGCAATTTGATTAATGTAGATACTCACAGAGTCGACATCGAGCACGACACCATGCAAGCCAAAAGTCTTCAGCATGCCCCGGATGGCAAACTTTGGTAAGGCTGTGCCACCCGTGCTGCTACAGGTGTTGTTTCCCTCTGGGCAGCGGATGCCTACTGTTAAGCCTGTGGGGAAAATGGTTACATTTTGAACCTGTTATTGTAATGATAAAATGGAACTTATCGATGCATCTCATCTCAACAATGGAATTCCAACTGGTGCAATTATAAAATACAGTATTTACGCATGTACACTCACCTAAAGGATTATTAGAAACACCTGTTCAATTTCTCATTAATGCAATTATCTAATCAACCAATCACATGGCAGTTGCTTCAATGCATTTAGGGGTGTGGTCCAGGTCAAGACAATCTCCTGAACTCCAAACTGAATGTCAGAATGGGAAAGAAAGGTGATTTAAGCAATTTTGAGCGTGGCATGGTTGTTGGTGCCAGACGGGCCGGTCTGAGTATTTCACAATCTGCTCAGTTACTGGGATACGCACAACCATTTCTAGGGTTTACAAAGAATGGTGTGAAAAGGGAAAAACATCCAGTATGCAGCAGTCCTGTGGGCGAAAATGCCTTGTTGATGCTAGAGGTCAGAGGAGAATGGGCCGACTGATTCAAGCTGATAGAAGAGCAACTTTGACTGAAATAACCACTCGTTACAACCGAGGTATGCAGCAAAGCATTTGTGAAGCCACAACACGCACAACCTTGAGGCGGATGGGCTACAACAGTGAAAGACCCCACCGGGTACCACTCTTCTCCACTACAAATAGGAAAAAGAGGCTACAATTTGCACGAGCTCACCAAAATTGGACAGTTGAAGGCTGGAAAAATGTTGCCTGGTCTGATGAGTCTCGAGTTCTGTTGAGACATTCAGATGGTAGTGTCACAATTTGGTGTAAACAGAATGAGAACATGGATCCATCATGCCTTGTTACCACTGTGCAGGCTGGTGGTGGTGGTGTAATGGTGTGGGGGATGTTTTCTTGGCACACTTTAGGCCCCTTAGTGCCAATTGGGCATCGTTTAAATGCCACGGCCTACCTGAGCATTTTTTCTGACCACCATGTACCCATCCTCTGATGGCTACTTCCAGCAGGATAATGCACCATGTCACAAAGCTCGAATCATTTTAAATTGGTTTCTTGAACATGACAATGAGTTCACTGTACTAAAATGGCCCCCACAGTCACCAGATCTCAACCCAATAGAGCATCTTTGGGATGTGGTGGAACGGGAGCTTCGTGCCCTGGATGTGCATCCCACAAATCTCCATCAACTGCAAGATGCTATCCTATCAATATGGGCCAACATTTCTAAAGAATGCTTTCAGCACCTTGTTGAATCAATGCCACGTAGAATTAAGGCAGTTCTGAAGGCGAAAGCGGGTCAAACACAGTATTAGTATGGTGTTCCTAATAATCCTTTAGGTGAGTGTATATGAAAAGAGACAATGTGTGATCTCCACAATAGACCAAACAAAGGTAAGTGCATAGATCCTCAAACAAATATTCATGTTAACATGTGCTTTCACACAGACCTTTGCGGACTTTGTCAATGGTGAACTTATTAGCTTCATCTTTGATGTCCTCGATGGTTGGAAGGTAGAGGTCACGAGGAATACCTCCATTCTCTTCATACAGGAACTCAACAGTCTGACGTGCAATGTCCACCATTCCTGCCAGGAATAACAGCATTATTTAAATTAAACACATGAAGAAAACCTTGTGAAAAAGAAGTGCTCATAATTGTATTGAATATGCACTTGGAGTGTATTCTTTAAATTTTAAAAGCATATTTTTAAATAAATATCTAGTTCAGTCATCTAGAGGGTGCAGTCTGATAGGTCCTTTACATGCAATCTGCAAGCAATCACATCATCACTGCATGGCACAAGCTGATAGGCCTCTGCTGATCCTACAGCCAATGAGATTGTTTGCTCAACATTTAAATCAGGGATGGAAACCTTCATCCTGGAGGGCCCCTGTCCTGCAGAGTTTAGCTCAAACCCTAATCAAATACACCTGAACAGTGTCTTCAGGATTACTAGAAAGCTATGGGCAGTAGTGGTGTTGAAATTAATCACGGCATTGCGATGCGGACGATTCTGCATCGATGCAATAATAGATTAGAAACGATTATAGACTACTGACGTTTCTCTGACATCATTCGTCACATACACGCTTCTCGCGCTAGCGTTGGCGGAGGGTGGCGAAACACAAATAAGTAATAAAAAATGTCTATGTGTGCGTGCACATGTGAGCGTGTGTGCTTGCGAGCGCTCTCGAGTGCGTGTATGTGCATGCTTGCGAGCACGTGCGAGTATGTGTGTGTGTTTGCGAGTGGGAGCATTTTTGTAACAAGCACACTTAAGTACACTACTTGTTAGTTTCATGAGCTTTTCTAGTTTTTATTAGTTCTAAATGCTCTGTTCGTGTTCGTCTGCTGCGTTCAGACTTAAGTTGTGTTTGATGTTTGCTATATTCAGAAAGTGTACTTTCTTAAAGAAAATAAAATAAAAAGGGAGTTCATATATCTGATTGCTTGCATTCATTGACAAAAACGTAGCCATGCGCAGTAATAGTGAAAATTGAGGATGCAACGAATCGTGATGCATCGTGATATCAAATCGAATCGAATCATTGACATGAAAATCGTAATCGAATTGAATCGTGAGACCAGTGACGATTCACACCCCTAGCGGGCAGGTACGTTTTTTATCAGGGCTGGAGAGCTCCTCTGAAATCGTCCACCTCCCCCAGATCCACATGCCTAGATCTGCTATGGAATTTATGTATGTCTATTTATAGCATGTCTGTGTCTATTAGCAATAGCACGTCCGTACTTTCTCTGTAGCAGCAGCAGCAGCATAGCAGATCTAATCCACCAAGACCAAATATAAAAACACTGCCATATTCAACAACATGCTAAATAATTGAACTATACTTGCAGATAATATAATATAAATGAAATTATAGGCCATTTAAGTGTACTTAAAGAGAGCACACTTTCATGACTGTTTCTTAACACACTTAATTTTAAAAAGTGTGCTTTGTATAAAATGTCAGATGAAATATTTTAACTTTAAAGTACATTTTAAATCATGTTTTAGTAATCTTTTGTTGTGCTTTAAAATAGTACACTTATTTTGATGTGTTGACTGACATACTAAAGCACATGCAAAGTACGTGATTATAGTTTTAACTCTAGTGTTAGATAACACTTTATTTTAAGGTAACATAGTTACAAGTTATAACATGTAATTATGCATCATTTACTGTTACTACTATACAAGTAATTAACCCTAAACCAAACCCAACCCTTAAACGCAACTCTTTAGTAAGTACATGCAGTTAATATTACTCAGAACTTATTTGATTAAGTACAATGTAACAGTAACCGTGTGTGTTAGAATACATTTTAAATGTTAATTGCAAATTCATCATTACATATGTGTAATTACAAATATATTTAAGTACATGAAATACAAGTTTCAAAAGAAATCAAAATATGTTTTAGTTAAACGAATGCTTGTCAGTAAATTCAGCAGTACACTTTAAACATATTTCAGTAATTATGAAACTAAATATAGGCCTGGTTTCACAGATAGTGCTTAGACTAAGCCAGGACTAGGCCTTAGTTCAATTAGGGCATTTAAGTAGCTTTTATAAACATGCTTTGGTAAAAACAATCCTGGTGTGCATCTTGAGACAAAACAATGGCACTGACATATTTTAAGATATTTCAGTGCAAGTTACTTTTAGTTAAAACACCTCAAACATGCATTTTAGTCTGGAACAAGCTTAAAACTTGTCTGTGAAACCGGCTATTAAGATGTACTTAAATCCTACTTAAGTGGGTCAACTTAACCTAACTGCATTTAATATATAATATTTATGAATAAGTATATGATTTCCATAAGTACTATTTTTATTAAATGAATGAATGAGCTGGGAAGGACTCTTTTAGCCATTGTAAATTAAAAAAAAGAAACATTTACCGAGCTGAAGGGCTCCTTTGATCTGATCCAGACCAGACTTCCTCTCTGCTTCATTCCTGAAACGACGGCGAATGGTTGGAAAAACTTTGGTTTCCCATGCTTTCACTAGCAAGGCGTAATGATCCTCCTTCACAAAGAGACGGCGAGAGAAAAACAAACATGATTTCTTTGATTTCGCTGACACTATGTTAGGGGTGTAACTTGCAAATTGCTTTAGAGAAAATTAAGGGCCTAGTCGTGAGCTCTCCATACCCTAGGAATGTCTTCATCATCTTCATCATCACTCTCATCATCAGCAATCAGTGGCGGGTGGGCGCTTGGCCCTGAGACTACCAGATTCTCATAGCTCAGTTCTACCTTGTAGTGACAAGAGGCATCACTATTGTATTCTGTAAATAAAATAAGACAATAAAAAAAGTTGAATTTAAATAAAACTGGCTATCTGACTGAATCAGTAACAAAGATGTTATTTAGAAGAGGGAGGGACACCATTCAAAAGCAATCCAACCTCAAGTACAGTACACGCATACAACTTTTTGGAGCTGAAAGTATTAAAATTAGTTATTTTTTGAGTTGACACTCACGTTGCTGTGCTGTGACGACCGCAGCAATGCGGCACGGAGGACCATGAGAACCAGAGTCAGACGCCACACTAGTGCCGGCATCATTGTCGCTGTCGGAGGCCATGGCAAAGGGCAGAGCCTCAAAGTTGGCACTGATCTCCTCTGAGAGGTCCATGCAGAGATCAGCAGCATTTCGGTGAGCCTGTCCCTCTGCGTACGCAAACAATCGGCAGCCAAAGTTTGCGTGGATCTTTGTATTCTGAAAATACAGAATAGGGAACAATTATTAAACAATTAAAACATTTATAAAACAGGGCTAAAGGGCAAATAAGGAAGCCATTGTACAATAAAGACATTTATAAGTAACAAGAACATCTCCATGATTACATGAGCAACAATATCCTCAAAGAAGTTTTTGGATGCTTAAAACATGCCAAAAAAAGAAAAAAGACGTATGTCACTAAATATTACAGAACCATGGAAAAGAATTATGATGCATGATAATCATGATCCTTTTTATCTTACCAATTGGTTATTTCTTTATTTACACTCTGAAATCTGGAAATTATTTGCCATTTTTTGTTCCATATTCAATTTTCCATCTAATTTATAATCTCTTTTAATTATTAATTAGTTGTTTTGGGTATAATAGCCAGTGACTTTTTTTTCTTAATTAAAACTATTAAAAATTGGTTAACACTTTACAATCAGGTTTCATTCCACTACATAAATTAACATGAACTAACAATAAACAATAAGGCTACAGCATTTATTAATCATAGTTAATGTTAATTTTAAAATTTACTAATACATATTTAAAACAAAAAATGTATGTGTTAACATTGCACTAACATAAACAAACAATGAACAGCTGTATTTATATTAACACTGACAAAGATTATTAAATGTTGTGAAAAATATATTGCTCACTGTTAGTTCATGTAAAGTAAACATTAACTAATGTTAACAAATGAGACCTTATTGTACAATGTTACCCAAAATTGTTTTCGTTAATTGAAATAAAACAAATAAAATATTAAAGTTTTGATTTTTTATAAAAAATATTAAACATTTTCACATTTTCTGGGTTGGTAGATGCACCGGGGACCCAATTATAGCACTTAAATGCAGAAAAAAGTCAGTGATTTTCATGATGTCCCCTTTAAATAATACTAGAATAACAGGATTTTCCTTTTTTTTAAATGAGCAAATTATAGTTTTCTGCAACACCTCTTGCCGGGACTTTTTATTCCCCTCAGAAACATACCCCAGTAAACCTATAAATGGACGGAAACCATTACAAAGCATGTTGAACTTTATGTGCACCATTGGTATGCTTATTTATAATTAGTTTGCAAACCTTCTTCTGAATGTGAACCACGGGCCACATTCCTCCAGCCACGTCCTCCAGATAAGGGGCGAGACGTTGACCACAGTAAGTGAAATAAACCCTCCCTTTAGGAGGCTGACCGGGTGGAGGCGGAGTGCCTTCCAAACGCTCCCAACCTATTCCTGCAACATCACCTGTGTCAAAACAAACGAGACAAATCATTACTGGGGAAGCTTGAGAAAACAAAACAAAACATTAAACTTTGTGAGTGATGAAAAATGGTGGCATTTATAATGGTTTAAAATGGTTGCCTACCACCAGCGTTGGGGAGTAACTAAACATATCAACCCTACTAACTTTACATATACTGTACTACAGAAAAACAGAGAACCAGCATAGCTTTTCAGTAACAAGGTCATTTTTCCAACAAGCATTGGCATGTTGAGAAAAAAAAAAGCACTACATTGTTGGTTTTTACAGTGCAAAAAAGCTTCTTTCCTAATTTAAGCATAAAACCATTGAATTTTTGTGTCATTTTGCTTCTCATGTAAATGTATCTTGTTTTAGGAATGTTTAGATATTTGCACTGGAAAATAAGATACAAATACAGAGTGAGAATAATTTTTTGTACAGTATGTGATATTTTATTGTGTACACAACTTAGTTTTAAGTTTGACTGGGTTCAATAATAATCACCCAACGTCAGGAAAATAAAAGTGAAATAAAGAGTAATTAGGGAGCGTAAAATAAGAGCAAACAGGAAGCATCAGTTATAGGAGTTAGGGAATAGAATGGCTAACTCACAGTCGTGGGAAGATTGTGAAAAATCATTATAATTAAATACATTTTACAACCGAAGACTTTTTGTCTGTGTGTAATTTGTTATATCACATTAAAACATTTTAGTTAATTTATTAAATGAACTAAATAGGAACTTCATTATTCCATATGAATACATGACATACAAGTTTCAAAGGAAATTACATTAAAGTATATTTTAGGTTACAGTAGTACACTTTATTTAATTATGAAATTACATATAAAGCTGTACTTACTAAAGTCCTACTTAAGTTCAAAAAAGCACTATACAATTCAATTTTGAACTATAATAAATTTGTATTTAATTGCAATTAACATGCAATTAAGTAACCGAAAACATTACATTGATTTCCCACTCAGTTAAGTATATTATTTCAATAATAAGAAACAATTTTTTAAAGTATGCCTAAAAGGTGAGGTAGGCTGATAGCAATCAATAATAGAAGTGGTCTAAATATTAAAACATGAACATACATCTTCTGTGGAAGTTTCAGGACCAAAAAATTGTTCGTCAGGATACAATGATATGACATCCTACCTGCCTGTCAAAATACGTATTTTTATACCTCCGTGCATCACACGTCAGTTAGTTAGTTCCATAATATAATGCAGAGTTGTAGACAGAGCGCACAAACAAACAGCAGCCACATTTTACAGTTCCTTCTGAACCAAAACAACACGCTTATGCTGCGTTCACGCAATTACAAGATGGCAACCAGTGGTACCCAGAGCTGTTCAAGTCCTCATACTCGGATTAATGCATTTCTATATCAACACTATCAATGCTGAAATAAATCTGCAGCAGTCAGTTGGTACAACTTGAACTTAGGTGCTTGCATTCATTATTATTGTAATGTTATGTGCTTTGAGGTAATTTAACGCCGTCTCTTGTTACGCTTCGCAGACTCTGCTGTGCTCTCATGTGCTTTGAAGAAGGCGTGGCTTTGGGTAGCGTTTTGAAGGGAGGGTGGGATCTTATGCTTTCAAAGCTTGCTATTGCTAGCCTCTCCGCAATTGCCTACCCTACCTTTAAGTGACAGTCGAGTTACAGTCACATTAACTACATCTGTTTTTGCAAAATCGGACTGTATGATTTCAGCAGGACTACAGCTTTAACATGACAAATGACCAACCATTGTTTTTGGTGATTGCAATCCAAATTTGTATGTGCATGTAAACATACCATCAGAGAATATAAAATCTGGTACTGGCAACTTGCATGGAGAATAACTATGAATACCAAAAGGTACATATCTGTACAGTGAGGAATAGGACTCGTGAGTGGATCATGGTGTGGATTTTATCCTATTTCTATGGTGCAGACAGAGAGCAGCCGAAGTGAGAGAGGGTGGTAAAGTAAAGCATAGAAAACTTCCTGCTAGGAAACAATAACCCATTACGTCTAAATAAATTGTTAATGAGAGAGGTGAGCAGAGTGCAATCGCATGAAACTGGCATGAATATGAAGCATGCATCTGATGCGTGCGGAGGCAGCGCATCCCAAGATCCGGCAATATGTGGTGTAAATTTATGTGTTGTTAAAGAGGTCATGACGTGAGAAATCAAATTTAAGAGATCTTTGAACCATTAAAACAAGTTCCATGGCTTAAAACGTCCTCCTCATTATAAACAAAGCTCCAAAAACAGCATGTAGACTGCTTAGTGCTGGGCGGTATGACCAAAAATTTATATCACAGTATTTTTCTAAATTATACCGGTTTCGCGGTATATGATTTTTTTCCCCCCTATGCATGACCAGTTGTTAACCACATTTTCTACTAATTGAGAGAGGAAATACTACAGTAGATTGACTAAAATGCCCTATTTTGAGGGAGAGCATTTTCTTGTGGTGCCCTGAGCACGTGATGCGCGTGGTGGGAGCGGCGGCACTGATTGTGTCATCGCAGTCTTGATCGGACGCACGGCTGTAGTATAAGTGTCCTTGTTTGCAAATTTATTTCGTTTGAAGCCGACGTGATGAAATATGTGCGCATACACACTGCTGGTTCATGTTTAGAGCACTAGAGTATATGAAATAGGTCCATAAAAACTTAAACACGCTCACTCCAGTCTATATCTGTGCTATATGATCCATGTGGAGAACGTTTGTTAATCTCATCAAGGCACTTCGTGCAGAAATCGATCTCTTGCGCGCACCGCATGTTGTTTGAATTCTCCACTGTAATCAAGGGCTGAATCCGAAATCGCCCCTTATACCGTCAAATAGGGCATTATTTGAGGGGACAGCCATTTGTAGTGGTGTCCGAAACCATAGAGGACGTTATTGAGTGCACTCATTCAATCCCACATTGCACCACAATAAGTGTACAGCTGATGTACACACAACGGCTGTCCGAATTCACTCACTCATTTTGATTCACTCCTTCAAGTGAACTATATTAGTGGATAACGTTTTCAGATTAAGCCATAGGCTGTAATGCGATCCTCACTACCAGTCCCGCTGCTGGCCGTCTTGGTGCCCTAAGCTTAATTATTTTATGGAGCCCGCGGTAGCGGCGTGCGTGACTTTGTACAGCTGAGCAGAGGGGGGGTCTTCTTGTGGTGCCCCCTCAGCACTTGGAGCCCTACGCGCAGCGCGTGGTGGGAGCGGCGGCGCTGCTCACTACAGTGCAACAGTGAAACGGGACCCCTCTCAAACAGTGATGCGCCGCATTCACAACATTGTTTAAGCAACATATACCCGTATTGCGGCATAAACAAAATTAATATAATTAAAAAAATAATACAGGTATTCGGTATAAACCGGTATACCATCCAGCACTAAGACTGCTGTCACTTTAAGACAGGGTATCTGCACATTTTTCAAGTGCAAATTTAAAGACTTTTAAGACCTTTTCAAGACATCTAAATGGAAAAATTAAGACTATACCACGGCAAAAAAAGATACATACGACAACTTAAAACTGTTTTCTGTAATAGTTTTTTTTTACTAACTTTAGCACACATTTGGTGAACAACAGGGTGCATAATTGTTAGACATGCAAACAGCTTAGATAAGCCAAGTCTTGTGTTTTGGGCCTGCAGTTGCAGCCACTGTAGCAGCAAGGAGAACACTGAGTTACTGGAGCAAGCACCTTAAAACATTTAAAAAATGAAAAAATAAACGGCAAATAGTACCAGCTGAAAGAGAACCGCAGCTGGCATTATATGAAAAATTAAAACTTTATAAGACGAGCCCTAATGTAGAGAGTGATCCTGCACCTCAAAATGTACACCTCAAAGTACATAAATAACATAAAATATCCACTGCAAATGGTAACAAAATCAGTAACAAAATCAGTATAAAAAATTAAGATAAAAATAAAGTGCCATTTAAAAATGACAAATAAGATTGAGGTGTTAAATTTTTTTGAGCTCAGAGAGTTTGTCCTCAATTTGTCCATTTACTCCCTTCAACTCCTCCTGCTTCGTCAGGAAAAAGCTCGTCTCCACTGAATGATTAACGTTACGTGTCCGTGTTTCTCAGCTGTCGGCGCGAATGTTTTGGAATGTTGGAGCTCTGAAACGTCGCAAACTCGCGTCGCGGCTGGTGTGAATGCTTTTGACGCGAACTATTCGCACACGAAATATTCGCTTTTTCCGCTTCGCTTTTTCGTTACGCGTCCGGTGTGAAAGGGCCTTTAGACGTGTAAGATTGGTGGCGGCTAACTGTGCGTAAAACCCAGAGCACTTCTGCCTTTAACGTGGCCGTGTTAGAGAACGCACTGAAGGCAGAGGTAGACGCACCGGAGGTAGACGCAATAGGTCTACTAGTAGCAGATGTAGGCCTTCTTGGCGGAGCACTGGGTGATGGTGTTGTAAACATTTGAATAGGTAAACTACCCGACTGATCCGCAATGTAGCGCTTGTGTTTCTCGCATTTCGCGTGGGAATCTAGGGCTGTTTGACCCATTGTCCCCAACTGTATATTTTTTTTGCAGAGATCACATCGCGCCTCGTTCAAGTTGGCAGTTTTCTTCAACCAACCCTTATATTTATCATCCACCAACCACCTGTCGTTAAACAGACATTTGCCCATAATATCACTTTTAGTCCTACTGGCGCTTCGCTAACTGGCATACCAACTCCTCCTCCGGCTCACTCGCGTATAGGCTACCTGCATATCCACTACACTTCCTCCAGTAAGCTTCTAGTTCTTGTTCTACGGAATGCAGATGACACCCGCACAGAATAAATACTGCCCCCAAGGTACGCTGGTCAGTTATAAAATTGCGTCTAAAAAATATACGAAACCGGACGGAGACATTTCACTCGCTCGGTCCCATACGGAATTTAATACCTCCCTTGCGAAAATTCAAGACATTACATAAAATTTAAGACTTTTTTAGGCCTTAAAAATGGAAATTTGTATTTAAGACTTTTTAAGGATCCGCGGGGACCCTGTTAAGAGCTGCACGGATCCAACATATTTCTCAACTGTTTATGTTCACTTACGAGATGACTGACTATGTAGGATACTCTACAATATGGCTTTTTGACAATTTTGCGTGACTATCCATTCAAGCACAAGACGACGCGAAAGAGAAACCAATTCAGCATTTGCTCGCTGTCTAAGAGGCGGTTTTCTAGGGGCGTACTTTGGATGTGTGTTGTGTGCACAATTTCGCATACAGCATGCAAGCATCAAATCAACTCTTTTATGTCTTCTTCTGCTTGAATATTTAAATTGCCATGGCTTAAAAATGGGAAAATGACATACTTGTGTGACTTGTGTTCTAACCCTGGGCCATCGAGCAGTCCCTATTGTCGAGTCTTGTTTTGTGTTTCACAAAACATATGAAAGAATTAGGTATGACATGAGTAAATGACAGAATTTTCATTTGTCAGTTAATTAACTGAGGTTGTAGCTTGGGAAGCTGCAGTTTCCAAAGTAGCATCCCCAACACTGTTGGCCCATAAAGGCAGTCCGCTTGAAGAACATAATGTGCTTGTGGTTAATGTCTGAATACTCAAATGAATAAAGGCCTGTTGGAACAATGTCCTGTCTCACCAGGAAGTAGAGCCACGTCTAGTCTCACACTCTTCCACTGCAGCAAACTGGAGCCATTATAGTGTACTGCCCTCCCATTACTGAGCGGGAGAAAAACAACAACAAGGACGACATGTAAAAAGAAAGGAGTTAGGATGAGAAGCAGAGAGGAACAGAAAGAACAGGTTGATAGTCAGTACGAGTGAAAGCGAATTGAGTGAAAGGTTAAACAGAGTGGGTCAGTACTTGTGGAATAGACAGGTGCCGACAGGATTCGTCCAGGCACCATCTCTTTTCTCAGCCTCCGGGGAAAAACCAAACGACACTATAGGACCACTATCGTCCTCTGAATCTCCAAAAGAAACAATCTCTATCTCCCAGTAAAAAGAAGGAGCCTGGAAACCAGAAAAAGAGAGAAAATATGAGAGTGAGATACAGACAACTCTTATTGGCTTTACACTATTGTTCAAAAGTTTTGGTTTCATGTTTTTGAAAGTCTGTTATGCTCACCAAAGCTGCATTTATTTAATAAAAAATAAAGTAAAAACAGTTTTCTGTTTTCTATTGCAATACATGTTAAAATGTAATTCATTCCTGTAATGTAAAGTTGAATTTTCAGCATCATTACTCTTCAGTGTCACATGATTCTTCAGAAATCATTCTAATATGCTGCTTTGCTGCTCAAGAAACATTTATTACTATTAACAATGTTGGAAATTTTGTGGAAACCATGACATTTTTTCCCCAGGATGAATATAAATTTCAAAAGAACAGCATTTATTTGAAATAGAAGTCTTTTGTAACATTATCAATGCCTTTACTGTTGTAGTGTACAGCACATTCCAGGGCCCAATTTATGGCCGGGCCCCTCTCTGTCCGTATCAGTGGACAAAAGTTTGCAACATTTTGATTGGATCTTGGTGGGTTAAACAAGCTGTCCAACGCCATCAGATAAAGATGCTAGGACAATAGCCAGACACCTCTTAGAGGGTACATTTCCATTTATACATTTGGCAGACGCTTTTATCCAAAGCGACTTACAGTGCCCTTATTACAGGGACAATCCCCCTGGAGCAACATGGAGTAAAGTGCCTTGCTCAAGGACACACTGGTGGTGACCACTGGCAACCTTCTGCATATCAGTTCCATGGTTTAACCCACTGGACCACCATCTCGCACAGGGTAAGAAGAAGACCTATGGTACCAAGCCCAGGAAGGACAGGACTTCTGATTGGTCCACATGCAGTTTCTGCCCTTCAACCATCTAGAGACTAATTCCTATGGTTGGCCTGTGACTGCCATAAAAATTCCTCAGGATCTCAGCGACAGTGACAGCAACAGTGGGTGAAACAAAGAGCGATCACAATGGTCTCAGGTATCAGGTAACAAGGCTGTAGTTACCTGAACAGGCACAGGTGAAGTGGCGTAGATGAAAGTTCCTCTGGGAAGGCCTCCACCTGCACTTGGATCCGCCAGAAAGGTCACAGAGGTCAAGTGTGAAGAGAACATGCAGGCCCGAACTGGAGGGAAGACGCGTGACGGACACCATGTGATTTCTTTAGGCTGCAGAGAGAGAAAAAAAGGGCTAAGCAAGGTATTCACAAATCATCACAAGTGTCAGAATATTCATCCAATCAGAAGGCTTTGAAGGGATTTATGTCTGCCAATCGTTTTGTGTTTACAGGGCAGCCCATACTGTATATGGCATGCAGGAAGCTGAGATAATGATATTAATTTAAGTGTGATATTATCGGTCATCTAATAAGTCTTTAAAAAAACTTTTTTTTAAAGTTTCTCTTGTCCATGTTAAATCAGCACTAATGAGGATCAACTCACCTGCCGTTGATCAGTTTGTACTGGAGGTGGAGGAGGACGAGCACAATCTCGATAAAGCATCCTAACCCTCTCACACTGCACCTCAACCATCACTAAACGCTCTCCTACAAACACACACAGAAGCAGCCATGCCAATAAATGGTGTTTTACTTACAGGAAGATATCATATGTCTTCAGACTGACAAAAAAGACAGCAGCAGCAGTAAAACTACAGTAAAAGCTATGAGAGGGTGAAGAACAACCTGCATCATAATTACCCGAGAGCTCACCTGTTACATTACTGTTACATACAGTCGGTGGTGAAACTGGTTATATACTATTTTGAAATCAAACTGCATCATGTTTTTGTGTAGGGCAGGCTATTTTACAACGAAAATAACTACATAGCACCATCTAGCATCCAAGTTGTATGCTGTAAATGGCAAATTTATGTATTTTCCTATAACAACAATATAAATATAATTCAGCACATAATTACATTTCATAAGTGAATAGTCACTTTTGTCTTGTTCCTTGGGTGTTAGAAAGGTTTTTAAACAAGATAAATGGTGTATGCTTAATTTCACGATGTGCGCATATACAGTTGCAAGAAAAAATATGTGAACCCTTTGCAGAATCTGTGAATAATTTTAACAAAATAAGAGAGATCACACAAAAAGTATGTTTTTTTTGTATTTAGTACTTTCCTGAATAAGATATTTTACATAAAAGATGTTTACATATAGTCCACAAGACAAAATAAAAAAGCTGAATTTATAAAAATGACCCTGTTCAAAAGTTTATGAATCATTGATTCTTACTGTGTGTCGTTACCTGGATGATCCACGACTGTTTTTTTTGTTTTGTGATGGTTATTTGTGAGTCTCTTATTTGTCCCGAAAAGTTAAACTGCCCGATGTTCTTCAGAAAAATCCTCCAGGTCATGAAAATTCTTCTGTTTTCCAGCATCTTTGTATATTTACCTTGAAAAAGTTTTCTTTAACTGCTCTGGACAAACAAGGGACTCAAGAACAACCATCACAAAACAAAAAAACAGCTGTGGATCATCCAGGGAACAACACACAGTATTAAGAATCAATGGTTCACAAACTTTTGAACGGGGTTACATTTTTTATAAATTCAGCTATTTGTCTCTAAAAAAAGTAAAATATCTTATTTATAAGATCGTCATACTCAGCTTCTAGTCAGAATATGAGTCTGATACTGCTCCAATGGGCTGTGATTATACAATCACCTAAAGGATTATTAGGACACCCTTTCGCCTTCAGAACTGCCTTAATTCTACGTGGCATTGATTCAACAAGGTGCTGAAAGCATTCTTTAGAAATGTTGGCCCACATTGATAGGATAGCATCTTGCAGTTGATGGAGATTTGTGGGATGCACATCCAGGGCACAAAGCTCCCGTTCCGAAGCCATTTTAGTACAGTGAACTCAGTCATGTTCAAGAAACCAATTTGAAATGATTCGAGCTTTGTGACATGGTGCATTATCCTGCTGGAAGTAGCCATCAGAGGATGGGTACATGGTGGTCATAAAGGGATGGACATGGTCAGAAACAATGCTCAGGTAGGCCGTGGCATTTAAACGATGCCCAATTGGCACTAAGGGGCCTAAAGTGTGCCAAGGAAACATCCCCCACACCATTACACCATCACCACCACCAGCAGCCTGCACAGTGGTAACAAGGCATGATGGATCCATGTTCTCATTCTGTTTGCGCCAAATTCTGACTCTACCATCTGAATGTCTCAACAGAAATCGAGACTCATCACACCAGGCAACATTTTTCCAGTCTTCAACTGTCCAATTTTGGTGAGCTCGCGCAAATTGTAGCCTCTTTTTTCTATTTGTAGTGGAGATGAGTGGTACACGGTGGGGTCTTCTGCTGTGGTTATTTCAGTCAAAGTTGCTCTTCTATCAGCTTGAATCAGTCGGCCCAGTCTCCTCTGACCTCTAGCATCAACAAGGCATTTTCGCCCACAGGACTGCCGCATACTGGATGTTTTTCCCTTTTCACACCATTCTTTGTAAACCCTAGAAATGGTTGTGTGTGAAAATCCCAGTAACTGAGCAGATTGTGAAATACTCAGACCGGCCCGTCTGGCATTAACAACCATGCCACGCTCAAAATTGCTTAAATCACCTTTCTTTCCCATTCTGACATTCAGTTTGGAGTTCAGGAGATTGTCTTGACCAGGACCACACCCCTAAATGCATTGAAGCAACTGCCATGTGATTGGTTGATTAGATAATTGCATTAATGAGAAATTGAACAGGTGTTCCTAATAATCCTTTAGGTGAGTGTAGGGTGTGTTCAAACCAAACCAGGAATTTAAGGATACACGGAGTACTTACCAACACAATCATCAGTTTTGAGAGAAATAGAAAAGGTGAATGCATATACGAACAAGTTCTCTGTTTAGGATTAGAACAAATGAAATCCAAGCGCTCTTTGGTGACGTGGATGATTACATTACTATTGATCATCTGTCCATCATCGTATAAGGCCCGCCCTGACAATTTGATTGGTCCGAACAGCTCTGGTTCGAGCATAGTTGCTCCACAACGGATCAAGTTCAGACCGATCTTCCCGAGCTCAAATGTTGTGGGCAGGGCTAAATTCGGCTGGCATCCAGGCTAATTCAAGACAGTACTAAATAAAAAAATAAGATGCATTTTGTACGAGCTCTCTTATTTTGTCAAAATTATTCACATTTTTACAGATTCTACAAGGGGTTTACGTAATTTTTCTTGCAACTGTATATGTAAAAAATTGCTTTTATCAATTAAAAAAAAAAGTACCATAAAAAAAGGGTGTTGCATCTATATCAGCTCTATTGTTGTCGGCACTCACCAGGACTGCACTCTTGAGCAATCAGGTTGAGCACCTCCACTGCTGCTGGACACTGCTGAATAAACTCTTCACAAAATGAGCTGTCCTCAAGCAGCTGCGCCATCACCAAACACGCTCTGACAGAGTCAAAGACAGACACGCTCAATAAATATCCCATATGGGTTCATAGCAGTACTGTACAATGACACATTCTAGTCTTGATTGTGCTATGTCTCAATATAAGATGCATTGAGGGTCTGACCTAGTTCTGATCTCGGCCAGAAGACGCACCACAGCCATCACAGGACTGGATCCATCTCCAGACGCAGGGAGGGACGTGTGGATGGACAGACTGCCCTCCTGTGGCAGTAACATGGACTGCACAGCCTGAACAACCTTCTCTGTGATGGACAGCTTATGCAGCGGCAGAGCCTTACAACAAACACACAGAGCTCCATGAGACAATCCATAAGACATGACATCAGATATCTGAGCTGCTTTAGAAACGAGCAAGCTTGAAGAGTCCTGGGGCAAAGGCAAGACATGGCAAGGAAAGTTTAATCATATATCAACATGGTATTTCAAAGCGTCTGTTTTTCTGGCTTTGTCCCAGCATTTCTTTCTTGCAGTATGTTAGTCAGCTCCATTATAAATAAACAGTGGGTTGTTACTCTATACTTACAAAGTGAGGCATGTTTGTTAACTACTGTAGATGCATAAAATCACTGTGGAAAAGTTCTAAGATTATTCCACATCATTAATAAGAGTAACTATTAAAAAAGGTTATTGTTAACTGAAATAAAATTAAATAGCTAGATAATAAAGGGCTATGAATTGATATCAATACTGTGAGCTGAAAATATTTTCAATGTTTAATGCAAAATGTAAGATCATTGCTAACTACATGACATCAAAATAACAATTGTGCAGTTTTACACTTATCTGAGAGGTGATTACCTCAGAGCGGGGGGTGCAGAGGCGGGATATGGGTACAGTGAGGATATCAGACGCCTTGCTTGTGCGGCGGTAATCGCAGGAAGGAAACTTGACGGTGGCAATGCCCTCCTGCTCATTAATGGATATGACGACACCAACACTATCCAATACACCTTTACCCACCACCTGCCACAAACAACAGACATGGACAGAGGCAAATATTTCAGAGAGATACTTGCAATGCAAGCCATTGAGATAATTTGGCTACTAAATTGTGTGCGTTCCTGTTAACTGTCAGTATAATGTATATATGGTAGCAGGACACTTGGCATACATTTACTGCACTGTATGTGAACCTGGACCACAAAACCAGTCATAAGTCGCATGGGTATATTTGTGGCAATAGCCCATTTTATGGGTCAAAATGTCATAAATTATAAGGATATTAAGTAAAGACCATGTCCCATGAAGATATTTTGTACATTTCCTACCGTAAATATATATTTAAAAAATTGATTATATGCATTGCTAAGGACTTCATTTGGACAACTTTAAAGACGATTTTCTCAATATTTATATTTTTTGGCACCCTCAGATTCTAGATTTTCAAATAGTTGTCTCGGACAAATATTGTCCTATCCTAACAAACCATACATTATCTGAAAGCTGAATTAATAAGCTTTCAATTTTTGTATTAATCTCAATTTAAAACAAATTACTCTTATGACAATATTATACACAAATAGCGCCTAGATAAAATCTCACAGGAACCTCAATTTGTGTGATATCAACTTCAAATTTGAAACACAACTTGGTTAGACATAAGGCTTCCATTTTCTAGCATATGTAAAATACGTACTTGGGACCAAAAAATATAAATACTAGGGACTAGTATACTAGGGATTTTCGCTTCCACGATAAAATTTACTGACGATTAGTTATATCGCTTAAAAATTAATTATCATTAAAACCGATCGTGATTATCACGATTTTGAAATCGAGCGGTAAATCCTGTCCAGTCAGCGTCAGTCTGGTGCAGGGGCCGCGCAATGCTGTTTTTTGAATGCAAAGAAATGGCAGAAGGCAGTGACAGCACTCGGGGGATTGTTCAGCCTTCTAAAAGGACCAAATCTGAGGTGTGGTCATATTTTGGCTTTTACAAAAGTCCTGTGGGAAACTTAATCGAAGATGGTCACCCTGTCTGCAAAACATGCCAGAAGAAAGTTGCTGTAATAGGGGGAAACACTTCAAATCTGCGAACGCAAGGCAAGTGAACTTTGGTAGTAATACCAGACGTAGTTTTGGTATTGAGGTCACTCACACTAGCCTCTTTGGCGGTTGAATTTATTATAGTCTTCTCAAAAGCCATCTGTTATAATCACGTTGCGCATTATAACTAACCACACGTGTTTCTAATAATCAGAGGCGTTCAGATTAGCCAGAGTTTTGTTCAGAGCGCGCTCTCACTCACTGAAAACGTGCGATGTACGCAAACACAGCAGAACCACAGCGCATCTGATATGACTGGCATAAAGTCGGCTTTACGTTCGAGATTCGCGAATTTAGGGACCATCTCTATAATTAATAATACAAGATTGGTATAGCTACACGTTTCTAACTTCTATAGCATTTGAAGAAAATTACTTACAGTCATAAAAACACAGCTGTAAAGTGTTCATCTAGGTGTCAGGTATTTTTGATATTTAATAAAATAAACTCAAATCATATGAAAATATGGATATGCATTATTTCACTAGGATACTGTTTGGGCTCTTACACAAAATATGCTAGATTTAAATGTGTCATAGCTGATAGAACACCGATGAGAATATTGCTTGAGAATATATTAACAGAGATAATATTAGATATTATATTTACACTAAATTAGTGCTTAGAGGTTCTTGATTTATTTGTTATTTGTTGATTTTCAAATATAAAACTTGTTGGTTTTCAGTGTGTGCATCTGTTCTTTTTGAACACTTTCATCTCATTTGAAGAAAACCGTGATGATATTGATAACCGTGATAATTTGGGTCATTATAATTGTGATGTGAAATTTTCATACTGTTTCATCCCTAATAAATACACTCTTTTTTTGCTTTACAGTAAACTTAAACTTCTATAACGTTTTAACAAAGTGCTTTCAATTCAGCAATAATCTGAAACCATTATTGAAGTTCAGATAATACATTTTCAGGTCTATGCTGAAAATGGGGTGGGGGGGGTGGCTTAAGATTTTTCAGATTAAATGAATAGGTCACCTGGACTTCAGAACCAATCTTGATGGTCTCCTTGAATCCACCTAATGCACAGAGAGCCGCCACGGCCTGTCGTCCAATCGCCTGCAGCTTGGCTAACTTCCTGCCGCTGCTGTTACCGCTCTCTAGAATACTCTCAGCATACTTGCCTAACTGAGGGATGTACATCAAGGCCCTGGACAATACCTGAGGAGAGGACAGAAGATTTTAAACACTGTTGTGTTTGTTCATTGAGCATTATAAAAGTATAATTTTAATAGGCCAGGTTAGGACAAGAATCAAGAAGGGCAGCTCACCTTTTCTGCTGTGCTGGTCCATATTTGAGCAGTGTTGGATTCAGGTGCAGTCAGAAGACTGTGAAGCAGAGCGATAACCTCAGCAGCCATGCTGTTAGCCACATGACCACTGATGAAGGGCCGCACTGGATCTGATCTGTGTTTCAGAAAATTCTGATATTAGAAAAGAACTACTGCAATAGTCAAACATTTGGAAAAAAAATTTATTTTTTGAAAGAAGTCTCTTATGCTCACCAAAGGCTGCATTTATTTGATCGAAAATAATGTTAAATAACTTTTCTATTGTAAAATATTTTAAAATGTAATTTATTCATCATGTGAAGGCAAAACTGAATTTTCAGCATCATGAATCCAGTCTTCAGTGTCACATGATCCTTCAGAAATCATTCTAATATGCTGATTTGTTGTTGTTGTTGTTTTTTTTCCAGGATTCTTTGATTAATAAAAAGTTCAAAAGTATAGGATTTATTTATCTTGTAACATTATAACTTTTACAGTCAGTTGATCAATTTAATGTATCCTTGCTAGATAAAAGCAATAAATTATTTGTTTTTAAGTCTAACTAACCCCAAACTTTTGGAGCAAATCAGCATATTAGAATGATTTCTGAAGGATCATGTGACACTGAAGACTGGAGTAAGGATGCTGAAAATGCAGCTTTCTATCACAGGAATTTTAAACATTTAAAAACTGTTTTCTATTTGAATCTATTTATTTAAAATTGTAATAACATTTCACAATTTTACTGTATTTTTAAACAAATAAATGCAGCTTTGGTGAGCAGAAGAGATGTTTTCAAAAAGACAAAAAAGAAACCAATCTATTATTTCATATTTATATTACAATATTTAGTGTTTAGTGTTTAGGTAGCAACATTTTTTAAACAACATCAATATCTGTTACTGTTACTGCAATGTACAGTAAAATGACTGTAAAAGTTATGATTTAAATAATACATGCAAAAAGCAAAAAGTTTTATAAAATGATAAACCTCCCATTTCTGCCTGATTATGCAGGTTATATGTAATTGGTCCGATCAAAAGCACAAATTTACAACCTCACAGTAGGTGGCACTTATGGAAAAGCAGAAATACAGCGGTTACCCCTGTATACAAAGCAGCTGCGCTTATAAACACTACTTTATTATGCATCCTATTGAGGTAGGATGAATTGATCTCCCGAAGACAGTCAGTACCCTTTTAGATATACATTCAAGAAGTAGCAAAGTATATTTTTCTTACCGAGCCAATTCAGCGTTCCTCTCTCGACAGACTGTAGACTGGGCAGTTTTCTTCTTGTCACCTGTATTGGATACCCCAGAGTTCTCCTGGCCAGTGCTCTCTATTGGTGGACCCACACTAACAATAAGCCCAGATTGAGCCCACTTATTGGCTTTCCGCAAAGCAGATGATGCCTCTTCTGTGATCACCTCACAGCAGCCACTCTGCAAAAAGGAGAACAGATTTAACACATTCAGCATAACTTTTAGAGAGTAAAAAAACCGAGTGAACACTTAACCAGAGCTGACCTTTGTCATATCTCGATCCATCTTTACCACCTTCTCCATGTTCGCTCCAGTGCCGAGACGGAAAGGACGACCCTCTGAGCTGCTGCAATGTGTTACACAAATACTTTTTGAAAATGGGTTTCTTTTTTCCCCCCCAGAAGAATACAATGAGGTTGATGTGTTTTGTAGTGTGGCTGTCCAGTGTTATTACCTGAGTAATGGCTGAAGCACCTCATGCGATGACTGGTCTTCTCTCTTATGGATGAAAATGGACAGCTTGCCATCCACTGCTTCACCCTCCTCACTAGCATCTTTGTCAGTCTTAGTACTGCTCTTAGGACAGGCCCGTGTCAGACTTGTGTCAGGCTCAGAGGCGCTTGGGGAGAGCAAAGTCTGGCAACCTAAGTGAGGAGATTAAACAAAATTAAACTTGCTGATAAAGCAGGAAAGAAAGAAACAGATAATGTACAATTTAGTTCTGAATTTGTGTATGTTGAGCAGCAAATTAGCATGTTATAATGATATCTGAAGGATCACGTGACACTGCAGACTGGAGTAATGACCCTGAAAATTCAGCTTTGCATCAGAAATAATTTTCATTTTAAAATATATTCAAATAGAAAATTATAAGTTATTTTAAATTGTAATAATATTTTACAATATATACGTTTTTTTTACTGTATTTTTGATCAAATAAATGTAGCCTTGGTAAGCATAGGGGACTTTTCACAAACATTACATTTCTTTTTTTATTATTTTTATTTGTATCATTCTTACTGCAGAAGTTTGAACTAGCCATTAATTATAGCCATTCATCATTACAGTATAATTGAAAGCTGTCGTTTTTAACATTTAAAAACGACAGCTTTCAAAAATAGGCTTTAACAATATAACAAATGTTAATTTAAGTGAACTTACAACAATCTTCACATAATCCCATTGTAATAAATGTCACATTTAGCTGTGACTTTAATATAGCAGGGCTCAATGCTAAGGATTTTTTCTATTGGCCTTCTTTTAAATTGTAACAATATTTCACAATAATACAGTTTTTGCTGTATTTTTGATCAAATACATGCAGCCTTGGTGAGCAGAAGAGACTTCTTTCAAAACATAAAAAAAAATCTTGATTCCAAACTTTTGACTGGTACACACATACATATATAAATATACATATAATTGTTATGTTATTTTGATTTATGCCAAACAACATTCTCTCATACCTGGCACCACATAGTCTGCCAGCTTGGCCAGCAGCAGTGATGCGATGCGGAAGGCAGGATCATTGGCGTCTTGCTGCTCTGCATCCAGTGCATTTGTAGAGTAGCTCCAGGAAGGAAGTGCTACATTCCCACAGTCCTCCACACTCATAAGTGGCAGCGCAGCACGGCATAACTGCAGGATGATCAGCACCAGTTTGGGCGAGGGCCGCTGGTCCAGGAGCAATGACAGAAGCTTGGACACACAGGCAGGCTGGCTCAGGATTGTCTTGCCTATGTGGCTCCTTGGAAGAGGAGAAACAGTTGAAATCAGTTAAAATCAACTATACTTTAGTTTACCAAAACTTCTCGACAGTACATTCACCGGTAGACTTTAACCGTATTTCAAAAGACATTTGGCATTATATCATTGTAAAGAACGAAATAAGAAGTTAAATAAGTGAAAGCAAAATTACCTGGACAGATCGTTGAGCAAACTGAGCACATCCTGCAGGGCATCATTCCCTGCCGCTTGGTTACCGCAGCAGTCTGTCGCCCGGGCCAGATGATTGGTTAGTAAGCTAGACACCTGTCGTGCCAGTCCAGAATGCACAGCGTCTGTGGAGCCTCCTATTTGACAACAGTGTTAGCGTCAGTTATAGCTAAACATGTTTGTAGTGGAACTTCTTGAATGGTAAACTTTCCTTACCTTCGACTTTTTCCCACTCAATGCAGCGGTTGGCCAGCACCTGAAAAGCAGCCCAGGCCATCGTAGCTACTTTCTGTTTTTTGGTTTGTTTCTCATTCGAGCTGCAGTCCCTCTGACTGCTCAGACTACAAAGCCTGTCCATAAGCTGAACCAAACCACTGCGGACGAGACACTGCTCCTCACTCCTGTGGACACCACCAGACAGCACATTAGATGAAGGTTTCTTATTTTAGATCGACTTCAGATGTAACCAAGTCATCTGAATATTCCTGGATATTAATGTATGGTTACCTATAAAATGTTATGTTATTGGCAAAATTTAACTAATGGAACTTCCACTACTGGGAGTTTAGCGTGAGGGCGAAAGATTTCCACACTTAGATTTTGTATCGGGTTCAAGCAGGTCAAACATCACAACACTACTGACAATAGACCTTTTTTGCCCTCAAAATTTCACTAATGTGACTAAAATGTCTTATGTCACTAATGTGAAACCCCCCCCCTCTGAAACAACTCTTTTTGCCGCCACTTAGGTGAAATTACATGGTCTCTAAACCACAAAAAATATTAGATTTCATGAGGCTGAAGATGCTTGCCTGGTGTAAGGGATGGTGCATAGCAGACCGATGCTGTTGGAACAGGCTATGGGGTAACGGGCACAGAGAGAAACCACTGATGTCATAGTCTCTCCAAATGCCTCCTGGACCTGTTCCATCATGCCACCACAGGTCAGTTCCTCGACTCTGAGGAACACACACGCACATTCATATGGACAGCTTAAGCTTCATTGTAGATATGCAATCCATCTAGCAATTTTAAACTCTTACGCTCACCAAGACTGCATTTATTTGATCATTAATACAGTAAAACAGTAATATTGATATATTATTACCTTTTAAATTGTAATGTAATTTATTCCTGTGATGCAAAGCAGTATTTTCAGCATCATTCCTCCAGTTTTCAGTGTCACATGATTGTTCAGAAATCATTCTAACATGCTGATTTGCATGAAACTTTTTTGCATGCTGAAACATTTCTTGTTATTATCAATGTTGAAAACCGTTGTGCTGCTTCATATTTTTGTGTAAACTGTGATACACTAGAATCCTGAAAACAATTAAGTAACAAAAACGGTTTCCATCATTGATAATAAAAATAACCATTGTTAATGATTGAGCACAATAAAAATTTATTGCATCTGAGCAGCAAATCAGCATGTTAGAATGCTTTCTGAAGGATCATGTGACACTGAACACTGGAGTAATGATGCTGAATATTCAGATTTGCATCACAGGAATAAATTACATTTTAACATACACTATATTGCCCAGGTTTGGGACGCCTGCCTTTACAAGCACATTAACTTTAAAGGGGCACTTCAGCGCTGGGAAGATGAATGTGTATTTAAACTGGGTCATTTATGTAGTAGAAATGTGGAATTATTTTTGAATTTGGTGCCTTCTAGACTGAGAAAAGACAGAAAATGTATTTTTGTCTCATGTGGATGAAAGACAACAACTCCCAGAATGCACTTGCTTCGCTGCCCTACGAGGCCACTCCCTACACCGCCCCCAGCATCGTTTTGAACTTCATAATAATACAATAATTTCGTTCAGTTAGAGAATAAACACTACAATTAAAAACTGAATGTGTCTTTTCAATAAAGTGAGTGAGCCGAACAAAAGTCACAGGACAAACGCAGCAGGAGTCAGATTTCATACATCACGAGAGCAGAGCTGAGGTAAGCGCGGCTGTCATTCTAAGCGCGTGTCCAGTCTGGCGCGTTTTCTGATAGCATATGGAAGCTAAACTTTCATAGGATTTCATTTCCACACCGCTCAGTTATGAATGCCCGAGGCCGAGCCGAGCGCATTTACATTCTGTGAGTGAGATCTCTCCCCTGTGGGCGGGTTGAAAACATGCGAAACAGCTCCTTCTACTGGCTGTAGTTTTTAGCCTCTGGCCAAAAATACTCTGATGACACAAAATTACTATATTTGCGTCATCTGAGGATTTTTTCCAGAAATAAAATGCATAATTCTCTCGTCTCTGGAGGACATGAGGGGGACTATAACAGCTTCAACTCTTCTGTGAAGGCTTTCCAGAAGGTTTAGGAGTGTGTTTATGGGAATTTTTGACCATTCTTCTAGAAACGTATTTGTGAGGTCAGGCACTGATGTTGGACGTGAAGGCCTGGTTCGCAGTCTCTGCTCTAATTCATCCCAAATATGTTCAAGTTCAAGTAAGGTCTTTATCAGGTTGGGGTCTCATCCATGTCTTTATGGACCTTGCTTTGTGCACTGGTGCGCAGTCATGTTGGAACAGGAAGGGGCCATCCCCAAACAGTTCCCACAAGTTGGGAGCATGAAATTGTCCAAAATATCTTGGTATGCTCAAGCATTAAACAACCCCACACCATAATCCCCACCCTCCACTAAACTTTACACTTGGCACAATGCAGTCAGGCAAGTACTGTTCTCCTGGCAACCACCAAACCCAAACTCGTCCATCAGATTGCCAGACAGAGAAGTGTGATTCGTCACTCCAGAGAACACGTCTCCACTGCTCTAGAGTCCAGTGGCGGCGTGCTTTACACCACTGCATCTGACGCTTTGCATTGCACTTGGTGATGTAAGGCTTGAATGCAGCTGCTCGGCTATGGAAACCTATTCCACAAAGCTCTCTCCACACTGTTCTTGAGCTAATCTGACGGCCACACAAAGTTTGGAGGTCTGTAGCTATTGACTCTGCAAAAAGTTGGCGACTTCTGAGCACTGTGCGCCTCACCATACACTGGCCTACCACTTCGTGGCTGAGTTGCTGTTGTTCCCAATTGCTTCCACTTTGTTATAATACCACTAACAGTAGTGAGGAAATTTCACAGATAGACTTATTGCACAGGTGGCAACCTATCACGGTACCATGCTTGAATTCAGTAAGCTCCTGAGAGCGACCCATTCGTTCACAAATGTTTGTAGAAGCAGTCTGCATGCCTAGGTGCTTGATTTCATACATCTTTGGCCTTGGAAGTGATTGGACCATCTGAATTCAATGATTTGGAGGGGTGTCCCAAAACTTCTGGCAATATAGTGTATATTACAATAGATTTTTTTTTATTTAAACAGTATTACTGATGTTATGGTATTTATTATTTCATTATTATATTCATACTTTTGTGGAAACTGTGATGCAATTATTTCATTTTCAATTATTTCATTATTTAAACGAGCTTAGAAGCTTAAATGGCTTAGAAGTCTTTACAATTCAATGCATCCTTGCTGAATAAAAAATATTAATTTCTTAGAAAATCTTACTGACCCCAAAGTTTGAACAGTAGTTTAGCAGCAACCTGAGGTTAAACCAGTTTAAAATGTACCTTGGTCCACCCTGCAGCACCATGGTAACTGGGCCGACCAGATGTGTGACCCCTCCCACCCGGACAGCAGCAGTGAGCAGTTCTCGCATGTGAACCAGAGCCTGCTTCCTCGTGCGACCTCTCCTCCAACGCGTCTGAGCTGCTGACAGGAAGCTGGTGCTGGACACCTGGAGGCATAAGGCCCAATTTAGAAACACTGCAAGTGATTAATGAACTTGACAAGTGTCCTGCTGCATGTGTCTGATCTTACAGTCTGATCAGGCGTAGTTCCTATGAAGGCAAACAGCTGTCCCAGGAGCACGCTATACGTGGGCTTATCCTTGCTGTCTTCGATGACCAATGACTGTAGTAGTGTAAAAGAGCTGCTCCGGTGACTAGATGGGTGGAGGCGCCTCCTAGACAGTCAGACAATTAGTTTATACAATTTGTAAAAAAAAAAATTGCAACATTTAGCTTTTTACCTGAACCCATTCAGGTAAATAGGTTAAAGCAATTTAAAGCTTAAACCAATAAGCCAATTTGAAATATATATTTCTGAGCAACAAACGTCACCAAATTATTGATTTGCTGAATACCCCTTTATCTGAACAAAACAGCCATGTTTTTAAACTTTTTGAGAAATCTAATTTTGAAATGACAAATTAAGCTGGCACAAGAGAAAGTATTTTAACATAAAAAAAATAAATGCATAAATAAATATTTGGAAATTAATTAATTAATAAATGCATAAAGAAATGCATGCAGATAAATAAATAAATATAGTGAGGAAAATAAGTATTTGAACACCCTGCTATTTTGCAAGTTCTCCCACTTAGAAATCATGGAGGGGTCTGAAATTGTCATCATAGGTGCATGTCCACTGTGAGAGACATAATCTAAAAAAAGTGCAGTCGCCCTGTCCCAAGTGCAGAAAAACACCCCAAAGCATGATGCTACCACCCCCATGATTTACAGTAGGGATGGTGTTCTTGGGATGGTACTCATCATTCTTCTTCCTCCAAACACGTTTAGTGGAATTATGACCAAAAAGTTATATTTTTGTCTCATCTGACCACATGACTTTCTCCCATGGCTCCTCTGGATCATCCAAATGGTCATTGGCAAACTTAAGACGGGCCTTGACATGTGCTGGTTTAAGCAGGGGAACCTTCCGTGCCATGCATGATTTCAAACCATGACGTCTTAGTGTATTACCAACAGTAACCTTGGAAACGGTGGTCCCAGCTCTTTTCAGGTCATTGACCAGCTCCTCCCGTGTAGTTCTGGGCTGATTTCTCACCTTTTTTAGGATCATTGAGACCCCACAAGGTGAGATCTTGCATGGAGCCCCAGTCCGAGGGAGATTGACAGTCATGTTTAGCTTCTTCCATTTTCTAATGATTGCTCCAACAGTGGACCTTTTTTCACCAAGCTGCTTGGCAATTTCCCCGTAGCCCTTTCCAGCCTTGTGGAGGTGTACAATTTTGTCTCTAGTGTCTTTGGACAGCTCTTTGGTCTTGGCCATGTTAGTAGCTGGATTCTTACTGATTGTATGGGGTGGACAGGTGTCTTTATGCAGCTAACGACCTCAAACAGGTGCATCTAATTTAGGATAATAAATGGAGTGGAGGCGGACATTTTAAAGGCAGACTAACAGGTCTTTGAGGGTCAGAATTCTATCTGATAGACAGGTGTTCAAATACTTATTTGCAGCTGTATCATACAAATAAATAGTTAAAAAATCATATATTGTGATTTCTGGATATTTTTTTTTAGATTATGTCTCTCACAGTGGACATGCACCTACGATGACAATTTCAGACCCCTCCATGATTAAATGAATAAATGCATGCAAAAATAAATAAATTCAGCTTCAATAATAACAATAATGTAGTTTTTTATTCCTAATGTAGGCTGTCTTTGGTTGCCAAGCATTCAAACATTCATATAAAAGTCAACTGATATGTGCTTATTATAATGTGCACATATTGGCTATTTTACAAATCAGAAATTAGAGTTGAACCTACGTATTCATTCTATAACTGTTATTTGATGCTTCTGCTGTCACAGAGGTACCTTTGCACTCCATGTGTGAACTCCACATCACTGTTGGCAATCATTTCCAAATCTGAGGGAGCAGACATACTGCGCAGGAACACAGGCTGCTTCACTATAGGAACCATCGATTTAGCGTCCGATACTGACTTGCAGGCTGTAAGCAAGACAAGTTAAAGGGCCGTTTAAGCACATTTGTACATTTATGGAAGTGTGTGCATGTGTAAATGTGTGTTCAAATAACCTGGTGTGCATGTTGGTGTTGTAGACAGACTCTTGCACTGTGGTGCTATTGTAACATGTAGCAGCAGTTCAGAGCGGTTTATCAAGCTCTTCACAAGAGCTTTGGTTTTAGCCAGTGGAACGGAGCTTCTTTGCTGCTGCGTGGCATTAACCTCATGGAAGAACTTCTCTCTGTCCAAAAAAAAAAAAACACACAGGCAATAGTTTCATAAGTACACTATTGTTCAAAAGATTGGGGTTGGTAAGTTGGATTAATTTGTTGGTTACAAATAAATATTTTATAAATATTTTAAAATGCAATTTATTCCTGTGATCAAAGCTGAATTTTCAGCATCATTACTCTAGTCTTTCAGAAATCAGAAAGATAGCCTTCAGAAATCACTCTAAGAAACAGTATCAATGTTAAAAACAGTTATGCTGCTTCATATTTTTGTGGAAACTAATCTATAATGAATAGGTGTAACCAGACAGCTTTGAGATTTTAAATTCACTACAAGGACTCAGAATTAGTTTCATGTCATACCTCAAAGCCATCACAGCATTTTCTGGATCTGTACAGTCCAGAGGAACCTCCTTGAGTGAACACAGAAGTTCCAGCTCCTTCATTTTGTTCTATGGGCCACAAGACACACTAAATAAATCAATCTTTGACTTAAACCTGTCTACAATACAAGCCGGAAACAAACCACTGCATAATGCTTGTCAATGTCTGGACTTCCCGCAGCTGGTCAAGTACAAATGATTGTATTATTCTTTAAAGGTCCCGTTTTTCCTGTTTTTTTTTTTAAGCTTTGATTGTGTTTACAGTGTGCAATATAACATGTGTTCATGTTTCGCGTGTAAAAAAACAGTATTTTTCACACAATTTACTTATCTGTATACCGCTGTTTTCACTGTCCTAAAAACGGGCTGATGACTTCCTTGTTCTATGAAGTCCCTCCTTCAGAAAACGTAACGAGTTCTGATTGTGCCAGCGGTTCCTGTGTTGTGATCATAGGTTGTGATTCGACAGCAGCTTAGCACACTTTGCCCGGTAAGGTCACGCCTCTTACCAGAGATGCATGCGCTCAGTGTTCGAGTGACGTTATTAAAGGTCCCATGGCATGAAATTTTCATTTTATGAGGTATTTCAACATTAATACGAGTTCCCCTAGCCTGAATATTGTCCCCAAGTGGATAGAAATGTTGATCGGTGTAAACCCGAGTTCTGGCTGTCTCTCTCTGCCTTTGGGAAAATGACAGGCCAGACGAGCCAATCCTGAAGTCTCCTGTTTTGACGTCCAAGCAGTAATGGTTACCTCCCTTTCCTCCGCCCAGAGAATCTGGCACGCCCATGCAAACGCTCGAGAGATCATTCCTTGTGAATGAGTGAATGCTGGCAGTTTCTCAGTGTTTGGATGTACAAATGAAAACAGAAGTCTTTCTTCAGTTCCTTCTGATCTGTGATCAGTGATCTCTTATGCGTAGCTAATTATTTATTATTCGTGCACACAATGCGGCTTCTCTCTCTCCAGACAGAACGGTGTTTTCGTGTTTTCTATCTTGTGAGTCAGTGTTTTTGTACGTCCTCGTCGCGTCTACCGGTTCTAAAATGTGCATACAGTCATGAGTTTCTGCTCAACATCGGCCTCACACACGCCGAAGCTCGGGCTGCACTGGCCGTTGGCCTTCAACATCCCCGACCCCCAGTACTGCATCTGGCCCACAGCGGAGGCACCAAACGCGGCGTGAGATTAAGCAGGCGGGGGGTAAGCATGAGCATATCTGGGCTAGGCTAGCCATCTTTCCCCACAATAAACTGGATTACATTCGATTACTGTTGTTGTGTCTTTGTTTGCGCTGTGTAACGTTACTCAATGCGCGTCACTGACGCTATTCATATGATTGGAACATATCTAGAAATAATGCTATACTCAACACTTACTAACTCGTTCATCTTGCTGTAATGGTACATTGCATGTGTTACAAAGTTGGTAGAATAATGATGAATACGGACTCGGTGTGACTGGGACTCGTGTTTATTCAGAACTCTCAGATACAAACACAATAAACTCGCGCTGACTGACAGCGCTCTCATAACTCAGAAGTTACTATAAATAACTTTGTTAGCGATCGCTGAGCTCCGTCTCTGGTACGTTAGTGATGTCCGGTTCGCGAACGAATCATTCTTTTGAATCGGTTCTTTTTAGTGAACCGAACCAGTTCACCAAATCGGGCTGAATCGTTCTAAACGGTTCGCGTCTCGAGTCAGCGCTGATCCATAATTTACTAAAGTTACTAACTTTCTGACATGAGTGACAGCCCCTCCGACTAGAAATAAACGAATAACCTGAAGTATATGCTAGTAACTACAACAGTTCACCCTGAACTGAGACTGAGAACTGATGAGAAGTGAACTCAGGTCCATCCGTCTCTGGCGCCTCGTTAAACCACGCCCCCTCCGCTCATTTAAAATGCAAAGATGTCAGCCAATCACAACAGTGGGCGTTTTTACTGAAGTCTCACAGCAGACACGCCTCTTGAAGCAGGGCATTCAGCCACAGGGCAAACAGCAGTATAGAAAAAATGCCTTTTATTTCTAAATTATGACATTTTATGATGTAAAAATCATACTAACAATATAAGTACACCTCAGGAAACATTATAAAATAATAGAAAAATGCCATGCCATGGGACCTTTAAAGAAGGAAGTAGAGGGATGTAGTCCTAATCGGCCGTTCGCTGTAGGCTTTGAAAGGGGACTTCTGTAAAATAAAATATCTTGCTTGGCATTGAACTTTATAATTTTACAGGTATTATTTATGCTCTAACAGCAACATTACACACTAACTAAAGTTTGAAAAATGGGATCACGAAGAACAGGACCTTTAAAGAAACAGGCGATTCTGGTTGACTAAATACTTTATAACATTAAGGTTGAACCACAGTAGTCTCACAGACTGTTTTAATGATGCACAGCAATGCAATGACGTTGCTGCCTATGGATGGTTCAGAGAGCTCGCGAAAAAATATCTTAATTTGTGTTCCGAACGAAGGTCCTACAGGTTTGGAACGACACAAGGGTGAGTGATTAATAACAGAATTTTCATTTTTGGGTGAACTAACCCTTTAATAATAATAATTAGTGATGATCAGATCAAATAAAAACAAAATGCAGTGGAACCAAGAACTTTAAAGGTGCCATTGAATGCATTGATACTATATTTTAAATTGTTCTCTGATATCTACATAGAAGGTAGGTGGCTTAGGTAAGGGCAAAAATACTCCAGATACGGTTTTACATGTCCATTTACAACCCTAGGATTTATCCCTAGAATGAAATGGGCTGTTATTACCTGGAAGGGTCATGAATAATAATGTTGAGCTCTGCTCTGATTGGCTTCACAGCGAGGTTCATTTCAGTTGCTCACACAGTGTAGTTATCATATAAAATCGCAAACAGCACAAGCGGCTTGTGAGTCGTGACAGAACACAGGCCACCTGAATGACACTTTAAGGTGAAAATCTCAAATGGAGATGGCTGAAATGCAGCTTACTTGCTTATTGATGTTTTCAGATCATCCGCGATCATCAGAGAGAGAGAGCTTGCAAATGGTTGCCAGATTTTAAGTAAAACACCAGATAGAATACATGTTCATTTAACAGAAAAGCTCTGATTGCAGGATTTCAATTATTGAAATCTGGCAACAGCAAGCATGAACGCTCCTGATTTTTGAACGTTTTTATTTTTTAAAGTTTAAACTATATTTTAGTCTCGTCTTTTTTCGTTAATGATATTGCATGTTTATATAGTCACAGTTATCGTTTAAGGACGTTTGTGTCATCTCGTGTCATCTCGTTTGTCTCATCATATTTTCGTTAATGAAATGGACACTAGTCAGAGGAAACTAATTAACAACTTTGAATTAAATTGGTGCGGTATCCTGTTATTGATAAACATCAAACATCCCTGTTGACAGTCCTGTTCTGTGGGAACGGTGTTTGCAGCTCATGGTATGTCAGTTCCATGTACAGAACTCTTATTATTCAACTATGCCAAGGTAAACACAGTTTTCCATTCTATGGCACCTTTAAGGACACATTATAACCAAAGCTTTCTCGTTTATCATGCAAAGAACACATTTAATTTTGGAAATGTTCTTCTAGCAAGGTGGCTCTTGTAACAGTGAATTTTAAGCTAATTATGCCAATTTAACATTTGTGGAAATACCATGGTATTCTCTGAAGTACCCTGTTGTAAGAGGAAAAGAAAATACTTCATTGAATTCATTGAAACATTCTGAAGACAGACATTCATATAAACCCCCGCCCCCAATGCAATATTTATAGTTTTCTTCCAATATTTCAAGAATTGTAAAAATTGAGCTTGTTGTGCCTAATAAAGAAGTACTTAAGTCCTACTTAAGTAGGTAAAAAAAAAAAACATTCTAAAGTTAATTTAATATAAACTATTAAAATTGCAATTAAGTAAATTCTTTAAAGTATATTAATTTTCATAAATTTAAGGATTACATGTCTCACATTACTTACCTCAAAGAAGTGATAATCATGGAAGAAGGGCGAGTTATTCTCAAGTTTGCCCTGTTGAGCTTCATCTACTTCACTCTGCCATTTCTGCTCCAGTTCAGCTACACTCTGAAACAAACACAGACACAGAATAGTGTGTTACTCTTCAACAGCATCACACAATATGTATATGAAGAGCTCTGCATCTGTGGCTACGTAACACGTACTTGTAACTGTCTTTCCATCGCATTGATCTTCTTGAAGGTCTCGGCCATGATTTTGCAGAGCAGATTGTGTTCCTCTCTGTGCACGTCTCTGTACTGGAAGTTCACCAGCGACTGTAGTGCATCCACCAGTCCCAAGTGCTTTATTACACACGACACGATCACTTCCTCCATGACATCAGGACGCATCACCTCTCTGAGAAGAGAATAAATATAAGATTAATGAACTATTATTCTATACTTCTGATGTAGAAGCTATAATGTTGTGGTTTGCTGTTAAGAAGTCAAACCTTTATGGAAGTGTATTTAAATTAAATTAAATTAAATACTACTTTCTTTTTGAATTAATAAACTAATTAAAAACTACTTTTGTATGGCACTTCTAGTCTTCCATACATTTCAAGATGCATTTACGCTTAAGGTTAAATGTTCTGCTATCATTAAATTGCTTTCCACTAATAGGTAGACTCCCTATCATGTTCTTACTTGATGCTGGGTCGAAACTGAGGCCGGGCTCTTCCAGACAGCTCCCTCAGGCGGCCCATAATGCCTGGAGGTAAGTGGATGCGGGGAAGCTCACAGCAACCCCCTGGCATTGGGCCTGGAGGGGGGGCGAGGATGTCTGAAGGATAGGTGAACTCTCTCTCCTCATCAATGGTTAAAGGCAGGGGAGACGGAGACGGCGTGAGAGCAGGAGATATCGCACCATTAGCCTCCACCTGCCACTGACACCTTACAGAGAACAGGAACAAGCAGCAAAAAAAGATAAGAACCAAATATTAGCAGGGCTTTTTCAAAGAAATTAATACTTTTATTCAGCAAGAACACATTAAATTGATTAAAATAAAAAAAGAAGTACATCACTTAGGCCACATCCACACAAAGCCAGAGCTTCCACTATCCGATTTTTTTTTTTACGGAAAAAAAATTATGTAAACACGGTGTCGTCTCAAGAAATATCTGCTTACACACAAAACCACTGAAATTGACTCCAAACAATGTAGTATACATGCCAGACCAGAAGACTTAGAGCATGCGAGTGTCATCTAGTGTCTGACTAGGGTCGAGATGTGGGGTGATGACATCATCGTTTCACAAAATATACGGATTGGCTGTACACATGAGAACGCAACGGTTGTCGTTTTCAGATTTATGCGCTCTGGGTCCTGGTTTAAAAAAAATAGCAGTTTCAGCCTCCAAAAACGGCAGATCCGCCTGGACGAAACGCCGATATGATTCAACATTTTTACGTATACAGCTAAACGCGTCTCAGTGTGTATGGGGCCCTATGATGCACTCACACCAGACGCGAATGACGTGATTCGCGCGAGTGATTTACATGTTAAGTCAATGCAAAGACGCGAATAGACATTCTGCGGTGCGATTCGCGCAAATGAGGCAGCGCGAATGGCGCAATCCAAAAAGGTGTCACAAGTACTAATGAAATGTTGCATAGAGAACAACCTTATGGCATAAAAAGCTGTGTTAGAATGGTTATGTACAGTAGGTTAATCTGTCAGGGTTCTGCCACAGTCTGATTTATTCTTGGTTTTGTGTCAGATGGTATTGTCTCGTCTTTATGTGAGTTTGCGGCTCTGAGTTCACACAGGCTATATGCTCCTGTCTGCTTGATACATTGAATGTGCAAAGCATGGTGTTTGAATCCTGACACTTCTGTCTAGTTTGGTTTCAGTTCAGTGTCGGTATTCAGGCATTCATGCTCCATGTTTCGTCTCCTGTGAGCCCACAGGTTGAGTGTTCATTCATTCACCACGCTCTCTTGACTCATGTGTTTTTGTCGAGTGCCTGCTCTGTGTGTAGTTTTGATTTGCTTGTTGGTTTATTTTCTATCTAAATAAAGATTTCTGAACTGCATCTCTGTGTTTAGGTCCTCACTTCCAGCACCAAACATAATATAATCAGCACACCTCTGCAGTAGTTTGGAGCAGAGAAGGTCATGGCAGGCCTCCTCCTCTCGAGTGATTTCAGGGCCATTATAGAGGATGCGTAGCATAGCGCAGGCCAGCACCGATAAACCCAGAGCTAGATCAGCTAGGAAGGGCAGCCCGCCAGACACATCCTCGGATGACTCCTAAAATGAACATAAGAACAGCCAAGCAAGGTAATTAAAGTTTTGCCATTTCAGTGTCTGACCAGTCAGCGTGAGTTAAGGCGACCATTATTTTAGAACATATACCTAATTATTTCTTTGGCGATGTATCATGTGACACACTGCAGTTACAATAGTGCTGTATAACAGATGAATCACTTTTATTTAATTTGTCCTTTTTCTACTCCAAATATTCACAAACGTGTTAGCTATGACATCAACTACCTGATATTCCATATCTTATATACAAAATATGTGCACGTGAATGTGTTTTGTCAATTAAAAACTTTTATAATGATCATGTTAGTTGATTTATAACATGCAATGTGCGATGTAACAATGTTCGTTCGCATGCCGCTTCTATAGACATTAGTGTGTATTTTACAAACTATAAATGTATTGTTTTGCTAGTACTTATGTGTATTTAAATGTCTGAAATCACTGAATAGTTGTGATATATGACAAGCGCTGAGTGCGTCTGTCTCTGGCTCATCACCAGCCAACGCACTAAAGCACATTTGAATGTAGAAGTTGATCATGTGATGCATAATCACACCAGTGAGATCATAAACGTCATGTTTATATGTTGTTGTTTTTATTTATATGGACCTGTGTTTGAAATAAAGTAAATAGTTTTAATCTACATTTTTGTATATAATCCTGCAACCAAGACATCAATCATATGTGTTTTCCTACAAAGTCAATGAACATCTAGAGAGCATTTAAAATCTTCCCTGTGAATGTTAAGTCATGAGTTAGTACCTGTGCTCGGACAGTGCATGAGAAACCCCACATGGCTTTATCTGGGGTATTGTGCTCACGTCCACTTCTCATCTCAAAAGAAAACGTCACAGTATCTCCTTCCACCTGAATAAACATTTGATTAAAAGTCTTATTTAATATCTGTAGATTGTTTGCAATTATTGAATGTGCACTCTGGTGTCCTAAAATATTTTAAAAACAATTTTTTTTATCTGTCTATTGGATATTTAGACAAAATTATTTTATGTACCACATTTGATGCGTCAGGCTTTTATAGTCATAGATTTTTAAAAAAAATTCTGAAACACATTATTTTCATTGCATTTACCATAGTTGAATCATTTCTATTTATTCAAATCTTAAACGTCTTAAATGTGTTTTTTATTTTATACAAAAAAAAAAAAAATCTAAATGTATGGAGAGGCTAAATTTATGACATTAAAAGTCCTTTTAGTTCATCAAGAGCACAGATAATCACACATGAAGTCGATTGTATACAGGTGTTTCCATAGAAAGCCATGTATCAAGGGTAAAATTATTTTAAAATATGTTACTTTTAAATAATCTTTATTCTTGAACACTGTAAGTATGCCATCCGATGTTATGGAGTGTGCTTTTCCTCACCTTGACCAGATCTTTGGGCCATCCGGTTCCTAGGACACTACGGCTCCCATAACCCATGGTGTTGCCTCCATACTCGCTCACTTTACGACTATTTGTGTTGGGCCCGGCGTAAATCACCAGCTGAATAACGAGAGTTTATGAGCATGCATATTCACTGTCATTCCACTACGAATGAGAACAGAAGTTTCACAGAGTCGAAAGTTCAAACCTTGTCATAGTCATATTGGGAGGAGCAGCGAGGGTCAAAACGGAGGTAGAGACAGCGAGCACCAGGTATGTGCACTGTATCTTTAAATTTGTAGTTGTCCCGCACTGGGTGAACAGTTTCCACTGTTTTCCCAGCGGCCCATGGGGCAGGGATCTTCAGGCCGGTCAAAAAGCCTGGCTCCTCTCTCTCTTCCAGAATCTGGAAACTGAATTAAATACAACATAATTTTGTGTAAGAGCAATCTAAATGGTTTTGCCCAATAGGTTCAAGGATGGATAGAAATAAGCTTTTTTACCCGTCACTTAATGAGGGTGGATTGGAACCTTGATTTAGCGGAGAATCCTCAACAAATAATGGTGAATGTGTTTTTAGCAGCAAAGCGGTCTGTTGGATAGACAGATACAGAGCAGTCAACGTTAACAATGCCAATGGTTTATTATAAATTATTTTAATTTACAAATGTACATAACAGAAACTTTTTCATTATATATATATATATTATGACATTTTTCATTATATATTTTAATTTAAAAAAAATCTCAATGTACAGTTTGGGGTCAGTACGACTTTTTTTAAAGTAAGAAATGTATACTTTTATTCAACAAGAATGCATTAAATGGATCAAAAGTGACAGTCAAGACATTTATAATGTTACAATAATTTCAGATAAAGAATCCTGAAAAATATGAAGCAGCACTTCATACTGTACTTCAAATGTGTTTTCAACGTTGATAATATTAAGAGTCATCTGAGGATTTTTTGGCCAGAGGCTAAAGACTACAGCCAGTAGAGGGAGCTGTTCCGCATGTTATCAACCCGCCCATAGGGGAGAGATCTCACTCACAGAATGTAAAACACAGACGGCCGCACGGACAATCATAATAACGGAGTGCGGTGCAGAGTAAAGTGAGTGTTTCAACTTTTCAATTAATTCCTGTGATAGTTTAGCTTCCATATGCGATCTGGAAACGTGCCAGACTGGCACTTAACGCTACCTCAGCTCTGCTCAGCTCTTTGTGATGAATGAAATCTGACACTGCTGCGTCTGTGCCGTGACTTTCGTTCGGCTCACTCACACTTTATTGAAAAGACACGTTCAGTTTTTAATTGTAGTGTTTATTCTCTAAATGAACAAAATGATTGTATTACTATGAAGATCAAAACGACGGTGTACGGAGTGGCCTCGTAAGTAGGGATGCACCGATACCGATACCAGTACTCGGGTGTCGGTCCGATACTGTTGTCACATACTCGTACTCGTAAAACTACCCCGATACAACCACACCCGATACCATTTTATGGCAACGCATCTTCGGATGCAGAGCCGCGTGGAAAGTTACATAATTCACCGTGCACACCCGCACACCACGGCGCCAAGTGCAAAGGGGTCTCACGCTCTCAAAGCGCACGACTGCCATAGTATGGCTTCATTTTTGCCGCGCGCACCCGAGTGCTAGTGCGGACGCGGCGAGTATAGCCTAAACCAAGCTTAACCGCTCATGAGGCAGATACCTGCTAGTGAGTGCTGAAAGTGAAAGGCTGTTTAGTAGGGATGTGCGCAATGACTAGCCTAACCCCGGTAGTATAACAAGGCTAAGCAAGCATAATTGTTATACTAGTTTGACATGACATGGAAGAAAATGGAAAAGTTTTGTGAAAGCTTTCAAAATCCTCCTTCACCCGAGTGGAGATTTATCTGAAGCCTCCGCGAATGCCAGAGAAAACCAACGCATGCAAAACCTGAGGGAAAATTAAATGATTTTGTTTTGCTGCAGATATACACTTTTCAAAATAATATATTAATTTCAAGATATAACATTAACACGACAGTAATTTAAACATAGCCTTTGTAAAAATATATATTTAAAGCAAAACCTTAAATGTGCCAAAAAAATGTAAACGACTAGTATTTTCCAAGTCGTCTAGCAGCAGCACTAACGTTTTCCGAAAAGAGCTGTATGGCTATGATAACATATAATAATTTAATTCAGTTTTTCTGATACTATGTTGTGTGGTACTGGAATCCACTGAATGTTACAGGTTACATTTATGTGAAATGGGCAGCAGTGCCATGTTTGTTTAGGAAAACACCAAGTTGAATGTAAAAATGTCAGCAACAGCATTTACTTTGTTACAGTCAGAAAGTGAAAAACATCTGATGAAAATAAAACATTGTTAGAAGAACTGTAGTGGTATTATTAAGTACTCGTATCAGTACTCGGTATCGGCAAGTACCCAAATGTAAGTACTTGTACTTGGTCTGAAAAAAAGTGGTATCGTTGCATCCCTACTCGTTGGGCAGCGAAGCAAGTGCATTCTGGGAGTTGTTGTCTTTCATCCACATGAGACAAAAATAAATGTTCGTTCTTTTCTCAGTATAGAAGGCACCAAATTCAAAAATAATTTCACATTTCTACTGCATAAATGACCCAGTTTAAATACAAAGCTTGTGCTAAATCACTGAAGTTACCCTTTAACCAGCACTGTCAATTCTCTTTTTTATTTTGGCCAATACATTTCTTAAAGCCTGTATGAGAATGCTAAGATATTTTGAGAGTTTAGACTTCTATGCTATTTGAGGGCAAATACATAAATATTGAGATGCTATCAAATATTGTCCAAATTATGATAAATTATTGCACTACGTCACCTTGCAGAAACATCCAACAATCACTAAATATTTGCATATTATCAGTCACACATACACACCTGACTAGTATAGAGGACCAGTTGGACTAGCTGTGGCATGAGCGCATCAGCTAGTGTGAGGGTTTGTAGGTTTGGGTGCATCAGTGAGGTCAACAGAACCGGCAGCAAGTGACCCAACATTGTGGCCTTCGTTACCTGTTCCAGTCCTCTCAGCCTTCATATTTAAAAATAAAGAGTGTAGAAAAGATCATAAGTAAAAGAAACTGCCTAATTACACGTACAACATACAAATATATCATCATAAAAATATAATATTCTAATGCACCTGGCCTCTCGATCACTGATGCTGCTGTTGATAAGGGAGCTGGTGACTTGCTGAAGGGTCTCCAGAACCTCATCACATCCAACCAGGATCTTCGAGGCAAGTGAAAGAATGCTCGTCTGCAACTCCTGAGGGGAACACGTACATTCAACACACACATTTCTTTGAGAACATCTAAAGCTGGTACAGAACCCTTGTGAAAAATAATTTTACTTATAACAAAAATAATATACTTCAAAGAACAAGTGTCAACTGAATTATATGTTTTCAGACACGTAATTGCATGTTAATTAAAATTAAATAAAACATTTTTGCAAATATAAAATAAAATGAAAATAAATATATATATATATATATATATATATAAAAATAATGTTTTTCAGGTACAGTAGCCTAATTTGATTTAACATGTCTTAAGAAATGCTACAGAAATTGAATAAATCAAATGTAAAAATAAAACACTGTACAGTCTTCACTGTATGAATAACATTTAAATTGATTCATAATAAAGATATAAGAGAGAAATATCCTGTTTATTTTATTTATGCATTTATTTTGATTAACATGAATGAAACGGATGGTAACAGTTTATTAAGCTGTGTCCGTTTAAGAACAAATGCACGGATCTAATATACTGATTTGCGCCGAACTCTTTACGTTCACATAGGACATAACAGACTGTGTTTATGTGAAAACTCATGATGTGCATTGAAATAATTAAGTTTGTGTTTGACCATTCAAGAGCAATAAGCTGTGAAAGAGAAATTAATTTGGGATCTCATGCACTTGAGAGCAGTGTTAATTTTGACAGCAAATTTTTAGTTAGTTTTAGTCATAGTCTTTTGACAAAAATGGCATTTAGTTTTAGTCATATTTTAGTCACCTGAATTGTTTTTAGTTTTAGTCGACTAAATCTACAGTAGATTTAGTCGACTAAAATCAAACGAGTTAAGTTAAATTGTAATGCATTAATTGAGCATTTAAGCATTACATAACCAACTGTTAATTGAATACATGTCAAAATTGACATTTTGTCAATTGTTTCTGACATTAAATGAGCTAAATTCAATTTCAGTACACCAAACAACGTACACCTCCGTTCCCTTCTTCAGGGAGCAAGGGTTACATACGTAACAGAGACATTTTTGAAAACATCTATATAGTTTTTTATAATGTTGTATTTCTGTTTAAGTTAGCATATCAGGTTAAACTAAAGCTTCAAATAAGTTTTTTTTTTTTTTTTTTAGTTAACATTTATTTATTTTCAAGTAATGAATTTTTTTTATGGTTTTAGTTAACTATTATAACCCTGATACTTTATTGAATAATATGTGTCAAATACTGTTCTTAGTCTTTCCTCCTGACTATGAATTAAATGGGAATGCCGCATTTTCCCGCGGTTAGATCAGCACGTTACAATTCAAATGTGCGCATATATTACACAGGACATCAGTTCTGACTGGATCTATTCCCTATTCGTCCCTCCCTAACATTGGTCTCGTTTTTTTATTCGTTGACGAAAATGACAGTAGATTTTCATCATCGTTTTTGTCATCCAAAACTGTTTTTTATTTAGTTATCGTCTCGTTTTTGTCAGTAAAAAAAGGTTGTTGATGAAAATTATGACGAAAATTCGTCAACAAAATAAACACTGCTTGAGAGGCAGCATTTGTGCTCACGCTGTGTGTCCGTCAGCAGCAAGCACCACATTGAGTCCTTTTCGCAGCACTTTAAAAGTAGTACAGCGAAATGTAACACTTTAGAACATTGATTTTTGAAATTTGTGAATCGATGCAAATCGGCAGAAGATAGAATCGCGATTCAAATGTGAATTGATTTTTAGAGATTCTAGAGAAACACTCCATTTTAAAATCTTAAAACATGGCTATTGACCAAATAAATAAATAAAATTAAATAAAAGGAACAATAAATATTTAGTTATGTAAAAAAACAACTGCTGAAACTTTTTGGGGTAAACACACACACAAAAGCAGATGCTTCAATCTACACTTTGAGCTACAAAACAGAGCATAACGAACCATTTTAATTCCTGTTTGTTCCATCTTTCATGAACGCAGCAGCTGCCGCAAATAGTCCACGCTAACCAGAGATCATAGGGTTTTTAAAGGGGATGTTTACCTGTACCTTCATTGTTTCCCCTTGTAGGGAGCTGTCACTATCATCAATGTCATCAGGGTGGAGCAGGATGGTGTTGCTGAGCAAATGGTTCTGCACAGCCATTAAGTAACACAAGCTTGGTGACACTACCTGTTGATGTGGAAGTGCTGTAGGTTAATTAGTGATACAATAAAATGATACAGACAACAGACAATTATTTCAATTGATGTTTGAACGCATACATTTAGATGCACCATATAAACAGGGCCCAAAAATAACACTTGGCTAGCCAAACATGTGTAAAGTTAGCTTTTGCAAGTAAATAATCGTAAGTTAAAGGCAAGATGGCTTTTTTAAGAACTTCAATGTAAACACACAACAGAATAGTAAGAACAACAGTGTTTTTTACTAACACAGGACATTTTAAGGCCAATTCACATTGCACCAACAGACACCAGCAATGCAAACAATCACCAGATTACATTACGTCACTTCTCAGATATTCCATGACCTGACAAATGCCGATTCAACATGTTCAAAAACAAGTGACGACCAATGCCAACAGATAATAACAGGGAGAACACACTGGTCCAACAAAACCCAACAAAGTATCTGACGCCATTGGTCGGCGTCTGTCAGTTCAGTGTAAATTGGCAAAATAACAATAGTTCTTGAATTGTTTGAGAGAGATGATGTCACTGTTGGCCTCATATATTCAGAATAGAAAATGTTGAATAATTTGTTTGTTATGGGAAAATACTTTGAGTTAATCATGTTTCATAGCAAGAAAAACAAATCCAAATTTCACCTATCAGTCTAAAGTCATCCCAAGAAAATGAATGAATGCATACAGCATCAAGATAATCCCCTTTTTTCATTCATTCATTTAGTAATTTCCCTTGTGAAAAAGAAGTGCACTTAATTGTACTGAATGTGAACTTGTACTTCAAGGGCCCTATTTTAACGCTCTAAGCGCATGGTCTAAAGCGCACAGCGCAAGTGCACTTAGGGCGTGTCCGAATCCACTTTTGCTAGTTTAATAACTGGAAAAATGGTCGGCACGCCTGGCGCATGGTCTAAAAAGGTTGTCCGTATTCTCTTGGTCATGGGTGTGTTTTGGCCGTAACATGTAATAAACCAATCAGAGTCTCATCTCCCATTTCCTTTAAAAACCAGTTGCGCTCGCACCATGACAGATTTGCTATGTACATGGCAGAATTTGCAAGCGGAAAAACTGAACGCTTCTCTAGCGAGGAAACGGATCTGCTTGTCCAATGACACCTGCTTGCTCATCATTACTACAAAAAGGTAGGCTAATTCTGATACAATGACTATCCATTATGACATGTAGGTATTTTTATATTTATGTACACAATAATAATCTTGAACCATAGACTGTAAAAAAAATATGGACGTAGTGTCCGTGACATCACCCCCATAGGATTCTGAAGAGCAGTATTGAAGCGTAAAGTAGGATCGAGCTGGCCATTGCCAACTTGACAGCGCGTCACCGCGTGTCACTCCCGGATAACAGAAAATGGGCAAAGAGGCGGGAAGTGGGTGGAGCTGAGGTGACGTGACAGCAGACAAACGGCAATCTACCTGTCTCTCAAAGTGGCCTCGCCCTTAATTATGCAGAACTTTTAAGCTTTATACAATGGAAACGAATGAATTATAAATAAATAAAAAAAATCACCCCCCTCACAGGCAAAATTATATATATATATATATATATATATATATATATATATAGACCAAATCCACAATTTGTATCAGGCTGTGAACATGTTTTTTTCTCGCTGTAAATTTGGGCATTTTAACATGGGGCTCAATGAGATTCTGCTCCCTTTTGGAGTCTGTCGATGAATTGCAGCTTAAGTCACTTCCGTATTTGCTTCAAGAGAAATTGGGGGAGGTTTCTGCTTGGCCTGAACACACCTCGTTGTGCGCACACCACATGGGCGTACAAATGGTCGTCGCAAATGCAGTTATTAAACAATAGGCCACTGGACGTGAAAATGAAAACTGCGTCTGGCTGAAACTAGCACAAAAACACTTGCGTCATACACTGGAACACCAGTCTCTCGTGAACGCGCATACGAAAGTTAGCGGAAGTTAGATATTATGGTTTGTAAAGTTTTAAATATGGATATTTTTCTTAAACAAACGCATCGCTTCGCTTCAGAAGGCCTTTATTAACCACCTGAAGCCGTATGGAATACTTTTATAATGGACAGATGCACTTTTATGGACTTCAAAACAGAAACAGCCATTCACTGCCATTATAAAGCTTGGAAGAGCCAGGACATTTTTAAATATAACTCTGATTGTATTCATCTGAAAGAAGAATGGGTGAACGATCCCTTTAAAATCTACATAAAAACAGAGTAACCAGTCACAACTAGAGATGCACGATTGCAATTTTCTTGGCCGATTCCGATTTCCGATTTTTTGTTAGTGAGATTGGCCGATACTGATTTTTGCCGATTCCGATTTTCTTTCTAAGAACTATAATTGACAGCATATACAAACAAAAATCCACTTTTTTTTTTTTTTTTTATACATATAAAATATATTATTAAACATTACAACAGGATCTTCTCTCACTTGAACAACTCTCAAAAAATAAGTGTTCTGTGCCTGGAAAGAAGTAGAAATCACAAATAACTGAACATCAGTTGTTTTATGAAACAAAACATTATAAATTGACCTTTTTCTCTTTTTACTTGTCTTACAAAAGTCAAAAGATCATATGAATGAACAAACCTGAAGTGTACAGTACTCCTCCAAATAATAGTTCAGTAATTGGGTAATAAATGTTGCCAGCTAGGGATGTCACAGTACCAAAATTCCAGTAGTTGGTACCAATACCATTAAACTTTTACCAATTTCGGTACCACAGCTAAATGTCTTTTATATATATATTTTTTTTTATTTACTTAACCATTTTGAAAAATAATTAAATGTATTAAGTTTATTATTTATGATGATAATCATTATAAGTAAATAATACATAAACATTTAAATGCTGTGTAAAAGTAAACATGGTTTATAAAAATTATTAAGAGAAAAATAATCAACTATCTAGGCATAATTATTATTATTAGTAGAGATGTATTATTATTACATAGAGACATAGCTAAATCTACTGTAGGCTACAAGAGTAGCCTAATATATTTCTGTCAATTTCATTTTTTTAAACCAAACTTTTATTTTGACGGGTTGCCGTGAAGAGCATTGAGTGTCTGTATTCACAGTTTTCTCAAATGAAACGGTAAATTCTCATGAAGTGACGGTCTATGCGTTCGTCTGGTCATCCAGCGCCATGAATTCCATAGTTTTCTTCGTAATTGCTTTGGTCTTTTCGCTGCTTATACCAAGGAAAGATAGGAGAGGCTGCTGACCTGTGGCTGGCTCTGAACTCTGGCTAGCTTTAGCTGTTTTACCTTTACTACCTTCTTCAAACTGTGCATGTCCCGCGTGGTGATGGTGTCTAATTAGGTTTGTTGTGTTGTGCGCTTTCCTGGTGGTTCCTCCGGGGTTTATTTTAACCTTACAAGTTTTACAAATGTCATTTTCGTCTGAGTAGAGTCTTCTTCGCTCACATTAAAATACTTCCATGGCAACGACATGTTTGCATGCGGCTGTGAGCACGATCGTGGCTGTGACGTCAACGTTGCGGCTGCGCTCGTGCTCACAGCCGCATGTAGACGGATCGGCTCAAAATCGGAGACACGTGAGACATGCAGAAAATCGGCCAATTCCGATCCCTGGCCGATCAATCGGTGCATCTCTAGTCACAACAAAACGTTTCTTTACAAAGTAATTCTTAAATGCACTTATGTGGAAGTCACATACAGGTACAGTGGAGAGAAGCTTCTGAAGGTCTTCCTTGGAAACAGTTTGACATTTAGTGATGAGGAGACATGACTCTCGCACTACAGTCTTCAAGATACACTGCAACAGTTCATCTTTCAGTCTGCAGGGGAAGATGGGAGAGTACATGACAGATAAACAGATACAGCAGATAAAACCACACATCATCTACAGACATTTACAAGCCATCATCATCATTTTATTGAGATAACAAGGGAGAAACTTTTGTGTCAAAAACTTATGTAGATTTTTGTGTAATGCTAGTACAGTAAAATACAGTAGCGACTTGACTTTAACCTTCTGCCTGAAGAATAGTGAAACTTGTTACCTGTAGTGGTCATCATCCTCACTACCAAAGCGGTTTTTCTGTAGCTGGTTAGCAAGGTTGTTTAATATAACATCACGTAATTGAGACAAACCACTGTTCTTCTCCCCTGCAGAGAAAACAATTTTTTATTACTGGCACTGTTGCTTATCAATATGCAATTGTGCAATTGCAGTGAGCCAGTGATAACTCTTACAGCTTATAGTTAAACATGACTTCTGTACAGTGCATCTATTTGCAATTCTTACCCTCTGTGAAAACAAATTTTAGCAGGTTGTTCAACTCAGATTCGCTCTGGTACAAGGTGTTTAAACCTGAGCTAATGAGAATAAAGAAAGAATAGAAAAATGGTTAATATTTATTGCAGATATTGGAGGACAGTTGCATAAATTCAGGCTTAAGAAAAAAGTTTTTTTGACTAAAGCCCATAAGAACTTTGTTCATCTTTGGAAGATAAATGAAGATTTTTTTAAAATTCTCCTCACAATATTACAAATATTAAAACATATTAAAGTCTCTCTGCAGTCAATGTTATCCCTTAAATCCCATCTTTGATAATCAAAATGACATATTTAAACGTTTTTGTCCTGTGAAAGTAATTTCTTAATGCCTTAAAATAGCTTGAATGTACACTCTTGCTTCATTTAGTATACGTGGATGCATGAATATGCAAATAATTTCCAGCCTCCATTCCCACCAAAAGTTATACTAACAAGATTCCTCTTTGAGTGAACTTCCCCTTGAGGAAACACGCCACTATTTTTGAAAATAGGCAAATTTTCCAACTCCCATAGAGTTAAACAGTTGATTTTGACCGTTTTCGAATCCATTCAGCCAATCTCCGGGTCTGGCGGTAGAACTTTTAGCATAGCTTAGCATAGATCATTGAATCTGATTAGACCGTTAGCATCTCTCTCAAAAAATGACCAAAGAGTTTCAAAATTTTTCCTATTTAAAACTTAGACTCTTCTGTAGTTACATCGTGTAATAAGACTGACGGAAAATGAAAAGTTGCAATTTTCAAGGCCGATATTGCTAGGAACTATACTCTCATTCCTGTGTAATAATCAAGGAATTTTGCTGCCATACCATGGGTGCAGCAGGCACAATGATATTATGCAGAACCTGAAAATAGTCCCCAGAACGCTCCCTGTGCAAGCAGGCTGTCACGTTGGTTATGTTGATGGAAGTTAGCCTATTTTCAGGCACTGCGTAAAATCATTGCGCCTGCTGCACCCATGGGACGGCAGCAAAGTTCCTTGACTCTTTGGTCATTTTTTTGAGTGAGATGCTAACGGTCTAATCAGATTCAATGAACTATACTAAGCTATGCTAAAAGTGCTACCGCCAGACATGGAGATCGGCTGAATGGATTCGAAAACGGTAAAACTCAACGGGAGTTGGGGGGGGGGGGGTGTCTTTTTTAAAGTGGGGTGTTGCTTTAAGTAATATGCATACGATATCTTGTGGTTGTGGCTTCATTTAAAGTTTTTTTTGTTGTTGTTTGTTGAGATTCACCTGATGGCAAGACACACTTCTCTTTGTATTTCCGGTTTTATCTGATCAGGAGGAGCCATAAGTAACTGCCACAGCAACAGTCCAGAACGCTTAACACAGTCCCGGTTCTGCTCGGAATTTGGATTAAAAAACTGGAACACCACCTGGGAAAAACAAATATTCTGACTTCAAGTGTCAATCTATTCACTGCTGATGAACATAAAATGAATCGTAAAATGGCCATCACTACACTGTTTTCTAAGTCAAGTCATATGCATTACATACAATATTTGTATTGCACTTTTCACAATACACATCATTTCAAAGCAACTTTGCAGGAAGTTGTATTGTAACAAAGTCATACTGTACTGTTTATAATGTTAAGTTACATTTTCTTAAATATTCTAGCAAAACCCCACCAATTATATCCCCACCTGAAAGACGACCAGAATGCATCGGATGATGCACGTGTCACCCTTGACCATGGCCTTCTCCATGACGTCACATATAGAACTAAAGTGGCAAGCCTCCATGGGTTGTTTTCCTATGAAGGATCCCAGGTGCAAACTACTGCTGGCTGCTAGCAGGTTGAGCTGGTGGATGCACATGGCACCAACATGATGGAGCAGCTGGTTTATCACTTTGGCTGTGTCTATCATTTCTTCTGTGATTAAAGAATCAAAACACATGATGGGGAAATTATTTCTGTACAAATATATGAGCACATCTAAAAAAACAACTTCGTATAGTACTGGTGTCCAGTATATTCGTGTCCAGTATAGCACTGAAAAGTGACCCCTTGTGAAAAAGTGCACTTAATTGTAATGAATGTGTACTTGTAATTAGGGTTGGGTACCGAACTCGGTACTTTAAGGGCACCGACCGAATTACGTCGGTACTACAGAGTACCGATTCACATTAAATCAATCTGTACCAAAATTTGGTACCTGAGAACGCATCTGGTGATATAGACTAGTGTCCGTGAATATTGAACAAAACGATTTAAATACGAACCCTGCGTGTCTGTGTGAATGAATGGTGCAGGCGCGCGGTTTAATTTACCCCTCTCTCTCACAAACGCACACACACATTCACTCAGGATTGCGTGTGACGGTCGCATGTTTCCATCTCTGTCGTCTCATATGAGGACATGAACGCACAAACGTCATCCCCAGAGCCACTGAGAGTCACTACACTCTGTATTCGCTACGGTGCTCATCACATAACCAAATACTTAATACTTAAAGACTTAAGGCTATTCATTTTCAAACTTAAACATTTTATATTTTAATCTGTCCTAAATTACATGCCCTAGATATTGTTTGAATATGTTCTGATTCTTTTTGTTCAGTCTTTTACAATACACACTTTTACACACACAGTCTTTTACACACTTTACAATAATGCTCTATTATTTAACATTAGTTAATTCATCAACAAACTGACAATGACAAATTAGTTTGTGTAGTTCGATGTAAATTTCAGCATTTAATAACACATTAAAATCAAAAGTTGTAACGGAGTTATTTAATGGACCTGAGCTAACACTAACTAACAGTTGCTTTTTTTAAACTAACGTTATCAAAGAATAATAACTTCTGTAAAAATGTAGCTATTCATTCTTTGTTCATGTAAATGCATTAACTAGTGAGACCTTATTGTAAAGTGTTAGCTACACTCACCTAAAGGATTATTAGGAACACCATACTAATACTGTGTTTGACCCCCTTTCGCCTTCAGACCTGCCTTAATTCTACGTGGCATTGATTCAACAAGGTGCTGAAAGCATTCTTTAGAAATGTTGGCCCATATTGATAGGATAGCATCTTGCGGTTGATGGAGATTTGTGGGATGCACATTCAGGGCACGAAGCTCCCGTTCCACCACATCCCAAAGATGCTCTATTGGGTTGAGATCTGGTGACTGTGGGGGCCATTTTAGTACAGTGAACTCATTGTCATGTTCAAGAAACCAATTTGAAATGATTCGAGCTTTGTGACATGGTGCATTATCCTGCTGGAAGCAGCCATCAGAGGATGGGTACATGGTGGTCATAAAGGGATGGACATGGTCAGAAACAATGCTCAGGTAGGCCGTGGCATTTAAATGATGACCAATTGGCACTAAGGGGCCTAAAGTGTGCCAAGAAAACATCCCCCGCACCATAACCTCCTGCACAGTGCTGCACAAGGCATGATGGATCCATGTTCTCATTCTGTTTACGCCAAATTCTGACTCTACCATCTGAATGTCTCAACAGAACTCGACTCATCAGACCAGGCAACATTTTTCCAGTCTTCAACTGTACAATTTTGGTGAGCTCGTGCAAATTGTAGCCTCTTTTTCCTATTTGTAGTGGAGATGAGTGGAACCCGGTGGGGTCTTCTGCTGTTGTAGCCCATCTGCCTCAAGGTTGTGCGTGTTGTGGCTTCACAAATGCTTTGCTGCATACCTCGGTTGTAACGAGTGGTTATTTCAGTCAAAGTTGCTCTTCTATCTGCTTGAATCAGTCAGCCAATTCTCCTCTGACCTCTAGCATCAACAAGGCATTTTCGCCCACAGGACTCTCACATACTGGATGTTTTTCCCTTTTCACACCATTCTTTGTAAACCCTAGAAATGGTTGTGCATGAAAATCCCAGTAACTGAGCAGATTGTGAAATACTCAGACCGGCCCGCCTGGCACCAACAACCATGCCACGCTCAAAATTGCTTAAATCACCTTTCTTTCCCATTCTGACATTCAGTTTGGAGTTCAGGAGATTGTCTTAACCAGGACCACACCCCTAAATGCATTGAAGCAACTGCCATGTGATTGGTTGATTAGATAATTGCATTAATGAGAAATTGAACAGGTGTTCCTAATAATCCTTTAGGTGAGTATTGTTCTTTATAATTCTTATAAAGTTTTAAATATTTGTTTACTTTATACATTTTTGTGTATTGCTTTATTGTATTTAAATGTTAGGTTATTTTGTTATAAGAAAGTTATTAAACCTGTTATAGTATGACAACACTTTTTTTGCAACTTATTTCAATATTGTGATAATACCGTATACTGTCAAAAAAGCTTCAGCAATTAACCGCAACATGAAAATTTGATACCGGCACATGCCTATACACAACACATCATTTGTGGGAAATCTTTTCATATAAATTAAATTAAAAAGAAAAAAAAAAGTTTTTTATGAATTAAATTAAGTACCTAGTAGCCTACTATTTACTAGTAAATTTTACAGTATACAAACATCACAGACAATGGCAGACAGCGACCAGGACCAATGTCAATAACACTTCTATAAATGAAACATCCCTAAAGTACCGAAAAAAGGTACCGTTGGGTACCGGTACCAGTTGAAATGTGAACGGTACCCAACCCTACTTGTAATGTACTGCAAATCTTAAATCTTAATGCAAAGTATTTTTCAAAAAAAAAGTTTTGCCTTGCAGATAATATAATGTTACCAAAATAAAGGCCACTTAAGTGTAGTTAAAGAGATTCAAGACCATTTCTTAAGACACTGTAATTATGTCAAATTCAAAGTCTTACTTTAAATCATTGTTTTAAAATATTTTGTTGTGCTTTAAAGTAGTGCACTTATTTTGATGTGTTGGCTAACATACTAAAGCACAAAGAACTTGATTATAATTCTAACTGTAGTTTTAATTCATAATACATTTAAGCTTACATTTTGTATTTCATTATATTGTGTTAAATTGCAACTTCAGTACAAATGTGCTATTATAAATATATATAAGTACACAATATGCGAGTTTCAATAGAAATTACATTAAAGTATATTTTAGTTTACCATAAATTCTTGTCAGTACATTCGGCAGTACACTTTAACCATATATTTCAAAGACAATAGAAGTAATAATGAAATTAAATATAATGATGTACTTAAGTCCCATTTAAGTGGGTCAAAAAGCACTCTATACGTTTTCATGCAATTAAATGAAAATTAAATATAGTTCAAAATGTATCTTAAATGCAATGATCTGAACTTTACAGTTGACACAAGTACATTCTTTTAAAAGTATATTATTTCTTAAGTACTTTTTTAAAGGTATGCTAACGTGCATTTTTACACAAGCAAAATCAGCTATTATTACTATAACAGTTCAAGACCGTGTTTGGTTAGGACATGGTGTAATGTTTTGAATGCAAGTCTCTAAAATGTTTTGCTGTACAATATTAAAATCATCCAAAAATCAACTCAAGTAAAAATGTTGTTGATGTTTTAATAAGCATATGTTAGAGCTCGAGATTTTAAATACCTTTAGGCTGACTGATGACGTGACTGACGCCAAGTCGTTGGCACACATGATGGAAGGCCTGGTTCCCAGGGTTACACCATTGGTCCATGTAGTCACTGGAGCACGTCCAGATTAAGTTGTTAAGTGCATCATAGCAGGCCCCTAGAACAGTGTGTGACATATGTGACAGTGTTTTTTGTTAATATTTTGACTTGGTTATTTTTTAATTTTACATTTAAATTTTAGCAATTGTGTTGTGCTTTTTTATTCGTTTTTTTATATTTAGCTTCATCAAGAAATATTTTTTATAGTTTTAGTAAACAATAACATCATATATTTTGACTGGTTCCATCAGAATGAGTCAAAATGAGCTATAGATATACTTGACCAGAGTCAAATCCGCCTTGCTTTATTAGGAAATACTTCTAAGTAGACTTGTAGACTTTTATTGTTCTTGGGTGCAGGAATTTAAATAGTAACCGTTTAGCGGTCCGCCAGACCACCTTTCAATGAAGAAAGTGTAACGCCTCTCGCGGTTCAAAAACTTACGCTATGTCCGACGCAATACATTGCGCCTGTTACACTTTTTTCGTAAGCTGAATATGGAAGGCGGTTTAGAGGAAGCTAGATATTTTACTTTATAAAGTTTTAAATATGAAGACACATGATTTGCTACTTGCTAAAGGGAATAAACATTTTAAATGTGCAAATATGCTAGGTTTCATTTTATGTTTTACAACAATGTATTACAATTCTTTAAGCCCAAAACATATTAAGTTCACTCTTGGTGAACACTGTTTTGCTTTATGCACTGTGTTAAGTGTGAAAGGGGCTTGATGTGTGGAAATGTCTGATTCTTACCCAGTCCCGCAACCTGAGCCCCACGACCCAGAGAACTTCCTGGAGCATCTACGAGGTCTGCACGATTGCTAAACTGACCATCAGCCAGGTTAAACACCAAACTAGAAGCCAAGACTAGGAAAAAACACAAGGGAGGTATTGAAAATTTTACGAAGACATTGAGATGTCGAATAAAAGTACTTGTTCGCTGACACTCTTGGTTGCTTTTTACCAAGTTTACTAAATGTTTTTGATTTTTGTTCCACAGAAGTAAGAAAGTCATATGGGTTTGGAACATGAAGGTGAATAAATGATGAGAGACTTTTCATTTTAGGGTTAATTATCCCTTTACCCGATATATGTTTGATTAGGTAACAGTGGTGTATATAAGAGGCCAAAAATGGATAACGTTAATTGAGAAAAATCACCATTCAAACACTATCCATGATAGTGTTTAGTATAAAACAATGCTAAATTATAATGTTAAAATGTTTGTTTAGGGTATAAAGATCTTTCCCCTCAGAATAAGAGATGACGACTTACTCTTAAGAGAAGAAAGGCCACTGGAACCACCAAACAGCGAGCGGGTGGCAGAGCTCCCAGCTACACCTGGAGTTGGTGCCAGCATCACTAGGTACGTTCCACAAACGTACATCGGCGTCTTCCTCAGTGTTTTTATAGACAAGCCACAACTTGTATTGACTACTGGGGCAAGAAATAACAAAAGCAAGAGACCAAGATCAAACCTGGGAGTTAAACTATATTGAAAAATTACGCCAAGTATTATCATTTGTTTATCCAATATATATTTTCCTAGCGTTAGTTACGCTTTTGCAGGGGCCACTTTTATTGGAATTATCCACACACACACACACACACACACACACACACACACACACACACACACACACACACACACACACACTAGGTTTTACGCTAGTTTTCAACCATTTCAAAGTTGCCACAGTACTTTTGTATTGATTTCTATTGATGCTTGCATGTCATGTATTTAAATATATTTGTAATTAATGAATGATGAAGTTGCAATTTAGTACATATATTAAAGACCAATTCACACCGCACAGACAAATGCCAACAAACAAGTTGGCAGATGGATTTATAATTTTATGAAAAATAAATGGCATGTTCACACTGCCCCAACAAACACAGACAAACTCGAGCACCCACGGAAAAACACAAGATATTCACCATTCATTTTAACCAATAAAAATAAAAGATTGCAACTTTTAGACACAACCTTCTTTCCTGTTTTATCGTTAATTTGAGGCCGTTTCTATGGCGTTAAATGTTGAGAGCGCATTATTGTAATGCAAGAGTGCATCCATGTAACAAATCTCTCTACTTGCAGGCAGAGTTCTTTCACTAGCACAAAACTTATTGGACAGGACACGCGCTTTCAAATATGGCTCTGCTCTTGCTCAGATTTTACACGTGCACGCTCAAACTTTGTCCAGTGTGTTCTAGCGAATATCTCCTTGCTGTTTCTCTAGAATTGTCTTCTGATTTGTCCAGAATCCTGCCATTTTCACTACAAGGATAATTTACTAAGCACGCCCAGCACCTACACGCTTTGCAAGGGACTTGCCTCATCGTCATGGCAACGGTTCATGTCCAGGTCAGATTACGTCAGAGTTTGTTGGAAAATCACACCACACTGCTCAGACATTCCACGACCCAACAAACGCCGATTGAACATGTTCAGTCGGGTGAAAAAAACTCAGAACAAACGGCAACAGACGCCGACAGGTGTAACACACTGATCCAACAAACTCTGACTTGTTTGTTGACGTTTGTCTGTGCGGTGTCAATTGGCCTTATAATATATGAACTTAAATGTAATACTTGAATAGCACACTAGGAGTTAAAATTATAATCAATTACTTTACTGTGCTTTAGTATGTTAGTCAACGCATCAAAATGTGTATTTCTTTAGAGCACAACAAAATATTAGTAAAATATTAGTAAAACTTAACATTTGGCATTATTACAAAGTGCACTTTTAAAAAGGGTTAGTTCACCCAAACAAAAACAATTCTGTCATATTTACTCACCGTCATGTCGCTTCAAACCTTTCGTTCATCTTCAGAACACAAATAAAGATTTTAATGACATTAAGAACTTTCTGTCCCCCCATAGACAGCTACGCATCTACCATTTTGACACTTCAAAAAGTTTACAAAAAGATTGTAAAACGAAACCATATGAATAGAGTGGTTCAGTCCACATTTTTTGATGAGACTCCATCACTTTATATGATGAACAGATTGAATTTAGGCTTTTATTCACATATAAACATTCATCAACTCACACATCAGTTAAGGTAAACGGAAGCTCAATGAGGTTCATTCTCGTGTTACGCATCATGTTTGAGCTTCCACAAGAACCAATAAGGTTTATTCTCGCTCGTCAAGCATGCACGGTTGATCTTCTGTTTATGTTCAATGATCAATGTTTATATGAGAATAAAAGCCTAAATTCAATCTGTTCATCATATAAAACGCTCAATTAATATGGATTTTACAGTGTCTTTATAAACTTTTTGAAGCATCAAAGTGGTAGTTGCATAGGCTGTCAATGGAGGGACAGAAATCTCTCAGATCTCATAAAAAATATCTTCATTTGCATACCGAAGATGAAAGAAAGTCTTACAGGTTTAGAATGACATGAGGGTGAATAAATGATGACATAAGTTATTTTTGTGTGAACTATCCCTTTAGGAAACAGCCACAAAAAAAAAAACTTTTGTTTATTACATTAATATTATATTAACTGCAAGTAGTTTGTAATAATATACTTTTAAGACTACAAGTGCACACTTAATACAATTAAGTGCACTTCTTTTTCATAAAGGCTCCCATTAATACAGAAACTAAGCCAAAAAAGTTGTTGCTTGGGAACAGCCGAGGCACAAACAACATACGGCAGTATTACCCGACTGCTCCTCTTTGACAGGGTTGGTGATGGCAGAGCCAGTGAGGGCAGCCAGTGTGGAGGAGTGTGAGGCACGGAAGCGAGACATGCGGCTCAGGAGCAGCTCATTCAAACACTTAGATGACTCGCCTTCCTTTCGCGACAGGATTACCCGATCTTGTATAGGACTGGCCACACAAAGACCAGACTCAGTCTGCAAAAAAAGAAAAACAGATAATGGGAGCTTGTGAAGTGAGGGTTTAGTGAACACATCTTTACTTGTTACATTAATAATTCCCTTGTGAAAAGAAGTGTACTTAATTGTATTGAAGAGCACTTGTAGTGTACTTATTATCTTAAAAGTATAATTATAAAAAAAAAAATTGCAATACTTGCAGAAAATATAATATTGATGACATTAAAGGACAATTAAGTGTACTTTAAAGATTACACTTTGCACTTAACACACTTAAGTACACATTTTCAAAATTTTACTATATAGTACATTTTAAATAATTAGGTTTTAATAATATGTTGTTGTGCTTTAAAGAAGTGCACTTATTTTGATGTGTTGACTAACACACTAAAGCGCATGTAAAGGAACTCGATTTTAACTGCAGTGTGTTAATCTAGATTACATTTAAAGCTGATATATTTTATATGTACTGAAATGCAACTTCATTACAAATATATTTAAATACATGGCATACAAGTCCAATTGCATTAAATATAAATACAAACCAATGCACAGTAATTAACATGCAATCAAGTGTCCAAGAACATTACATTCAGTTCACACTTAAGTATATTCTTTTATAAAATATTGCAATAAAAACTTTTTTAAAGTCTGCTAAAATGTACTTCTTTTTCACAAGGGTAACCAGTCATTGCATGCGATAAAAACACCTGATTTGTAAATGCAACTACAAAACTGAAGAGAACATAATGAAATTACCAATTCTGATATTACAAAAATCTTCACATACACACAGGATTTATCTTGCATTGAAAATATTTTGGTGGCCACCAAAGTGAATTTGTCCTGCCAAAGAATAATCTGATCATTTAATGTGGCGATACCTGCCATTTTGCAGGACTCGTGTTTGTGTAAGCATGTAAGCTCTGTGAAAATTGTCAAAGGTTTCTATTTGCAACGTGTTTTTGCAGCATTGAGCTTTGTAGCCAATCCCAGAGATATATGTTGAGTGTGTGAATGCAATGGCCAATCGGATGCCTTTAAGTTTGAATCTGCTCAACACCGCTCAAAAAAGTGTTATTTGTTCAGCGCGAGTTCTGTATGCTCACAAATAATTATAATCAACAAAGTATAAACGCAATGTCAATAAGAGATTCATTGCACAGTGTAGACAGCTTTATTGATTACAACGGGAGTTTTCACTAGAGTGCAGCTTTGTGTACCTCACGTTGTAATTGACAGCTCCATAATGGTCATAATGGCTGCGACCTTTGCTTGCTTTCTGTATATAATATATATTTTTCATGCTGCTAACTACACATTACAATGTTTCTGGATTGACAAGAAGGAAGTTGACAACCATATTTAAATGCACAATTGAATCCGATTGACAGTGATAACCATAGAAATGGACAGAATACTCTGATTCATCTCAAAAAACATCTGATACTCAGGGCTCAAAAAAAGGGGTGAAAAATATGCGCCAAAATTAAGTGCCACAAAACAATAAACAGGTCTTAATTTTGTCATGTGTTGTCACGTCTGCCCTCCTTTTACAGCATCAGCATTTTCAGGATATCCTGGGAAGTAAGGCCCGGTCCACACGAACACGGGGTATTTAAAAAAAAAAGCTGCAGTTTGGCCGTTCATCCAAACGCAAACGGAGTATTCGGTCACTGAAACTGGTCATCCTGCCAGGGTGAAGATTTTTAGAAGTTGCAGTGTTGTTGTGTAGACAGTGAAACCGGAGACTTTGGCTTGTTAGGTCAAAACAGGAACTGCCAATAACCTTTTATCCAGGCTTCTGATTGGCCAAAGAGGCTTTATAGTTAGGGTTATATTGCCACCTGTTGGTTTGGCATGCTCTTGACAGCGCTTCATAGCATGTTTTTGTGTTTTCATGTGGGCAGAGGAAAAACTCTGTTTATAAAAAATACCTGTGTACATGTGGACAAGGCCTAAGATTCACTTAAAGTGGGAACTGAATTGCTTTTCCAGCTTGAGAACTACAAACAGTCACAAAGATTTGTTCTTTACACAGAATCTGAACCAGTGTCACAGACCATAATAATGTCAGCATCACTTGGCCAATGAGTACAGATTTGCCTCCTCCTAATGAATTCTATAAACGTAGTATCTGGCACACTCCCAATCTATTTTTCTTCATTAGTAATATCTGAGAGGAACATTTGGTGAAAGGCATCTCTTCACATGCAATTATATGGGCGGTGTTGAATTTCACCATGTAGAGTAAAAATATAAGGATTATGTGATATAGTGCATATACTTAGCAAAATGCCCCTTTCTATAGTTATTTTTCTAGCTGACTAACAAGTTTTATAAACATTGAATGGCTTTTCTGAGGTAAATTTGACCTTACGTTTGTTATGTTTGTTAAGCCATTTTATTCAAGCTCTTTCCAAAGTCAAAATGCTAATTGAGCGAACTGTCAGGTCACATTAAAGATTGCCGAAACAACATTTATTGCTTGCATTTTGTGATAAAATTGACAGAATTTGAACGTTCGTTAATTATTTACTAAATTAAAAGTGACATTAAAGGTGACAATACAAATCTTACTGCGATTATGGATTCTGCGCTACAAATAATGTGAAGTTCAGGCAGAAACAGAAAACAGCAAAGATTAAAATATATTGAGAATAAGAATCCATATGTTAAAAATGAGAATTGTTAACGGTTAGTTTGTGTCCACACAGACAACAGGTTTATCTGTTGTAGTTTATCCACATTGTGTACACAAAAAATTAGACAGTACTTGGATGTTCATTCATTGACACGTCTCTGTCGTTTTCTATCTCTCTCATGCTGGCACAGCCGTCAGCGCTTTGATAAAGCATGATAGTTTTCGTTTTGATATGCGTTTCTGACGTGGAAAGCTGATCCTCGCTATCCCTGTGCGTATTCTGGCACTAGAACTGCAACTTTGTTGCGCGTCGTCTCTTTTTATTACGTCAACACAACAAAAGATGTGATGGGCTACTCATCACAGAACACGCAGGTAAAAATGCATGCAAATTTTTAAATCATAACATGTAAATTTATATTGTTGCAATCTTATATTGTTGCGATCTAATTAATATTTTTGGGCCATTTTAGTCGTACTCTGGAGCCCTGGATACTGCATGTCAAATGATCTTCGAGTGTAAATGCAAAATAATAGACCTGCCACTTTTTCTATTCATGTGTTACTTTGTTGTTCATTTTATTACTAACTTTTCAAATAAGTCACTTACAGAATTTTAAATATGAAATGGTTCCAAGTAGGGATGCGCCGATTTAATACGCCATTATTTGCAGGATCGGGTATCGATCCAAATCCGATACCATGTGTATAATATTCTGTGTTATTGTTAAGCCCCAGCCCCCCCAAAAGGCACAACAACATTATAAAGCATCATCAACGCTTCTGAAGCCATTCCATAGTTTAATGTGAGGTACAGATGAATATTTAAGTCATTAAATTGAAAGTTCACGTGGACGCTTCTCTCCGCTGCGGCTGTCCGTCATTCTCCATTCAGCTTTCAAACTGCGTGTCGCGTTCGACAGTCAACATGATAAAAATCTCTCCAAGATGATTCAATGTTTCTATTATTATGCTTGATCTGTAGATAACGCTATATGGTTTTGCATAACATGACTTTATCTTGCTGGAGCTTACTTTCTACTGGGTGTCTGTTAGATCATTCACAACACTACATTAGAGATTGTACTGTTCTCAGAGGCATCGCAATAGGGCAGGCACTTGCCTGGGGCCCCGCATTTTGAGGGGGCCCCCGAGGGCTGATCATTTAAACGATCAGAAATGGTATATAAACATGCAGCGACATCTCTGCATCCCCCTTAGTGGGGCCCCCCTCTCTCGTTACGCTGGTAATGCTTTCACAACATCGCATCAGCCGCCTTCTTCAAACTGTAGAAAATGCATGATTTGATTTGTTAAGCATGAAGAGAACTTATCCGTCTGGCTTGGCCGCTCGCTCTAATTAGGGCCCAAGCCCTGAAAGGGCGCAGAGCCCTATTGTTCTTCTAAGGACAATTTTGTTTTTCCGACTATTCAGGCACTTTTGGGGCCCTAACCATGCTCAAAAACTCTTGAAACTTTGCACACACATCGGAATCTGCGGCCATCAGGGCCGGACTAAAGCTGGTACCCGGGCATGGCAGGGGGGCTCGACAGTGCCCCCTTAAGTGGGGTCTGAATACTTGGTCCATATATCAAACACACTTGCACGTACATGTATGAAACTTGGTACACATATGGAGCTCATCTGGCCGAACAACTTTTGTGCTCTATGTTATACGTCAGCCCAACAGGAAGTGAGCTATTATGGGTTGTTCGGAAAACGCATGCTCTGGAATTTGATATACTCCTCCTAGAAGATCAGTGCCAAACTTGGTCAGCATGAAGTGAACATATTGAGGATACTAAATTGCGAGCAGATTTTTGATATCTCGAACGGTTTTGAGGACACAAATATGTATAATGACATGGGTATTACACTGGTATTAAATGGTTTATGAGGACATTTCATGTGTCCCAAAAAAAAAACAGACTAAATGTTTTATTAAAAATGTAAATGCAGAATCTATTTTGAAGATAAAACTATTATTCCTATAGTAAAATAATGTTTCAGACAATGTAATAACTCTCTCCCACCATTTAGATTTAAAAAAAAATTTTTTTTTGTTCAATCAGAATCTCACTCTGTCTGTCCTTCCCCTCCCCCTCACTCTCACTCTCTCTCTGTCTGTGTCTAAAAGTGGCTGTTTATAATAAACTTCCATAAAATGTAGACACGCATTTTACTCTTTTACCTGACACTGATATTAAAATCATCTTTGCAGTTTCTGTGATTTGGCTCCATTTATAAAAAATGTTATTAACATTTTTGTTTTGTTTGGACCACCCATATTGAAATGAAAGCACTCTTTATGGTGCATAAGATTGGTGCACAAACGGTAGCTAAGGTAGCTCAAAAAACACATGAAGAGAAGTGTTAGGATAATACAACATCAGCATTCGAATGGTATTCTGAACTCATTACGATTTGACCTTTGACATCATCTGAAATGAAATTCATTTAAATTTAATTGATCTCATAGATGTGGCTGTTGTGGTTAGTGGTCATAGCTGTACCAACTGCTGCAGTTAATGTGGGTAATTCAGATGACTTTGACATAGGCATTTAAAATGGGAAAACATAAAAGGACTATTGCCTGCCATGCACAGTTAAGCTGGTGCCACCGGCTTGGGCCCGTCATCGCTGCTTGCAGCTTTAATGTTTTTTTTTTGTTGTTTTTTTTTTTATTTTATTTAAGCTGATTTTTTGTATACACAGGTGCACATAATACAAACTAAAAAGGCAGTAAATCAGACAATTAAGGCACAACTCGCTCTAATGTTAACCTAGATAAATATGCGTTATTATTCGGCACATATCCAAGTGTTTGTGTGGAGTGTGGAAGCTGAAGTATAGCGCGATTACATGACATGAACGTGCCAGCGCGGTCACTGGCATTTTTTCCTGACAGCGAAAACAACTTAAATTATGGTCATACAGATAAGAGTTATACATCATGCATTTGTATTTGTATAAACTCACAACAACAACAAAAAGTTGTGCTTTTATAAAATAAAGAAAACAAACAGGACGTGCACTTTCTTTCATCCTTTTCATCCAAAAATTTGTCTGCACGCATCTAATAAATGAACCGAAACCAAGCGCAACAAGCTTCTTGCCTCACATATATTAGAAATATATCTAGCCTATAGAAAGCTTTCTTTCTGCAAAGAATGCGAAATGTCTACTTTTAAACGAACAAATTCAAATCGAAAACAAATATTCTCTGGTTGGCCTAATCCATGTGAAAAGTGCATTTCTCTCTAAAGGTGCTGAGGAGAGGCAGCATCGTCAACTTCATCTTTGCAGCCGACACTGACTCAGAAAAGACGAATTTAATAATAAACAAATAAAATGGCTCCTTGTTATTTTTTTCCAGACACATTTATTACTTTTGCCGGTTTAAGCGTGCACGCCACTTCCATGCACCCAGTAGCCTATATATTTAAGCAGCCTAATTAAATTAGCCTAATATAAATGTGCCATTAAATGAATGACTAGTCCAATTGAAAAATCTTTAGTCGGGGGCAGCCCTAATCAACACATTTACTCAGTTGATATTTAATTAGTAGGCTAGTATATCCAGCTCTTCTACATTAAATTTGTTTGCGTTAACACAGGCTTGTTGAAAAACTAATAAAATAAAGATTAAATTAAAATGATAACCATATATTTCTATATGTCGGAGAATTGCTTGTTCTGGTCACCACCACACAAATCACCGTTTTTAAGGTGACAATTGGTTATAAATATGAAGGTTGTACTGTATTTTGAAGATATTGTAGGCTATCTTCTATTATGAAGATTGACATTTTGTTAATTAAACAAAAAGCACTTTAATGTTATAAAAAGAAAAAAATGTGGCTTTTTTAGATGAGTTGACTACTTTTTATATGTTGTAAAATTAGAAAACGAAGATATATTAACATAATTTTTTTTTAATAGGGCCTCATTGATTAATTTTGCCTGGGGCCCCCACTCAATGTTGGTTCGCCTCTGATGTTCTTCACACCTACGGTAACTGAAATTTTAAACTGTTAAAAGAAAAGGCTCAATAAAATATTGCATAGATAGATACACTACGCATCAATATATCTTCCCTTTGTGTTTTGAACTTCTCAATGCAGAATGCAGACAGAGCGCTGTGACTTCATGTTGCTTCAAGCACATCATCCTGCGCACAGGGATGCGCATACGCACTTTGTGCCACTCTGTATTGGAGCCTTTCATATTGTAATACTTTTGTGCAGTGAAAGATTATTAATAGCCTATCTATGATATGTTTCTGCCTCATTCAAAAATCTGTGCTATACATTTAAAATAAATGTCTTTTAATTTCTTAGTATATAGGCTCTATTTCTATAAATATATTTACTTGTTTTTCATGAATGTATTTTACACTGTGTAACATTTTACCAGATTTAGTGCTACACTTATTCACATTTATTTGTTCCCCACTAATTTTTTTTTTTTTCACTAAATGTTTAGATTTTATACAATTATTGTGCACTCATGATTTTTCTAGAGTAACTTTTGCTGCTGAATTATGCACTAATCTGGTTTATCCACCATCTAGTTTATAGTAATATGTTTGTCATAGATTGTGATTATATATATTTTGAATGTGTTGCTTTTCTTTATAATGAAGTTGTCTGTATTTAGCAGATCGTGTTTAAAGGGCATATTGCAGGTTAGAGACTCCAAGAGACTCCAGTGAGTCAATGTGAGTCATTGAGTTTTACTTCCGCATCTAAAAATGGCAAAACCGGACGTGACGTAACGAGAGGGAGTGCGGTGAATTTCAAAGATAGGAAAACAATGGGTCGCAATGACAGTTCGGACGCTGAGGACATTATAAATGTTTATTAATACTCATATGGCAGACCACAGCCATACAATTATGACACACAATTAGGGACAGACCAGGATTAGACAGAACAACGACCAGAGGAGACACATTGAGTTGTTGTGTGATGAGAAACAGTGGACAACAGGGCAGGTATCTCCGTGAGAGACCTAATATAATTAATATAATATAATATAATATAATTAATATAATATAATATAATATAATATAATATAATATAATATAATATAATATAATATAATATAATATAATATAATATAATATAATATAATATAATATAATATAATATAATATAATATAATATAATATAATATATATAATATAATATAATATAATATAATATAATATAATATAATATAATATAGTGAGGAAAATAAGTATTTGAACACCCTGCTATTTTGCAAGTTCTCCCACTTAGAAATCATGGAGGGGTCTGAAATTGTCATCGTAGGTGCATGTCCACTGTGTGAGACATAATCTAAAAAAAAAAATGCAGAAATCACAATGTATGATTTTTTAACTATTTATTTCTATGATTCAGCTGCAAATAAGTATTTGAACAACCGAGAAAATCAATGTTAATATTTGGTACAGTAGCCTTTGTTTGCAATTACAGAGGTCAAACGTTTCCTGTAGTTTTTCACCAGGTTTGCACACACTGCAGGAGGGATTTTGGCCCACTCCTCCACACAGATCTTCTCTAGATCAGTCAGGTTTCTGGCCTGTCGCTGAGAAACACGGAGTTTGAGCTCCCTCCAAAGATTCTCTATTGGGTTTATGTCTGGAGACCGGCTAGGCCACGCCAGAACCTTGATATGCTTCTTACAGAGCCACTCCTTGGTTATCCTGGCTGTGTGCTTCGGGTCATTGTCATGTTGGAAGACCCAGCCTCGACCCATCTTCAATGCTCTAACTGAGGGAAGGAGGTTGTTCCCCAAAATCTCGCAATACATGGCCCCGGTCATCCTCTCCTTAATACAGTCGCCCTGTCCCATGTGCAGAAAAACACCCCCAAAGCATGATGCTACCACCCCTATGCTTCACAGTAGGGATGGTGTTCTTGGGATGGTACTCATCATTCTTCTTCCTCCAAACACATTTAGTGGAATTATGACCAAAAAGTTCTATTTTGGTCTCATCTGACCACATGACGTTCTCCCATGACTCCTCTGGATCATCCAAATGGTCACTGGCAAACTTAAGACGGGCCTTGACATGTGCTGGTTTAAGCAGGGGAACCTTCCGTGCCATGCATGATTTCAAACCATGACGTCTTAGTGTATTACCAACAGTAACCTTGGAAACGGTGGTCCCAGCTCTTTTCAGGTCATTGACCAGCTCCTCCGTGTAGTTCTGGGATGATTTCTCACCTTTCTTAGGATCATTGAGACCCAACGAGGTGAGATCTTGCATGGAGCCCCAGTCCGAGGGAGATTGACAGTCATGTTTAGCTTCTTCCATTTTCTTACTCCAACAGTGGACCTTTTTTCACCAAGCTGCTTGGCAATTTCCCCGTAGCCCTTTCCAGCCTTGTGGAGGTGTACAATTTTGTCTCTAGTGTTCTTGGACTTGGCCATGTTAGTAGTTGGATTCTTACTGATTGTATGGGGTAGACAGGTGTCTTTATGCAGCTAACGACAAACAGGTGCATCTAATTTAGGATAATAAATGGAGTGGAGGTGGACATTTTAAAGGCAGACTAACAGGTCTTTGATGGTCAGAATTCTAACTGATAGACAGGTGTTCAAATACTTATTTGCAGCTGTATCATACAAATAAATAGTTAAAAAATCATATAGTGATTTCTGGATTTTTTTTTTAGATTATGTCTCTCACAGTGGACATGCACCTACGATGACAATTTCAGACCCCTCCATGATTTCTAAGTGGGAGAACTTGCAAAATAGCAGGGTGTTCAAATACTTATTTTCCTCACTGTACATGGCATGAATAAAATATTTACATTACCAGCAGTCCAGCACATAATTCCAAACTTTTTTGAAAAGTGTATGCATTTGTGTTAATGTACATATTTTGTATTCATCAATGTTGAAATTGATTCACGTAATCCCATGTTAACAGGTTGGAGCTTGCATAAAGGCTACTGCCTGTGACATGCGCGTCTGGAGCTGAAAATGCTGAAAAACCGAAAATGCATGCAAGCTAGAAATAGAACCGACTATTCTTCACGCGACACGCAAGCGTGTTAGAAGCATTTCCAGGCAAAATAGATTTATTATTAACAAAATAGAATTATTTGTAATTTTGACACGTTTACATATTAATAAAGTACATTTTGGTGTTTGAAAGTCTGTAGGTTGACATAAATGCAGATATAATTGTAATTTAAAAAAATATGTACTCTCGATTTTCAAATATTGCACCTGTCAATACAGAACAAAACATTCTGTAAGCTATTTTGCTGTCAATACTGCCGCCGTTGTCTTTGCTGTATCATTAGGCTATATATTTATGTTTAACATGAAGTATAGGCCTTCTATGGCAGCAGCGCCGCGTCAGACATGTTTCTGGTGTGTAATGACATAAACGCCACGCTCACGCCATGCAGCCAGTGCGTAGCCGGGTATAACAATGTTTGACTTCATCATATCGCCGGGATGATAGTCCTCCGGTCTAAAGTGAACTCCACACACCACCGCGTGTTTCCAAGCAGATGTCGTCTCTTCACCTGCACAAAACGCCACCATGCAGGTTTTTCAAACTTTTTTTTTTAGGAAACCTGTGGACTCGATGTCCTGACAGGCTGGACACAATAATTTACCATGACAATGATAAATTTAAATAGAAAAACTACCGAAAACACAGACTCCTACTGAATACCAACCTATTCTGCATTGAGCCAACGCAGAGCTCGGCGAGCGACTCCCTCTCATATGACGCGATGTTGAAAAAAACGTGTTTTTTAAATGCGGCAAACGAAACGGCCACTTTATCTACTAATTTGTGCTCTTATGTCCTTTTAAAATATTTAAAATCCTGCATTACCTTTTCATATGGTATTTTCATACAAGGTTATATATTCATTTGGAATTTTTTTTTACCTGCAATATGCCCTTTAAACACACAAAAGAGTGATTATCAGTTAAACACACTGAGCTATAGAAATTCTACAATTAATTTTGAAACAAAACTGTGCTGGTATCGGATCAGTATTGGTATCGGCCGATACTCAGAATTTTTGGTATCAGATCAGTTCTTAAAAAAATGGTATCGGTGCATCCCTAGTTCTAAGCACTTTGTTTTATGATATGTCCTAACAGTGATTATTTTTATTTCATGAATAAATAGGATAAGTTAAAATTACAAAGTTTCTTTGCATTTATTTTGGATTTATTGTCAATACTGGGCTTTAAGTTCACAAGGGTAGGGTACTTTGTACTGTGTGTGGATGACCGTGTTTTCCTGACACCAAAGACCATTTTTGACCCAGGAAAAAACCTGACACATTCTCAAGTTAATACCATTAGCTGGAAGACATCCATGAAGACAGAGTGGCCTTTCTGTGTTTTCTCGTTGATGCTGACAGGTGACCAAACCCAGTAGAGGTAGGTACCATCAGAACACAGACGCAGGGTGGTCAGGCAGCTGCCCACTGGGAAATGATGATGGGGCATTGCGACCACTTGAGAAACCTTCAACAGAGAAAGGAGAATTAGAAGCTTCCACAAATAAAGCATTTGCAAAGGCCTAATTAATATACAAGGACTTATAGATTTATTAAATAGACATCTAAATGTTACAACACGTGGTACACAGAGGACGAAAGACAAATTTCCACCATTTGGAACTCTGTCTGTCCAAGTCATAATGAAAATTTTAATTTGTTAAAATGTTTTGAAGATATATACACCAATGAAATTGTTAATTTTGGACTTTCACAACATGTCAATTCACTTTTATAAGTTATTCCTGAAAAAATTACACGTTACAATATTAAAGGGGTCATATGATGGTTCTAAAAAGAACATTATTTAGTGTATTTGGTTTAATGCAATGTGTTTACGGTTTTAGGTTAAAAAGAGTCATTATTTTACACATACTGCACATTATTGTTGCTCCTCTATAAACCCTCCATTCTGGAACGCCTCGATCTTTACAAAGCTCATCGTTCTGAAAAGCGCAGTGTGCTCTGATTGGCCAGCGATCCAGTGCATTGTGATTGGCCCGAATACCTTAAGCTTCTGACGGAAATGCTCCTTCCCATATTTGGAACATCAGCTCCCTAAGCAAAGCAATATTGACAGATGATAATTTCGGTTCAACCTTATCAAGTTGAGCCGAATCTGATCCGGATGATGCAGATGACCAAGCTGATTTATCAACGTTGCCAGCGTGACTGGGCCAGAAAGTATCAGATTGGTACGTTTGCATTTGTTATCGTAGAAACGACAAAGACATAGAAACGGTCTGTGCTCTCCCAGGTGCTAGAAACAGTCCTCCAAAAAATTTGCAGCACACAGTCGAAATTTGGGTTGCACTGTTCTGAAACAGTGTTGTAACTAAAGCTTAACCACTCTTTGGGAAGGCCAAACAAAGTAGTTTGGCTTTCGCAACGAAAAACACAGCGTCTCCACGACATGGCGGTGCCGGCGATAACAATACTACAGCGTATAAAAGTTACGCTTTCTTTCTTTGTTTATACATGTTATGAAACTCTAGCCTAGAAATCTAGACGCACCCAAGCGGCAACAAATGCAATTTACAGCCAGGGTCGTCTAGCAACTCTTCATTGGCTTGCAAGCTTGAAAAACCAAACTCTAGTCAGGCCAATCATATCGTGTATAGAGTCGGTGGACGGGCTTAACATAATGACTGCAGAGTTGCAAAGGTTCCACGTGCTACTTGAAAACAAAGAAGCTGGCGAACAGCGGTCTTTCGAATCGGCTTTGGCCGCGACTCTGGAAGACTTGGAGTTGAGCTTTTCATTGAGAAAAGAACGGCACTGAAATCATTCTTAAAAAAGGAAGATGTGTTCGGAGTTTTGCCGACCGGATACAGCAAAAATGAAATCTATCAACACCGTTTCACCTCCTTCGTTGCTCTGGTTGGTTGTAGCGTTATCCTATTGCGTGCAGAGGGAATTTGAAAGACAACCGTTTATCCTTCCGCTCAGATTGAGCCCTGCCAATGGTGTGTTCCCAGACCCAACATCTTGATGTGGGTTTGGCTTGTCAGGCTAATGAAACTCTGCCCCCACATACTGACATAGGTTTGAGCAAAGTGTTTTAGGATTGTGTGGCTGAGCCTTAACTTTTACAAAGAATATCTCATTCGGTATGAGACTTTGTAACTCTGCAGATCTTATACATGCACAAATAGCTACATAACACACTAAAGAGAAAGGGAAACAAGAAATCGCATCATATGACCCCTTTAACATCAAAACATTCTGGGAATGAATGCCAAATGTTGGTCAAACTCCAGAAATCTATTAAAAACTATGTGTCTACTGTACGAACAAACAAAACAAAAATTCAGCACCCATTTTCTTTTGGCAAAATGTTGAAAAATCAAGTGAGAAATCAAGTTTTTCATATTCCAAAATTCATATTGCATCAAAAATATGACAACCATGTCCACAGCTGATACAACTGTGATTTTACAACATACTTAGAAATTAGACACCTACTAGCAATTCTGATTAGAAATATCAGAATACATACTCATAGCCCTGTTACTTGTAATACTTGCAATGTAAATTTTAAAGTGCAATGTGCAGGATGATCATTTGCGATGCAGAGGCTGTACCTGCAGTGTGAAGGGGTCGATGACCTGGCACAGCTGATGAGATTTTGTGTCAAAAGAGGCAGGACGGTGGAGCAAAAAGCCACTACTGTGTGCCACCCACCCTGCTTCCATTTCTTCATTCCGACAATACACAAAACCCCTGTGAGGAAGGCCAAAGAAAAAAAAAAAAGGTTTTAAGTTTGTGCCATGATTGTCGACAATTAGAGTTGACTAGTGCAGACTGTAGAAATGTTGTATACTTTAGGTCTAGTGTGACAATGGTCAGGGATATTCAGTCATTTGCTCGTTTAATTTCTTTATTATGGACTTTTAGTTTGCTTCTCATTGTTTCCTGTTGTCTTTGTACATTTTTCCCACCATCATTAGTTACTATGGCAATTCATCTGATCATCACACCTGTTAGTCTTTTAGTTCGTTATCAGTATTATTTAAGTGTATTTAAGGCCCCGTCCACACAGAGACGCATTTAGCTGTATACGTAAAAATTCTGTACTGTATCCAGACGTATCCTGCGTTTTAGGAGCCTGAAATCTGTATTTTTTTAAACGGGTCCCAAAGTGGATAAATCTGAAACCGACACCCTTGCGTTTTCGTGTGTACAGCCAATCCGTATATTTTGTGAAACGGTGATGTCATCACACCACGCACATCAATATTGTAAGCGTAGGTTTAGGGTTGGGGTAGGTGTAGGCGTTAATAAAACACAATCTGATAAGTAGCTAATTTATTTATTGTTATTTTATTGTGAGATTTTGACTCACTTCCTACTGTTGCTGTACCCCTTCTAGCCACAACTCCTGTTCTCCGTTTTTAGTGTATTTCTGTGGCAGAATTACAGCACCACATACTCCCTTGCCTACTCGGAGGAAACACCGCACACACACACGCAAAATGAGTCTGAAAGGCTAATTACGAGCTACAGGCAAAACAAGTGAAAAATTGGTCGAATTTGAGGTTCACACAAAAATGGTTAATTAAGTCCTCATTTAGAAATCCCAATGTTCCAAATAGCAAGTAAACATCTAAAAGTAGTTTTATTTGTACGTTTTCTGAGAGGAGTACCTTTCCTTTGTCTGCTCGCTTCTCAACAAGCGAGACACTGAACAGGGAAGCGGTCGCGTGCAGTGTTAATTTTGACAGCATATTTTGATTTAGTTTTAGTCATATTTTAGTCACCTGAATTGTTTTTAGTTTTAGTCGACTAAATATCATAAGATTTTAGTCGACTAAATCTACAGTAGATTTAGTCTCCTAAAATATAATGAGTTTAGTTAAATTGTAATACATTAAGCATTTAAGTATTACATAACCCGACTGTCACTTGAACTGACATTACGACGAATAATTTTGTTTTTGACATTAAAAATACACGAGAGAGTTCACTTTTTTGTTTGTTCTTAAAAACAACTATAAAGTTTTTATAACTTTGTGTTTCTGTTTTAGTTAGTATATCATGTTAAGCTAAAGCTTCAAATAAGTTTGTTTATTTATTTTTTTAATTTCAGTTAACATTTATTTAATTTCAAGTAACAAATATTTTTTTTAATGGTTTTAGTTAACTATTATAATCCTGATACTTTATTTAATATGTGTCAAATACTGGTCTTTCCTCCTGACTATGAATTAAATGGGAATTAAATTAAATACAGTTTATTGTGTAACCAAAAACGAATATATAATGTGTGACTTTTAATTATAAACCAGCTGGATATACACCGGGACTCTTATTTTGCAGCTGCTCATTCAAGTTCAGATGAGGAGATAAAATATGCATTGTTACAACCGTTTAAAACACATTACTATATAAACATCGTAAAGTAAACAGTCATTATTCATCAGCATTAGTTCATAAACAATTGCCTGGCATAAATGTGTGTTATTCATTGATTGTGAGCCGCTCTGGAGCGCTGGATTGGGGATGCGTGAGTGAGCCTGCAGAACATGCAACAGCGCCGTGTTCTCCAGCGGTTAGATCAGCACGTCCAAATCAAATGTGCGCATCTGTTACACAGGATATCAGTTCTGACTGGATCTCGTCCCTCCCCAACATTTTCGTCTCATTTTTATTTGTTGACGAAAATGACAGTTGATTTTCATTATAGTTTTTGTTAATCAGCACTAGTTTTTATTTAGTTATCGTCTCGTTTTCGTCATTGAAAAAAGGTTGTTGACGAAAATTATGACAAATTATTCGTCAACGAAATTAACACTGGTCGCGTGAAAAAAGAACGAACAACTCGAACGAGAAGACTCGAGAGATTAACTAATCATTTGTGTTTTTGCATTCAGCCTATGGGGACTTGAGACGAACGACTCGAGAGATGAACTAATCTTTTCTGTTTCTGGTGACTGCATAGCCTTGCATATGGGTCTGGGACTTGAGGAACGAATGACTCAAACCCTAAGACTCGAGACTGGTGAACTAATCAATTCTGTTTCCGGACGCATGTATTGCATATGAGGCTGTCACGGCCCAGATCAGACATGATGACGGAACGGCTCATACCAGAAGACACGAGAGGTGAACTAAACTTTCCAGGGAACAGACGTGATTAAATGTGAAGTGACAAAAGAAAGAACAATTTGGATCGGGAGGTGAGGTGAACTAACAGACTGCATACATAGACTGAATCAAGCTAAGCAATTAATTAATAATTTATTTCTCAAAGTTTGGCCATGGCTGCATTAGCTTATAGTTGTTGTTTTTTTTATTCCAAAATTACTAAAATGTGTTGAAAAATGTAGCATGTAACATTTTAATTAGATTCTGCTGAAATGAACGAAATGACTTGGAAAAAAAGATTTGTTCATTTTGCTGAATAATATTCAAAGATCCGTCAGTAAAATGATCCGAAATTCCCACTACTATCAAAGACTGGCGCTTCCCCTCAGCACAAGTTTGGTATGATTTAAAGCACAGCATTACAACTTTGTGAATATTCATAGCAAATTATATATATATATATATATATATATATATATATATATATATATATATATATATATATATAAAAAAATTCTATAGATATTTGGTTTTGGTTGTGTGTGTCAAATTTGGTGCAATTGCCAGAGATTTTAAGGTATGGCTGCTAGGTGATTTTGTATTGGAACTTCAGAAAACTTTAATTCGGTTTTTCTGTCGTTTCAGATGGTACACAATTAGCTATTTATCATGTATTAATCTGATCACAAATCAAATTATAATTCAGATACATTAGAACAGTTATTGTCGTGAAAATTATTATAAATTATATCTGAACACAGAAACTAACAACTTCCACTGTGTGTTGTATCATGGTGATTTCCTCCCTGTAAATAATTGGTTAAAGTGATGGTGTTACAACTAACACCCCTTTAAAAACCCTGGTCTTTATGCAAAATATGGTTTATGTTTTACATTTTGGTTGAAATGTGTCCAAGATATTTCTTCATGAAGTGCAACATTTAACTGAAAGTTCCTCATTGACACAGCAAAATTTCAAAGGGTTTAAACATCTAACAAATATAGTTGCTCACAGAGCAGAAATGAGAAAGACAGCAGGACAAAGAGCACAATAGTAGCCTGGAGGTTACTGGTACAAACAGAAAAGCAGGGTAGGAGGTTAAGTGGTAGTTGTGAAGTTTTAGAGTTACCTCAGCGTCCCATGCTGCCCTGAGCCCAGCTTGCTTAAGCCCTTCCCAAAAGAGTTTGTTGTGTAGAGATATAAACCATCTGTAGCCAGGCTGCGTCCCAGGTCTGTGTCTGAGAGAAAATTAAAAGGATGTCCAATCAGTTGAAAGGTATGAAAAGATGGTAATCAAATCAATGTAACTAACAATTTAATTAAACTTTTAAATTGTAATCAAATTTAATTTGAACAATTCTTTTCATAAGTATATTGTGCAGCACAAAAATGAAAGTAAAATGTGGACAAAGCGTGTGATATTCTTAAAAAAAAAAAAAAAGTTAAACAATTTTTATTATTGTCATTATTACTGCAGGTAAATCTCTTTGCTCCCATATGACTCAGATCTGTTTTTGTCATGACAATGTGAATGGCACAAGCCACATGGAATCTGAGCTTTTCAATTCCGATTTGTGCAACTTCCATATGTGGTCCTAAATCCGATACAGGTCAGATGTTTTTCAATACGACCACAGTCTGAACAGTCATATCAGAATTCATGCCATTTTTATGTCACTCTAGAGCAACATTCGTCACAATTCTGCGCACATGGGAGTCACTTCAAAGACTTTACATACCTGAAGTTATCAAAAGAGTTGCGAAAGGAAGTCAGTGAAGGACGATGTGTCAGAACCTATAAGTATTACAGTGACTCTATATACAAGCAAAACATGAGGGCTTGTATCATAAATATTTAAAAACTCTGCTCCCTTTTTCCGCATCCTCATCTTGTTTTTGTTTTTTTATATTGCCTGCGCATAAATTTGCTGGCTTCCGCTGCAGATCACACTATAAATAAACGTGTATCACTTACTTTAAAGGGATAGTTCACCCAAAAATGAAAATTAACCCATGATTTACTCACCCTCAAGTTATCCTAGGTGTACAAGACATTCTTCTTTCAGACGAATAAATTCTTAGTTATATTAAAAATGCCCTGGCTCTTATAAAGCTTTATAATGGCAATGAATTGTTGGGTCGTTTTTGAAGTCCATAAAAGTACATCTATCGGTCATATAACTGCTCCACATGGCAGGGGGGTTAATAAAAGCCTTCTGAAGCAAAGTGGTGCATTTGTGTAAGAAAAATAACCATATTTAAAACTTTATAGACTAAAATAACTAGCTTCTGGCAGTCAGCGGTATGTGAGTCGCTTGTGCTAAAAGAGTAACCCTTGACCCTTGAACCCTTGATGCATGTGTATTGACGAACGCATAAGTGCAAAGAATAGAGCAAACCAAACATAGTGTCAGGGGTTTTAGCACAAGTTGACTCGCGTACCGCTGACCACCGGAAGTTAGTTATTTTAGTCTATAAAGTTTTAAATATGGATATTTTTCTTACACAAACGCATCGCATCAGAAGGCCTTTATTAACCCCCCGAAGCCATGTGAAGCAGTTATATGATGGAGAGATGCACTTTAATGGACTTCGAAACAGACATTCACTGCCATTATAAAGCTTTGACATTTTTAATATAACTCTGATTTTATTCGTTTGAAATAAGAATGTCATATACACCTAGGATGACTTTAGGGTGAGTAAATCATGGGCTAAATTTCATTTTTGGAACTAAGCCTTTAATGTCTTCCGTGTTTACGTCCGTATAACAGCGTGCTGCGTGACGTCTTTTTTGTCAGCCATCATAGACTCACCTTTACTCTCTGGTCCAGTGGCACTGCTCTCTGGAGTGGGCAACATGTCCTCGAAGCCCCACGACACACTGTGTTTCCCCCCTAGCAAACAGGAGGGTGAGCCTGGACCTCCCTCAAGAAGCAGCAGTCTGCAATAGAGTGAATTAAATTGAAATTTTTAAAGTTTAAGACTCTTTAAATCCTATATACATTTGGGAAGGGTCTAAAAAGAGTTGATATTTGACACTATAAATGTCAACTATAAATGGAAGTCCAGATTTATTTCATGTGAATCATTCTAATATGCTGAATTGGTGCATTAAAGGGGTGGTAAAACACATTCTTTCGAAGGCTTGATTGTGTTTGTGGGGTGCACTGTAACGCGTTTTCATGCTTAGTTTTTAAAAAATTGCATTATTTTTCATATATTTTACCTTTATGCTACACTGCTCTGTCCCTCCTTGTAAAAACGGTCTGATGGTTTCCGGGTTGTATGAAGCCAGTCCCTCAAAAATACGCAATGGGCTCAGATTGGTTAGCTGGCCCAGTGTGTTGTGATTCGCTAACTGCCTAGTGCACGTTTGTCGGAAACGTCACGCCCCTTACCTTTACCGGTAGCCTGTGCTTTGGGTAGTACAATGGCGTCAATAAAACCATACCAATTTGAGCCCGAATCAGACCCAGACAATTTTAGTGAAGATGGTTGAGCAGAACCTGTTCAGTCCTCAAGAGTAAAGACTGCGGATCTATAGTGAGTGATCGCTACTGAATGCACTGTTACTTTTGTATTTTTAGAACGATTTGCCAAATATCTGTCGCAAGAACGAACACTAAACATTGGCTTTACTATAGTATCCAAATCAAACACAGAACCATGTTTAGCATGCCTGTAGATAAACAATACATAAAAGCTCTAATCAAAGAATAATTTACACTAATGCCAAGTTCGCTGTTGAGATTTTAAAAAGTTTGTAACGTTAGGTGTTTGTCGGATAACGTTAAGTATGAATAAGCATTTAACAAACTGGTTTGCAGAGCCAAACAGCGTTGTCATCTGTTTACTTCCTTGCTACAACGTACAGTTAACAATACGATCTATTACAGGAAAACACACCGACGAAAAACAAATTATACTTACAGGTTGTGGCCCATAAACAGCTTCTGTTTTTAAATCCATCTTTCAGGACAAGCCGTTGTAAGAATCCTGCATTGAACTTGTGAAGATTGTGGAAGCTTTCCTCCGTGAAATGTGCAGCGGGAGCCGCACGCGCCCGTCTCACACTGGCAGTGTTTGTCTCACGCAGCTGAACCGTCGCTCGTGTATTGCAAATACAGACGAATATTGTCCATTATGTCACATTTTCCGGTCTTCTCCTCCGACCCCTGTCTGTCTCGTGCTTTGATTTATGATGGGCAGCATATATCTGCTGCAAATGCGACCTGTTCCCCTCTGTCTCATACACACATGCATATAACGTTGTATGTTAAACGCACTGCAACGCACCCCCGTCCCTAGGAAGGCTGAACAAAGTGGACCTGTAATCCGGATGGAAATAACAGCGTTTCGTCGGCATTGGCAACAACACTCCAGCCTACTAACTATACCACAACAACGCTTCCCTGCGGCGATACAAAATGGCCTCGCCCCCCCTTATTTCATATTCTCGGAGGAGGGGTTTATGTAAATATTGGGGCTGGTGATGTCAGAGACCCTGGAGGAATGTGTAGTAGTCCCTAGCGGCCGTTTGCTGTAGTCCTTAGAAATTGATTTCTTTATAAGCAAATATCTCCCTTTGCTTTAAACTTTGTAACTTTGCAGATGTTGTTTATGCTCAAACAGCAACATTACACACTAGCTAAAGTTAGAAAAGTGAAATCGTGGTTTACCACCCCTTTAATTGGCGAGTAATAATTCCCACCTTAGTTATTCTGTGCCGCTCAGAAGTTAAAGGGTTAGTTCACCCAAAAATGAAAATTAGCCCATGATTTACTCACCCTTAAGTCATCCTAGGTGTATATGACATTCTTCTAACAGATGAATAAAATTATATTAGTTATATTAAAAATGTCCTGGCTCTTCCAAGCTTTATAATGGCAGTGAAATTTTGCCTCGTTTATGAAGTCCATAAAAGTGCATCTATTCATCATATAACTGCTCCAAACGGCACCGGGGGGGTTAATAAAGGTCTTCTGAAGCGAAGTGGCACGTTTGTGTAAGAAAAATATCCATATTTAAAACTTTATAGACTAAAATAACTCACTTCCGGCGGATTGAACCCTTGACGCATGCAGAAGCGCAGAGGATAAGAGCAAAACAAAACACTGGTCATGAATTAGAGCCTAAAACGAAAATTTTAAAGAGAAATGTCAGAGGATTTCGATATAAGAGAAGAGGGGCTTGACTTTGTTGCCCAGCACTATCCGCGAGAGGCGTCAACGCTTGCAAAGCTTCTATACATCGCGTCAGGCCGTAAGTGGAATTGCGTATGGCTTGCCGCCGGAAGTTATTTATTTAAAACATCATACAAACATCATATCATACAAATAAATTGTTAAAAAAATCATATATTGTGATTTCTGGATTTTTTAGATCATGTCTCTCACAGTGGACATGCACCTACGATGACAATTTCAGCCCCCCCATGATTTCTAAGTGGGAGAACTTGCAAAATAGCAGGGTGTTCAAATATTTATTTTCCTCACTGTATATCATTTATATCACAAAACTGTTTTGTGCATGTGCTACCGCTCTCGCGCACTATTTCGGTCCCAACACTGACGGCAGAAAGCAAACTATGAGTGCGATAACGCAAATAATTGCAAGTATGCAAGCAATGCAAGCAATCTTTAAATACAACATATTGCAAACATGGTACAAGACCTCGGGTTCGGGCTTAACATGTCAATGTAATGGTCGGGTACAGGCTAGCCAATGGTGAGCCGCCGTTCTGCCGTAGAACTCGGAAGCGCTGCACTGTATTTACTATGTTAACAGCTTAGGAGAATGACACAGACAAGAAGAGATTGTTGAATAAAGTTGTTATTTTTATTTGGGGTTTTTTTTGCAAAAAAAAAAAAAAAAAAAAAGTATTCTCATCGCTTCATAAAATTAAGGTTGAACCACTGTAGTCACATGGACTATTTTAATTATATTTTTACTACCTTTCGAGACCGTGAAAGTGTTAATTACGCCGCTGTCTGTGGAGGAGTCAGAGAGCTCTCTGGTTTCATCAAAAATATCTAGTGTTTCAAAGATGAACAAAGGTCTTACAGGTTTGGAACGACATGAGGGTGAGTAATTAATGACAGAATTTTCATTTTTGGGTGAACTAACCCTTTAATGCTGCAAGTCTTCAAACAGTAATTGTATGCCACATCTCACCTATAGAGAACATCAGCCACTGGAAGTTGACCCAAGTCTGTCTGTTTCTGCAACAGGTGGACAGTATGGATGAACGTTTTCAGAGAGCCCCTGCAATAAGACAAAATAGAAATTGTTTGGAGTTTCCTTTCTGTCTTTGTTTTTGACTGACATAGAGATGTGAGTAGTGATGCAATTAAGAGAGAATCTCCCCTAGACATATCAGATGAAAAGTGGCAGAAGGAGATGCATTGAGACACTTTAGTATGAATTGTAAAGAGCAATGCTTCTCAGCTTACAACTCGTGATTGATTCGGAAACCAAAAATACATTGAGAGTACCATACTTAGCAATTGTACTAAGAGACACCATAATGTGCCCAGCACAGTACATAAAAACAATTGTCTTGTATTACAAGTTTTCAGAAATATTACGTTTCAATATGCAAATGATACTGCAAACATTTCTGGAACAGAAATCTGAACACTGGATAAAGCGAGGTTAAAAATCTTTGTTTCATTTTGTTCCCATACTAGAGTTAAAGATTATTTTAACAGAGGGGATTTTGGATATCTCTTTTTATATCACACCATAAATCAGAAAATCTGATAAAATGTCACCAAACAAACCAAGCTTTAGAACATAAATAGGAATACAACTGCAAAGTTTATGGTAAGTACTGCTGAAGTGGACATGCATGAGACTCACTGCATGAGAAAATTCACAGTCTTTAAAAGATATGTATTGTAACTCTACAGACGCAAATAAATGAAGTGTAATAAACACTATAATATGCATTTCGGATGTTTTCTTTCCACTAGCTGAAATAAGACCTGTTATGGAAGCAAAATAGCCCAAAAAGTGCATGAAAAAAAAAACATTGGTTTTTGCCTGTAGCATCTTGCCTTGGCTTTAATCAGGGTTCCCACTCTTTTATGAACACCAGATTCAAGGACTTTTTCAAGCACCATTTATTTTATTTCAAGCACCTATCATATTCATAACCCAGCATATGTAGCATCACGAAAGACCTCTTAAAGTAGGCTACTTAAAGGAACACGCCAACTTTTTGGGACTTTAGCTTATTCACCATATCCCCCATAGTTAGATAAGTCCATACATACCATTCTCATCTCCGTGTCTGGTTGTGTCTCAACTCTGTCTGACGCACCCACCGCTAGCCTAGCTTAGCACAAAGACTGGAGGTAAACGGCTCCAGCTAGCCTACTGCTCAATAAGTGACAAAATAACAGCAACATTTTCCTATTTACATGTTGTAATGTGTAGTTACATCGTGTACTAAGACTGACGGAAAATTAAAAGTTGTGATTTTCTAGGCTGATATGGCTACTCTCATTCCTGTGTAATGATCAAGGAACTTTGAGCCGTACCACGGGTGCAGAGCGCAATGATATTACACAGCGCCTGAAAATAGTCCTCAGCACGCTCTCTGTGCAAGCAAGTTGTCACGTTGGTTATGTTGACGGAAGTTAGCCTATTTTCAGGCTCTGTGTAATATCATTGCTCCGCTGTACTCATGGTACGGCAGCAAAGTTCCTTGATTATTACACAGGAATGAGAGTATAGTTCCTAGGTTAGCCAGATCGGCCTAGAAAAATCGCAAATTTTCATTTTCAGCAAGTGTATGTACAGCTCTCCATCGGTTCGAGTTTTTTCCCCCCGCTACCCCTCCACCCCCCGAACATAAGCAACAATTCGTTCTGTCTTTGATAGCGCATATACTGTAGGACAATTTTTGAAATAACACCATTCTAAACAAAATGTATTTCAAATTTAATTCAAGCACTTTCAAGGACCTATACTTGTTTTCAAGTACTTTCCAGGCCTTGAATCCATGTGTCTGAAATTCAAGTACTTTCAAGAAGCGTGGGAACCCTGTTTAATTCACTCCAGCTTTTGACCTGATTTGCAGCAAAGCCTCTTAGTCAATTACATTCAACTTAATAAACAATAATAAAGGCTGAATAATAGCCATTGTGCTGTGCTCACCTTGCACACGATAGAGCCACTAGTGCAGCAGCTGCGTTCTGTCTCTGCTGTTGGGTAAGCAGTGGCCTCGTCTGTGCCACAACTTCTGGCTCACTCCTCTCCTCCAGCCAGGAGCAAAGCAACCTCTCCAGGCCATTTAGGCAGTCTGCAGGCTCCTTGCCTAGGCTCAGCGGCTGGCAGTCACGCAGACACGCGAGCAAGACCTCGGCGGTGACGCCACAGAGTGCAGGGTCATGCCGTGTTTGTGACTGCAGTAGCGGAAAGACCAACAGGAGGCCAACCCGTGAGGTAAATGGTGCCTGATCAGTGCCGGTGGGCATCGGAGGGTGGTGAGGATGGTGGTGATGTTGAGGTTGCAAGAAGCCCTGTCGCTTAAGCAGGGCCAGCGTCTCCTCGTCAGCCCCTCCACCGCTCCCCGGGATGACTCCTTCATGCTCCTGCTGCTCCTCCAGGGCCAGCTGTCGCTGTGCCCCCCACAGACCTCGCAGTGCATTGAGACGGTACTCCAAAAGTCTTGCGTAAGCGTTGCTCTGGTTTCCACAGACTGCTCGCAGGCGCTCGGCCAGCTCCACTGGGTTCTTGGTCTCAAACGTCAAGATCTGAAAAAACAAAAGATTTTCATACCAGGGGCCTGTACCATGATGTTAGTTTAACAAACTCAGGGTTACAGAGTTAATTTGGTTACAAAACCAAACCAATCTATTCAGGCTTTGTTGTAGAGGTCTGCTACCCGACCCGAGCCCGACGGGACCTGAAAAACATGTGGGTTTTGGGTCTTATCACTTACAATCTGGAAGAATTATGATCAACTGTCGATGCCATTATAATATATTACTTTTATCAGCAGTTTCTCAGCATTAGATTGACCAAATGTAATAAAAATTTATATTTTCTAAAAATATTAAAAGTGTTTTAAAAAAAATGATACATACTTTTTGACTCGCCTTGCAATAGTTTGAGTTATGAGTCTTTAAATTTGTGTATGTCACTCAGAAAACAACAGTTTTGTAAATGTCAAGTAATGCTGTAATGCACTAAATTCTGTAACTTTTGACTACTTTATGATATTGCCACAAATTTTGACCCAGATGCAGACCACGTATAGGGGAACATCACAAATATTTTTTTCTGCTGCCCTATTTCATTCTTGAGTTATTGAATGTTAAATAATAAATATTTGTAAAATTATTTTTAAATTATTTTTAAAATGTGCTTTTTATCAGCAGTTTCTCAGCAATAGATTGTCCAAATATAATAATTTTATTTTCTAAAAATATAAAGTGTTCTAAAAAAAATGATACCTACCATTTGACTCTCCTTGCTAGAGTTTTGGAGTTATGAGTCTTTAAAGTTGTATATGTCACTCAGACAAAAAAACCTCTAAAAATACCTTCAGGGCTTAAGGGGTTAAAGAAAAATCTTACTAAGTACAAGTTATGAAGTTAGTTTAATTAATATATATAGAGAGAATTGAACATTTAAGCTCACATTTAGTATTTTTTTTTAGCTTTATTTATTTATGATTATTTATATTAATTTTAACTAAAGTGCCTATTAATGATTGATTAACTAAAATGATACATGTGTAATTGATTACGGGTATAATAATTACATAAATGATATCTTAATCAGTCAGAATTATTATTATTACAAATAAGCATTGTTAAAATTTAAAAGCCAGACGTTTTAGTCTTTAAAAACCATTTGCTATGTAGTGACCTTTAATTTGGAGAAGAAACTGGGGGAGTGACTTTATTGCATCAAAGGTGTGTCACTTTGCTCACAGCTGATTGGTCCAATTTCAGTTTGAGATCTCTTATCCAGAACATAACCTGCCCTGGAGCAGGTTAGCCATGGAGCGTAAATTGCTATGTAGATTAAAGGGTCCTGCACACTGTGCGATTTTTCTAAATCCTCTGCGAATGTTGCTTGTCAGACTGTACGAACATGATCCCTGATGTAATACATGTCACACTGTAGGATGTCATTATGTCAGACTGTACGACAGTCAGACGCGAAAAATGGACGAAAGCCAGAGACTCGTACGGAATGAGTTTTACGTCATCAATCCATGATGCGTACGGTAACGGTGAGCCGCATTCACAGACACAATGCTGTTCAGCAAACAACAAAAACAAGAGGTGGCATTTTTCATTCACCTGACTCTTTTCGACATGTTCCCTGTTTTGATTTGATGTTGATGTTGTCGCACGAAATGCGTCATCAGGTTCTGCGCTCCTATTGGTTCTTGATTTGACGGTCGTCCTAGGAGAAGTCACACTGCAGGATTGCGCCTCAAATCTTCTGACACTGCCAGAATTTTGTCAGAGGTAAAATTTGATCGCAATGGTCATTAATCGGTTGTCGGTGCACATGTCAAACTAAGGATCAAAGACTTCAGATTTTAGCCTAGGATCAGAGAAATCTTTTAGGATTTCAAAATTTGTCTCAGACAGCCAAAATCGCACAATTCAGAAAAAACTGAATTTTTAATTATTGGACAAAAAAGCTCCACAAGTAGTAACCTAGAATACTGTCTAACACTTGATGGCTGCTATGTCAAGTCTTCGTCGTCAGTGAGGAACCTGGGTGTGCTCTTTGATACCAATCTTTCGTTTGAAAGCCACGTTTCTAGCATCTGTAAAACTGCTTTCTACCATCTTAAAAATATATCTAAATTACGGCACATGCTCTCAATGCAAAATGCTGAACAGTTAGTTCATGCGTTCATGACCTCAAGGCTAGATTATTGTAATGCTCTATTGGGTGGTTGCCCTGCTCGCTTAATAAATAAACTCCAGCTGGTCCAAAACGCAGCAGCTCGAGTACTTACTAGAACCAGGAAGTATGACCATATTAGCCCAGTTCTGTCAACATTGCACTGGCTACCTATTAAACATCGCATACATTTTAAAATCTTGCTTATTACTTACAAAGCACTAAATGGTTTAGCTCCCCAATACTTGAGCGAGCTCTTAACATATTATACTCCATCACGTCTACTGCGATCTCTAAATTCTGGCCAGTTGTTAATACCGAGAATATCCAAATCAACTGCAGGCGGTCGATCCTTTTCCTATTTAGCTCCTAAACTCTGGAACAGTCTTCCTAGCACTGTTCGGGAAGCAGACACACTCTGTCAGTTTAAATCTAGACTAAAAACACATCTCTTTACTGTGGCATACACATAAAACACTATCAATTAATTGATTGTTAGGCTGCATTAACTAGGTCAGCCGGAACCGGGAACACTTCCCATAACACCTGATGTACTCGTTACATCATCAGAAGAATGGCATCTACGCTAATGATATTCTCTCTGTTTTATCCCGAGGTTTACTGCAGTCAGCCAGATCCGGGCCGTATCCTAATCAGATGGTGGACCAGAGAAGACCAACACAGGACCCCGAAGTGTCTGCAGAGACCGTGTCAATTATCCTCCCCCTACAACTGCCTCATCGACACGGCATCTAAATAAACCCGTCACCAGTGTGATGACTCCGATTGTTCGAATATTACCATTAAATAATACTTAAATCGATATGTCATCCGCAATAAACCCGTCTCCAGCGTGTTGCCTCCGATCATTCGAATATTGCACTTTAATAATTATTTAATCAACATCATACTTAATAAACCCGTCTCCAGCGTGTTGCCTCCGGTCCTTTGAATATTCCGATCTATTATGACCTCTGACCTGTAAAGCAGCCAGAATAATAATAATAATAATAATACGTTGTTTGTAAATTGGCCAGAGGAGAACTGGCACCCCGACTGAGCCTGGTTTCTCCCAAGGTTTATTTTTCTCCATTAGGTCACCTAATGGGGTTTTGGTTTCCTTGCCACTGTTGCCTCTGGCTTGGCGTGCTCAGTTGGGGACACTATATTTTTCAACTAAACATCGAAATAAATCTAATTAATAAACTAATTTAACCATGTAAACTAAATTACTGATCTAATTATTGATCTAAAGCCCACACTGTCACCGTATGGAAATTGAAATGAACTGATGACATCAAATGGCTATACAGCTGAATAAAATTAGGCTGCATTATTTTGCTGTTTAACACTGTAAAGCTGCTTTGAAACAATCTACATTGTTAAAAGCACTATATAAATAAAGTTGACTTGACTTGACTTGACAGTGTGCACCCGGCTTAACACTGCTAAAAGCCAAACCCCTTAAATGGTGCCTAAAACCCAGGATTGGCACAAACTAAGCTTAAACATATCTGGTTAGCCAGCTAAACCGGCTTCATGATAGGCCCCAGTTGTTGAAGCTTATTTTGACCCAAGATAATCTAAAATTAGTTACTTGCTTCACTGCTCAGGTCTCGACAATAAAGACTGTCCAATGGCCCGGGGCCAACATGAAAGACACTTGGGCCAGGGAATCAGGGAAGTTGATCATTATGTGTTCTTATTTTATTACTGACTGTCTTTAACTATATTTTAAATTTATAAGAGTTAGGCTAGTAGTTTTTGGTGTCATAACCTTATTTATTAAGGTTACATGCATAAAAAAAACCCCAACTAAAACAATAACTAGGCCTATTTTATTTGAATTATTTACTTTTTTTATGGTGGGACCAGTGAAAAGCGTTAAGCCCTGCTGCTGTCCAATTGACCCTTCACTAAGCCCCGCCCCCTTAGTTACTGTTGCTACGCCTGACAAGCTTTCGCGCCTGGCACGTCTATTACAGTATGCATGCGCCGGTGTCAGACATTCCCAAGGAGATCATTAGTCATTTTTGGCAAACAGGTGAAATATCTGAGAGAGCAAGACAAAAGGGACAACAGTATGCATTCGAGGGATATATCCACAACATAATATGCAACCGATTAGAGAATAATTTCATCAAAATTGAAGCTAAAGCCTATAGGTACCAGCGCAAGCAGCAGCCGCCTCATACATTGACCATTCAAATGGGAAACACACAAATTGAGGAACAGCTATGTTCATGCACAGCTGGGTAAGTGAAATTTGAAAATAATCTAATAATTATAAATCAAACAGCTTATTCAAAAATCTTGTGGAATAAACACAAGACATTAGCCTGACCACTTTGTAATGATAACATTCTCCAGCTTATCATACATGCATACATACAGCTTGATCCACAACAATCTGATCATCCTATCGTACCTGTTTATTTCATACTGGTATGACAATCTGATTGGGTATTTTGCACTGTTAAAATCGTTTTCCCCAATAAGAATCCTCAGTAAAGTTACACCGAATTATTAAGTTAGTCACAAACGCTATCACGTAGTAGGATTTTTCGATGCAGTAGGATGGATCGATAGATATAGCTATAATTTTGCGCTACGGTAGGAAAATCTGACATGGTAGGACAAATGGACAGAACACCATAATCTCCCCTTGTGTTTTAGGTTTGGGGAAGGGGAAAAAATTCCACCCCCCGTCTTAACTTTTAGGATACCAGGTATCAGGTTTGCACAATCCATAAGCACAACGCTTCGGCATATTTCCCTTGCTCGAAAGCTTGACAAACCTTCCGCGGCTAGTTACGGTTTCTAAGCCACGATTGGCTTGTGGCGGTTTTCGGGCGTGGCTTAGTGAAGGGTCAATTGGACCCCAGGGATACTATGGACCCCAACTACTTTATCTAACATTTTGGTAAATTTTGAGGTAAAAGGGCAGTTCACCCCAAAAAATGTACATTCTATCATCATTTACTCACCCTCAAGTTGTTCCAAACCTTTATGAATTTCTTTCTCTGCTGAACACAAGATAAGATATTTTGAAGAATATGGGTAACCAAAAAATGTATACAGGTTTGGAACAACTTGAGGATGAACTATCCCTTTAAGCCCATTTAAAATATATATTTATTCTGAAGCTTCTTCATTAGACAGTCTGTCCATTTTTAGGTTGTGGATAGCCTTCCATGGGCATACTGAAAATTTTTTTGGCAACTTATCTGGATTAATTACGCATTGATATTCAATTATTACACTGCAATTCCAAAATAAAGTGTGTTAACAGGTAGAAAAAAAAACGCTTAGTGGTTCCACCATTTAGTAAAGACACTGGCTTAAAGGGTTAGTTCACCCAAAATTGAAAATTCTGTCAGTAATTACTCACCCTCATGTTGTTCCAACCATGTAAGACCTTCGTTCATCTTCGGAACATAATTTAGTATATTTTTGATGAAATCTGAGAGCTGTCTCACTCCTCCATAGGCTTTCAGAGGGACTGGAACTTGATGGACCAGAATAGAGTCCAAATGACTACAGTGGCTCTGTATTAAGTCTATCATGCGACGAAAACACTTTTTGAGCGGAAAAACAACAAAAATAACGACTTTATCCCACTATTTATCCCACTATATACTCTCTGACGAGAGTTTGCGGGAGTGCCACGACGCATGCGCAAGTTCTCGCGCATGCGTCGTGGCACTCCCGCGAACTATATACTCTCTGACGAGAGTTCGCGGGAGTGCCACGACGCATGTGGCACTCCCGCGAACTCTCGTCAGAGGCTCAAATTGAACAATAATAGTGGGATAAAGTCGTTATTTTTGTTGTTTTTCCGCTCAAAAAGTATTTTCGTCGCATGATAGACTTAATACAGAGCCACTGTAGTCATTTGGACTCCTTAAATGACGTTTTTACTTACTATTCTGGGCCATCAAGTTCCAGTCCCTCTGAAAGCCTATGGAGGAGTGAGACAGCTCTCATCAAAAATATACTAAATTATGTTCCGAAGATGAACGAAGGTCTTACATGGTTGGAACAACATGAGGGTGAGTAATTACTGACAGAATTTTCAATTTTGGGTGAACTAACCCTTTAAGTTTCAAGAACCTTTAGTACACTAAACTTTCTTCATTTCAAGATGGACATCACTGAAAGTAATGTATGCTGTTACTGGATAAACATCTGACTCATTACTTTCAGTAATGTGTACCACAAAACTGAGCTGCATAAATAATAGTGATCACGATTTCTGCTTCTCCCAATTTATTGATATATTAATACATTGTGTAGACCTTTTTCAGTAACACATTTTTCGTGCACGTTCTGACATCTTAGCTACATATAGGGAAATTGCACATCATATCGCCCTTTCTAATCTTGTAGTTTGCATTGTTTTCATACATCAAACTTCAAACTCATCATAGCTCTTGCTGAAATGCGAAATTCAGACCGGTCAAACCAATACTAACACGCAGTCATGAAGAAAAATGCAGCAGAACATCCGTTCGCAATGTTCAGAGGATTAAATGGACTGAATGAGAGGAGGCAGGTGCGTGTCAACTCGCTGTCGGTCTGAGAGGAGAGCGCACCTGAAATCGATACTGTAGAAAATTAGTATTATATCGTTTCAGATATTTCAGTATCGATACATAGCGAAATATCAATATTTTTGACAACACTAGTAGGCATACACACAGGTTCGAAGCCTAGTTCTCTCGCCCCCTACAGTGTAATTTGGCTAGGTATACATCCGTGCTAAAATATCAAGGTGAAAGTCATCATAGCTTGCGTAGTATAGACCCAGCTCCCAACCCAACTTTGAGAATAGATTAACGGCAATATTTTTTTTGAATCGCCCAATAAGAGTCTCACGTTAACGCGCACGTTAACGCTGATAACGGCCCACCACTAATTAAGACATTTATTTTGTTAAGGAAAAATACTGGAAAAGTGTAAGGAATTCAAAAACGTGAAGTGTTTGTCATATTCTGACTAGGGCTGTGCGATATTGAAGAAAAATGCGATATGCAATACCTTGTTAAATAATGCAATATTCGATATGCGATACGATATTGCTTTAAGTATGTAAAATCTGTTTAAATTACATTAAAACAAAATATTTAAAAATTGAGAATAATACCATGCGTTTCACATTCTTTCTGGGAAAAGAAAGCATTGCTACAACTTCTGAAAGTGACCATTAGTGTTTTAGCAAAAATGTATGTCACACATCTGACAAAATAATTTTAACATCAATGTAAACAAACAAAAAAGGTTATACGCCAATATTTAAATACCAAAAATAATATGTACAATGAATAAATATACAGATGGCTATTACTATAAACAGATTTTACAGGTGAATATGTATTATGAGTATAATATAATATACAGATGGCTATTACTATAAACAGAATTTTACAGATAGAGGTATACAATGATATGTTAGGCTAAGATGAGGAATATAGCAGTGGATTAAGGTAGTGCAATTAAGTATGGACAGAAGCTATCCGAAAAAAAGTGTAAAGTGCAGTGGAAGTGATTGCATTTTACAGTTAGAAGTACGGTGCTAAATGCAAACAGTGGTACTGTGAATACAGTCGGCAGTGCAAATGAGCATAATCCAGTTAAGGTATGGTAGTGCAAGTTGCATAAGTAAACAGATTTTCCAGTAGTGCAAATAACAAGTGAAGGCAGATGTGAGGTAGGAGAGTTGGCAGTATATGAGGGGAGTGGATCAGCGAGGGTTAGAGTTCAATAAAGAGACAGCTCTGGGGAAAAAACTGTTCTTTAGTCTGCTGGTCCTGGTCCGGAGGCACCTGAGACGCCTGCCGGAGGGCAGGAGAGAAAACAGTCTGTGGGCTGGGTGAGAGGAGTCCTTAAGGATACTGCAAGCTTGATGCAGACAGCGTTTCCTCTGGATGTGCTCGACGGCAGGTAGTGGAGTCCCTGTGATGCGCTGGGCAGTTTTCACCACCCGCTGCAGTGCCTTGTGCTCCGCAACAGAGCAGCTCCCATACCATACTGCGACACAGTTGGTAAGGATGCTTTCTATTGCGCAGCGATAGAAGTTCACCAGGATAGCTGAGGAGAGCTGATTATTCCTCAGTGTCCTCAGGAAGAAAAGGCGCTGGTGAAAACGCTTCAGTTCTGTTTCATGCCTTGTTACACACTTGAACTGTCAAATACACACACAGTTATGTCAAAATGGCTGTCTTGATGAGTATTCATGTAAACACAGGCGGTTATGTTTTAAGTGAACAATATCCAGTTGGGGAAAGAAACAATGCGCGTCAATAGGATCCGTGCATTAGGTCTTAAAGTGACAGCCTGCTAATACAGTAAACCTGCTAAACCTGACATTTTACACCCAAGATGGCGGCGCGAGTACTTCGCGAGGCTGGGGTTCTCTCCAGATTCTGCAATTTTGCGGTGATTTTCTTGCTCATCTTGGGTCTGTTCATGCAGAACAGTTGTGCCATTACATCGTACACCCATTGTGAGATTTTGGATATTGGTTTGCGAATTTCCGACAGTTTTATGGACAATCTTCAACTCCTTCCTGAGATCGCTAGGACACTGCCTTCTTGACCAGGCTGGAGGTGTTGGTTGTCCACGACATGTCCGGCGAGATGTGGATCCCCAGGAACTTGAAACTGGAGACACGCTCAACAGCCATTCCATTGATGTGGATGGTGTTGTGTGTGCCTCTTGGCTCTTTCCTGAAGTCCACGATGAGCTCCTTCGTTTTGGTGGTGTTGAGGAGCAGGTTATTATCAGTGCACCATGTGGCCAGGTGATGGATCTCCTCCCTATAGGCAGTCTCATCATTGTTGCTGATGAGCCCAATCACCGTAGTGTCGTCCGCAAACTTGACGATGGAGTTAGATCCATACACAGGCTTGCAGTCGGAGGTGAAGAGGGGGTAGAGAAACGGACTTAGCACACAGCCCTGTGGTACACCAGTGTTAAGTGTGATGGACGTGGAGCAGGTGAATCCTGATCAAACATTCTGGGGTCTGTCAGTTAGGAAGTCCAAAATCCAGTAACACATTGAGGTGTTGATGCCCAGGTCTCCAAGTTTGGCTATTAACTTGGTTGGGATGACAGTGTTGAATGCTGAGCTGAAGTCAACAAATAGCATGCATGCATACGTGTTCTTATTGTCCAGATGAGTGAGCACAGAGTGCAGTGCCATGGAAACTGCATCCTCTGTGCTCCTATTGCTGCGGTAGGCAAACTGGTGTGAGTCCAATGTGGATGGTAGAGAGTCTTTTAGGTGTTCCAGGACCAGCCGCTCAAAGCACTTCATAACGATGGGTGTGAGTGCTACAGGGCGGTAGTCATTAGGGCACCTCAGGCTAGAGTGTTTCGGCACTGGCACAATGGAAGTGCGTTTAAAGCATGTTGGTACAGCTGCTTGGGCAAGAGACAGGTTGAAAATGTCTGTAAAAACCCCAGCAAGCTGCTCCGCACATGCCCTGAGAACACGTCCAGGGATGTTGTCTGGTCCAGCAGCCTTGTGTGCGCTGATCCGGCTCAGTGCCTTGCAGACATCTGTGGAGGAGAGTGTGATTGGTGGGTGGTCAGCTGAAGGTTTGAGCTTGGTGGCAGTTTCTCTGTTGTCTCTTTCAAAGCTAGCATAAAAGTAATTTAGCTCGATTAGGAAGTTGACATCAGTGGCTGCGGGGGTGGATTGGGTGGGTTTGTAGTCACTGATGGCCTGAATGCCCTGCCACATGCGTCGAGGGTCAGAGTTGGAAAAAAGTGTCCCTCTATCTTTAGCTTGTAGCAGTGCTTGGCCTTTTTGATACCCCTCTTCAGGTTTGCTCTGGATGTGCTGTAGGCTTGTGCATCTCCTGATCTGAAGGCAGTGTTGCGTGACTTCAACAGGAGTCGCACTTCCTTGTTCATCCAAGGCTTCTGATTTGGGTATGTGGTGATCTGTTTCTGGGTTGTAACACTGTCAATGGTGGTATTGATATGATCCAATACAGAGGAGGTGTAGGAGTCAATGTCCGTGTGAGCGCCACTGGTGGCCTGAGAAGCAAACATACTCCAGTCTGTGTGTAGAAACCTTTCCTGGAGTGTGGAATCTACCCCCGCAGGCCACACCTTGATGGTCTTCACTGATGGCTTCACACGGTTGATGAGGGGTGCATATTTGGGGGTGAGGAACAAAGAAAGGTGCCCCAGGCGGGGGAGGGGTGTTGCAACGTAAGCTCCAGCCATGTTTGTGTAAACATGGTCTAAGGTTTTGTTTCCTCTGGTGTGACAGGAAACATGCTGGTGAAACTTGGGTAGCACTGACTTTAAGTTTGAGTGATTAAAGTCACCTGCAACAATAAACGCAGCCTCCGGGTGATCAGTCAGTTGTTTACTGATGGCTGTGTGAAGTTCTTTCATAGCAAGCTTGGGGGAGCATCCGGGGGAATATAGGCTGCAGTGATAATTGTGGAAGTGAACTCCCACGGTAGATAAAACGGTCTACATTTAACCATGAGAACTTCAAGGTTAGCTGAACAATGACTCCCAACAATAGCAGAGTTTGTGTACCAAGCTTTGTTAATGTAAATGCACAATCCACCACCTCTGGTCTTACTGGAGCCATCTAATGTTCTATCCGCCCGGAGTGTGTGGCGTCCCGCTAGCTCAATAGCGGTGTCCGGTATTCCGCTGTTTAACCAGGTTTCCGTGAAGGTTACAGTTTAAAAGTTTCTTGCTCTGTGTGATGCTGAGTCGAATCTCCTCCATTTTGTTCACTAGCGATCGTACATTGGCAAGGAAAATGCTGGGTAAAGAGAGCTGGTGTGGTGTTAGCCTTAGCTTAGCTCTTAGTCCTCCACGCTTCCTCCGCCTTTGTTTACGATCTCGACGCCGCCTGCGAGCACTTCCACCTGGCCGGGTAGAGTGCATAGCCTCGGGTGTCCTAGCGATCTCAGGAAGGAGTTGAAGATTGTCCATAAAACTGTTGGAAATTCGCAAACCAATATCCAAAATGTCACAACGGGTGTACGATGTAAAGGCACAACTGTTCTGCATGAACAGACCCGAGATGAGCAAGAAAATGACCGCAAAAATTGCAGAATCTGGAGAGACCCCAAGTCTCGCGAAGTACTCGCGCCGCCATCTTGGGTGTAAAATGTCAGGTTTAGCAGGTTTACTGTATTAGCAGGTTTACTGTATTAGCAGGCTGTCACTTTAAGACCTAATGCACGGATCCTATTGACGCGCATTGTTTCTTTCCCCAACTGGATATTGTTCACTTAAAACATAACCACCTGTGTTTACATGAATACTCATCAAGACAGCCATTTTTACATAACTGTGTGTGTATATTTGACAGTTCAAGTGTGTAACAAGGCATGAAACAGAACTGAAAGGATCGCACGCTTTCAGAGAGGCGGCTTGTACGCACGTTTCGGTGTGTGTGTCAGACAGCAGAGAGCGCGAGAATGCAAGTTGTTGTTTTTTCGCAGGTTTTTGCGTTTAATAACTCTTTTTAACATCAAGCCAGTCACATAAGTAACAGTCGTGTGCCCAGTCTATTCTCTGCTATATGCGTCGACCTAAAACGTACACTTTTCACAATGTTGAAGTAGCCTATTAAAATTATTTAGATATTGCGTGCTGTTGCGATATGCATATCACGATATTTCTATAATTTCGATATATTGCACAGCCCTAATTGTGACAATAAAAAGTAGCTTAAAACCACAATTAACAGTCCGGTTTCTACAACTTCTTGTAGAAGCAGTTGCTCCACTTAGGAGCAAAAATCTGCCTTTAAATTTGACAGAAATAAATATTTTACATTTATCGTGATAATTATTGATATCGACTGATATGAAAAGATTTTGATCGAGATCCTTTTTTGGCCATATCGCCAAGCCCGGTGTAGAATAAGGTAAAATATGTGAAAAATAATTTTTAATAAGTTTAATAATAATAAGTTTTGTTTTTTTTACGAAGCATAAACCCATGTTACAGTGCACCCAATAAACACAATCAAGCCTTCGAAAAAAGCTGATCAACCACCCCTTTAAAATTGGCATTCAGCAAGCTGGATGTGATCGAAATAAAGGCATACAACAGACTGGAAGTGCACAATGGCAATTATATGGCAAACACTGAAACAACAAGATGGCAACTAACAAACGGCAAAACAACCAGATGGATCTAAAGGAATAGACGGGGTTCTGTATGTTTCTCAGATGGGCACAGCCTGTATTGGAGGGCTTTGTAGTCTTGCTACAGTATTCAGTGCCACAATAAGCAAATAAACAAACAAAAAAATAACCTGGGAAGCAGGAAAATCCTAGCCTAGGAAAATCCCCCTTTTAAATGACAAATGTTGATACATAAGTTGCTGTGTTGTAACGGTGGAAGGGCATTTTTGACATTGCAGAAACACTGATCTATATAATATCATAATATATAATTAGTAAGCAGAAAGCCTTAGCAAATGGTATTTATCACAAAACGTTCACAGTTTGCTTGACATTGTGATACCATGGTTGAATAAGTTTAAAAAAAATAATAATATTTATATATATATATATATATACACATATACATATACATATACATATATATATATATATATAGAAATGAAAATGTATTGGTTTATTACTTAATTAGAAGCACAACAATTAAGTTACGCTGTATGTTACATAGGGAGTACTGAACGTGAACAGCAATCTAGAAGTTTATTTTTAAAGTGTAAGTTTTGAAAATCAATTAAAATGTGAAAATCAATAAAGCTCTGTAAAACTTGCAATTTTAGGGCCGGTTCAAACAGAATGCTTTTTGCTGTTAAAAAAGCAAAACGCAGGTTAGCGGAACAAAAAAAAAAAAGAGAGAGAAAAAAAAAAGAGCAAGGTCTATAGATGCGTTTTTTTTTAAGTTGAATTTAACTTAAGAGATGCTGCAAAAGACGCAAGACACAAATGCAAAAGTCAAACATCCGACTAAAGCATGTTTACATAGAGATCGACAGTGCGACCATTTCACTCACATTCGTAACTAAAAATTGTTGTGTGTGAACTGCAAAATGTAGATTGGAGCATGTGTGCGAATAAAAAAAATCCCAGCGGATTGGTTTTCTTAAATGTAAGATCATAAAAAGTCTTCAATACCTTAAATGGTATAGTCTTAAGTGTCTTAATAATCATTTAAGGTTTCTTACATTTTGGGGATGGAAAAACATAAAATCGCGATACTGCCTATTGTGATCATTAAACTTCAAAAGGGTAAATGTGCTGTTGTGCGTTCTACAGGCTCGATAAACAGCACTTCAGACTGCTTGAGATCAGTTCACAATCAATGAATAGAGCACAATAATGCCAAGCGATTGCTTACGAACTAATGCCGATCAATTATGACAATGTTTACTTTACGGTGTTTATATTGTAATATGTTGTATACAGTTGTAACAATGCATATCTTATCCCCCTCATCTGAATTTGAAGGACCATGCTGCAATAATATACATTTCAAAATAAGAGTCCCAGTGTATTAAGTTCTCCGTTTAGGATTAGATCTTTGGTGAGTGAATACTTACGTTACTGTTTATCATCTGTCAATCATTGTCTAAAGTCCACCCTCACAATTTCATTGGTTCGAACAGCTCCTGTTCAGGCATAGTTGCTCCACAATGGATCAAGTCCAGACCAAATTTCCAGAACTCAAATGTTGTGGGCGGGGCTAATTTAAGCTGGCATCCAGGCTAGCATTAAAGTCATGCAGTGTGTCCAATTTCCACCTGGGTTATTATTTGGATACACAAACTGTATGTCCCATTTCAGAAAGTAAAGACTATAAAATATGATTTGATGCATTATGCATATTATTCAATTAATAGATTTGACTAGTATCAGTTATTATAGTTTACAAAAACCATAAAAAAAATATTTACTTGAAATAAATGTTTACTGACATACAATTTTACTTAAACTTTTTTTATTTTCATTTAGTTAAAATTAACCTGTTATTTAGTTTCATTAACCTGATGTACTAAACTAAAACAAAAGTTAATAATTTAAAAAACAACAATCGAATCACTAAACCTTTTAACAAATTAAAATGAAAGCAGAAATAAATTGAATTCAAAATATTAACAAAAATGTTTTAGTATCAATGATACTTAAATAACTCTAGTATGGCTAATTCTGTTTATTACAGTGTATATGTATATTAGTGCTGTCAGTGTTAACGCATGCGATTAATTTAAAGCCCTTAACGCATTAAAATAAATTGAACGCAAATAAATTACAGAAGTACCTGAAGCTGGGTCATTAATGCAAAATAGCAAGTCATGCTAGCTGCCCGAGCACCCAGACTCGGGAACTCCGTTCAAAGAGGCCTAGCGAAGCCTTCTATCTGTTAGCAAGTCTTCTAGGGAGGCCTAGTGAGGCCTACTTACCTGCTAGCAATATATATGCTAACTGTCAAAGTGACTGAGACTCAGAGCATACCTCCAGAGAGGCCTACTATATGATAGCAATTTATGCCAATTGTTAGAGGTACAAAAAAGACCCTGGGGCTTGTCTATTTTCGTAACACAGTTAGATGATGTTAGAAGTCGGGAGTTTATCACAATCACACTGAGCATCTACAAGCACAAGTAACCTTGGTAGGACGAAATTTCCACTTTAACTCTTTAACCCGATTCTGCTTCTCTGCTTGTGATTAGGCCAATTAAAGCTGTTAAACTCTGGGAAAGTGTTCAGTGATCCAGTAATCGAAAGTGTGCGCTTTGCTTTAAAACATGTCATGAGCTTTCACGTCACAAGCCACGTCGCGTATTCTGCGATTGTTTCTGAAGAGCGCAATTTTAGTGATGTACCGGAGTCGTACGGTAAGCGTGTGAGTCTGATGCAACAAACATCAAACCGTGTATGTGCACGCTCTCGATCACTGATCGCACGCTGCATTCATGTACAGACACACAGTACATTCGTGTTGTTTCCACACACACACTCAGGAAGGATAATGTTTGATTTGTCATGTGTACGTTGTTGTGATTAGTAATCGTAGGTTGATTTAGAGTTTTTGCCGTCTCCGTGTGGTCCTGGTTGGTATTGCAGCTTGACGTCTAAAATGAAAACAATCTTGTTGTTGTTGCTCTGTACACATACTATACACTGAATTCTGTAAAGTTTTTATGCAATTTTTTTTTCATGGGTGCTCAGGTGTGTATAAATTTATTATATAATAGAATTATATGGACTCATTATATTTGGTTATTTGGTGTCATTTTGGAGTCTCCAATGATCCTTAAAGCTTGCAGAAAATACAGTTTTGTGAGAATCACCCTTCATTCTTATTGTTTACTTTGGATATAGAAAATTATGACAAAATGAATGTGTTTGATGAGATAAATGGTGTATGATTAATTTCACGATAAGTGTGTGATTAACTGCACAACAAATGTGCGATTAATCGTGATTAAAAAATTTTTATCTATTGACATCCCTAATAAATAAATATATATATATATATATATAAAATGCAGAAATAGTTAGTTGCGCCCCTAAAGTTTCTAAATGCGCTCCTAACACAGGTGCTCCTTAGGAAAAAAGTAAGCGTCAAGCCTTGCCATTGGAAAAGTAGCGCAATGGAAAAATGCGTTCTCTGAATGGCATTACTAGGTAATCAGAAGGACCACTTGAACACTTGCAAAGTGTTGCAAAGACTGCAAATTGTGGTATTGGGACACTGACACTAGGTGCGTCCCAGTTTGTGTTCTATTCTATGCCATTTTCTAGTATAAAAAAGTGTGAGTAGTGTGCTCACTTCACCCTGAAAATTCCAAAAAGAAAAAGTGCACTTCAAATACACGAATGATGTACTTAATTAAGCAAAAAATTATAATAATTTCATTCACTCAACTGTTGCAGCTTTTTTTTTTTATGTGGCACAAAATAAAATGAATAAATAAAATGCATACACTCATTTATAAATGTTGCGTACGCACAAAAGAAGGCGTACGCCGCTCTCTACGCAATAATTGGTATTTATAAAAAGCGAACTTGACGGGAAAATGTGCGGTCCTTCACGCAAGCTCTGACCCAGGCGTACGCACAAAAACGGGTGAAATGAGAAATGGCGACACCGTCGGCAGATGGAAGAAACACGTGAAAGTGTGTGAAAGACCGTTGACTGTAGACCATTGTGTAAAAGAAATGGCAATACTGCCTCTTATATATAACATGAAGACTTCACAAAGCAAGTCTTACAATTAACAGCCTACACGAACACCCGTTTGATCGATCTGCAGTGCAAAACAAACAAAATCAAACGAAAATTACAACAGAAATGCAAATTAACACATATTTGCAAAAAGAAAATGTTCTGCAATAATATTGGCATATTTTGCAATTCATCCTCATAAATAATATGGTAAACAGAACGAAATAGCTAATGTACAAAACTGATATTCTCGTCAATGTATCCATCTGGCGGAGCAGATATAGATGCAATTAGATAGACAGACAGATAGATAGATAATTAGGGAGAGAGATAGATAGATAGATGGATGGATGGATGGATGGATGGATGGATGTATTAATTGTCCACTGGGGAAAGTTGTTTTCATAGTAAAATTTCTTCATCAGCTTCATCAGGAATCATGGTATTCATGCATACTATGCCTTTACTTTTATTTTTGATACAATAACGTATGACGTATGTCTCAACCATTCAGAAAGCTGCAAGACATTACATTTGCACTGAACTATTTCCCATTTCCACGTAGATTATAACCGACATCTGTAGCTTGTCAGATGCAATTAAATGGATGGAAATAAAATGCCCTATCACAATGCGTAATGACGCACAATGGCTGATCTTGCACTCTTAGAAGATGTGTCAAATGGAAGGATTCGGAGTGAACGCATCTTCACACAGCAAGAAGACTTGCTGGCAAACGAGGACACACTCTGGCGATGGAGCGCTAGACGCTTTTTTGCCTCGACTTTGATGTCCGACCATTTCTTTTTTATTTCGGCCATGGTCCGAGGTTGTGAAGCTACAGCATTTACGGCGTCTACAACCTTTTGCCACTCAAGTGCCTTTTTGGCATTAGTAATGCCCACAATGTGCCCTCCAAAACAAAATTGTTATCCTCTTTTCAACCTTGCCAACGATAACTTCTACTTCACATTAAGTGAAGTTACGTTTTTTTTATTTCCTCTCTGTGTTTGCCATGATTTCCCAATCGATGAATATTAACTTGTGGGCGTTTCACGGACTATTTATGGGCAACTATGGGCGTGACATGAAGCCGCAAAAGCTGCGCTACATTTAGAATGGATTGTGATTTATTAAGGGAAAACTGCGTAGGATGTGCGTGCGCACGGTTTTATAAATCCGAATATTTCTGTGCGTACGCACGTCCTATGTTTCATCCGTACGCCACTTCTGACGCAAATCCTACGCAAAGTTTTATAAATGAGGCCCCAGATGCCACAAATGTCTAGATATGATGTTTTTTATATATATATATATATAAGTCTTTAAATTTAATTTATAAAAATGTATAAAGTAAAAAAACAAATGCTAGTAGAAATATATGTCCTAAGTATCCTTTTTTACCCACCACAGATATACAGTGAGGAAAATAAGTATTTGAACGCCCTGCTATTTTGCAAGTTCTCCCACTTAGAAATCATGGAGGGGTCTGAAATTGTCATCGTAGGTGCATGTCCGCTGTGAGAGACATAATCTAAAAAAAAAATCCAGAAATCACAATGTATGATTTTTTAAATATTTATTTGTATGATTCAGCTGCAAATAAGTATTTGAACACCTGAGAAAATCAATGTTAATATTTGGTACAGTAGCCTTTGTTTGCAATTACAGAGGTCAAACGTTTCCTGTAGTTTTTCACCAGGTTTGCACACACTGCAGGAGGGATTTTGGCCCACTCCTCCACACAGATCTTCTCTAGATCAGTCAGGTTTCTGGCCTGTCACTGAGAAACACGGAGTTTGAGCTCCCTCCAAAGATTCTCTATTGGGTTTATGTCTGGAGACTGGCTAGGCCACGCCAGAACCTTGATATGCTTCTTACAGAGCCACTCCTTGGTTATCCTGGCTGTGTGCTTCGGGTCATTGTCATGTTGGAAGACCCAGCCTCGACCCATCTTCAATGCTCTAACTGAGTGAAGGAGGTTGTTCCCCAAAATCTTGCAATACATGGCCCCGGTCATCCTCTCCTTAATACAGTGCAGTCGAAGTACAGTCCTGTCCAATGTGCAGAAAAACACCCCCAAAGCATGATGCTACCACCCCCATGCTTCACAGTAGGGATGGTCTTCTTGGGATGGTACTCATCATTCTTCTTCCTCCAAACACGTTTAGTGGAATTATGACCAAAAAGTTCTATTTTGGTCTCATCTGACCACATGACTTTCTCCCATGTCTCTTCTGGATCATCCAAATGGTCATTGGCAAACTTAAGACGGGCCTTGACATGTGCTGGTTTAAGCAGGGGAACCTTCCGTGCCATGCATGATTTCAAACCATGACATCTTAGTTTATTACCAACAGTAACCTTGGAAACGGTGGCCCCAGCTCTTTTCAGGTCCAGCTCCTCCCGTGTAGTTCTGGGCTGATTTCTCACCTTTCTTAGGATCATTGAGACCCCACGAGGTGAGATCTTGCATGGAGCCCCAGTCCAAGGGAGATTGACAGTCATGTTTAGCTTCTTCCATTTTCTAATGATTGCTCCAACAGTGGACCTTTTTTCACCAAGCTGCTTGGCAATTTCCCCGTAGCCCTTTCCAGCCTTGTGGAGGTGTACCATTTTGTCTCTAGTGTCTTTGGACAGCTCTTTGGTCTTGGCCATGTTAGTAGTTTGATTCTTACTGATTGTATGGGGTGGACAGGTGTCTTTATGCAGCTAATGACCTCAAACAGGTACATCTAATTTAGGATAATAAATGGAGTGGCGGTGGACATTTTAAAGGCAGACTAACAGGTCTTTGAGGGTCAGAATTCTAGCTGATAGACAGGTGTTCAAATACTTATTTGCAGCTGTATCATATAAATAAATAGTTAAAAAAATCATACATTGTGATTTCTGGATTTTTTTTTTTAGATTATGTCTCTCACAGTGGACATGCACCTACGATGACAATTTCAGACCCCTCCATGATTTCTAAGTGGGAGAACTTGCAAAATAGCAGGGTGTTCAAATACTTATTTTCCTCACTGTACAGTATAAACCTGAAGAGAAACATAAATAATAAAGAGCCATTAAACCAGTTGTTAAAAATCAGAATAAAACGTTAATGTTATATAACTTGTTTTTACACCCATTTTCTCGGATCTTTAAAGAATTTAGATAAAAAACAGTGTAAAATGTATAAATCAATAATAAAATTAAGATAAAAATAAATATTTGATTTGATTACAATAAAAAAAGTTCATAAATTAGTAAATAAAAAAAGTACAGTACGGTTATGATTACGGGAAATTACAATAATGTAACTTTACAAATAATATTTTAAACATTTACAATTTTAATTTTCAAAGTATAAATTGGGTCTTTTTCCAATAACTGTATAGCTGCTATTATTACAGGGCCATCACATGAGGATGTTCATATTTGGGGGTCTGTGGCATCTAAAAGATTTAAAGCCCCTGCAGTACAGTGCACAGTGTAAGTGCATATAAGAGCATAGTGTAAGTGCATAGTGTACAGTGCGTCATTTGAGACACAACTAGTGACTCAAATTACACGCCTTCTCCGATATACGACACATACATTTACATGATATGATATAGACGCCGAGGTTTTCTTTAATAAGATCATCTTTGACCCACACAAATCCACAATAAATAGTAAGCCATTCTGGTATCCTTTTCAGCATACTATTTGGGACGCACTAATTCTAATCTCGTATACTACTTAGGGTGGATAGTATGCGAAATGGAAACAACGCCCTTTAGCCGTGAATATAAGCCTATAATCGCAATGTAACACGGCTATTCGTATTGTTGTTGTATTACTTTAATAAATTACTTATGGAGGAAATGACATTGGTCAGGACAACACTTGTGTTACTATAACAGTGAGCAACATTGCATGTTAGGGGAAAAGCCCTATCGTAGCGCTAAATGTTACTATTATACCTATAGGTTGCATTTTACGCAAGTATTTTGCAAGTATTTTGACGTCCTGCGTTAGAATTGTAACATGAATCCAACGGACAGGTCAATAGCTGCCTGCCACACGCCAGTGAGAGATTCAACTCCTCCTACTAGCCTGTCGAAGCTATGCTAACGCGTCAAACATCGGTGACAAGCAAGAACTGTTAACCTGTCATTATATACGGCACAGAAATATGCAATAACAACCTCAAGGCAGGGTTAACAAGCTTCATTAACATCAACGTAAATCGATTGTCCGCTAACATCTATGTTTAGCAATAATATCTGATACTTCTCACATAACGGGCTTGAAAACAGACCATGTTTACACCAACTAACATCAATAGAATGCCACGATAGATGATTTAACACTTGTTAAAACCATTGCGTGCTTCATTTACTTGAGGAAATGCAACAACAACATCTTATTATTAGCATGCTGCTATCTGACAAGCCTGTTTTGGCCGAGCATTACCCAGCCGAGTTAGTTAACTTTAGTGTTAACGCTAATCAAGTTGGCATCTAACAATATAGAGGTTCCTCTGAATGAAACAAATATAATAAATGCACACCTCCTGCTCGGATTCCCCTTGTTCAGACACTCCGATTTCACTGGGCAGCTCTGCCAGGTCCGTGACCCGAATTAGTCCATCGTGAAGGAAAATAGTCTCTTCCTTCACTGACAGCCACTGGGAAGAATCCACAGCACCTGATCCCATCTCTTTCTCCTCCGAGGAAAAATGCAAAGTGGTCAAACATCAAATTCAACGTACGACGGGATCAGATTCAGCTCGAGCCGGCGACAGATATCCTGCATCATCACTGAGCGCGCGATCACGGTGTACGACGCCCATGCGAGGCCTGGCTTGAACGCTGCAGATCGATTCGCCAGCTCAATAGGCTCCTGTGTTATCGGAAAGGTGGGCGTGACACAGACATTTAAATAAATAAAAGACATTTATTAATCTTTTCCAGCTGTAAGTCAGAAACCACACCATACTAAACCAGTTCAGATTGAGTATAAGAGAAACATTGGATTTAATTTAGTGCCTTCAATTGATAACTGATTTAAAATTATTTTTAAAATACAGACACTGGATCAGCCATGGATGTTTGGATGTGTTCCTCTCTCTTGTCTTAAAGTTACCATAAAATTGACATTTTTTTAATGGAATATTGTGTAACAGGTATAGAAAGTATACTATTAAATATATGTATTGTTTTGTAGAATTCACACAAAATTGTATATATAAATACACTGATCAGGCATAACATATTCAGGTGAAGTGAACAACACTGATTATCTCTTGATCACGGCACCTGTTAGTGGGTGGGATATATTAGGCAGCAAGGGAACATTTTGTCCTCATGCAAAGTTGATGTGTTAGAAGCAGGAAAATTAGGCAATTGTAAGGATTTGAGCGAGTTTACAAGGGCTAAATTGTGATGGCTAGACGATTGAATCAGAGCATCTCTGAATGTGAGATGGTGGTCCAGTGGGTTAAACCATGGAACTGATATGCAGAAGGTTGCTGGTTCGATCCCAGCGGTCACCACCAGTGTGTCCTTGAGCAAGGCACTTTACTCCATGTTGCTCCAGGGGGATTGTCCCTGTAATAAGGCCACTGTAAGTCGCTTTGGATAAAAGCGTCTGCCAAATGCATAAAATGTAAATCTCCAAAACTGCAGCTCTTATGTGCTGTTCCTGGTCTGCAGTGGTCAGTATCTATCAAAAGTGGTCCAAGGCAGCCAAAGCTCATCGATGCATGTGGGGAGCGAAGGCTGGCCCGTGTGGTCCAATCAAACAGACGAGCTACTGTAGCTCGAATTGCTCAAAAAGTTAATGTTGGTTCTAATAGAAAGGTGTCAGAATACACAACGCATCGCTGTTTTCTGCGTATGGGGCTGCATAGCTGCAGACCAGTCAGGGTGCCCATGCTGACCCCTGTCCACTGCTGAAAGCGCCAACGGGCACATGAGCATCAGAACTGAACCATGGAGCAATGGAAGAAGCTGGCCTGGTCTGATGAGTCACGTTGCTTATCTGGGGAACACATGGCACCAGGATGCACTATGGGAAGAAGGCAAGCTGGAAGAGGCAGTGTGATGCTTTGGGCAATGTTCTGCTGGGAAACTTTGGGTCCTGCCATCCATGTGGATGTTACTTTGACATGTACCACCTACCTGCATTGTTGCAGACCATGTACCCCCTTTCATGGAAACGGTATTCCCTGGTGGCTGTGGCCTCTTTCAGCACGATCCACAAAGCAAAAATGGTTAAGGAATGGTTTGAGGAGCACAACAACGTGTTTGAGGTGTTGACTTGGCCTCTAATCCAATCGAGCATCTGTAGGATACGCTGAACAAACAAGTCTGATCCATGGAGTCCCCCACCTCACAACTTAAAGGATCTGCTGCTAACATCTTGGTGCCAGATACCACTATCTATCTAGTGGAGTCCATGCCTCGACGGGTCAGGGCTGTTTTGGCAGCAAAAGGGAAGAGGGACCAACACAATATTAGGAAGGGTTAGAGCCTGATCGAAATAAGTGCTTTCCCTTTAATTGTTGTGATGTCACAAGCCAACATAACTTCCTGTTCTGCCTCCTCCTCTTTCCTTTTGCATTGTAACTGAATGGGAGAGGTAGGTTTCTTTTGACTTCTTGATAATCTTATTTAATCTGTATTGTAATTATTGCTTTTATATCTGTATTTTCACTCCAATTAATGTGTATAATGTTATTTTACCTGTGTAATTATTTGCCTTTATAACTTTTTGAGTTATATTTTGTCTTCTCCCCTAAATATGTGGAAATGAGAGCATATGATGACAAGTGTGCATCATTTATTTTATAGAGAACATTAGGCAATTCACTCAAATAGGCTCCTTATTCCGACTGAGAAGAAGGAAAAAGGTTGGAAAAGGGTGGATTGCCCACTTCAGGTTGGTGGAGAGCTCCTGCCTCTGGTGGAGGAGTTCAGGTATCTTGGGGTCTTGTTCACGAGTGAGGGAAGGATGGAACGGGAGATTGACAGACGGATCGGTGCAGCGTCTGCAGTAATGCGGTCGATGTACCGGTCTGTCGTGGTGAAGAAGGAGCTGAGCTGTAAGGTGAAGCTCTCGATTTACCGGTCGATCTACGTTCCTACTCTCACCTATGGTCATGAGCTGTGGGTCATGACTGAAAGGACAAGATCCCGGATACAGGCGGCCGAAATTAGTTTTCTCCGTTGGGTGGCTGGGCGCTCTCTTAGAGATAGGGTGAGAAGCTCGGTCACTCAGGAGGAGCTCAGAGTAGAGCCATTGCTCCTCCACATCGAGAGGAGCCAGCTGAGGTGGCTCGGGCATCTATATCGGATGCCTCCTGGACGCCTTCCCAGGGAGGTGTTCCAGGCACGTCCCACCGGGAGGAGGCCCCGGGGAAGACCTAGGACACGCTGGAGGGATTATGTCTCCCGGCTGGCCTGGGAACGCCTCGGGGTTCCCCCGGAAGAGTTGGAGGAAGTGGCTAGGGAGAGGGAAGTCTGGGCGTCTCTGCTTAGACTGTTGCCCACACAACTCGGCCCCGGATAAGCGGAAGATGATGGATGGATGAATGAATGAAGGCTCCTTATTTGTGTTTTATATCAGGTATGTTTTCCGTTTAATATTGTTTTCCAGTTTAATGCAATTTTTCTTCACTTAATTTATGTTTCATGCTCCTTTTCTCCCCTTTGGCATTGTAACTTCATGGGAGAGAAAACAAGGGTGATTCACTCTAAAGAGGCTGTTTATTTGTGTTTTGTGTCAGGGAATAAAAGATCCAGCGAAACTGCCGCCTGCTCTCCCTTGTCTAACTCCAAGCTATACAATGCAGAATAAAGTGTTTTACAATTGGTGGCGCTGGCCACACATCGCGATTGGCGTCGCAAGCCACTGGTTACAATTGCAATATTTATTATAAACGATTTATTCGTGCACATCTTTATTTTTTGCGTGCAGTGCTTATGAAGCCCAGAGTAGCCTATACATTGATTTTTCATGTACACTAGGGTATGCGTAATTTTACTCGTACACGAGACATGTGTACAGTTTGCATGAAGCGCAAAGTAAACGTAGTTATTTACGCTTACACTAGTCTAGGGTATGTGTAAAGTGATCGAAGAACAAAGAATACTTTTTTTTGTGTAAAAAAGATGCGTACAGTGAGCATGAAGCCTAATAGCTGGTTGTGTACACTAGGGTTGACATACAGTGTGCGAGTCCCAAAGTTTGTTTTGTACGCATATACAAGGGTATGCAGACAGTGTTCGACTGTGCACGTATGCTACATAAAAATGAAGTATACTTTATTAAAGCTGCACTATGTAACTTTTCCGTCCACTAGATGTCACCTATTCAAAACAAAGGCGTAGTTTGATGACGCCAAGTTTGAGCGCAGAATCTTGGGACATGTGGTCTTCACCTCACAGCCGGTGGAAAAGAATCGGGATAGGACTACATGTTCATGGATGCGATTATTAACGTTGCTGTAGTATGAAGCAGAGCAGGACCGAGTGTTGTGGGAGTGTGTTGAAAATTATGTTATGGCGTTACTCTGTGCGTTCGCTTGGCGGCTGCTATGACACTTGCAGATATGATGCAATTGACAGGCGACTTCCTCACACGTCCCTGTTCCTTGGTTAAAATAGCAATTTTCTCACGATTTACAAATAGTTGGAAACATTTTGGATATTGTAAGTACTCAACTGAACAAAATATATAACACTGGCCTTTTTGGATATTTTACTGAAATTTTTTTACATAGTGCACCTTTAAATATATGGTCATGTCTTCACCTAGTGCAGGGGTCGGGAACCTTTTTTGACCAAACAGCCATTTAAAAAATTTTGGTTAATGCATTTTTCCAAAAGAGCTACAATATAATTATTGAAACAATATTAATAATTATCAGTAATTTCAAATATAGTATAGGGCTGTAATCTTCCAGTCGATTATTAGTCGATACGTTCTGGCTCGACCAAAATTCTGATTGATTGTTTTTTTGCCGCGTTCATTTCATCAGTTTTGCCGCTTTCATTTCATCAGGTGGAAAGCACTAAGTGCTAATGGGGGTGTTTTCAGAGCACCCCTGTTTCACAGGTAACAGTCTGCCTTCAGAACACCCCCCTTGTTTTCAATTCTTTTGGATTAGCCCAACCCACTGGAGAAGAGAGACCGATTGAAGTAGGCTACTTTTCTGTATATTATTTATTTAATTGTGAGAGCATTTTCCTAGTCAGTCCACTTCTACCATGTCAACAAAGACATCGGCAGTGTGGCAGCATTTTTTTAAAATAGAAAATGGGAAAAATGTCGAATGCAAATTTTGCATGCAACAGTTTGCATATCACAACTCGACGACAAACATGTCATCACCTAAAGAGGGTAAGCTAACTTGTCTGCGTTAGGTTGCCTCGTCTGTTTTGAATTGCCCCGTCCCTTTTATTATTGTGCAAACTGCAAATTTATTAGTGGGGCTTGCCTGTAAAGGCGAAGCACACTATTACTCTTCTGTGGGCTTATTATTATTTATTTATATAGTATATTATTCTTCCTTAGAAAATCCGTAGTTTGTCACCGGCTTATTTGGGAATGGTGTGCTATGACTTTTATAAGGGATCGGGTGGGCAAAAAAGTAGGCAAAAAAATCCCATGCGCTTTGCATTGCGACAAAATTTGACATGTCATAGCTCAGAGCGAGGATTACAGAAACTCGTGGGTCACCACATTTGAAGAGGCTGGCAGCCTCTGTCAGAAGACACATCGCAATGGGGTATAAGTTGTACAACTTACTTGTTGTAAGCTTCCTCAATTTTTTTGCATCACAGTAGCATCCGAGTGGATTTTTTTTGCCACGGCAAGCACCACTCACATTTTCTTCAGGAAATGTACATTCTAGTTTTTAGTATTATTTATTGGATTTGGGCACTTTATTTTTTTATTTGGAGCCTATAATGCGCGATGCACAGTGCCCACTGTATTAGTTTTGAGCCTATGCTTTATTTTTCAGTTATGCACTTTATTTTGTTTCTGCTCTTGATCTGGCTTGTTTAATAAATATTCCTTTTTTATTAAAGTGGACATGCCTTTTGTGTTTAAAATCCGCACCCGACCCGCTTAAAATAGAACCGACACCCGACCAGCACCCGAAATAAAATCAGTTTAGCATATCACATTATAGACACACTCACAAAAATGTTTCTTGCCAGTATACAGAAGTTATTACATGACCATTAACACAAGGACAACTTCAGCCGAAGCTGAAGGACATCTCTACGGTGAACCTTCAGTTCTGTCCTCTTTTGAAAAATACTGTTCGATAGAACTGCTTGTGCTTGGTTTGTTACCACAGTTATCTGCGTTCTTCCTCAGCGATGAAGTTCCACATTTGCGGCGATCCAATATAGGCTACAATCTTTTCTTACTCCTCTGGATCCATCTCTACAAGTGCAGGCAGATCACGCGGGTGAGGTTGTGATTCTCCTGGGAGGACGCGCGCGGCCACAAATAAACTGATATGGATTTGAAATTATTTTATCATTTTATCAACTTGAAATACAGGCAAGGCATATTTTATATATATATATATATAGCCTATAAAATTGAATGCGGTCTTGCCCAGGGTGCAACTCAGTGTAGAACCATCCACTGAGTGTCTGTCAGTTATTATAATACATATGACAAAAACAATTGTCTAAATTATGTTGCATATTCCTCAAAAGTTCTTGTGAGGATATCACTATTTGACAACATAGTACTATATTTTTCGGAAATCATAGGCTATGATATTGCGCAGGTGCACGTGATGCAACTCTGTCAGAGCCGACAGACTTGTGTGTCAGACTCATTTCAGTCCAAAATAATCAGGTCAAAAACTCTTTAATATACTGCAAATAGCCTTCTAGTTTTTTTATGTTTATTTATAATTCATTTAGGCAGACAACAAGGCTACCAAGTACTGCGCACAGTGCGCAGCTAATTAATTTAACAGTTTTTTTTTTTCATTTTTAGTCTAAAATTTCAGGACTTCAGTCGACCAAGATTTTCTTTGGTTGATTACAGCACTACTATAGTAACTTTATTAGGTCCATAACAACAAACAATAAATAAGCATATTGTGGTAATAAGCATACTGTTGCAGTAATGATGTTTTAAAGTTCAGGGAAGAAGGAGGTGGGAACCGGTAAACGTTTAACATAATACTTTAATTATAAAATAAACAAACAACAAGATGAGGCGAGAGAAAAGAAGACAGAAGGACGAGGAGAGACAGACAGAAGTGTGTGGCACCCTTCATATGCACTTTCGTCCATGAGACCGTAGGAGTGTCCCATTTGTCAGCAGACTTCTTCCCGACAGTCAAAGCAGCATTACATCACAAAAGTGGAAGGTAGACCACAAGTGTTTAGGGTGCCATTTGGGACAGGGTCAGAGACGAGAGAGGGAAAACCAATTCTGGGTCCGGTTCCCAAAACACACTCCCATCTGGTCCTCCACCAGCTAGGTGAACTCCTCCGCGATGCCTGGCAGTGGCGCAGGATGGCCCTCTAACTCCGACACTTAGTGGACGGTGGCGGCTCCTCTGGCTACGGGCAGCTGGAAGCTCCTATCATGGCAGCAGGCTCCAGCCTATGGCAAACAGTGCTGACTCCTCCACTCCCTCTCGAATGGTAGCCGCCCCTCCACAACCCTGGCGGATGGCAGTGATTTGGTCCGTCCCCCTCGTCAAATTACTCTAGCCCACCGCTTCAATCGTCCATGGTGGCAGATTCACTCGTCCTCAGCTCGATGGCATGGTCTTATAGCTCACATAACAACAACAACAACAACAACAACAGCATTTCCTGGTTCTGTGAAACATAGCAAATCCAATGTTACTCAAGTATGGAGCAGAAACAACACAACCATAGCAGCCATATCACCCTGTAGCCCAAGACTGGTTTCCCACTGAAGCTAAGCAGGGTTGAGCCTGGTCAGTACCTGGATGAAAACTAGGAAAACTCCTGGGAAAACTAGGTTGCTGCTTGAAGAGGTGTTAGTGAGGTCAGCAGTGGGTGCTCACCCTGTGGTCTGTGTGGGTCCTAACACCCCTGATTGGGGACACTATACTGTAACAAGCACCGTCCTTCGGATGAGACGTTAAACCAAGGTCCTTACTCTCTGTGGTCATTAAAATTCCCAAAGAGCAGAGGTGTAACCCCGGCATCCTGGCCAAATTTTCCCATTGACCTCTGTCCATCATGGCCTCCATATAGTCATTGGCTTCATCATTCTGTCTCCTCTCCACCAATAAGCTGATGTGTGGTGGGCATTCTGGCGCAATATGGCTGCCGTTGCATCATCCAGGTGAAATTCACTTAAAAGAAAGACTTCAATGGTCAATAAACAAAACTCAATGGTCAAAATCATGTCTGACCCCACTCATGTCTCCAGACATATTGCGCATCGTATAATATAGCTTACTCATCTTACTCATGCTGCTCACTTTTCATAATCAACATATGAAATTAAAAATATATCATAGGCTAATATTTAAACAAAGCCTAACTATGAAACTAAATATAAGGTACTTTTTCTTTAATCCTCTTTCCGATGAAGGCGCCGGCGCATTTTTGCCTTTATGACAGCAGAAATAACTCACAATACTCCGTCATTTTTAGCCATACAGATAAGCAAGACATAATTATAAACTATAAACTGTCTACTTTTATTTGTGTACACTCACAATAACAACAAATGCCGTGGATTCAGGGAACAGATTATTTTGCAGGCACTCCAAACGCTGTCTTCGTTTAAAAAAGGTATTTTGTTTATTAAACGCAAAGTTTTTAATTTCAAAAGCATTTCTAAATTTTATGGAGAAACAAGAAATTCCTACACATGACATGAATACAAATATATATTTATTGTGGCCACGAATTAAAAATGTATTCCCTCGTTTTATTTAAAAGTTCCCCATGGGCGGGCCCCCTATTGGCCCGGGCCCATTTGCACATGCATACCCTGCATGCCCAGACGCTACAAATTATGTTGAGTACACAGCGCAAACAAAGACACAACAGCAGTAATCGAATGTAATCCAGTTTATTGTGGGGCTAGGCTGGCTAGCCCGAATATGCTCACGCTTACCCCCCTTCTGCTTAATCTCACGCCGCGTTTGGTGCCTCCGCTGTGGGCCAGATGCAGTACTGGGGGTCGGGGATGTTGAAGGCCAACGGCCAGTGCAGCCCGAGCTTCGGCGTGTGTGAGGCCGATGTTGAGCAGAAACTCATGACTGTATGCACATTTTAGAACCGGTAGACGCGACGAGGACGTACAAAAACACTGACTCACAAGATAGAAAAGAGAGAAAGAGAGAAGCCGCATTGTGTGCACGAATAATAAATAATTAGCTACACATCAGAAATTACTGATCACAGATCAGAAGGAACTGAAAAAAGACTTCTGTTTTCATTTGTACATCCAAACACTGAGAAACTGCCAGCATTCACTCGTTCACAAGCAATGATCTCTCGAGCGTTTGCATGGGCGTGCCAGATTCTCTGGGCGGAGGAAAGGGAGGTAACCGTTCCTGCTTGGACGTCAAACCAGGAGACTTCAGGATTGGCTTGTCTGGCCTGTCATTTTCTCAAAGGCAGAGAGAGACAGCCAGAACTCGGGTTTACACCGATCAACATTTCTATCCACTTGGGGACAATATTCAGGCTAGGGGAACTCATATTAATGTTGAAAAACCTCATAAAATGAAAATTTCATGCCATGGGACCTTTAACCTTGGCATCCGTTTTCAGGCTTTCCCGATTAGCTCTTCCCTGATCATAACCCTTCTTTTTCCAGCAATATTCCTAGCTTCCTAATATTCCTAGCTTTTCTCTTTTGTAATGTCTCTCATATACCTCCCATCTCTTTCTTCAAATCTCCCTGTTGCTCACTCTCTCCTCTCCAATCATGACGCACCCTACTGTTGATTGGCTATACAAGTGTGTTGTGGGTTGAGCTCTGGGTTGGGCTGCGAGTGGTTCTCTGGAGGATCTTGGGCAGTTCATCGTTTTGCCCGCTGTTTTAAAGTGCTCCAGTGGCCGGTCTCCTTGATCTGAGTTGCTCCTCAACAAAATCTATTTTGTGGTGCGGTATTCTGTTATGTTGGGTTCAGATGAAGATGATGGAAAAAGGTTCAAACAGGTTTTTACAAACAAAAGGTTTTTCAATAAAACAAACTTTGATAAATCTAATGCAGGAAAGCAGCGTAACAGCATGTAGCACAAATACACAAACAGTACCGGAAGTGCACAAAGAGGAACTTAAATGTGATGTTGAGGAAGACCAATGTGGATGAAGATACCAGAAATTATATGATAAAAGGAAGTAGGAGCCCTTATGATAATCTATTCATTTGCTTATTCAATCAACTTTGAATGTCTTTGTTCAGTTATAAATATGGATATATGCTTTTACTGAATAAATACTCTGTTTTGCTTAGAGCTCATTTTGTAGCTCTCTGAGATATGTTTCAGTTGTAAGAGAGACTACCCTGGATCACGAATTTAATACATTTAATACATTTTTTTAATTTTTACCATTGACCTTAATATTATAGGTGCATTTTCACCACAATAGCAGTAAAGAAATGAAGCTGATCATTGAATCTAATACTGTGGTGCTATCATCTGCTGTCAATGAGAAAATCCATCTGGCAAACACTTGAAAGGAACAAAATGTTTATCCTGCTCTATGAGTAATACCAAGCATACCACAGTAAATTGCAGCAACACTTATTTCCTGACACTTCAGGCGAGGATTATGCTTTATAGTGTTCTAGTTTAGGCCAAGTCAGACAGCATTTCAAAAGTATCAAATAGAGCAGATCTCCACGGGTGTTAAATTTGACCTCGACTAGAAATTTTCAGAGAAGTGATAGCAAAAATGAGTGTCTTTGATGTTTCATATTGGTGTCCCTGTGCTGTTAATAGAATTTGTATTAATTTTGACTTTTTTATTTGCATCATAATTTAATTGAAAAGCACACAAGACTACTGAAAACATTTATAATGCTATTGTCAACATTCAGAAACAGAAAAAGGGCACGTTAACAACAAAAATCGAATTCATTGTTTTTAGTTACAGAAATGGTAATTAATGGATTACTTTGCAAAACGTGTCCCGTTCAAGGTTTCTGTAAGATCACATTCTTAATTGACTCTTTTATTGTGTTTTCTTATTTATCCAAGAATAACAAAATATAATGATATTGAACATTTAGAAGGATCATTTAGTATTATGTGCTTCTGTGTTTGAAACCGACAAACAAAACCACTGAGAAAACAAGCATATATATCGAATTGGAATTCAGACTTAACTATATACACAACATGATTATGTAACTCCAACCTTATAATGCATATAAATGCTGCGGTTCAGGACTAACAGGATGTAAGCTAAATCATAGAGAATTTAAGCAGAATGAATCATTAATAATAGTGATACTGGCAAATCATCATGGACAGTATTAAATGCAATTGTAATGCACATCATTTTAATGTTCACCTTAACTCTAGATTAATTACATGTATTTTGTTGGCACCTGCTGGTTGAATCCCCAAACTGCCAATGCAGACTTTTTTGTGGCAACAATAGATTTGGTTCTCAGACATGATGCACAATGACCTTCCTTTTTTTTCTCATAAAAATAGCATGATCTGGTTTTGTGTCATTTACAAGAACCTTCCATATCTGTTCATAACAGACCCACAGTCTAAATGCATCTGCACATATTTAATTATATAACCACATTTGTTTAATTTATTTGACTGTTTTCCTCATTATTACAAACAATGCATAGTTCATTTTAATGTGCATTCCTCATTTTATTCATGTTATTTGTAAGTCATTTATGTCATTTAATAAACCTGTTTAAACCTAAAAAGTTAATTCTGATTATGCTTTCAGTTTATGCAAATTAGTATTCTCAGCTGTAAATTGCTGTGTTATTTATTGTTAATATCTTAAACTCTGAGAGAACATTTCCTGAGTCCATTGCAGAATGCTTAATTTTGCTGTGGTGACAGTACATCACATGCCAAGTTTGTGTATTCATTGAATATACAACACAAATACAGAGGTACAGTACATTACATTCATATTTTCAAAAGTCTTCTGTAATTTCACAGTTTACCTGAAAGCCTTTTACTGTAGCAACTGTTAGATTATTAGAAGAATATCGGTAATATTATCCAATTATACTGTATTTTCTGGGCACAACTTAAACACCTGATATAAAAACACTCAGTGACACCCAAGTCTAGGCTGTGGTTCAAATCTAGCCCACCACAATCTAGACTTCTTCTTGCTTTAGGAATGTTTAAATTGTCCAGATACAATACAACTTAAATTAAAATGTAACATTATATTTAATTGGTAAAAATGTAGCTTTACTACAATTTATTGAGTCATATTTGCATATTAGCATTAGAGCATTCAATTAGGTGTATGTGCATATACTGAAGTTTTTAGGAATAATATTTTTAAAATCAAATGAAATGTTTATATCATTGCACAGTATATTTTTTGCAATGTTTAAAATTGGCCGCTGAAAAAATAAAAAAAATACTTTGTGCACAATTTTCTAAGGATTTTTTTCAATCTTTTCATGCCTTCTTTAATTTCCCACAATAGGGCTTTTCACACTTGAAATAGTTACGAATTTACATTTAGGCAGACGCTTTTATCCAAAGCGACTTACAGTGCCCTTGTTACAGGGACAATCCCCCTGGAGCAACATGGAGTAAAGTGCCTTGCTCAAGGACACACTGGTGGTGACCACTGGGATCGAACCAGCAACCTTCTGCATATCAGTTCCATGGTTTAACCCACTGGACCACCATCTCATGGGAAGTTCTTCAGTGTGTGCCGGTGTCTGAATCACATGTACACACGGCAATACCACTGGCCACGGACAAAGTCCGGTGACGCTACTTAGTATGTGACTACGTCTGTAAAATGGTGCCTGAACACGGCGTCACCAGCTTCTTTGTCTTCAGAAGTCACTTTTCTGTATCGTTTGTCAAAAGCGCCTGTCTCTGTGTGTTGTAGTTTTGATTAAAAAAATAAACAAGTTCAGGAGATGTGTTCCGCCATGCCCCCACTATGTTTCCGGGGATGACAGGCATGAATTCTGTGTTGTATGTATGGGAGTGGAGCCTGCTAGTTAAGCTCTCGAGGGAGCTGACTGTCCCTCACTGCGACAGATTCACAGCGCGGAACCTCGTTCTCATTAATGACTTGGCTTCGTTTTTGCAACCTGTGGTTTGGGTCCTGAGTCTGCTGAGGCAGCGCGGCCATTGAAATCATAAGATTCGCAGATGGAGCGGTTGGATGAGCCTGAGACGGGCACTGCCCTTTCTCTTGCTCTTTCCACAGACTCCGAATGCCCCGTTCCAGATTTGGAAGCCTGCTTTTCTTCCGGTCTGGACAAGGACCTGCCTTCCCTGGGGTCTTGCTTTGAGGAGTTAGATGTTGAGGGAGATTTTGATTCGGGTACAGCTGGTAGGCAGCCCTCGTATTCTAAATCGTATGAGGAGCTGCTAGAGGTTGTTACCCAAGTGGTGGCCAAACTAAACATCAAATGGCCCAATCAGAGTAGGGAAGTGCCTCGTAGTAAACTGGATGATTGCTGAATTTCCAGGCCCCGCCATTAAAAATGAAACCGCCTCTTCTTTCCTGACAACCATAATGCAGTCACGAGGTTGTGGAAATCACTGTATTGCGTTCACAACTACGCAACATCAGATTACTTGGCTATCGTGGAGTTGAGTGAGCATAAATATTAGTCAATGCCATTTGTTAAAGAGACGCTTGTGGGCTATCTCACTCCCGCCTCTGCATTTTCATTAAAAAGCCGGCCTTGCCTTCCAGGCCATGTTGCATCACTTCTGCTTTAGTTGGCAAGGCTTATGAAGCAGCATGTCAGGTTGGTGGTTCCTTGCACACCATGGTAGAGTTCCAGGCCTATGGGCTGACCTGCTGGAGGAGGCCTTGGCCCTGACGCTGTGAAAGAACTCTGCAGAGCCACAGACTTGTCTCTTCTGGCTACCAAACAAACGTCCCACGATATCAGCCTGTCTTTGACAATGGTAGCTACGGAACCTGTGGCTAAATTTGTCAGGGATCAAGGAGAGAAAAAAGCATTTCTGGTGGTTGCCCCTGTCTCGCTAAGAAGCCAGCTGAAGCAGGCCCAGCAGCCTACGGTCTCGACCTCCCATCCCACGCCAAGCTCTAGGAGGGAGGAATATAAGGCCAGTATGGTGGATTGTGTCCCCCTGGCAAAGACTGGGGCCCGGGTGCCGCACACAGTCCCAGCCGTCCGGGGCAAGAGCAGATCTCAGGACTGTCATTGCTGCACAGGTGGCTAAAAAGAAGTCCTGATGCTAGGGTCATTAAAGCGAGCCCCTTCGGGGGAGATTGGTGAAACAAGACCATGCCTCCTCTCTCTCTCTCTACGTTTTCCTGGAACTGTTCTGCCAACCCTGTCACTCTCCACTCACATATATCTCTCAGTCAGTTTGGTTGTCTCCTGCCAGCAAGCTGTTTCAGGGCACCAAGTTTCAGGCTCCCCCCACTCATGTCCTTCATAATAGACTTGAAGCATACTTTCATATAGAGATATTGCCAGGAATGCACAGGTATTTCATTTCATCATAAGATGAGAAAAATGTGGGGAGAAATGTGGAAATGAGTGGGTCAGACATGATTTTGAGAACTTCATTAAGTTTTGGTTTGTAGAAAGCCTTTCCATTTCATTTTGTATGAATTGTATCTTCATTTTATTCAATGTTTTATCACCCAATTGCCTGTATTTAATAAATGAGAAGCAAATATAGCAGACAATATAATCATGACAGGCGCCGGCACGATCATACATTGCACGTGAACCGAAACTTATCGTATAGGCTACTTGCCTCACAGACAATATTTTTGAGTATTGTGTGTATCGGATGGTTTACCACATCAAATGAATCATACACTTTTTCCCATTGAAATCAACCTGAATTCACACTATATTCTTTGAAATCCTAATTGCAATGCATTGTTGTTTTAAACCCCAAATAGGTTAATTATAAAATTCATCATTACCAATTATTCAGTTATTTGTTCAGTTATTTGTAATTTACTGAATACTGAATTGTGTTCAATGTCACAATATTAGTTTTTTTGAGCATGATAAAAAATAATAATGTCAAATCTTTTGATAATTTAAATTATTATAGGCCTTTGTAATGTGCCTTTGGCTCTCACTTTATATGGTTAACTATTTTATAAATAAACTACAAAAAATTTATTTATTTTGTAAATTTTTTAAAGAGTTCCCCTTTCAGTCACATACCTGACTCAAAGGCTCATTCTTTATGTGGCTCATTATGTGGTTCTTTTGTTCTCTCAGGTGTAAATCACAGCGTTATTCATGATCGTTCATGCCTCTTCGCATATGGGCTTTGTAAAGAAAAGTGTCTTACAACATTTAAATCAATACATTGTTTTATGTGAATGAGTAGGCACAATGATTCTCACATCAGTTTGAAGCAAAAACTCTAGGCAACAACATCTGTTAGTCAAAAGTCTTGTGGACACATAACTATTTTGTGTTTTGTGGCCTTATTTCAGGGTCTTACATTTAATTTTATTTTTTTCAAAAACCATGCATACATGTTTTTCTCTCAAAAATACAAGCATGTACATACATGTGGCTTACATATTATAGTAGCACAGTTTGTGCTGAATACAGTCTAATGACACTTTTGCCATTTAATATGCTTATAAACAACTGAAAATGCACAAAAGGCAGAGCATGTCAAAACTTCTAAAGGGCCTCCAAAACTGTGCAGACCTGTAGGGGTTAATGTTAGGGCTCCCTCTACTGGGAGACTTTACTCAATGGCATCTCTTTTCATCATAGCGTGAACAGTGCCATCTTAATCCAGCTCAGTTGGCTCAGTGCTGGAGTTTCTGCAAGAGCATCTCTCAGCAGGACTAACCCCTGCTGAAGATGTATGTGTCCACTATTTTGGCTTGCCACATTCACAATAATGGGGCTTCAGTGCAGAAGCATGTCCTGGTGTCCCGCTTTCTGCACAGTGCCAGATGGCTCAGGCCTATCTGCAGACCGCAGTTTCCTTCATTGGATCTCTCTATTGTATTAGAAGGGTTGTAAGATGCTCTCTTTGAACCTTTGGAGTCAGCCTCAGAGAAGGATTCTTAAGTTAGCTCTGATAATAGCTATAACTTCTCTTAAGAGGGTAGGAGATCTGCAGGCCCTGTCAGTTGCCTCCTCCTGTCTTGATTTTGCCCTTGGACTGGTCAAGGTGATATTGCACCCTAGGCCAGACTACAGACTACCCTAGGCCATGCCTTCATCATCATTTCATCCAGTTGTTCTTCAAGCCTTCTCCCCTCCACCGTTTGACTCTTTGGAGCAGGAGACTAGATTATGTCCAGTCCAAGAACCTTAGGATTTATGTCCATGGCTCAGGGCAGTGGCCTAAAACCGATCAACTCTTTATCTGTTTTAGGGGGTGCAACAGAGATTCCGGCACTACAAAAAAGACATTGGGTTTCAGATGCGGTTTCTCTCACCTACGTGATGCGCAGTATCGCTTCTCCTCCAGTTGTCAGAGCCCATTCTACTCAGAGTGTGGCTGCCACAAAGGCATTGGCAAAAGGCACGCCTTTGCAAGATATTTGTAGCAGGCTGGCTCTCTGCACACATTAATTAGATTTTACAATGTGGATGTGAATTCAACCCCAGGATCTCAAGTACCTTCAGCTTCTTCAGACAAATTAATCTGGTGATGCAATGTTCACACACCATTTTATAGATGTAGTCACGAATCACCTGATTTTGTCCATGGCCAATGGTAATGGTGCGTGTGTACACGTAATTCAGACACCGGCACACGTTGAAGACCTTTACATAGCGCCAATGACGTAGCGTCTCGTTCACATCTTAGGGAACTGGGTTACATACGTAACCCTAAGACGTTATCTTGCTTCACGTTTCACATCGCTAATAATTTACCCAGGGTTAGCCCTGGGTATTCATAAACTGCCATTTCACACTGCACATTCTTAAACCCTGGGTTAATGTTCTTATTTGCATATTTGCGGTGTCAGTGTCATGGATTAGATGAATGCAGCAGGTGACTTGTTTACATAAAGACTCTAGCACTGCGCATCCTCATATTATTAACTGCCTACTACACTATACTGAATTGACTTCTTGTACTATAAAGAATGAAATTTCTCCAACTGTTGAGTTTTCTGTCAACATTTGACATTTTTCCACAGCCTACTGTTTCTGTTTCTATGGTCTGCTAAACATAAGCCATAAGTCCACCATATTGGAATGGTCAAACCGGTCTGTGACTGCTCAAAAGCAAGTTGACTGTGCATCTGCAACCTAATTATTCACATGTATGAATATCTATATCTGCAATATTAGCAGATGATTTTCACAGAATTTAATTTATCATTGTTATTTCTGCAGATGGATATTGCATATTGAGTTATACATAAAAATACAAATCAGCACATTCTAACCCCTGAACTGTTATCTCATTTCATATGGAACTTATACACTCTAAAAAATGCTGAGTTAAAAACAACCCAAGTTGGGTTGAAAATGGACTAAGCCAGTGAATGGGTTGTTTTAACCCAGTGAATGGGACGTTTTAACCCAGTGGTTAAATGTTTGCTTAAAACAACCCAATCGCTGGGTTAAAACAACCCAATTGCTGGGTTAGTCCATTTTCAACCCAACTTGGGTTGTTTTTAACCCAGAATTTTTTAGAGTGTAGCTTGGCAGTTTTTGCAGTTATAGGCTGCACAATGCTGTAACATTTTTAATGAAAATTCATTGATTTATTAGTGCAGGTGATGACAGCGTCATGTTAACTTTTCAAAATGGCGGACGCATCAATGTTTCTGGAGCAGTCAAATCTGGCATCTTATACATTTCTATGATTTCCATGACTGTCTAAAGACTGCGAACACGAGGCACGTAATTCACCCTTCGCCGCAAGTTTGATTGACAGGCGATCTGACCAATCTGCTGTTTTGTTCGACAAAGCAGTCAGGAGTTAGTAGATTAACGTTGGTGGACTTGAACTTGGAAAAAGAGTGTACTGACGTCTTTCCACGGTTGAAACAACATTTCTTTTAGTGTTCATTCATGTTTATTTCGTGCTTATCAATGAACTACAAGGAAGAGATAATAGGTTCACGAGCAGCTTTAACTGAGGCGCTATACAGTGATCACGACACATTAAAAAGCCACAAAACGGTATTTATTGTTTAAATTTCTTTAAAAAAGTGACAATTTCAAAGTTGAGACTTTGTTTCATATCAAAAGTAACTTGCTCTGTCCTGTCTGTCGGCGTGTTGTCAATGTCCTCTTTGCTCCGTGATGCATTTTTCCCTACGTGAGAACATGTGTGTGGTGTGAGAGCGCCATGGCTTGTCGGACATAGCAACAGTAACTAAAGGGGGCGGGTCTTTGCGAACGGTCAAATTGGCTGTCTGATGCTAAGCATCTAGCCGTAACTTTCTAACATTGCATTATTTCACACTGTACACATTTGGCACCGCAATGCAGGGTTAACAGCATGAAAGCAGTGTAAACCCTGCTCCAGATCAGGGTTTCATAATTCCAGGTAAAAAGTGGTGCTAACCCCGATTCTAAATTACAAGTGTGAAATGTTCCTTAATCCTGGGTTAAAAGAAGAGTTTAGAATGGTGATAACCCAGGGTTAATCTCAGTGTGAAAAGTCCTTCTCATGTCACACATCATTTAATCTAATGCTCTTGTTTGAAGATCTCTTATCTTTTAAAAGATAAGAATCCTTGCATTTCTGATGATTGAGCATCATTGTTTTTGGGTTTGAATTTGTTTTTCCTTCCGTCTCTTACTGGATTTCTGGGTTTTGTTTTTACCTCTTTTTCTCTTTTTATGACGTTTCCTTGCTCCTGATTTAGTTGCTGATATTTGTTTGGACTGAGTGACCATTGTCTTTTGAACCAAGAGTAATTTAGTTTCAGATGAGTTTGAAGGTGAGTGAGTGACACTTGCTTTTGATGTCCTGTGGATGCTTTGAAGAATAGTTTCCATTTTGAACTTTTGAGTTATCATTTGCTTCTCTTTGAATGTCTTCCTTTGGGGAGAGAGTGTAAATGTCTTGTTTGGCTGCAAAGTTTTTCTTCCTTTTCGATGTCCAGTTGTTTTCCTCCGTTTTTCAAATGGGTTCACCAATTTTTGACTTAGCTGAAATGTTTCTTCTTTTGCATAGTCCACTGGAGCACAGTTTTTTTGGTCCTTTGTCTGTCTAACTCGTTTAGATTTAGAGGTTCTGTGTTTGCCACTATGTGACAATTTTATTGGCACTTCATTGCATGAAAGGTCAATGGTGGCACTTTTCTCATTACTTAGATTGGTGGAATTGTACGGTGTTGAATCTTTCAATAATGCCACATGTGCAAGCTGAACCATTGTGCACCTGCAGAGAGAGATTCATAAATCAGTTACACCAGCATAATGTTTCTCTGGGCTGGGGGCCAATAGACAAAACTTAACATACTGCTGTCAACATTTTTGTAAAAAGTGATTCACTACAAAAAAAAAATACAATTAACAAGTTAGTAAATGGAAAATGGCTGAGGAAACAAGAACAGGATTTTCAACCAGGGTTTCAAGCAGTGCAGTCGATTAGTGCAGGCATAATAGACAAAATAGCTGCTTTCACACATTAAACGTGGTAAATTACTCTAAAATTGTTTAAGAGAAGTATTTTTCAAATAAAGCAACAGTCATTTTTTCTCAGATCTGTACACTCTAAAAAAAAAAGGTTCTATATGGCACCAAAAATGGTTCTTCGTCGTAATCATAGAGGAACCACTTTTGGTGCTATATAGCACCATATCTTAACATGTTCTGTATATGGTAGAGGTGCTATATAACACCTTAGTTAGCGGTGCTATATAGCACCTTAGTCAAAGAACCGGTGAAGAACCGCTGAAGAACCACTGAAGCACCAAAATTGGTGCTAGCACTTAAAAAGGTTCCCCTATGATTACGAGCCAAGAACCACTTTTGGTGCCATATAGAACCTTTTTTTTTTTTAGAGTGTATTATTCAAGCAGTTCATAGCTGCTTTGGAAAAGTAACCTGTGCATGGTACTTTGAGAGTGACTTTCTTCGCAGGACTCAACATGACTCGCTTGAGGTGAGCCATAGCCTTGACTTGTCTTGTTTTATTTCGTGCACTGCAACTTGAGACATGACTTAACAACTTATTTGCTTATGACTTCAATGTGGGCAACTTTCTCCCACCTCTGGCACAATGTTATTACAGAGAAACACATCCTAGATTGTAAAATCATGATTATCAAGGAATGTCCAGACAAATATAAGTATATTTCTCACAAAATACTAGGACAATGAGTCTCTGACTATGAACATGCTATAATGATGCCATGCAAATGATTCTATGTGAGTAATTTGGTTATGTCAATGTAGACAGCACAAAAATAACAAAATATGTACAAAATGTGAATTATATAATTATATACAATTACAGTTCAAGCAAAAATGCAGAATGGATAATAATAAACAGGAGCATTAAGCATAATTTCTGGAATGCATTATTTAATTCCTTGCACTCACATTCCAAACCAGTTGTACTGTGTGCATTGCTTCCTTTGAATCAGCTCAAAGCAGCGGAGTTTTAGGACGTTGAAAAAACTGTAGCCCACCATGTTGGAGATGGTGTCATTCCCATTGAGAAGGCATTGCTTAAATCTAACAGAAACAGTAAGATACAAGACAGAAATAAATATGATTCGCATGTTAGTGTCAAAAATCTCTCTTTTGCATCTCAGTGTCAGCTAACCCTTTCATTAAAAACATGCTCAGTGTATTTACATTTATGCATTTAGGATTTTACTTTTATTTAAAGCAACTTTCAGTGCATACATTTGATCAGTATTTGTGGTCCTAGGTGTATATGACATTCTTCTTTTTGACGAATAAAATTGGTTATATTAAAAAATGCCCTGGCTCTTCCAAGCTTTATAGTGGCAGTGAATGGCAGCCCAAAATTTGAAGACCAAAAAAGTGCATCCATCCATTATAAAAGTAATCCACATTGCTCCGGGGGGTTAATAAAGGCCTTCTGAAGTGAAGCAATGGGTTTTTGTAAGAAAAATATCCATATTTAACACATAAATATCTGGCTTCCACCAGACCGTATTCGTATTCAACTTATGAAGAAAGTGTAATGCCTCTCGCAGTTCAAAACGCTAACGTCCAACATCATCGTCGTGCCAGTTACGCTTTTTCCGTAAGTTGAATATGTATGGCGGTCTGCCGGAAGCTAGATGTTTTATTTTATAGAGTGTTAAATATGGATGTTTTTCTTGCAAAAACACCATCGATTCGCATCAGAAGGCCTTTATTAACCCCCTTGAGCCATTTGGATTACTTTTAAAATGGATGGATACATTTTTGGTTTTCAATATTTCGTCCTCCATTCACTGCCATTATAAAGCTTGGAAGAGCCAGGACACATTTTAATATAACTCCGAAAGTATTCGTCTGGAAGAAGAATGTCATATACACCTAGGACTATCCCTTTAAGCATGTGCTATGCAAGCTGTTATTAAATTAAACTGCATTAAATTATTTGGTTCCCATGTCACCACTCATTATGTTGAAATTTTGAGTACTTAACTTAAAATGTGTTTTTATGCTATGTAGTTTGTTGGTCATACCTCAAAAAGATTTATAGTTTTACACATCAAAAGAAAGGCCTTTCTACATAACTTACATGCTGTACAGCTGAAATGTGGTCAGAGATGTATTCTTTATCTATTAAAACATTCAGTGTCAGATATCATACAAGTTATATAAGGATAGCATACATGAGGTGAAAGATGAGACAGAAAGGATGAGTTATGACTCTAAAGAGTCTGCCCTGAGGACCTGAAAATGCCTCTCATCTGTGGAATGTGAAAGACCCCAGAGCTTATGTGCTCACCTGTGGTCACAGTCACAGTGGGAGACCGTGAAGAGGGTGGGATTGAAGACACCAAAGTTCACAGAGAAGGAGCGTATGATATGCTCACAGTGATCATGTTCTCGGCAGCATCTATCTGCATGCACAAACATACCTAGATAAGAGAACAAAATGTAGTCAATAACAAATCTGTAATTGTATCTGTAATGTAATACAACTTGTCACATTTCACTAAAGTGTAATGCGCAGGGTGCATTTCTGTTTTTAGTTAATTGTTGCACAGTAAACTCTTCCGTTCGTAACTGTCATGTATAACTCTATGGCACCCTCTGAAATTATATTGATTTACTGACACACAGCATAGCTAGTATTAACTGTAATAACCAGGTTATGTTGCAGGGACCTCCCACATCTTTTCGAGAACATGCCATGCATTCACAGATAGTCCGCCACACCCACCCATGACCCTGCCAGGAAAACTGCACTTTGATTTATTGCTCTCAGGAAAACCACTTAATACGTAGAAAATAAAGAAAATAGAGCCCGATATTTGTAGTTTCTTTCTAATCGTTCTTGCTTTTTTCCCACGCCGATGAAGTTGATATCGGTAAAAAATTAATGTTTTTAATATTTTAAAAGAGTTTCATTGTTTTTTACATGAGACCGCAACATTAATGGTAGAGCCACAGACCCTCATACAGTACACTGCTGATGTCATAAATATCACACACTCCCATCTCCTTTTTGAGCTCACAGGAGAAGTGGTATGTGACTGTGAGCAACATTGTCGATTTTACGACCAAATTATGATTTTAAGGAAAGAAAGTACCATGTTTTATAATTTTTTGTTTACATCTACAAGTAAAGTATCAATTTATCTAGTTTAATGTAATGCTAACTTCAAATCCACATGTTAAACACATTTTATGGCTGCTTGGGATTGGGACAGTTCATTAAAAATGTTACAACCAGTTATCAATCCTGTCCTCTGTTGAGGCAAAGTTTTTTGTTGCGCATCAAGGGTTTTATGTGGTCTTCTTATAGAATAAAAATCATCTGCCTCAATTGAGCTCATACGTTTTTTTGTGCACATTTTTAGAATTTATGCGTATCTTGGCATTTCCGCATTTTTTATGGGATATTTCAAAATTCACATAAAAATAGATGGATGAACCCTTATGTGACAGGAATACAGTGCACACACACAAACACGCACAGCAATTGTTTGGATTCTAAATTTAAAGTCCTAAAAGAAATATACGTTTTTTGTCTGATTATTATTCTTTGCTCTTCAATAAATGTATTGGATAGTATGGATCTTATTTCAGCAAAGGACCTGTCATTTGTTACATCTATCCCCAGCTGTTACAACTCAACCCAGTAGTGGGGTAGGTTGTAACAACAGAACTCCTTGTATTTGATATTAACTGTGATTTGTTGTAGACAGAATGTGGCTACCGCCTATCAAAGTTTAAGAGATCTACACTCTAAAAAAAAAAGGTTCTATATGGCACCAAAAAAGGTTCTTGGCTCGTAATCATAGGGGAACCTTTTTTAGTGCTATATAGCACCAATTTTGGTGCTTCAGTGGTTCTTCAGAGGTGCTATATAGTCAAAGAACCGGTGAAGAACCTCTGAAGAACCGCTGAAGAACCACTGAAGCACCAAAATTGGTGCTATAGCACTAAAAAAGGTTCCCCTATGATTACGAGCCAAGAACCATTTTTGGTGCCATATAGAACCTTTTTTTTTAGAGTGTAGTATGCTGGTTCAAATACGTTCATCTTCTAAATAGAATACACAAACGTTACTGATCAACACTCTTAAACATTCTTAAAAGAACCATTTTTTTCTTAGTGTGAATAATATTTTAATAATTCACTATAACGAACCTTTTGGGATATGGGAAGGTCATGGACGTTTTCTCAATGGAACCATCAATGCCAATAAGTAACCTTTATTAGAGTGAAGGCAATAGCAACTTATGAATGGAGACCTACCCAATTGTTCATAGTTATTGGCGCTTGTGCCTCGTCCACACCAAAGTGTTCCCGGGAAAACCCATGCGCGTTTATAGCGACTCTTTCTTCTTGAATCCATCCGCTGGGCTTGGTTTACGTCTTCTTTATGCAAAGTGAAATTGAAATATGACTTCATTTCACACAGACTGGCATCTTCCAATAGTGCACTTAAGTTGAAGCGGAAAGGTGACTTCTCGGCATTGCCGTAAGCGCGCTCTTCACGGCAGAGTGACAAATAACGCGTAACCAGCGTCCCGTCGCTACTCGTGAAACAATCTTCAACGCGTTTCTCTGATGTCCACTTGCTCCAGTAAAAGAGCGGAGATGCTGAAGCGTCCAGTGAGTGTGTGAGAAAACTAACCTGATAACTCGCGTCTTCAGATTTGACGAGGAGGCAAAATGGTGCACGTGTCTGTAATGTTACAGCACTGCAACAGCAAACCATTACTAAAGCAAGAAATGGACTTCCGATACGTGCATCTTGCAGATGTAACGACATTATTGCAAAGATTGCCTATAGCTCTACGCGTTGTTTAGGGCTAGAAACAGTCGAACTGAACAAGGCTACCTACTTTAACCACCGGTTAAATTGATGTTGACACCAGGAAAAATATGCAAAATGAAAATCTGATAAACGCAGATAATCACCATCTGTTTCAGTCCAAGGACGCCGCATGAAGAAGGAATTTGCTCTGTGAATGATCTGTCAAATGAAAATGAATTTATACAGGTTCTTGTTCACAGATGTCGAACTGATATTTGGGTTATCTACATGTTAAAACTTGTAACTAATGTGGAGCTGAAATGACACGAGTCACATGACTCGAAATCACCCACACTCCGTTTACCGAGGATTTGCTGTGCAATGACCGAGTTAAATCCAAGCGACAGAACAAGTGCAATATTCCTACATTTTATTGAGGCATAGGCTATTGGCTGTTATTGCGCTGCAGAAATCTGATCTTTTGATTCAAATTTGTTCTGTCTACAATCACTTCACCATATAATCAAAATGGACAGTTCAGTTTTTAATGGAATATTGCAGTATTTAAAAAACTTAAACTTTAATATATATATATATATATATATATATATATATATATATATATATATATATATATATATATATATATATATATATATATATATATATATATATATATATATATAATATGCTAAAATAACATTCTAAAAATAAAATAAATAACAGACATAAAAAGAAACTAATAAAAATGGCAAATACAAAACAAAATGACTAAAACTTATCTAAAATTAAAACAAAAACAGAAAATATAAAAACAAAAATATCACTGCTATACAGTTGATAAATACTTATTGTGCACAAAAAACAACAACTTTATTCAACAATCTCTTCTCTTTCACATCATTCTCCTACACGTAGTACACGTAGTAAACACAGTGCAGCGCTTGATTCTACATCAGAACGCCGGCTCATTATTGGCTAGCTTCTGCATCTGCATCACACGCATGTGTAGTGGTGCTCACGCGAACAGCGTCGGCCAATAATGAGCCGGCGTTCTGACCTAAGCAAGCCAAAAGCCAAAGGCGGCAGTGACAAGGAACCAAAACTCCATCAGGTGACAGAATGGAGAAAGAAAACCTTGGGAGAAATCAGGTTCAGTTAGGGGCCAGTTCTCCTCTGGCCAACAAACGAAGAGTGATTCAGACAGCAGGTCAGAAGTCAGATTGGATCGGAACATTCAGAATATTTATCCACTTCCATCTGGCTGAAGACGGTCTCTCTTGTATTTGGTCTCTCTTTTATGTAATGTTTATTTTAAGGATTAGTTCACTTCAAAATGAAAATTTCCTGATATTTACTCACCCCCATCTCATCCAAGATGTTCATGTCTTTCTTTCTTCAGTCGAAAAGAAATTAAGTTTTTTGAAGGAAACATTCCAGGATTCTTCTCCATATATTGAATTTCGATGGCAACCAACAACCGGTTGAAGGTCCATATCAATGCAGTTTCAAAGGGCTTCCAAGGTCTTCAGAGGCTCGGTACGATTCTTAGGGAGACTTGGGAGGACGGACCTTCAGATAGCAAAAATTAAATTCAGTATGTCCTGGACCTGAGAACAAAACTCCACACTTTGGGGCAGCTGTCAATGGAGAATTTGTTGCAGGCTCAGGACAGACAGAGTAGGCAATACAATAGAGGCTCTAGATTGCGTCAATTTGCACCGGGAGATAAAGTACTTGTATTACTCCCCACGTCTAGTTCTAAATTGCTCGCGAAGTGGCAAGGGCCCTTTGAGGTCACACGGCGAGTTGGGGATCTCAACTATGAGGTTCTTCGAGCGGATAGGGACGGGGCACGTCAGATTTATCACCTCAACCTACTTAAAAAATGGTCTGAGGCAGAGTCGGTGTTGCTGGCGACAGTAGTGAGCGGGGAGGAGGATCTCGGCCCAGAGGCGCTCCCAAAGCCCAAATCCGCTGCCCTGGCCCTTGGTGGGGATCACCTCTCGCCCTCGCAGCTCACCGACTTGAAAAGGTTGCAGGCAGATTTTGCCGACGTGTTCTCGCCCCTTCCCGGTCGAACGAACCTCATCCATCACCACGTTAAGACGGAACCGGGTGTGGTCGTTCGTAGCCGCCCGTAATGCTTACCCGAACATAAAAAAAAGATAGTTCAGAGCGAATTGGAGGCAATGTTAGACATGGGAGTAATAGAAGAGTCCAACAGTGACTGGGCGAGCCCGATCGTTTTGGTTCCAAAGCCTGACGGCTCGGTTCGTTTCTGTGTGGATTATAGAAAAGTCAACGCAGTGTCTAAATTCGATGCTTATCCAATGCCTAGGGTTGACGAGTTGCTTGACCGGCTCGGTGCTGCTCGATTTTATCCGACACTGGACTTAACTAAGGGCTATTGGCAGATCCCCTTATCTCCTTTGTCCAAAGAAAAGACAGCTTTCACCACGCCGTTCGGGTTACACCAATTTGTCACCCTTCATGACCTCAAGGCTAGATTATTGTAATGCTCTACTGGGTGGTGGCCCTGCTCGCTTAATAAATAAACTCCAGCTGGTCCAAAACGCAGCAGCTCGAGTTCTTACTAGAACCAGGAAGTATGACCATATTAGCCCAGTTCTGTCAACATTGCACTGGCTCCCTATTAAACATTGCATACATTTTAATGGATGGCTCCCCGGCCTGAGTCGTGCGGTGGGGGTATGTGGTGAGGTGGGCGTGGTTTCGTGAGGTCTGCGGGCGGAGAGAAGGAAAGGAACCGAGCGGTGAGTAAGCGTCTCAAACGCAGATTACAAACACCTGTCTCTGATTTCAGTAATTGGCGTGGAGAGAGCGTATAAAGCCGGTGCGAGAGAGAGACGGAGAGAGAGAGGGACTGGGACACCACTGCTGTCGCTTCACCGACCTGTGCCAAGAATATTGACTGTTTGAGAAGTTTGAGTGATTGTTGCGGTCTCGAGACCGGTGCGCGCCCACGAGCGCTGTTTATTTTTGAACGTTCTGAGTATAAATAAACGCAAGTGTCCCAGTCACGCCGACCCCTGTCTTCTTCCTTCCTTACCCACACGAACCTTTATCACAGTCATGTCTGGAGGAAACCCTGGCCCTGCTCATCACCTGGCCAATACCATCCCTACAGTGAAGCATGGTGGTGGCAGCATCATGCTGTGGGGAAGTTGTTCAGCGGCAGGAACTGGGAGACTAGTCAGGATCGAGGTAAAGATGAATGCAACAATGTACAGAGACATCCTTGATGAAAACCTGCTCTAGAGCCTCAGACTGGGGCAAAGGTTCATCTTTCAACAGGATAACGACCCTAAGCACACAGCCAAGATAACAAATGAGTGGCTACAGGACAACTTTGTGAATGTCCTTGAGTGACCCAACCAGAGCCCAGACTTGAACCCGATTGAACATCTCTGGAGAGGTCTGAAAATGGCTGTGCACCGACGCTCCCCATCCAACCTGATGGAGCTTGAGAGGTCTTGCAAAGAAGAATGTTTTTTTTTTTTTTTTTTTTTTTGCAAAGATTTCAAACAAACTACTTTCACGTTGTCATTATGGGGTATTGTTTGTAGAATTTAGGGAAAAAAGTATTAATTTAATCAATTTTAGAATAAGACTGTAACATAAAATGTGGAAAAAGTGAAGCGCTGTGAATATTTTGCGGATGCACTATGTCTCATTTAGGTTAAATTGTCTTTTTTTTAGGAGAAATACTGTAAATACTGAAACTATTCTTTAAATTGCATTATGCATATCTGAATATCAAGGGTTACATTTATCTTCAATGTCTTGGGCTAAGGCTATCTTTATTTTCCGATAAAGTTGTCTCTTAGCGCGCTACGAAGACTCTAAAGGTATAACTTAACTAAAGGTATCCCATTTCTAGGCGTGTTCCACGAACTATATCTTAGGAGGTTGCTTAAGGTATACCTTCTTAAGTGCGACGTTAGCAGGTGCTGTCCGTGGCGGCGGTGCTGAATTAGTTGATCAATTGCTAAAAAATAGATTATTCACTCTACACTCTTAAAAATAAAGGTTCCAAAAGGAGGCTTTTGCAGTGATGCCATAGAAGAACCATTTTAGGGTCCCAAAAGAACCTTTCAGTGAAGAGCTCCTAAAAAATAGTTTTTCTTGGTGTGAAAAGCACTTGAATAACTAAAGAATCCACTATAAAGAACCTTTTTGTGAAATGGGAAGGTTCCATGAATGTTAATGGTTCTTCATGAAACTGTAGATGCCAATAAAGAACCTGTTTTTAAGAGTGTATCAGGGGCAGTTTAACTGCGTTATGTGAGAACGCGGTGTTCTTTAGAATAGAAGCACCTCAGAAATAGTTGAAATTGCATTTATCAGGACTCTTGAGATCTTATAAATGTAACCCAAATTGCGAACTAAATCCAAAACTGTGGAAATGTTATATAATTTTGAAATGATTGTGCGAACCTGCAACCTCTTATGCCCAAAAGTATCATGCATCAACCCACTACACTAACTGGCAGTATGCCTATGCCATTTATATTATCATAATATATTTTGCCATAGTCTTCATTTACTCCACAAGCAGGGTTAATTGCCCGCATCACATTATTGGTGTAAATCACTAATTTCTGTTATTGGATGACCTACTCAATAAAGGTGCAACATGCAAAACATATAATCAACAGCATAGCAGAGAAAAAAGAAAGAAAGAGGAGAGCGTCAGCAGCTGAATTTTGGGGCGCTCCGTTGGGTTTGTCTTGACAAAGTCGGACCAACAAGATCTAAAAGCTGCTCAATTTGCTGCCGTGACAGACGGAATTTATTTTTTGAATTGCAGCTTCTGACATGGTAGCCAGGGGACTAAAGTTTTCACAGAGGAAGTCCACATAGAAATGGCTCCACGGACGGCGCTGTCTTTGATTTAGCACAACTATTCGCTGTATTGCTGCCATAGTTTAACCAAACTCCCCTCCACAATCATTCCCTTTAAATAGACTCCATAATGGTTTGCCAGCTGATGTAGCTGATACACGTTTGGATAATATAATTAAAAAGCTAACAGCCATCAATGTAATGACAATTGTATTCTTTGCAAGAAAACACTTCAATTAGTAGAATTGCAGTGAGGAAAATAAGTATTTGAACACCCTGCTATTTTGCAAGTTCTCCCACTTGGAAATCATGGAGGGGTCTGAAAGTGTCATCGTAGGTGCATGTCCACTGTGAGAGACACAAATAAATAGTTAAAAAAATCATATATTGTGATTTCTGGATTTTTTTTTTAGATTATGATACAGCTGCAAATAAGTATTTGAACACCTGTCTATCAACTAGAATTCTGACCCTCAAAGACCTGTTAGTCTGACTTTAAAATGTCCGCCTCCACTCCATTTATTATCCTAAATTAGATGCACCTGTTTGAGGTCGTTAGCTGCATAAAGACACCTGTCCACCCCATACAATCAGTAAGAATCCAACTACTAACATGGCCAAGACCAAAGAGCTGTCCAAAGACACTAGAGACAAAATTGTACACCTCCACAAGGCTGGAAAGGGCTACGGGGAAAATGCCAAGCAGCTTGGTGAAAAGGTCCACTGTTGGAGCAATCATTAGAAAATGGAAGAAGCTAAACATGACTGTCAATCTCCCTCGGACTGGGGCTCCATGCAAGATCTCACCTTGTGGGGTCTCAATGATCCTAAGAAAGGTGAGAAATCAGCCCAGAACTACACGGGAGGAGCTGGTCAATGACCTAAAAAGAGCTGGGACCACCGATTCCAAGGTTACTGTTGATAATACACTAAGACGTCATGGTTTGAAATCATGCATGGCACGGAAGGTTCCCCTGCTTAAACCAGCACATGTCAAGGCCCATCTTAAGTTTGCCAATGACCATTTGGATGATCCAGAGGAGTCATAGGAGAAAGTCATGTGGTCAGATGAGACCAAAATAGAACTTTTTGGTCATAATTCCACTAAACGTGTTTGGAGGAAGAAGAATGATGAGTACCATCCCAAGAACACCATCCCTACTGTGAAGCATTTGGGGAACAACCTCCTTCCCTCAGTTAGAGCATTGAAGATGGGTCGAGGCTGGGTCTTCTTTTTTAGATTATGTCTCTCACAGTGGACATGCACCTACGATAACGATTTCAGACCCCTCCATGATTTCTAAGTGGGAGAACTTGCAAAATAGCAGGGTGTTCAAATACTTATTTTCCTCACTGTATGTTTGTAGGCCTATAGACGCAGGAAGAAGGCCGTTCTTTATAGATGTAAAGAACAGTGGTGGCTGCACTCTAAAAAATGCTGTGTTAAAAATAACCCAAGTTGGATTGAACATGGACTAACCAAGCAATTGGTTTGTTTTAACCCAGCATTTGGGTTATTTTCGGCTTAAAACAACCCCATTGCTGGGTTAAAACAACCCAATCTCTGGGTTAAAAAACCCAATTGCTGGGTTAGTCCATTTTTAACCCAACTTGGGTTATTTTTAACACAGCATTTTTTAGAGTGCACTATCGGAATGAACTGTCAGTAGAGATAAGCTAAGAGTGGTCCAGACCAACCTTACAAACGAATGACTTACAGAAGGCATACTTAAGATTGTTTCGGGAAACGCGTATTAACGTTAAGGTACAACTTAAGAATGACGTAGCGTTAAGAAGGTTTCGGGAAATCCAGCCCTGTATTGTCAAGTCAAGTCATGAGACCAGACAAGCTTCACAGTAATAGATAAAGGATCCAATGATGCAAACAGAGTTCATTTTGGCTGTACAGCAGCTCTGAAAGAAAATAGTGTCATTGTTCAGCAGCAGCTGAAGTCAGTTCAGTGTTTATTCAGTTCTTTTGTAAAGATCATCAATTATTAAATTAGTTCATTTTATCTATAAAGCAGTTCTGGATTGTATATACAAAGAATTATCATAAAAAAAAAAGAGTTTAAATAAGTGTATGAGAATACGTTCTCATTTAACAAATGTTAGTGTACCAGTGCCAGTAGCATAACCTTTTTTTCTTTATTTAAATAAATTGTCGTGTTTTCCTCTGTTAAATCATTGTGTAACAAATAATCACTGTATGTTAAACGATTTCAAATAGGACAATGTATGCAATGTGTGTGAATGAAATGTAGTGGATGGATGAGAATGAGATAATGTAAAAATGTACAATAAAAAACACTGATCATGAAATTCAAAGTTTAAGTTTATATTAAGAATGAAATGAGGAGGAAATACTGTTCGAATTACGTTTAATTGTTCATTTTCAAGAGATTAGAGCTGCACAGTTTATGTGCATAGGGAACACCATTTGTTCTTGCAAGTAGTCAGTGCCCTTATTCATAGCGACTTTTAAAAGTTTTATTCAGTCATCCAGGATTCTTTGCTGATGATACTTATGACTCAATCCTTGAATAATTGTATTATTCATCAATATTATATGGTATTATTAAGAGATGTTTGTGTTCTTGAGACATTTGCCTTGATGTTTGTAAAGTTGAAATCCTTATGATACTTAAAGGGATAGTGAAGAAAAATGAACATTCTAGCATTATTTACTCACCTTCATGTCCTGTATGACTTTATTTCTTCTGTAGAACTTGATAACCAAACAGTTTTGGTTCCCAATGACTTTCATTGTATTGACAAAAAAATACAATGGTAGTCAATTGGAACCGAAACCTTTTGGTTACCAACAATCTTCAGAATATCATCTTTTATGTTCCACACGAGAAAGTCATATGGGTTTTGAACGACATGAAGGTGAGTAAATGATGACAGAATTTTAATTTTTGAAAATTCTTTAAGAAAAAAAATGTGGGAGCATCAGAGTCTTTAGCTTATGGGAAAAAAAGGCGTTGAGATCTTTTAAACTTTAGGAGACAAACGGAGAGTGGTAGAGTATTTTTCTTAGGAGAAAACTCTGAGAAGCAGGAGACTTAAGCAAACATCTACATTTGATGTTCATGCCAATTTCCGTCAAGGACAAACTTTTGAGGTCTCATTTCTGATCTTTCTTTCTTTGTATCATGCATACACACTCTTTCACTGGTGTAAGCATGTTGGTCAAGTCATGCTTTTCATTTAATTTGTAGCACACTTAAACTAAAAATGCCACTGTCTATGATGTTGATCTTCTCCAGTGCAATAAATAAATAAAAAAGCATTGGACAACATCCATTCCTAGTTTTACATGGAGTTCTCAGAAGCATCCATGCAAGGACGAAAATACTGAAGAACAGCTTTTTCCCCACAGGCCTTCAAGCTATACTCAAAAGGTCTGCCTGAAGATTCTCCCTATCACTGTGCAATGCTGAGAGAAGTGGTCTTTTTGGCTGTCAACTCGGCAGACTTGCAGAATTTTGCACATTTTTTATTGTAGATTAATTTTTATTGTATCATATGGTTAAAAGGGTTAGTTTGGCCGAAAATGAAAATTAACCCATGATTTACTAACCCTCAAGTCACAGAGAAAAAGGGTGTCAAAATTGTACAACAGCTTGTCGCTGGGGCAGTATACCCTTAAAATACATATTTGGACCTTTTTTACTCCTAAAATGTGCATATTAGTACCTTAGAGTATAAATAAGGTACTACTATGAACCTTTTTGTGGTAAAAAAAGGTAGAAAATATGTCCTTTTAAGGGTACTGCCCCAGCGACAAGCTGTTGTACCCCTAAAGGTACAATTTTGACACCCTTTTTATTCTTCTTTCAGACGAATACAATCTGAGTATATTTTTTTAATATTCATTATATTATCATTTTTAAATATTTAAAAATGTCCTGGCTCTTCCAAGCTTAATAATGGCAGTGAGTGGCTGTTTCTGTTGTAAAGTCCATAAAAGTGCTTCTATCCTTCATTAAAGTAATCCACATGGCCCCGGGGGGTTAATAAAGGCCTTCTGGAGCGAAACCCCAGCTAACAGGGGACGTTCTCCAGAACCACCCTAAAGCTCTGGCAAGGTTCTATTCCAGTAATATTAATAGAACATTTGTTCAAAGTTATCTGGTCTTTAATACATTTCTCAAAACATTATCACTAAAACATTTCAGTTGGACATTCATCTATCATTTTTTAAATGTTCTACTATTTTTGGTGACTCTTTATTTTAGGGTCCAATTCTCACTATTATCAAGTTGCTTATTAGCATGCATATACATTGGCTGTTTATATGTATAAAGCACATATTAATGTGACTTATTCTGCATGACCTTATTCTACATCACTTAATCCTATTAAACACTACAAAAACTACCTAACTATTAAGCAGTAAATTAGGACTTTATTGAGGCAAAAGTCACAGTTAATAGTGAATATATGTTCCCCATATAGGCTACTAATGTTTTACCCTCAGAGAACATTCAAAAGAAACACTCATAATGTTTGCAAAATTGGAATGGGAGAGCAGGGCACAACCTTATGGAGATTAGACATATTAGGCACAACCTAATGTGCCCTGGGTTAGTTGTAACACATATGGTTTAACGCGTTCCACACATGCCAGGATGACGAAACTCAGTGTTTTTAGTTTTTTAACCATTACACATAAACTAATTTTTGAGTTTGACAACAAAAATAAGAATTAAGAATTAAGAACTATATAAACTGTTAAATGACAGATAAGATTAAAATAATATCAGCTTTATCTTATTTTAAATAAACACAAAAAACAGAGATGAAAAATGCACTTAAGAAATGTACTTTTGCAATGGTTAAATAAATGTCCAGTGATATCTTCCAAAGATTTTAAAATTTTGACAATTTTTTCTGTAAATAATGTTGATATGGCAACTAGTAAATATGCCATCATTTTATTTGAAAAAGTTAATAATTGTATTTTATTTACAAAATATTTGAGCTTGTCTTGGATATTTTTTTGATTATCAGATAACATTTTAAGCTCTCATTTGGTCATGTTACAATGTGCCCCACCTATGGGGCATGTTGTCACATTTCACTTCCATTCTTTCAGGGTAAATCAAGAAAAAAGTATACACTGTATTAATGAAACAAAACCTGTACAAGACGCTTGTGCAATTAATGTGGGAATTAAAGAAATACTCTGAACCAAAAGTGGATTTACACAAACTGAGAAAGTCAAAAAGCGTTAGGTTGTGCCCCGCTCTCCCCTGCACCCTTAACGTTCGCATAACCAAGAAAAAACGTTCAGAGAACATTTAGAAATAATGTCTTCATAACTTAATGGGAACGTTAACGAAACGTTCGTAGGGCATATTTTTTGTTAGCTGGGAGTCATCTTTCTCTTCTTAACACTTGGCAGTAGGCTACTGGGGTTTCCACCGCAAGGTATCACGGGCGTGAACTAAGTAAAGAGGGTTACATGCAAAGCTCAGAGAGGCGTCTGCTGAAAAGAATATCAGGAAAAGAGTATTTGATTTTGATGTGCACAATATGCCTCTGTTTAGACCCGCTCTCTTCTCTATGCGCAGCCGCTGATTCCGCTCAATACTGACCTCACTACAGTCCGCATTGTTTGCAGTCGACTTCCTTCAAGAGTGGGCGGTTGTTATCAGGTAAGGATATCAAGACATTTTCGAAAATACTTTTTCTCACTTAGCTCTATTTCAGATATGTGTATTAACAAAACGCACGAAGCAATGACAGCATTTCCTAATCGACAAAACACGAAGAGTTCTGTGCATTTGGGTCTCACATAAATCCCGAAGACTTTTTGGCGATTTATTTAATACAGAAAAATCATGAATGAAAAAAATGCAATGGTATCTTTTCATTTTACTCGGATGAGATGGTAATTGAGCTATTATCGCAGGTCTGTACAAATGTAGCTATTCTGCCCACAGTCATCCGTAACCATGGGCTATATGAAATTATATCGACATGATGGCTGAACAATGGTTTGCTGTAAAAATATGAATTTATGTGAGGAATGAGCTTTCTATCGATGGATTCTTATCCTGTATGACTGTCAAAACCTACATGCTTTTGTCTGGCAGAATATAAGCGTAAGGTGTGTCATCTCGATGCGGTTTTGCTTCTGTTTTACGTTGTGAGATGCAGGTGCTTTCACGCGAAGCCGCTCTAATGGTAATAAAGACATGATCGGCGAACGGTTCGACTCTTATTGCGCAGCAAGGCAGCAGTCAATCTTGCTTCGTGCATTTTAGAGAAATAAATTAATACTACACTTTACCAGCATGTTTTCCCCCCCTACAGTGGGAGTATATGACCAGTCACTTGCTTTCAGGGGTCTCAAAATAAGTGTTTTCTGTATGATTTTTGCAGATATGACCTAGTTACACTTTTCGCATATATTTTGTCATTCTGCTCGTTTGCGGGTGGAGGGTTAACATGATTGTCTCTGAATCAATCTGCTTTATGTTTCAGAATGATAATTCATGTTCCTTACAGTAAAACTCAGTGTGCACAGAAGGACATTAATGAAGGCGTGGATTCTTGCAGTCAAATGACTATGCAAAAAGGTTTTAATAATAGTGCTGTAGTTTGATCAGATGCCCATAATCTGACTGCTATTAATTATACATGTGAGTTGTCTTTAGTAGTGTACTCACATATTCTCAAAATAACCTTTATGTTGTACATTTCCAGGAAATAATCAGGAAATAGCATGTTAAATGATTTATAAGATGCATAGAGCAGTGGAAAGACAGAGTATGTGAAGAAAGAGTATTAAAATGTGTAGACAGATTTGATTGATTGATTGATTCATTGAAATATAATAATAATAATAAAATAAAATGATAAGAGGTGTAATATAGTGTTATAACTGTACTCAGTTTAAAAAAATATTTTTTTTAAAGAACAAAAACTGTTTGTTGAGTTTTAATGAGATCTAGATTTATTAATCTACATACTATATAATAACACTGCTATTATGTATAATAACTATATTGGGAAGATTACCCCATGTTTTCTTATTCATATCTATAGCCCTCTGAGTAATAAATCAAGGATTGTTTTCTCCTAGTCATATTATATTTTGTCAAAATTAAATGACTTTTTTTTTTTTTTTTTTTTTTACAATAAAAATGTGAAAAGTCTGGACTGGGCTTATTAGCTACATGTAAACACTATGACATGTTACAAAAATACTTTTTTTTAATCCTAAACTTTTTTGTTCAACATTAAGTTTTTAAAGTTAAAATGTAAATAAATGACTGGCGACTATTTAAACGTTTTCTGGCAGCTTTTAGCATTTAAAAAAAATTACAAATTGATTGTTAAAAGCACGTGATTATTCCTGATTAATATAATATACAATAGAATTTCACGTCACCTATACCCACATACCAATATATAAACCTTTATTTAGTGCAATCACAACAATGTGCAAAATGAATAGAATTTTAAATATAATTGAAAGTCAGGTACAGCATTGAGGACCAAAACACACACACACACACACACACACACACACACACACACACACACACACACACACACACACACACACACACACACACACACACACACACACACACACACACACACACACACACACACACACACACACACACACACACACACACACACACACACACACACACACACACACACACACACCTGTCTGTCTGTCTGTCTGTCTGTCTGTCTGTCTGTCTGTCTATCTATCTATCTATCTATCTATCTATCTATCTATCTATCTATCTATCTATCTATCTATCTATCTATCTATCTATCTATCTATCTATCTATCTATCTATCTATCTATCTATCTATCTATCTATCTATCTATCTATCTATCTATCTATCTATCTATCTATCTATCTATCTATCTATCTATCTATCATATGTTACATATTGTATGTTACATAAATTAGGCCTACTTAAGTTACAGCCCAAAACGCATTCGACTTTGCTGTAGTGCCCTCTATTGGTCGTGTTGGACGAGTCTTTGCAAAACCTGAGCTGCATTCTGATTCACAGGGTCCGTACGCAGTGTTCACTGCTCCCTAGTCACTGCGCAGGGGAAATTTGGCGAAGTTCTCTTCACTTGACAAAATGTGTTCATTCAAAAGACCCTGCAATGTCATCACACAGATGAAACTTGAAGCACTCATATTATTTTGAGTTAAGATTACATAATATACTAATGTAAATACATAAATTACCATACTTTCATTTACATACATATACAGTCAAACCAAAAATGATTCAGACACCAGATTTTATTTTTTACTAGTGGGTGCAGGACACTATGTTCATTTGTGTAAGTGAGGATAGCAAAATAATGTAAACCGTGACATATTATACCCAAAATTTCTTAATACAGTGGACTACCAGTAAAATGTATACAAATTTGGGACCAATATTATTCATACACCTTGACCTGACCATGATTTGCATAAGTGTTTTTTCTTTAATTGCTAATGCGACCTTTTACACCACAGACTGAACAAAATGAAGCAATGCTTGGTAATTGGTTGATCTAAATTGGTATTATCTAATTATGTACTTAAATTGAACAGCTGATTGGTTGCTTGATTGTAATCCATTACATACCTTTCTATCAAAGTTATCTGACATTATCAAGATGAATTTGTTCTGACACAGTTTAACTCCGAGACCTTGTCATATTTCATTACCATTTTCAAAACTATAGTGAATAAACTGTGATAATGTGAGACAATGTTGAAGGTGTCTGAATAAATTTTGGTTTGACTGTATGCAAGTTAGAATACATCCATGTGCCTTATATAAATATTTATTATAAATTGAATGAGTAGTCTATAATGTGTCATATTTGAGAGCAGTAAACTGAATAAGTGTTTGTTACTATGTTACTATGAAAATAAATGTGACGCATGGTGAATGCCGGATGCACTGTGCAATTTCCAGCAAAAAATGTCCCAACAGCTTTGAAATATAAATTATTAATCATTATTATTGGCTCATCAAAGTGTGCTTGTAAAGATCAAAACTTACTAAAATGTACTAAACTAAAAAGTTATTGTATTTTATTTAAAAAGTTGCATAGCACAGCTTTAAATTGTCAACAATTCCCAATTAAAACTGCTGAGTTGCCAATTCATTTTTTTACAGTACTTTTTGATTATTTCATTATCTTTATCACGTTTTTTTTTTTTGTCACAGTTTCCAGTGATTTCACAATGACAGATGCTGTGATGGGCACGAAAGGTGTCCATGTGCAGTCTGGACCTCTTGGTGCCGAGCTGACTGATGAAGAGAAGGAGATCATCAACAGTGTAATTGCCCGGGCCGAAAAAATGGAGGCAATGGAGCAAGAGAGGATTGGGTAAGAAAGAGTTAATTGATGCATTGGTTGTCACTGCCACCTTGTAGTGTCTTATACATTAAGGTTCAATAAGGCTTTCAGTTGAATATTTTCAATTTGAACAGTTTAGTGTTCATCATGTGTGGACGGCCTGAGAAAAATCAAAAGTGTGATATATATTTAATAAGTGAGTTTACATGCAGCACCCTACACTTATTTTGGCACCTTTGATATGATTAAATCTATCTATCTATCTATCTATCTATCTATCTATCTATCTATCTATCTATCTATCTATCTATCTATCTATCTATCTATCTATCTATCTATCTATCTATCTATCTATCTATCTATCTATCTATCTATCTATCTATCTATCTATCTATCTATCTATCTATCTATCTATCTATCTATCTATCTATCTATCTATCTATCTATCTATCTATCTATCTATCTATCTATCTATCTATCTATCTATCTATCTATCTATCTATCTATCTATCTATCTATCTATCTATCTATCTATCTATCTATCTAGTCTGTCTGTCTGTTTACCAAGAGTACCAATATAAATGCAATACATAGCATATGTATGCAGTTGACATGTGAATACTGTTTTATTTATGATAGACGTCTGGTGAATCGTCTGGACAATATGAAAAAAGCTGTTTGTGGGGATGGAGTGTCACGCTGCCTTTTATGTGGCGAGCAGCTGGGTGGTGGAGCTGATAGATCAGTGGTTTGTGAGGACTGTAAAAAGGTGAGAAACTAATCTAAATAAAATTCATCAAAAAATTAATCTAAATAAATCCTCATATTTAGATCATTTGAATTAATTAAATTGACTTGAACATTTTTGTTACTGTAAAGTCACTACAAAATCAAAATTGACATTTTTAAAATTAGAATATTGCAGTATTTATTATAAATTATTAATTCTTTAATTAAAATAACTTCCCCTCCCATTTGCAAATTCTCTTCTCTTCTCTTCTCTTCTCTTCTCTTCTCTTCTCTTCTCTTCTCTTCTCTTCTCTTCTCTTCTCTTCTCTTCTCTTCTCTTCTCTTCTCTTCTCTTCTCTTCTCTTCTCTTCTCTTCTCTTCTCTTCTCTTGATGTTTACTAATGCAAGGGCGGGACTACCTGTCACTCACATGAGATCGACCAATAGCAAACCACAACCATCCAACTATCCAATCAATTTCCCATGGACAAAATCAAGTCCTGTCGTAATTTTTTTTCTATTTCGAGAAGACGTTTCAATTGATATATGTCAAAATATATAGTCTTTCAAAACTTTTGTTTCATGTCAACTTTAATGCAATTTGTCCGCATACAGGAGGATTCTAAAACATTAAATCACATTTTGAATAGTTAGTACTGAATAAGTTTTTTCCTTTTCTTCTATTCTGTTCACTGTTTGTTATACTGTTTTTAATAAACTGCATGTCACTTCTAGTTTGTTTTTCTAAAACTATGTCCTGTTATTCCCCTCAGAACATGTGCACCAAGTGTGGAGTGCAGACTAACACTCGGCCACGGTCTGTATGGCTCTGCAAGATCTGCGGTGAACAAAGAGAGGTGAGGGGAATAACAATACCATAAGAAAGTAATCTAAAGTGCAACTTTCTGTAAATGTTGCTTGCATATTTTTCTATTAAAGGTATGGAAACGATCCGGAGCCTGGTTCTTCAAAGGTCTCCCTAAGCAGTTCTTACCCTCACCTATGGCCGTTTCCAGCCCCAAAGATCCCAGTCCTCAGAAGACCCCTGCGGCACCTAAAGTTGCTATGCAATCTCAAGCACCGGCCGCAGGTGAGGTGGACAAACTGTGATTTCAGTATCAACAAAATCGATCTTTGCACTGCTGAAGTGGCACAAAATTTGCGTCTGAAATGGCCTTTAGATTAATTTACACAGACTTTTATTGCAGCTGAGAGGTGACTTGAATACATTTACACTACAGTCACAATTGCATAACTTGTTTTAAGAGGTTTATGTTTTAAATTCAATATTTTGGATAAATAAAATATGAAATTATGGGGAAAATGATTATACTTTTAAAAATAATATTTAAATATAACCTCCAGGTGGCAAGTCACTGTCTTAATGAGTGAGTCATTGATTCAGACAATTCGGAGTGAAGCAAGTGAATAAGTCACTTAATCATAATCAATTCATTTAAAAAAATGCTGATTCATTCAGTAAAAAAACACTTTAACTTTGTATGTATGGACAAAAGTATTGGGACACTTGACCATTACACCAAAAGGGACTGTAATGACATTGCATTCTAAATACATAGACATTAATATGGAGTTGGTCTCCCTTTTGCAGCTATAATAGCTTCCACTCTTCTGGGAAGGCTTTCCACAAGATTTTGGAAAGTTTTTGTGTGTATTTTTGCCTATTTATCCAGTACAGTGTTAATTTTGACAGCATATTTTGATTTAGTTTTAGTTTTAGTCATAGTCTTTTGTCTAAAATGCCATTTAGTTTTAGTCATATTTTAGTCACCTGAATTGCTTTTAGTTTTAGTCTAGTTTTATTCGACTAAATATCATAAGATTTTAGTTGACTAAATCTACAGTAGATTTAGTCTCCTAAAATCTAATGAGTTTAGTTAAATTTTAGGGGTGTAACGGTACACAAAACTGACGGTTCGGTACGTACCTCGGTTTTGAAGTCACGGTTCGGTACAGCAGTTTTAAGAAATGGCTTTTTATTTATTTTTTAATAAACAGTGGTTTACTGAAAAAATGGTGTCTGTCCTTAAATGAATTAAATTATAACTAAAAGTTTCTTAAAGATAATGCTGTAAACTATATAGGGAGCCCTTACTTGCACATTATTACTACAATATTAAAGGTTAACAGCCCAATCTATGAGACATTCAGCTGATATTCATGTTTAGTTATAGGATAATCAACACTCAAATAACATATTGTGTGCAAACATGTAAACTTCACATAAGGCAGTTTTTGCATTAACTCCTAAATCTAATTATACAATTTTTATATAAAAGTTTTTTTCTCCAATTCGTTGTTGAAATATAATCTTAGTGACTGTCATTTTCATGACAGATTTTTCTAAACATAGCATTAAAAAATCAAGACTCTACTATTCTACTAACATGTTAAGTAGAATTAATATATATATATATGTATATATATATGGCCGCTGGCCGCTTGAATTGACGCGCCTATAATGATCAGTCTTCACATTAAAGAGAGTCAAAAATGCGTGACCTTTAATTACAAACAAGCTCGAAATACACATTGACTCTTATTTTGAAATCTCGCCTTACTATTGCAGTTGCAGGAGCTCATTCAAGTTCAGATGAGGAAATAAAATATGCGTTGTTACAACCGTCTAAAACATTTTAGTTCATAAACAATTGCCTGGCATAAATGTGTGTTATTGATTGATTGTGAGCCGTTCTGGAGCGCTGGATTGGGGATGAGCATGTAGAAGTGCAACAGCGTTGTGTTCTCCAGCAGTTAGATCAGCTCAACTCAAATGTGCGCATCTGTTACACGGGACATCAGTTCTGACTGGATCTCTTCCCTAATCGTCCCTCCCTAACATTTTCGTCTCGTTTTTATTTGTTGATGAAAATGACAGTTGATTTTCGTTATAGTTTTTGTTAATCAACACTAGTTTTTATTAGTTTTTATTTAGTTATTGTCTCGTTTTCGTCAGGGAAAAAAGGTCGTTGACGAAAATTATGACGAAATTTATTCGTCAACGAAATTAACACTGATCCAGTAGAGCATTTGAGAGATCAGATACTGATGTTGGACAAGAAGGCCTGGCTTGCAATCTCCATTCCAGTCCATTCCAGGGCTCTGTGCGGGCCAGTCAAAATCTTCCACACCAAACTCATCCAACCATGTCTTTATGGACCTTGCTTTGTGCACTGGGCACAGTCATGCTGGAATAGAAAAGGGCCTTCCCCAAACTCTTCCCACAAAGTTGGAAGCATAGCATTGTGCTTTCCCTTCACTGGAAGCAAGGGGTCTAGCCCAACCCCTGAAAAACAGTGCTATACCCTATCCTCCATCAAATGTTACAGTTGGCACAATGCATTCAGGCAGATATTGTTCTCCTGGCATCCTCCAAACCCAGATTCGTCACTCCACAGAACATGTTTCAACTGCACCAGAGTCCAGTGGCAGCGTGCTTTACACCACTGCATCTGACACTTTCCACTGTACATGGGACGTGAGCCTTGCATGCAGCTGCTCAGCCATGGAATGAACCCATTCAATAAAGGTCCTGCTGCACAGTTTTTGTGCTGATATTAATTTGGAAGTTCAGAACTCTTCAGCTATGGAATCAGCAGAGAGTTGGCAACACACCATGCGCCTCAGCACTCAGTGACCCTGCTTTTGCAACTTTATGTGGTCTTCCGCTTCGGGGCTGAGTTGCTGCTGTTCCTAAACGTTTCCACTTTCCAATTATACCACTTACCGCTGACCGTGGAATATCTAGCAGGGATACAATTTTATAAACTGACTTATTGCTAAGGTGGAATCCTATCACAATACAATGCTTAAATTCACAATGCAGACTGCATGGCTAGGTGCTTGATTTTGTACACCTGTGGCAATGGGTCTGATTGAAATGCTTGAATTCATGAATTAGAAGGTGTGTCCATATAGTGTATTTTCATTGGTGAAATAAAGTAAAATGTAAATCACTTTATAATAACTTCTTGTATAAAACAATTGCTCTGATATTTGGGGAAATAGCAGTCTTTCTCATGTGATATTGCTTAACTATTCTAAATATATTAAAAACAGAATATATTGAAACTCATTCAGGGGCATTTTTGCCTCCATCTCTGATATTTTGTTGGTATTTTTATTATTTTGGTGGCATTTTTGCCCCAAGCCCTCGTTTATTTTCCGATCCCATTTCTAATAATCCAAATTTAATATTTTCTGTTAATTTATCGGCAAAGAAACAACAAAAGCTCATGTTAACCTGCTTCACAAACATAATTACAAAAAAACGATCTCTGTCAAACTCTGAAGTGTTGTCTCAGTCGGGTTGCAGAAACGAGGATGAAATAAATGGTGGATTTAAGTGCAACAGACCAATTTCTTTAAACACAAAGAAACTAAGCACACTGGCAAAAAACACAATGAGTAGAACAACCAAACCATAACCCTAAGCCATAACAGAACCCTGACAGTTGTCTGTCGCACACAACATTTTTCACGCTTGCTCTGTTGACTCTGCTCTGCAGACTCTCTCTTGCTCTGAAAGCATGAAATCCAGCCGATTGTATTGTGCTACTATTCATGAGCCTCGATCAGGTCACTTGCATCGGTGTGCCTAAATATATTTTCACAGTTGCACACAGTAATTTTCAGTGAGACTGAAATGGTTGCAATGTAGAGCCCTGAAATGTGACGTGACATTGAAATGCTACTCTATTAAATAAGCCTTATCTGCATCAGTGCTTCTTAAATGTATACGGCTGAATGTGTATGTTTGTTGTATATGCTCCAGAACCAAAAATGGATCCACCCACCACCCAAAAACCACCCGTGGCTCCAAAACCTGCTCACTTTCAAACTCAAAGTTACTCAGAGGCAGATGGAGAGACTGGAAGCCCACAGAATACTCCAGTGATGATGAAAAAGACTGTGAATGTCCATGCTGCCAGACCAAACTCATCCAGCACATTCCAGCCAGGTAACAACAAACATGCATAAAGCACACCATGGCCCTCATTTATCACAAGTGCGTACACCAAATTTCCAGCGTACACCTGGCGTACACCCAAAACCACGGTGACTTTGAGATTTATCAATATGGACGTTGGCGTACGGCACGCTCAAATCCTACGCCAGCTCAGGAGGTGGTGTACGCACGTTTTGAGTTAGTGCAAACATGCGCAGAAAAACAATTCCTAACACCACAAAACGCACTGACAAAGATATGCTATATTATGACCCACTGTAAAAAACAACAACAACAACAACAACTAAAGCCCTATTCGCACGGGATAAGTATTATCTGGGGACCTCGTGTGATTTAGAAATTAGCTGTGATTTTACTCAAATTTACTGACTTATCTCCCGGATATGATGTAAAGACTTGAAAATGTTTTTTCATTATAGATATAGCTGTATGAAATTATAAACAGTCGTATCGATATCATTTTGATTGTTTTATAGTAATAAAAATTATTTTGTTCAGTTAGAGAACAGACACAATTAAAAACTGAACTGAGCAATAATAACAGTATACGACGGAAGATTCAGTTTCAAAGCTGAATGTAAAAGTGCACATTTAAGCGAGTTGTCATTGTACTGTTCTGTTTTTGTGTTTTTCATTAAGAATAATATTAAAACACACCATTCAAGCAATTTACTCCCAAATTGGTGCTCATTCTAAAGTGAAAGTATAATCCGCGCGGCCGCACGGGAATTCATAACGTAGCTACGCATTATAAGCAGCCTAGCGCCATTCTTTGTGAAAGATAAAGATAGAAATGCGCACAGGACACAAAAACCTTGCAAAAATGATGTACGATCCGCCTAATCCCGGCCAAAACACAGAGATGTCGATTCGCACGGGACTAATGTTATCACAGGACCTCAGTGTTTGGTGAAATATGGTAGGTCATTTGCGGGGGAATTTTTACTTCACATATCACAGACATTCTCTGCAATTATTACAAATCACCTGAGGTCCCCAAATAGGCTACTAATCCCGTGCGAATAGGGATATTATAGTTATTATAAACTTCAGTGTTTATTTTTGTGCAACATGGACTTCAAGGTTTAATTTGTGTGACTTTACCAAAGCATTTGATTTGTAGGCATATGTATCCCTCCAGTTGCGAGCCTGTGCGCTTTACCTGACGTTTCAGGGACTGTGACTGAAAATAATTCAAACTGAAAAAATAATAAAAATGACATTCTTCTTCTTTTAAATAATAATAAAATAAATAATAATAACGACATTCTTCTTCTAAATAACAATAAGCGTCATTAATAATACAAATCTTAATAATAATAAGAATCTTACAAATTGTCATGCAATTATATTAATGTGAATGAATGGTACTCCACATCACATCATCATCATTGTACACCCCAATACATGTGAGGTGATACGAAATTAAATGCTAATTATTTCAAAACACGTGCTGTAAAATAATGAATTGTGATAGGTAATTTCTCATCTAAACAGCTATTTAAACTGGATTTCCACCGTACATCTTTTTGTGGGCGCCTTTAATCCCACTCTTTAAACTCCCAAATAAAACAATTTAGTTTTTTTTCCACTTCCCTGGTGATGGTCTCGATCTCCACGTCAGAGAAGTTTCGCTTCTTTGCCGTCTTCCGAGTGTCCATGGCGTAAAATGAGGGCGTGGGGGAGGCAGAGACTTGAATATATAGGGGCGTGTTATTCTAATGACGATCGTTTTCAGCCGCGGCATTTATCAAGGGCAGGTTTTGCGTACGCCTGGATTTCAGAGGTGCGCACACTTTCATAAATCAGGCGGTGAGAGGAGTGTAAGCATAATCTTACGCCAATATATACGCCCGTTTCTACGCAAGATTGATAAATGAGGGCCCATGTGTGGTTTAAACATGTATTAGCAGGGCTTGACATTAACTTTTTTGCTCACTAGCCAGTCATTGTCCACAATTTTGACAGAAAAACTGCCATATAGATATTTTTTTTATATTATCTCATAATTTGGCAGCAGGTATATTAGACTGCTGTCACTTAAGACCTTGTAGTAAAGTTCATGTGTGTGGGTGAGGAAGAAGACAAAGCGGTCAGCTGGCTGGAACTCGAGACGGTTTATTTCACAGTAACTCAGGTAGATGAACGGACATGTCGGAGATGAACAGTTCTGCTTTGTCTCTATATTTTCGATGGCAAAACAGATAATGTTGTGTCTAAAAAACACCATGTTAACTTAAGTTATTTCTTTTATTAAACTGTTGTATAAGATCAGTATCGCATTTGCACTGGACAGAATGTTTTTTGCTATTCTGGACAGAAAAACAGAACTCATGTGATATTGCTTAGGCATATATCATGATGGCACAGACTACCTACTATAGTATATAGTACACTGGCATTTTAGTTTGAAACGGGGCACAGTTCACATGATAAATTGGTCAAGTGAAAGCTGTCATGCGGACCCGGAGGAGCTGAACTCAGGAGTACCGAATTTGAGACTACATGAAGGAGGTGGTCTGAGTTCGGTTGTGCAACTTAAGCCCCAAACTGTGTGAAAGCAACACGGACTCGGGTGCGCAAGAAAACTAGCCTAACCTGCGCATGCATTTTATCAGATGACGATATATTTAGTTCAATGAAACACATGTAAGGGATGATAATGTTGATGATTTACCTTGGATACGAGCAAGAGTGAGCCTGCAGTGTATTCGCGCATAGCACTGGTGCAATCGCGCTCTGTTGCGGACCACAACAAATAGTGTAAAAACGCCCTGAGACTAAAACGGGCATTTTTGCCCCATATCTTGAATTGTATGGCCATTTTAACTGCATTCTATAGGCTTCATCGCACAGTCCGTTGTTGCTGCATCATACTCTTCATCAATCAACTGTATGATATGTCAGATGACCTAAGTAGGTTTGGGGCGGGGCAAGTGCGTTAAATGCGTTAATAATTTGCATATTTTTAAAAAATATTTAAATGTTTTTTACCATAACGAATTAATCAAATTAATGCATTAAATCGACAGCCCTACTTAAAACATAACTGAATGTGTTTACGTGAATACTTGCCAAGACCGGCATCTTGTCATTATTTTGTGTGTATTTGACTGTTTAAGTGCAATAAGCAGTGAAAAAGAACTCAATAGTACTGAGAGGTGGCTATGTGTGCACAAAATCTGCGGGACTGAGTAAAATCATGCATAATATATGTGCAACCCCACACCGAAATTCAAGCCTTTTAACACCAACAATATTCATCCATAGCAAATGAAACGAGTGAGGGGAGACGGGTTTGTTTGTCAACACGCCATCTGGCTTTATTTCTGTAACTGCATGCTTTGGATGCTGCGATCTCCGTTTTTTGATGTAGTGTCTAATAAATTATCTGTAGTGTTTATATTTTGACTGGCTGCATGAAGATCTAAAAGCATTATTTGATTTTGAGCACAGATAAAAAAAAATGTGAGGCAGTGTTTGATTTTGCCAGAAGGGTCATGCTCTCGGACTGTAGTTTGATTTGGTTTTGTGTTTAAGGTTTTGAGAAAGGGGGGGATGGTTTTGAGAAATGTGTTTTAGCAATTCAGAAAAACTGTAATATGCTTGAAAGAGTCTAAAAGGAATTTTATCCCTACCAGCTGCTCAGGAGACCGAGAGAGGAACCTACCAATCCATTAGCAATGCATCTAATGTGCAGGAAAGAGCTCATCCTGCAGAGAGGGAGGAGCAAAAGTCTGCTGTCATCCCTCGACCCAGCCAGCATCAAGCTGCTCCATCAATGGACGATGAGGAAGAGGCCAACAGCTATGACTCAGATGAAGCAAGTAAGCAGATTTTTACTGACTTCTTCTTCTTCCTTGTCTCTGTCTGGAAGAAAGATATTTGAAAAAATTATGAAACATCCAATCATTGTGAGACTGTTGCTGTCCATTTTCTAATTTTTGCTGGAAAGATGAGGCGTTTATGGGATTTTGTTATAGGAAGTTAACAACAATAATCAGTACTATACAGTTCACCCGTATGATTTATTATATTTTAACATTAATCACTAAAGGTGAATAATTACATTTAGAACTAACGCAGATTGCGTCAATCTGTGTCTAACTTTAATTTAAAATTGTGTTGTTGGCATAAAATTCTGTGGAAGTCACTTGAGAAAATTTGTTTTTTGTTTTGATTTGACATTTCTTTGCTTGAAAGGATTTTTTTTTACTAATACTTCTGTTGGATCTGATTTTCCAAATCTTGTCTTAACACCATTAGATGCCACTGTTGCATTAAACATTAAGTATGCTTCATGGGGAAACTTGTGTCACAGTGGGGACCTAAATTGAGGTCCCCATGAGGAAACAAACTTATAAATCATACAGAATTTGTTTTTTTGAACATGTAAAAATGCAGAAAGTTTTTTGAGATGGGTAGTTTAGGGGTAGGGTTAGTGTAAGGGGATAGAATATACGGTTTGTACAGCATAAAAAACATTACGTCTATGGAGAGTCCCCACAAAAATAGCGAACCAGACGTGTGTGTGTGTGTGTATGTGTGTGTGTCTGTCTGTGTACAGGTTTGGCTATACTTGTGAGGGTCAAATGTCCTCACTTATATAGTGAAATAATATGACAACCATCTAGTGAGGAAATGTTATAGTTAAAAAGGCTTATAAATCAGCCAAAACATGTTTTTATTTAAATCTAGTATTTTATATATTGTGTCATATATCATTGTCCGGATATAAATTTAGTAGAGGTCTATGCAATGTCCCCAATAATATGGTGAAACAAACATGTTTGTGTGTGTATATGTGTGTGTTTGCGCACATTTCAATCAAATGAAATGCAACAGAAACAGGAACAAAATTATTTATGGCATACACTAAATGTAGACAAGTGAGATTTTCCTACTCATGCATTCAAACCTAATGAAATGCTTGTGCCTAATGCAATATATTTTGTTTGTTTCAGCAACTCTGGGAGCACTGGAGTTCACTTTACTATATGACCAAGGGAACAGCAGCCTCCAATGCAACATTATTAAAGCAAAGGTATCTTCAGTCTTCACATTATAATATTAAAAGTCAAAGTCTTGCACAAAAATTCATGTCTATTGTTTTTGTGGGCTAATTATGTTGTAATATTATTGTGATTGTGTAGTTATCATCATGCAACAGTAATTCCAGACCTTGAATCTGATTGCCTGAGCAGTATTGTGCTTGTATTTAGCCTTGTACTGGGGTTTTCTCTGTTTTTTTTTTAACTTCTGTATTTGCAAGTCTAAACATTATAGGCCAGAATGACAATCATGGTCAAAATTTGAAATGTTATATCAGGAATATTGAACTGTGCTTGATTATGCATTTGGTTTTAAGCTATTTTAATATTTTTTTGTAGGGTTTAAAGCCAATGGATTCAAATGGACTGGCAGATCCATATATTAAGCTTCATCTACTACCAGGTGCAAGTAAGGTGAGATAGTGGGCTTTTTAATATGATGCCTGCAATAGGCATTCTCAAATATTAATAATTTTGAATCATGTCTGTATTGTTTATTAAAGTAATAGTTCAGTACTTATATTACATAATGGGTCTGGTATTCATTATTAAAATTATATTGAAAACATTCTAATACTATAGAGGCCAGTCTCACAAATCAGGTTTAAGTCGCTACCCGGTTAAGTTTGATTGTAGTTTGACCAGTCGTTTTTTTGTTAAAAATGTTATTATTGCTAGACTATTATTGTGTTAATTTTCAAGTTACATGTTAAGTCTACAAACCTATAAGGCATTAACCATTACGAATCATATTTTGACAATAATATTAAACTTAATATCTAAATTAATATAAATATGAAGAAGAATAAAAAATAACTTTATTTTGATAGTCCACATTCAACATTCTATTAACTATAAGTATCTTTGCAACTATATGTCAACTATCCGTCGTTAGAGTATAAGTAGCCTGTTATTAGTAGACTGTCTGTGTAATATCTGCTATTTTGATGCTCCCCCAACAAGTCAAGTCAACTTTATTTATATAGCGCTTTTAACAATGCAGATTGTTTCAAAGCAGCTTTACAGTGTTAAACAGGAAAATAATGCAACAGAATTTTATTCAGCCGTATAGCCATTCTGGAGAAAATGGTGATGTCATCAGTTCATTTCAATTGTCATACAGTGGCAGTGTGGGCTTTAGATCAGTAATTAGATCAGTAATTTAGTTTATATGGTTAATTTAGTTTAATAATTAGATTCATTTCGATGTTTAGTTGAAAAATTTAGAAATATTTAGTGTTCCCAACTGAGCAAGCCAAGCCAGAGGCAACAGCGGCAAGGAAACCAAAACCCCATTAGGTGACCTAATGGAGAAAAATAAACCTTGGGAGAAACCAGGCTCAGTCGGGGTGCCAGTTCTCTTCTGGCCAATTAACAAACAGCGTATTATTAATTTTATTATTATTATTATTATTATTATTCTGGCAACTTTACAGGTCAGAGGTCAGAATAGATCTGAATATTCGAAGGACTGGAGGCAACACGCTAGAGACGGGTTTATTGAGGATGATGTTGATTAAATAATTATTAAAGTGCAATATTCAAATGATCAGAGGCAACACGCTGGAGACGGGTTTATTGCGGATGACATATCGATTTAAGTATTATTAAATTGTAATATTCGAACAATCGGAGTCATCACGCTGGAGACGGGTTTATTGAGGATGTCATGTCGATGAGGCAGTTTTAGGGGGAGTCTAATCACCATCATCATTAATGTGTATGCCAACAGACATTCTACTGACTGTAACTTTAAGAGTACTGTACATGTTAACGTCTACTAACCCTAACCCTAATCTAACAGTCTACTAATACACTAATGACTTATTTGACATGTAGTTGCAAATTAATGTTAGTTGACATGTGACTGGAGCAATCAAGCGCTTGTGCTTGCGGTTGTCAGATTTCAACAATTTAAATCCCCCAATCAGAGCTTTTCTGTTCAATGAACACATCTATCCGGTGTTTTACTTAAACTTTGCAATCTGGCAACCGTGTGCACGCTCGCTCTCTCTCTCGCGCGTGTGTATGATCTGAAAACACCAATAATAAACAAGTAAGCTGCATTTCAGCAATCTACATTTGAGATTTTCTGCTTAGTGTCATTCAGGTGGTCTGTGTTCTGTCACGACTCACAAGAAGCTTGTGCTGTTTGTGTGACTAAATCTGCCATCAAACCTTCTCAGTGATGAACTGTAATAAATCCAAGCATGGATCTCTCGACTATTTGCGATGATGTTTACTGAACTGCACTTGTGTGAACTACTGAATCGGAGCAGAGCTCAACATTATTATTCATGACCCTTCCAAATAAAGTAATAACAGCCCATTTCATTTTAGGGACAAATCCTAAGGTTGTAAATGGACATGTAAAACCATATCTGGAGTATTTTTGCCCTTACCTAAGCCACATACCTCTACTGTATTTAGATATCAGAGAACAATTAAAAATATTGTATCAATGCATTCTATGGCTCCTTTAAGTGGACTATCATAATAAAGTGTAACCTAAATAGGCTTTACAGCCATGGACAAAAGTATTGGCAGTGACATAAATGTTGTGTTTTGAAAAGTTCGCTGCTTCAGTTGTTTTGGTGTTGATTCACATTGTTTGTGAACCAAATACATTTTTAAATAATTGCAAAAAGCTTTATTGGCCAAAATAAATTAACTCAATTAACCCAGATTTCACTGTTTTTGGCCTTGGCACAAAATGATCAGCTAACACCATGTCACTAATCATACCATCAGCACATGGGGAAGTGTGAACGAGTAGTCAGTTGAAATCACTCTAACATTCTGCTATAAAAGGAAGGATGAAGTGCTTCCAATCATTGTGTTCTTCTGTTAGCAATGGTTACTTCCAAAGAAAGACATGCAGCCGTCATCGCATTGCATCAAAATGACCTCACATGCAAGGAAATTGCTACAAAAAATATTGCACCTGAAAGAACCATTTACCGAATCATTAAAAACTTCAATGAGAGAGGTTAACCGGCAGTGAAGAAGGCTTCAGGACGTCCCAGAGTGTCCAGCAAGCACCAGGACTGTCTCCTCCTTAGGATTCAGCAGCAGCTACAGAATTGTGTCCCTACCAATGCATAGCTTGCTCGGTATTGGCAGCAGGTGGTTTTGAGTCCATCTGTACGCACAGTGAGGCCAAGACTTTTGGACAACGGCCTGGATTCAAGAACGCCAGCAAAGAAGCCACTTCTCTCCAAGACATCAAAACATCAAGAACAGACTGAAATTCTGCAGGAAGTACAGGGATTGGACAGGAGAAGACTGGTGCAACGTTATTGTCTCTGTCCAGAGAAGAAAAGGTGAACACTTACATGAGTCCTGTGTTGTGCCAACAGTGAAGCATCTTAAGACTATCCATGTGTGGGGTTTCTTTTCGTCCAAGGGAGTGGGCTCTCTCAAAATTCTGCCAGGAATAAAGAATGGTATCATACGGAGCCTTCTCCCAATGATCCAGGAGGTATCTGGTGATGATCCCTGCATTTTCCAGCAGGATGGTGTACCATGTCACAAGACAAGAGTGATAATGAAGTGGCTCAGAGACATTTCAATTTTGGATATGTGGCCAGGCAACTCCCCGTATCTCAACCCCATAGAGAACCTGTGGTCAATGCTCCAGTATCCTAGAGCGAATCGCAGAGGTTATGAAGAAGAAGGGTCAACACTGTATTGACTCTTTGCTGTTTTTTACGAGTGCCGCCACTCGTACACCCCCTCACAAAGGGTCGTCGGGTGCGCGGCGCTCGCAGGCGCGGCCTTCTAAGCCCAGGGCTGATCTGAGGACAGTCATTGTGGCGAGGAAGGCTGCGTCTAAGAAGTCCTGACGCCTCTGGGCCCAGGACAGTGAGGGTGATCCCCCTCCCCTCCCCCCGCGGGTCATCCGAGGATGGGAAATTATGCCGTTGAGTCAGTTGTTCCCTGCCGGTTCGCCGCTTGAAGGCGCTGCACTCGTGGTGCAGAGTACATCAGAGGCCAGCCTCGAGAGGCTGGTACCCTTAGTAGATTTTGTGTCAGAGAGGGAGAATCTGCCTCACATATCTTGTTGGGTCCTGTGATGTATAAATTTGGTGTACGCCATTCAGTTCAGATGCCGTCCCCCCAGCTTCAACGGGGTCCTCTCCACTGTGGTGGACTCTGAGCAGGCTCTGGTGAAGACTCAGGAAGTACAGACTCTGCTGCAGAAGGGGGCTATAGAGAGGGCCCCCCCCCAGACAGGGAGTCAGGCTTCTACAGCCGGTACTTCATAGTGCCAAAGAAGGATGGAGGGCTGCGCCCCATCTTGGATCTTCGCGTCCTGAGCCGAGCCGTGGAAGAGCTCAAGTTCAGGATGCTAACACTCAAACAGATCAGGTCCGATGACTGGTTTGTCACGATAGATCTCAAAGATGCATATTTTCATATCTCCATCCTTCCGCAGCACAGGAAGTACCTGAGGTTCGCTTTCAGGGAAGAAGCATACCAATATCGGGTGCTTCCTTTTGGTCTAGCTCTTTCACCCCGCACGTTCACGAAGTGTGTGGATGCTGCTCTGGTCCCCTTGCATATGCAGGGAATCGCCATATTCAATTACATCGATGACTGGCTGATACTAGCACAGCCAGCACGTCTCGCGGTTCAGCATCGAGATGTTGTTCTCGCGCATATGAGGAGGTTGGGGCTGAGGCTCAACTCCAAGAAGAGTGTCCTTTCTCCTGTGCAAAAGATCACTTATCTCGGTGTGAGTTGGGATTCGGTCTCTATGCAGGCCCGTCTGTCAGAGCCTCGCATAGGGTCAATCCTCTCAGCCATGAAAGGGGTGAAGCTAGACCAGCTGCTCACTGTAAAACAGTTCCAAAGACTGTTAGGTCTGATGGCATCCGCATCCAACGAGATTGCTTCGGGCCTGCAGTTCATGAGACTGTTACAGTGGTGGCTCAAGACCAGGGGCTTTTCCCCGAGGGGAAACCCCTTTCGCATAATCAAGGCAACGCGGCGGTGTCTCCACACCTTGGTTATGTGGAAGGACCCTTGGTTCCTGACCCAAGGCCCGTCCCTGGGGGCACCATGTCAGCCAATGTCTCTGACCATGGATGCCTCCCTGACGGGCTGGGGGGCGACCATGAGTGGTCGTTTGGCCCAGGGTCTGTGGCAGGAACATCAGTGTTCGTGGCACTTAAATTGCCTGGAAATGTTGGCGGTGTTTCAGGCCCTGAAACACTTCCTGCCACATCTCAGGGGCCATCATGTGCTTGTATGCACCGACAGCACATCGGTGTCTCCTACATCAACCATCAAGGGGGTTTAAGGTCCCGTCGCTTATACAAGTTGGCGCGCCTTATCCTCCTCTGGGCTCAGGGAAAATTGCTGTCAGTCAGGGCGATGTACATCCCAGGGAGCCAGAATGTAGAAGCAGACATCCTGTCGAGGCAGGGGCCGAGGCCCGGGGAGTGGAGACTCCACACCGAGGCGGTGGAGCTCCTTTGGGAGAAGTTCAGCAGGGCCCAAGTGGAACTATTCACCACTCACAAGAATGCGCATTGTCGTCTGTGGTTCTCCCTGTCGCCTCCAGCTCCTCTCGGACTGGACACAATGGTACAGGAGTGGCCGAGGCTGCCCCTGTACGCTTTTCCCCCGATTGCTTCCGGGAGTTCTAGAGAGAGTGCGTAGGGACGGGGTCCGTCTTCTGCTAGTAGCCCCGTTCTGGCCGGGCCGGGTATGGTTTTCGGACCTGGTGTCTCTCCTTGATCAAGGGAATCAAGGAATCAAGGAATTTTTATTGCCAAGTACATTTTTACACATACACGGAATTTGTTTTGGTGTTGTGCGAGTCACACCGAGTCGCCATTCTGCGGCGCCTCCTTTCGTTGGACAGAAAATACAGCATAACATGAGGAGAGGTGGGGAGGGGTGAGGAGATGATAAAAAAAGCAACCCCCAGACTGTGCTCCTACGGGAGCACAGTTTGAGAACAGTAAAAAAACATCTCAGCAACATGAGCACACATTACAACATGAAACAAGACTTGCAACAGGGGAGAGGAGTGGGGGGTTGAGGTGTCCCAGCACAGCCAGGCGTCCCGGTCCTGCAGCCATTTCAGGCGCTGGTCACAGACCCGCTTGTCAGACTGGGGGTACAAAGCGGCGAAGGCGAGAGAAGGGTGTGTGCATAAATGTGTGTGTGTCTGTAAAGTTCATGTGCATGTTTGTGTAGGCCTGGGAAGACATGCCTGGCACCGTAATCTCGGTGCTCCAGTCCGCAAGTTGCTATGGAGACAACCTTGATCAGATCCCAGTCCGAGTCAGCAGGTGGTTGGGGGATGAATGCAAGAGCGTCTTCCTGCAGTGCTCTCAGGGGGAGTTGTTGTCACAACAGCGGCCTTGGCCAAGGCCGTGCTGGTTGAGGGAGCCGAAAGCAGATAAGATTGGAATTGTTTGGTCTGGGAGCGAGAAGCCACAATTTATGGCTCTCTTAGTTCGTTCTGGTCTCTGAAACGATCTTTTTGCAAAGCAGTGAGCTTTTCCGTGATGATATCCATTTTGCGTTGCAACTCCATAATGTTATCCATGTTGCGGTTGGTAGTCCCAGTTTGAGAGATGACCGCTCTGCCCACTGCTTCAATCATGACGGGCAGCCTTGTGGAGCTTTGAATAGCTGTCACCGCTTCCTGAATTCTTCGATAGCCCAGGGCAATGCCTGATCCAATCAGCAGAAACCCTGTTACCATGAATCCGAATAGGTAGATGTCTTCAATGTCCTCTACGGAAAGTGCCGCCAGACACACAACATGCCACCTCTCCCACGCGTCCATCGTGTAGCCAGCAGCAAACGTTCCGGCAGGGCAGTTAGGTTCCCCCGAACCCAAGCTTCTCGTCGAGAAGATGGTGTCAATTGCGTTGAGAGACCAGCTGATCAAATCCATAATTTGTAGTTCGAGAGCAGTGCGTGGAGAGTCTCTCAAGTTTAAGACAGTAGACTAGACGAGATGAGACAAGAGAAGCAAGCAGGAGAGGAGGGAGGAGGGAGACGAGACGGAGAGAAGAGAGAATGCGACCGCCTTCGCTGAGAGCCAGAGGGGAAGTGGCTCTCCCCTGAGGATTCTGATCAGAAGGGACCTTCTCGGGACTTGGCCTCTGAGGGGCCCAGCTCAAAAGCTCCGGTCTCTCAACCGAGGTTGTTGAGACCATTCTACACTCCAGAGCTCCCTCTACGAGGAAACTTTACTATCTAAAGTGGAGACTCTTCACCTTATGGTGTCGAGATCGCCTGCGGCATCCAGTTAACTGTCCTGCGAACGTGGTGCTGGAGTTCCTGCAGGAGTGATTCTCTGCTGGGTTAGCCCCCTCCACACTAAAGGTGTACATGGCGGCCATAGCAGCTTACCACACTCCTTTGAGTGGAGTTTCTTTAGGGCGACACCCGCTAGTAACCCGTTTCCTCTGTGGAACCTTGAGGCTGAGACCTGTGACGCGCACCAGGATGCCGGCCTGGGACTTATCCATTGTCTTTCAAGGCCTTTCCGAGGCTCCCTTCGAGCCGCTTGAGGAAGTCTCTGAGAAGTTTCTCACTCTAAAAACAATATTTCTTCTTGCTATATCTTCCCTTAAGAGAATAGGGGACTTGCAAGCCCTCTCTGTTGCACCCTCGTGCTTGGAGTTTGCACCGGGTATGGCTAAGGCCTTTCTCTCTCCGAGGCCCGGGTATATTCCCAAGGTCCTCACTAATACTGTGAGACCTATTGTGCTCCAGGCTTTTTGTCCTCCTCCTTTTACGACGTCAGACCTGCTTTGTCTGCCTGCTTTGAAAATTAAATCTGCTTTGTCCCGTTCGCGCACTAGACGCCTATGTCCACAGAGCTGCCCTGTGGAGGAAAACTGATCAGTTGTTTGTTTGTTAAAGACCGCCCTCGAGAGGGGGTCCAGTCTCAAAGCAGAGAATGAGCAAGTGGTTGGTCGAGGCCATCTCACTTGCTTATGTGGCAGCCGGACAGCCCTCCCCTTTAGCTGTTCGGTCCCACTCCACTAGGAGTATGGCTGCCTCTCAGGCTCTTTTAGCAGGGGCCTCCCTGCAAGATGTTTGTGATGCGGCGGGGTGATCCTCGCCTCATACTTTCATCAGGTTCTACGAACTGGATGTAAACGCTACTCCGGGGTCTCGGGTGCTCGCCTCTTAGCTCATGCCACAGACGGGCATCCAGACTCGCATGGGGACGTGGGTATTCTCGTTCCTAAAACAGTGACGCAGCGTGAGTTCCCTTGAAAGGGAACGTCTCTGTTACGACTGTATAGGGAAAAGGGAACGAGACGCTGCGTCACCCTACCATACTCCTCTCATGCCCACAAGCGCCTTGTTTCAGGCCTTCTTCAGAAGCTAATGGCGTGTGTTTGCTGGTGTGCTTTATAGTTTCCAGGTCTATGACATCACCCACCTATGACGTTCCGTCTCTCTATTGGACATATGACATACGTGCTTCACGACGCAATCACACAGAGGCGTTCCCAAAGCGGTGACGCAGCGTCTCGTTCCCTATTCAGGGAACTAAGGTTACAGTCGTAACCGAGACGGTCTAAATACACAATTAAGGAGGCACTTTTTTATTTTTTGGTTATAAATCTTGCACCCGGCAGACAGCAATCCACTAGATGGCAGCAAATACTGGAACAAATAATTGTGTCTGTATCATGTATGCAGGATTTATTCTAATGGATCTGAAGGGAGGAATATTACCTTTTTTTAAATATAATTTCCGTGTACTCAAATCTCTCCAATATACAAGTCTCCCCATATACAGTGGTATAAATGCAATATCCAAGTGTCACAAAATAATATTTTCCAGTGTTTGCTGACATATGCTGGAAACAGCCAAAACTGTCTGTAGGGTGTTAGAGCACACAGAGCCTGAGATATACACTACAGATATACAGATATACTGAAATTATAAACAAAAATTTTAAAATTTATAAATTTAAATACAGCATATACTTAAATATGTATTACCTTTTGCAGTGTTTTATGTAACTTCAAAGGGTTTCCTGTAAAATGATGCCAAATTGTGTATTTAGACCACTTTATATGTGTACAGGAAGCTTTTCAATTTGGGTAGGCCAAATCCAGGCGGAAATGGTCCCAGAGTCATTTAGTGTAAATAAGTTACTTTGTGTAAAACAAATGCCAAAGTGATGCATATCTCCAGAAATAAGCTCCTCCACAGACATTTAAAATGTAAAGTATATACTTGATGACATCATTCCTTTTTAAGCATTTAAAATGGCTGAGCTTATATGTTTTCTCTTAAGCTCTTTGTGGATGTTCTTTGTAGTCCGTATTCTAAACTAAACAAATTCACTTGCATTGAAACTAGCATAAATTTCTATCTTTAGCAGAGAAATGACTCTGCATGTTTCACATAATTGGCTGTTCGCTGTAAACGTCACATTCATGTGCACATGCTACTGAGTAACTTTATTGCATGTACAGTAGCGTTTTGAGATCACTGATCCTGTTCAGTTTTGTCAACTCAAAACCAACTAGCTTCATGAAAAAAGGCCTCAATTATGCAAATTCAAGCAAGTTATATTTCAAGTTATAATTATTCAAGCACTGATGGTTAAACAGAGCATCTTTGTTGTCAATGCAGTCAAATAAATTACGTACCAAGACCCTACGCAACACTCGCAACCCAAACTGGAATGAGACACTGGTGTACCACGGGTTGACAGATGAGGATATGCAGCGCAAGACCCTCAGGTTTAAGTCTACTTTTGTACAATCACACACAGTGCTATAGTACATTTGCCATAGTTCTTTCATTTCTTATGTTAGTCACACTCAAAATAAATCGGCATGTTTTCTAAATGAGTGGATGATGTGGAAAGATTTAGCTCAAATAGTAAATAGTAATTTTTCATATTTCGATCTAGCTTTCATTTTTTCTTCAGTTTTTGTCATTTTAATACTTCAGCTTAATCTTATTTATTTTAGTTAGCTGCCACTTTTTGTGTTTTTTAAGTTTACATTTTTCATCTAATATTATTTTATTTTAACTATATTTCAACTGCTGAAAATGATAGTTTAGTTTTTTAATAGTTTTAGTTACAGCCAGTTAATTAGCTTATCATAGACTAAAATGTAACCATTCTTGTGTTAAAAATTTGATAAATTTTTTATGTATTGGACATCCAGTAATCACAGATGAATGTTTAACTATTTAAAGGATTTTACTTATGTCTGTGCAGAATATCTGTCTGTGACGAAGACAAGTTTGGCCACAATGAGTTTATCGGAGAAACCAGAGTTGCACTGAAAAAACTCAAGTTCAATCAGAAGAAAAACTTTAATGTGTGTCTAGAGAGAGTTGTCCAAGTGAGTGCTTTATGCTGCATACTCATATACACCACACAGACATGCTTATTATTGACAACCATTGATGAATTAGCTGAATATATATTCATTTTAAATACATAATGAAAAATGTTTCTCCTCTCTTTGCATAGACAAAAAGAACATCAACTGCAGGTGGTGCACGAGGAATCACCCTCTATGAGGATGAGGTAAATATTTATACTCATATTTATAGAGGTATACTAAATTACTGAAAACACCTAACAATGTATTTACATTAAGATTAAGGTCACATTCAGCTTACAGAATGGCACCTGTCTGCAATATATGCATTATAATTTGTGTTATATTATTACTATACAGGCTAATTATATAAAGAAGTACACTTCAACATCTTTTTAAAAGAGGAACTTGTAATAATATAATACAAATAATATACTTTATAACAATATATTTAATTGCAAACTGAAAGTAAGGACACTTAATTGCACGTTTGTTGCAATTAAATAAAAATATATTATTGTGTCAAATTATATTAAATGCAATTTGCTGAAATTTAGAGTGCTTTTTGACCCAATTATGATAGACTTAAGTACATCTTTATATATGTAATTTCATAATTATTAGTATTATCTTTGAAATATGGCTAAAGTTACTGCTGAATGTACTGACAAGCATTTATAGTTTGGTAAAATACACCTTAATTGCATTTTTATTTAAACATATGTTTGTAATTATGAATTTGCAATTTTGTACATTTAAAATCTATTAATTGTTTTAATGTAATATGTAATAGTATTCTAGAGTTAGAATTACGATAAAGTACTTTAAATGTGCCTTAGTATGTTAGTCAACAAATCAAAATAAGTGCACTTCTTTAGAGCACGACAAAATATTATTAAAAAATATTTAAAATTTACAGTGTACCTTTTAAAAGTGGACTTATGTTTGGCAACATTTGCAAGCACAGCTTTTTAAAAACTTAAAAATTTAAAGTACATCACAAGTAGGCTACACATTCAATACAATTAAGTGCAGTTCTTTTTCTCAAGGGTATCATTAACAGAGGTTTGCAGATTAGACCAGATGACACACAAACCCAACCCCAGGCTTTTTACACTGGAGCTTTTTATGTACCGATTCCATTATTTTGTGGATCCTGTGTATTTTACTTCATTGTTATATGTATCAATTGCAAATATCAGCAGTAGCAGAATTAATTAACACCCATGTGCATCCATAGGATGAGGTGTTTCTACAATAAGTACATTTGCAATAAACACTCCTGTCCTATCATTATCATCCACACTACTATTTTTGTACCTGTGTAGACTGGGAAGGATGGCACTGAGCTGGAAGAGAGAGGACGTATCCTGATATCCCTCATGTACAACACCCAGCTGGGTCGTCTCATTGTAGGTGTTATACGTTGTGTTCACTTAGCAGCAATGGATGCAAATGGATACTCTGATCCCTTTGTCAAAATGTGAGTGTCTCTCTCTTTCTCTCTCTACTCAATGTTTATATACATGATACAGTATTTATTATGCTTAGGAAACACTCATATAAGTTAAGGCATTAAACAATATTAACATTTATAATTCCTAATGCACAGTATAATTAGTGACTGTACAGTTACTAAGCATTGTATATTTCTCATAGAATTAGATTTTTGTTAACAAAACATTTACACAAGACTATAAAATTTTTTACCAAATTCTTGAAAATGTGCATATTTCTATGAATAGATGTCTGAAACCTGATATGGGGAAGAAAGCAAAAAACAAGACGCAGACCAAGAAGAAGACACTCAACCCAGAGTTTAATGAGGTATGTTGTCCACTTGTAATGCTGACACATATTTGTTTATTAATTAATCAAATAGCTGTTTATTTCTAGGTGTGTACACTGCATCAGAGTACAGTGATCCAGAGAAATGCAGACACAAATACAAAAGTTGACCAGGTTATTCATATCCAACTACTAATTATTTAAGTTCGAGAGCAGGAGCCCGTTCACTGTACCTTAATACATCTGAGATTATGACATATGCCAATATCTTCTAATTGTGATCATTAATCTCTGGCTAATTTGGGTCTTCAAGCGCATTTGCAGTTTTGATTAAATCTCTGGATTACGTTTGTATAAAATATTGTACATTCTTGTGTTAAAATTCAATGTTCAATATATTCAAACATTTCAAAATAAAAACAACACAGGGTTAGCCTGGTTCCGCCCTTCTACGTACTTCTGCTCAATTTTCATTTTCCTTCAGTACTCCGTCTGGGACTGCGGTATATTCTTAGGTTTTCTCCGAGCAAAATTTTACTGGTCCAATCAGCGAACAGAGGGAGTGGGCTGAGAACAATGACATTGATGTTGTGCGCTAGTTTGAGTTGTAGTTCAGTAATGGCAGCGGAGAAAGATGCGAGCAAAGCCATTAATTCCGTTGTGGCATCACTGCCGAATATCCAGAAGTTAAAGCCGGAGCAAGAACAATCTTTGCTGAGTTCCGTTGGTGGCCATGATGTTGTGGCCCTCCTCCCCACGGGGTTTGATTTTCCAGCTCGCTCCGTTAGTGGTGAAGGAGGGGTCGGAATGTATTGTCATCATTTACAGGGGCTAGTCAGTGATTTTATTGCTGTCCGAATCCAATCTCTGAGTTTTCAAGAATATATCACTTCAAAATTCACAGTTTATATCCTTTTTGGCCCCTGCAGAGCACCGTACGGTTGCACTGTAATTTGGATACATTTCTAGACTTGTATTTCTTTAAATGCTGGCAAGTACAAGAGCAATACATTTCATCACCGCTCAAAAAATAAAAAGAAGAAAAGCACGTAAACATTTGAATTGGGCCATTATTTACGGCAGCATTTATTCTTATCATACCAAGCATATGACATTTTATTTACAGCATACAATCATGTTACGCACCAAGTGAGCAGCGCGTTCCAGATCATTAAACTCTCCCCTCCACTGTGAATAAATCACAATCCGAATGCACAAGTTTTAGGTTTTATCACTGAGGTTGCGTGCACAATCTGCAAAAAGTTATTTTTACGGACTTCCAGGTGGGAACAGAGGCGAACGGCGCATGACATACGTGACGACCAAACGTTAGCGATTAGTTATGGCAGATCCAGAGTGGCTCTGGGCAGATCCATTAGTTTTAAACTTCAACAGAGTAACCCACCTTCAAGGAAGTAAACACTTGTCAATGGAGAGTGGTCAGACTCTCTGTACAAATGAAATGTACGAGAGTCTGGTAAGACCAGGCTAACACAGGGGTACTTAAATATTTTATGTCATCATGATGTATTTATGATTTTTCTCATTTTGGCTATTTTAACCCTTTTCTATCTTTAAATGAAAGGCTTTGCGTGCAAAATGTTAATTACATATAGTTTTCTTTTCTTTTCTTCAGAATTAACTAAATGCATTTTGTCAGGAAAATAAGTATTTATAGACAAATTTCAGCACTTCATAGCAAAATTATTATTAATTGTGATTAAAAATCGTGTAAATAATCATGATTAAATATTTTAATCTACTGACTGCACTAGTATTTAAGCATGTTCACGTTAAACATGGTGACCCTATTTGAAATTGCTCTTTCATTCAAAAAAAGAGGATAAATATGAATTAAAATGACTAATTACTAAAATTACTAATATTAATATTTACTTAATATTTTAGGTTAATATTAGTTAATATTTTATGTCAAAGGGTTTCAGCTGACAAAAAATGTTTTTTGGAATCACTGACTTTGAAAAACGTCTCGGTTACGTATGTAACCCTCGTTCCCTGAAGGAGGGAACGGAGATGTACGTCGGAACTGACCGACGAATTGGGATCTATTTTCAGAGACCAATCTACTTTGAGTGTATAGAAACAAGCTAATAAATATTGGCATGAGGTTCACGCACCACCCCGCAGCGTGGGTATAAAACACGGAAGTGAACAACGCATACCACTTTTACAACTGAGGAGCCGAGATGTGACTCGGTGTAACGTTAGGAAACGTAAAACAAAGTCGGATTCAATTGCAAGTAAAAAAGTATTTATTGAAAGTGAAGAGTAGAGTCTGGACACAGCGAAGATTCTCCAGGGATCAGACACTTGACAGCACAGGGACTCTGTGGACAGCTTCGACCTCCCGTGAGGTGATGTGGTGAAGACGGTGGTGGTGAAAATCAACAGGAACCGGTGAAACACGAAGATCAGGAAGCACGGAGAACAACGGGTAGAGGAACAGGAGGGCAGGCAGGAAACACACGGGAAACATCCAACAACGCTCTGACAAATGACATGACAAACAGAGAGACAATAAATAGGGTGTGCTGATCAATTGCAGCTGGATCGCTGATTATCGCAGCAGGTGTACTCAATCGTCAGCACACCCAATCATACACACCCACACTCATTCAATCATACACACACACACACATTCAACTATGCACCCACGTGAAACGTACGAGAGTGAGATAGTGAATTTATGAACTGTGACAGTACCCCCCCCCCTAGGAGCGCCTCCTGGCGCTCCCAGAAGAACTTACCTGTTGCTTGTAATCGTCAATAAGGGAGTGATCCAGAATGTCCCTAGCAGGAACCCAACTTCTCTCCTCCGGACCGTAACCCTCCCAGTCCACCAGGTACTGGAATCCGCGTCCCCTCCGTCTCGAGTCCAGAATACGATTAACCGAATACGTAGGTTCCCCATCTACGAGACGCGGCGGTGGGGGAACCGGGACAGGCGGATTAAGGTGGGAATGAAACACAGGCTTTAATTTGTATACGTGAAAGGCGGGGTGAATTCTCCTGTACGCCGGAGGAAGTTTGAGGCGGACTGTCACCGGACTAATGATCTTGGTGACAGTAAATGGGCCAATAAATTTGGGAGCAAGCTTATTAGATACGGAGCGGAGCGGAATATTCTTGGTAGAAAGCCACAATTTTTAGACCCACGGCGTATACGGGAGGCTTAGACCGGTGGCGATCGGCTTTAGCCTTGGTGCGTGCCCCTACTTGGAGCAGAGTCTCACGGGCTCTGGTCCATGTGCGGTGACACCTCTGGACGAAGGCGTGGGCGGAGGGGACCGCAACTTCGGAATCCAGACTCGGAAAAATAGGTGGCTGGCACCCTATACTACACTGGAACGGAGAGAGGCCCGTAGATGACACTGGTAGTGAATTATGAGCGTACTCAACCATAGAAAGCTGTTGGCTCCAGGAAGAAGGATTCTTGGATACCAAACATCGTAACACTCTCTCCAAATCTTGGTTGGCACATTCGGTCTGACCATTACTCTGGGGGTGATATCCCGAAGACAAACTAACTGTAGCCCCTAGTAATTTACAGAATTCTCGCCAAAATTGACACAAACTGGGAACCCCTGTCCGAAACTACGTCCATCGGGAGGCCATGTAACCGAAAGACGTGGTCAACGACAGACACCGCTGTCTCCTTGGCTGAGGGTAATTTGGGCAAGGGAATAAAGTGTGCTGCCTTCGAGAATCGGTCCACTACGGTTAAAACAACCGTCATGCCATTAGAGGGCGGGAGGGCGGTGACAAAATCTAGCGCGATGTGGGACCAAGGTCTCGAAGGCACCGGCAGCGGATGGAGTAACCCATTAGGAGATCGGTTAGACGTCTTACCAATAGCACAAACCGAACATGCCAATACAAAACTGCGGACGTCACGAGCCATTAATGGCCACCAGAATCATTGCTTTATCAAACCGCTAGTCCGGTTTACTCCTGTATGACAAGCAATGTTGGAGCAGTGACCCCACCGAATAACCGGTACAAACGATCGACTCGGTGGACCACCGGGCGGAGGCGTTACCCCTTCTAAGGCCGATCTGACCTTCGATTCGACCTCCCATGTGAGTGTGGAGATCACTAGTCTCTCAGGCAAAATACACTCGGGAGTAATCGGGCGTTCGGATGGATCAAATACGAGATAAAGAATCGGGTTTGATGTTTTTGGACCCGGGGCGGTACGAGAGTAAAAAGTCAAAACGTCCGAAAAAAAGAGCCCACCGAGCCTGCCTGGAATTGAGTCTTTTCGCAGTTCTAATATACTCCAAGTTCTTATGATCAGTCCAAACGATAAAAGGTAGCCCCGATCCTTCTAACCAATGACGCCACTCCTCCAACGCTAACTTGACGGCCAGCAACTCCCTATTACCAATGTCATAATTACATTCGGCAGGGGATAAACGGTGGGACAAAAACGCGCAAGGGTGCATCTTGTCATCTGAGAGAGAGCGTTGCGATAGAACTGCACCTACCCCCACCTCTGATGCATCGACCTCCACCACGAACTGACGTGATGGATCAGGGGCGATGAGGATCGGAGCCGAAACAAAGCGGCCTTTCAGTTTGGTAAATACAGCCTCCGCTGTATCGGACCACCTGAACGTAGTTCTGGGGGAGGTCAAGGCAGTCAGAGGTGCGGCTAGTTGGCTGAAGTTGCGAATGAAACGCCGATAGAAGTTGGCGAACCCCAGAAACCTCTGCAGGGCCTTGCGGGAATCTGGGCTTGGCCACTCTACCACAGCCTTAACCTTGTCAGGGTCCATACGCATTCCCTCAGACGAGACGATGTATCCTAGGAAAGGAACAGACTGTGCATGAAAAGCGCATTTCTCCGCCTTGACAAAAAGCCCATACTCTCGCTACCTCTGAAGTACTCGCCTGACGTGCTGAACGTGTTCCTGGAGAGATGAAGAAAAAATCAATATGTCGTCCAGGTAGACATATATGAACTGGTCGACCATATCTCTCAGCACGTCATTGACGAGTGCCTGGAAGACCGCTGGGGAGTTGGATAGCCCGAACGGCATCACCAAATATTCAAAGTGCCCCCTGGGGGTATTAAAAGCGGTCTTCCATTCATCCCCCTTCCTGATGCGAACCAAATGATAAGCGTTACGTAAGTCCAGTTTTGTGAAATCAGATGCTCCCTGCAACCTCTCAAAGGCTGAAGACATCAGCGGCAAAGGATAAGTATTTTTTACCGTGATGTTATTCAGCCCTCGGTAATCAATGCAAGGTCGCAGCGAACCATCCTTCTTTCCCACAAAAAGAACCCCGCCCCCGCTGGAGAAGAGGAAGGGCGGATGAATCCGGAGGCTAGAGAATCAGAAATGTATTTCTCCATGGCCTCCCTCTCTGGAATAGAAAGAGAGTAAAGCTTGCCCTTAGGCGGAGACTTACCTGGGAGTAAATCTATAGCACAGTCATAGGGACGATGCGGAGGAAGAGAGGCAGCGCGGGACTTACTGAACACCTCCTTCAGGTCCCGGTACTCGGGGGGCACGTTAGACAAATTCACCACCTCACTCTGAAAAACAGGACGAGACACAGACGAACAGGCAGACACAAGACAAGACTCATAACACTTATTGCTCCAGGTAGAAACGGAATTATGTCCCCAGTCGATCCTAGGGCTGTGCTGGATCAGCCAAGGATGACCGAGGACAACGGGAGCCAGGGGTGAGTAGCCAGCAGGGTTGACGATTCTCCCACACCGCCGTTCCCCATAGCGCCGCCCGTCCGGAAAGCAGAGTTAACACAAAAGCCACCTTAGCCTCCTCGGTGTGAAAAGTCTGTGGTTGGAGCGCAAAAAATATAGAACATTTAGTCAAAAAAGGTCTGCAGTAATTCGGCTCACCAGTGTAACATTCAGGACTGGGTAGGCATGGCTCGGGATGACGGATCGGCGCTGCTGGTGTGGGAGGAAGCGGCGGTGGGTTGGGCACAGCAGGACTGATGAGTTGTTGAATCCTTTGGGTCAGCTCGGACACCTGTGCCACCAAGGTCTGAACCGCGCGTCCCGTGATGTTCAGGTTCTCTTTCTGCTGATCCATCCTGGAAACACGTCACGTCAGAAACTCACTCAGGTCCGATGAACTTGCTGAATCCATGTTCTGGTCAGAGCGTTCTGTAACGTTAGGAAACGTAAGACAAAGTCGGATTCAATTGCAAGTAAAAAAGTATTTATTGAAAGTGAAGCGTAGAGTCTGGACACAGCGAAGATTCTCCAGGGATCAGACACTTGGCAGCACAGGGACTCTGTGGACAGCTTCGACCTCCCGTGAGGTGATGTGGTGAAGACGGTGGTGGTGAACATCAACAGGAACCGGTGAAACACGAAGATCAGGAAGCACGGAGAACAACGGGTAGAGGAACAGGAGGGCAGGCAGGGAACACACGGGAAACATCCAACAACGCTCTGACAAATGACATGACAAACAGAGAGACAATAAATAGGGTGTGCTGATCAATTGCAGCTGGATCGCTGATTATCGCAGCAGGTGTACTCAATCGTCAGCACACCCAATCATACACACCCACACTCATTCAATCATACACACACACACACACACACACACACACACACACACACACACACACACACACACACACACACACACACACACACACACACACACACACACACACACACACACACACATTCAACCATGCACCCACATGAAACGTACGAGAGTGAGATAGTAAATTTATGAACCGTGACACTCGGGCCTGCAGCTGAAGCACAGCACCTGGCGACGGGATGTACGTCTCCGTTCCCTCCTTCAGGGAACGAGGGTTACATACATTCGACGTACGTCGGAACTGACCGACGAATTGGGATCCTTACAAAAACGCCAGGGTGCTGGCCCTTCCAGCTCCCTGCTTAAGCTCACTGGGTGCTCCCAGTTGGAGCAGCAGACAGGGCTTAAGGCAGGGAGGTCCGACACTGCTGTTTCTGCAAGACCCACTCAGCGTGACTATTGGATAACGCTGGGAAAGCATGCCCGTCTCGGGAGATGGTACGCTGCGGAGCCACTTCCTCCGGAGGAGGAGAGGTGGAGAATACTCATATGGACTAACCTATCTGGGTAGTAACAACATATAGCAGTCTCTGGGGTGGATCCAACCTGGTCCCAGGGGGGAAAGAACACACCCAGAGACGACAGAGCGGGCTCTGTCAAGGGAAAGACACGGTGCTAGCCGAGTAGGGTAGCTGGTACCGTGGAGAATACACATATGGGGTCGCCGTGAGGGAACCGCTACATATGGACCCAGCCTAACACACATGTTCCACAAGCATACGGGTGCAGGCCTGGCGTCAGACGGCCACAACGTCTGACACCGAAGGGGGGACGGAGGAGCTCGACAGGGTTCACCATTTCTGGGGAACACAACTGGAGATGATTAAACGCACGTATCCAGCCATCGAACAGGTTCCACTTCAAAGCATAGAGGCGCCTCGTAGAGGGGGCTCTAGCCGAAGTGATGGTGTCTAACACTGCTTGTGGTAGACCACCTAGAACCTCCATAGAGTGCCATAGAGTGCCCCCTCCCTGAGAAAGAAGGTCCTTCCTCAGGGGAATCGGCCAGGGTGGGGCTGTCGCGAGGAGTGTGAGTTCGGCGAACCAGGTCCGATTGGGCCAGTAGGGCGCAACTAGCAAGACCTGCTCCTCGTCCTCCCTGACCTTGCACAGTCTGTGCTAGAAGGCACACTGGGGGAAACGCATATTTGCGTAGGTCCCGGGGCCAGCTGTGCGCCAGTGCATCTGTGCCGAGGATAACCCCGTTCAGGGAATAGTACCACTGGCAATGGGACGAGTCCGGAGTGGCAAACAGGTCCACCTGCGCGGCTTCGAAGAGGTCCCATATCAGCTGGACAGACCGGGGGTGGAGTCACCACTCTCCCGGAAGTGGACACTGACGAGAGAGCTTGTCGGCCGTCTGGTTCAGCGCACCAGGGATGTGAATGGCACGAAGCGACCTCAGATGCTTCTGACTCCACAGGAGGAGGTGGCGGGCGAGTTGGAGCATGCAACAGGAGCGCAGACCACCCTGACGGTTGATGTACGCAACGGCCGCAGTGCTGTCCATGCGGACCAGTACGTGTTTGTGCTGAATCGGCTTCTTGAAGAGACTTAGCGCGAGACGTACTGCCATTAACTCCAGGCAATTGATATGCCAATGCAGCTGGGGCCCCGTCCACAGGCCCGAGACTGCATGCCCGTTGTACGTGGCCCCCCAACCCATGGGTGAGGCATCCGTGAATACCACAAAATGCCTGGACACCTGTCTTAAGGGCACTCCGGTCCGTAAGAACGAGGGGTCGGACCAAGGGTTGAAGGTTTGGCGACAGTACGGGGTAACTGGGACCCGATACTGGCCGCTCTGCCACGCCCACCTCGGGACTCGGTCATGTAGCCAGCGTTGAAGCGGTCTCATATGAAGCAATCCGAGCGGCATTACCGCGGCTGCAGATGCCATATGCCCCAGGAGCCTCTGAAAGAATTTCAGTGGGACCACCGTCCTGTTCTTGAACGTATTCAAGCAGTTCAACACTGACTGGACTCGTTCCTCTGTGAGGCGCGCAGTCTGGTTGACCGAATCCAGCTCCATACCGAGATAAGAGATCCTCTGCGTGGGAAAGAGTTTGCTCTTCTCTCGGTTGACCCGAAGGCCCAACAGGCTGAGGTGGCTGAGCACCAGGTCCCTGTGTTCGCACAACTGCTCTCGAGTATAAGCCAGTCGTCGAGATAGTTGAGAATGCGAACGCCGCGTTCTCGGAGTGGAACAATGGCTGCCTCCGCGACTTTCGTGAAGACGCGGGGCGACAGGGACAGCCTGAAGGGCAAGACTTTGTACTGATATGCCTTCCCCTCGAACGCAAAGCGTAGGAACAGTCTGTGTCGAGGAAGGATAGAGACATGAAAGTACGCGTCCTTCAGGTCGATCGCTGCGGACACCATCTCCCTCCGAGCAGATCCATCCGTCCCTGGGCTGCCCGTCTCAGGGCCGCTTACCCTTACGTTTGCCGGCAGACTTAGCGGGGCCCTGAGCGGGTTGGGCGGCCCCCTTGCGTCCGGCACCCTGCTTCCCGGGTGGAGGCTGCTGCTTGGGTTTAGCAGGGGCGGAGGCGGGAGACGCCCTCGGCGACAAGCAGATGGAGGCACTGCGGCCGACGACTGGGTGGAGGCAGCAGCTGGTCGTCGGGGCAGGATTTTTTTTTTTACCACCTCCATCTGCTTCTGGGCCACCAAGAACTGCTGGGTGAAGTTCTCGATGGCGTCGCCGAAGAGGCCAGCCTGACAGACAGGGGCGTTGAGGAACCGAACTTTGTCGGGCTCACGCATATCTGCCAGGTTTAGCCCCAGCTTCCTGGACCACTAGTGTGGACATCACCTGACCCAGGGAGTGTGCAGTGACTTCCATCACCGCACGCAGTTCCTGCATAACCCCTGGGTCGGGACTACCCTCGTGCATGCAGGACAGAGGGCAGTGAGAGAGGGAAAAAACGTATACAAATTATGGCCCTTTTGGCGTTCCATATTTTGGCACCAAATAGTTCCACACTGCTAAGCTTTTCCAATGCACATCCGGGCAGCAACCCCAGAAAGTATGGCTGTCAACTCTGAATCTGATTCAGCATGAGCACACACTATTATAGTGGGAAACTCAGCATTATCATTTCCAGCGCATAACAGCCCTCTCTCCGATGCAGAAATTGACATCTGTCCTCTGCCAGAGCCCCAAATGAAATGCTAGGTCCCCCCTTTTTTCAAAAAAGGACCAGCAATACCATCTGTAAGCTACCAGCAGGCATGTGGGACAATGAGCTTGGCCGCCCGACTTGACGGCACACGGCGCGCTGAACACTCACGGCCCTAAGAAAGAGGCATGGTGAACAATGCGGTGACGTGGTCATGTTCTCATAAGGGAACATAGTCTCGACCGCGCACCAGAGCGCGAGTGACGCGCTGAGTTGCCGTGGCAACTCCCGCTGTCAGCCGCGCCAGATGGCACACGGCGTGCTGAACACTCAAGCCCTTACGAGAAAGGCTTGAGACGAACAACGCGCAGACGTGACCACGTTCTCCTGAGAGAACACGGATCACCCACGAACGCCTCACATGTTTATATGTGAGATCGTGGCCGTCAAATGAGGACAAGAAACAACCGTATCCAGAAACACACGGTTTGAGTGACATCTTGAAAAAGATGCAGGGTCAAACTGCGTATGCTCTTTTAGGAATGGAAAATTGCTCTTTTAAAGTGCTGAAGCACTCAGGGAGATGGCGATAGTGCAAGCCGATAGTGCAAGCCCGCGGGTGAGCACTCAAAGGAAAACGCCCAGCGAACCAACACAGGAACTCTTTTTGCAGCCACTCGCTGACTCGCACCGTCACGCCAACACCAGGAAGAGCACTCCTCCAGACCTGTTCTCTTGAACACTCTCGGCAGAAACAGTCTTGCGCAGGTAAGCAGCAAAACTATCGGCTCCGAAGTTGAAAGCGGTATGCGTTGTTCACTTCCGTGTTTTATACCCACGCTGCGGGGCGGTGCGTGGATGCGTGAATGCTTATTGGCTCGTTTCTATACACTCGAAGTAGATTGGTCTCTGAAAATAGATTCCTATTCGTCGGTCAGTTCCGACGTACGTCGAACGTGACCGACTGAAAGGAAACTTTGTTACTTGATTTGGAAAAAAAAAGAAAAAAAATTGCCTATTTTAATGCTTCTCTGTCTTTATATGCAAAATGTTAATTACATATTGTATTTTAACAGAAAATGAAGTATTTATAGTCAGCATGTTCAAAATCTGCGATTTAAGTCTAAATTGTGATTAATCATGATTAAATATTTTAATCTACCAACATTATAAATATACATGTTTATGTTTAATATTATGACCCTAATTGAAATGTGCAATTGGCTGGAAATGAGCCTGCAACACAACTGCAATGCTGACAATTACTTCCATTTGTAATCTCTTTCCAGTAGTTGTGTTTAAATAATCTAGTCCAACATTGTAGCAATGTGAATCCTTGTTAGTGTTCTGTTCCAATTCTGAGAGTTCTCCTTTGCGCTTGATATTTTCCTGCTGTTTTGATCTTTTTACCATGTTTCTAAGATTCACCTTGCTTTGTCACTGTTCTTTTGCAGGAATTCAGCTATGAAATTAAGCATGCAGAGCTGGCTAAAAAGACTCTTGATATCTCAGTATGGGACTACGACATTGGCAAATCCAATGATTATATAGGTATTTACTGTTATTTTATAATATACATTATAATATGTCATTGTACCCAGTTTTTCTGAATCCATATTTACACCTGGTGTTAACATCTGTCTTGGTTGATCTGGTCAGGTGAGACAAACTGCTGTTTACACCTGGTATTTGTATGACAGCATGGCCAAAAATTATTTCCACACAATTTGGCATGTTTTATTGCGTTATCACAAATAAAACAATTGACTCCAAGCACAACTATGCATGAAAACGTCATGGTTACTGATGTAACCCTCATTCCCTGATGGAGGGAACGGAGGCGTATGTTGACTGACAAATGGGGTCTCACTTGGGTCTGCAAGGACTGGGTCTGTCTCCTCTGGGAGGTTCACCACCTGGTGAAGTTCACCACCTGGCTCTGAAAAGGAGTGGTGGGAACTTTGGGCACGTTTCCAGGCTGGGGTCTCAGGATCAGGTGAAAAGAGCAAAAATGCCTGCAGGTCCCCCACCCTCTTTATGGGAGTGAGCGCAGTCAGGAACGCTATCTTTAGGGACGGGATATTAAGCTCAACTGGCTCGAGCGGCTCAAAGGGAGCTCTCTGCAGACCAGAAAGGACCACAGAGAGATTACAGGAGGAGATGAGGTGCAGTCTGGGGGATTTAACCTCTTGTGCCTCTCAAGAACCTGTGCTTTCCTAGTGACTTGCCAACAACTGCAATGTGATGTGCCGCAATGGTTGAGGGGGACAGCCTCCGCTCCAACCCTTATTGCAGGAGCCGATCAGGCATCTCGAGAGGTCTTCTTGACAGGAAGAGGGAGCTTTGGCTTGAGTGTTAGTGTCTACCAGTGTATAACCAGCAGCCATATCACCCTGTAGCCCAAGACTGGTTTCCCACTGAAGCTAAGCAGGGCTGAGCCTGGTCAGTACCTGGATGGGAGACCAACTGGGAAAACTAGGTTGCTGCTGGTAGAGGTGTTAGTGAGGCCAGCAGGGGGTGCTCACCCTGTGGTCTGTGTGGGTCCTAACACCCCAGTATAGTGATGGGGACACTATACAGTAACAAGCACCGTCCTTCGGATGAGACGTTAAACCGAGGTCCTGACTCTCTGTGGTCATTAAAAATCCCAGGATGCCCATCGATAAAGAGTAGGGGTGTAACCCTGACATCCTGGCCAAATTTGCCCATTGGCCCCTGTCCATCATGGCCTCCTAATCATCCCCATAAATATACGATTGGCATCATCCCTCAGTCTCCTCTCCACCAATCAGCTGGTGTGTGGTGGGCGTACTGGTGCAAAATGGCTGCCGTCGCATCATCCAGGTGGATGCTGCACATTGGTGGTGGTTGAGGAGATTCCCCCCCTTCTATGTAAAGCGCTTTGAGTGCCTTGAAAAGCGCTATATAAATGTAACATATTATTACCACCACTGGTAGAAGCCGAAGGGGGATGCCCTCGGTAACAAGCAGACTTTGGGCAGCCCGCGGTGGTCTGGTAGCAGAGATATCACGCTGGGGCAGGGTGTGATTTATTGCCTCAGTCTGCTTCTGGACTGCCGAGAACTGCTGGCAAAGTCCTCAACAATGACATATTTCACACTGTAACTTTCGTCGCCAGGAGGGTGAGGTCAGTCACCATGCCCTGCAAAGCGGCTTCAGGCAATAAAAGGTGCCTTTCGTGACTTCGGAACCTCCTCATGCACAGGAATGTGGCTTTGAACCATGCACTACACCCAGGATCCAATCATCCAACCATGAGCGCTCAGGACAAGGTTTCACTTGAGTCTGATGCCCACGAGAAAAGCAGCTCTGCATCTCTCTGAAAACTGCATGAGTGACTACGCCTGGACAGGGAAGGTCAGCCTCATCTTTCTCTACAGAGGACAATATCCCACTCTCTGATGCAGCTATCAACATCTGATCCTCACCAGGAGCAACGAATAACATGCTGGGTTGCCCCATGGGGTATTTTTCTGCACTTTACTGTGCACCGCTCTCTTTATGAATGGCGAAACCTGCTGAATGCACCCTCTCCACCAGCGAGAGAGATCTCCTCCGTTGCATACTCTTATCTTTGCTTGGTGACTGAAAATAGTGATCTCTGTCTACAACCACTCGGCTCTGAAGCAAAAATTTTAATGAGTGGATGCGTGCCACCATCTTATATACCTGTATGTACGGGGGAGTGGCTCGGCATGAAAATTCCACTCGCCAATTCCATTGGCCGTTTTTCTAAAATTCAGAGGTGATTGGGGCTCCCAGGTGAGACCCTATTTGTCAGTCGACATAACGTTGTAGTGACTGATAGATGGGGAACTCTTTAACAAATCTTTAATAATATTTCAGAGGATGAAGATGACAATTTTTCAAAGCCAGACATCACTTTTGGCCACTATATATGAACTTTTCCAATTATCTGTCTAATGTTTTTTTCTTTTAAAGCCATATGTCATTAACCTTATTGTGGTTAGTGGGGATTTGATATAGAGCACTGCAGTAATGACGTACACTATATTGCCAAAAGCTTTGGGACGCCTGCCTTTACATGCACATGAACTTTAATGACAATCCCATTCTTAATCCGTAGGGGTTTAATATGGAGTTGGCCCACCCTTTGCAGCTATAACTGCTTCAACTCTTCTGAGAAGGCTTTCCACAAGGTTTAGGAGTTTGTTTATGGGAATTTTTTTACATTCTTCTAGAAGCGCATTTGTGAGGTCAGGCACTGATGTTCGGACGAGTAGGCCTGGCTCGCAGTCTCTGCACTAATTCATCCCTAAGGTGTTCTATCGGATTGAGGTCAGGACTCTGTGCAGGCCAGTCAAGTTCATCCATACCAAACTCGCTCATCCATGTCTTAATGGACCTTGTTTTGTGCACTGGTACGCAGTCATGTTGGAACAGGAAGGGGCAACTGGGTTTGGGCAACCGCCAAACCCAAACTCATCCATTGGATCCATTGCGAGAAAAGCATGATTCGCCACTCCAGAGAACATGTCTCAGTCCAGTGGTGGCGTGCTTTACACCACTGCATCCGACACTTTGCATTGCACTTGGTGATGTAAGGCTTGGATGCAACTGATTGGCCATTGAAACCCATTTGACGAAGCTCTCTACGCACTGTTCTTGAACTAAACTGAAGGCCACACAAAGTTGGTCTGTAGGTCTGTAGCTATTGACTCTGCAGAAAGTTGGAGACTTCTTCGCACTGTGCGCCTCAGCATGCACTGACCCCACTCTTCGCGACCCATTCTTTCACAAATGTTTGTGGAAGCAGTCTGCATGCCTAGGTGCTTGATTTTATACACCTGTGGCCATGGAAGTGATTGGAACAGCTGAATTCAATGATTTGGAGGGGTGTCCCAATACTTTTGGCAACATAGTGTATTTTTGAAGGCCAAACTGGAAGTTAGCATCACTCAGGTTCCTTCAACAAAAAAACAATAGGATTTTTCCATTGGCTTTTGGATGATTGTAGAAAATAAACTCTGTTACCAACAAAAGTTTCTTACAGATTTTGTAAAATCTTCACAAACTAACACCATTTACGTATTTTGAAGCCTAAATGCAATCAAAAGTAAAACGCTTAACGTTGGCTATAAACAAGCTACACTGCGGTCATACAACTTCAACATCTCCAACATTAAGTTTCTATCAACTCTTTCAGTCTTTATTTAAAAAAAAAAAAAAATTTTCCTTGAAAGTCTGAGTTTGATGTGATGACGTTTAATGTCCCTGACAACCTCTGTTGTCTCATTTAGACACCTATTAGAAACCACCAAGACCAATAAATCTTTTAGAAAACCACAATAGGGTGTTACTGATGTATTTTATATCATAGAATAAAACATAAAAATATATTGAGCTTGTGTTTACCAGGGCAATGAAACTGAACCGTTTTTCGGGTTTTGGTCTACATCATCTTGATTCCATTTACACATATATTTAGTCTACTTGTGATCGGATCAACCAGAAAACATGTTGATACTAGGTGTAAACAGTTGTCATTATACCTCTAATATGGACAATTCTTCACTGACTTTCATTTCATTCTTCTATTGAAAATAAACATTTTATTGGTAATGCACACTGAATGTTTTGATACCACTAATATTTCATGATCAGGAGGCTGCCAGCTGGGAATCACTGCCAAAGGTGAGCGTTTGAAGCACTGGTATGAATGCCTAAAGAACAAAGACAAGAAGATTGAGCGTTGGCATACTCTTTTCAACGAGAATCACATCTCAAGTGATTAGGCTCTTTAAGCTTTGTGCATGCATTTGTCGGTTTAACTTCCTTAAGTTGTACTTGGCTCATTTGCCAACTCCATTCCCCTCCACTAATGCATATCTTGGGCTAAACTGATCTTGTTCTTGTCTGGCTGACACATGATATGCTTTCAAAGAACAAAATGTGATGTCTGGAGCTCTACTGTTCACTGTGACCTACACACAAATGACTATCGGTTAGCATTGAAAAGTAAAAGAACTGCACAGTTATGTCATGTCATGTTCCCTTATCTGGCCAAAGTAGCATTGTGTTTTTTAAGTTATTGTTTAAGAACAACTGTAGAAAGAAAAACTCCAAATATTTACCTTGATGTGGGAATGCGTTAATATCATGTCTCTTAGCAACCTCTTATTAAAAAGATTTATGAATGTCTTTCTCCTTAAAAAAAAGAGGCAGATAAAGAATATATAAGCCCTATTTTAAACAGTTTTACCCAGTCTAAGAATGTTTACAGGCCATATAGAATGTCAGGTCAAATTACTTCCTTTAACATTAACACTTTAACAAAACTAACACTTTGTTGACTTATTTAAACATCAAAATTTGTTAAAAAATATCAAAATAATTATTTCAAACAGATAGGCAAACAACATGTAGGGATGTTTACACAGCACAGATATGACTAAATCCAAAGAATGTTTAAAAAATTTAAACCATTACAAATCATTTTATGTGATCTGTTTGAAAAGGATACATTTAGACTTTAGGTTAGGTAATCTTCTAACGAATGCAATTTTGTAACACATTGCTTGGTATGTCTGGTTTATAACAACACCTCTATGTAAGCACACTATTCCACGAAACCCTTTCAAACATGCATCTTATTTGTGGTCTATAATGAGCTGAAAATACAAATGCCTTGTGTGAAGACAGTGACTTCCATGGACAAATGGAATTACTTTATAAAAGAATAGACTAAAATAGTCTAATGGCTGTGAAGGCAAGATTAATTAGTCACCTGCAGCCTGTGCAGTCTAATCACAGGATTGCATCAGGAAAGCACATTTACAATGGAATGACCTCAACATTTCCTTTTTTTTGCTATTATAGCCAGCTGCATGAGAGTATCTGTGATCATAGTGAATGTAATTCATTTTCCATGTTTGATTTACTCCCCGTAGATTAAATTACTGTTTACCAACAAACACTTGGCAGCGACACTTCAAGGTTGTTCAGGAACCCAGAAACAGAGCTTTTGCACTTCAATTTGATCTTTAAAAAAAGCTAAATTGATGACCTAAAACACTGTGTTTCTAAAAAGATTTTGGAGCTTTGAAGTTTTTCATCAAGATTATTGGATCAAGACAAATTCAGGTTTTTACACAAATTATGAGAATGCACTGATCCTGGACAAAATGATTACCTCTGCTCTAGTGAGACCAATTGCCCCACAGCTGCTGTTGGTATATTTGCCCTTCACTAAGGCATCACACAAACAGGATTTTACATTTTAAACCATAATTGTGGTGACAATAAAAACTCCAAATGACCATCTGTGATTTAACAGGACCCGGTCTCGGCACCACTGTGGCATGTATCAAAATTATCGGAAATAATCTGGACAATAACTTTTTTCTAGAGCTGATCTAGAGTACAGCCAAAACAATCTCTCTTCCATTAATTTCCTATTATCACTGTAAAGCTGCTTTGAAACCATCTATATTGTAAAAAGTGCTACATAAATGAAGGTGACGACATTTTTATGAAAAGATATGTGAACGAAAACTTTTCAAAGCTGCAAAAAATTTGAAAATAATGTAGTTGAAATATAAAAAAACCTCAAGCTTGCTGAAGACAAGTAAACAGTCAGTGATAAAATAAGAACAAAGAAACTAATTACAAGAAATAGGACAACAAACTACAATAGAACAAAGAAATAGACCTACCTGAAAAACTTCAAGGACTAGAAAATTAAATATACATTTATTCTAGTATTAAAGTGAGACAAAAGTGATTCAGTCAAAAGCATTAAGAGATTTGATCTTTTTTGTTGTTTGATTAACATTAATGACACAGATGACAGCAGGCTTATTGGGCTGCTGTCACTTTAAGACAGAATGCACTGATCCAATATACTTTTACACATTTTTCTCAACTGTTTACATTCACTTAAGACATAAGACTGTGTTTACGAGGATACTTGCTAAGACGTCCATTTTGACACATAAGTGTGTGTATTTAATCGTTGAAGCCCAATTAGGCAGCAAAAATAACTTATTTTAGTACTCACACGTTCATGTGTGCGTCTCTATAGCAAAATGAGTTATCTTTTGCTGCCTATTGCATTTCAGCGGTTTTAAATCACTTGTTTTTCAAACGAAATGCTCAAAAACCCATGCAAACTTTCTGCAAAGCTTTTGTGGCGATGCAGCAGACGATAGAAACGATTGTACCAAACTCTACTGACAAATTTATAATCGTGTCTACCGGTATATCGCACACCTCTAATGTCCACATACTGAACTTAAGCTCCAGAGAGTTTTCAAATGTGTATTTAAGCAATAAAGACACATTGCCTATCTGCTTATCTTACTTTTATGCCATACCTCAGGCTTTAGAACATCCTGTTATATATCCAACAACTGAAATATTGAATCAAGTTGAAGCAATTTTAGGGAGAGAATACAGGAAAGGGACTAGGACATGATTTGAGCCAGACTCAAACCCAGGTCCCCATGAGCATGGCAGCTGTTTATATATGGGCCACAGCTCCAACTATAATACCAAAACAGATCATTAGAACCGCAACACTGCTCATGTAAATCACTAAAAGCTGCTCATGTGAAGAACCCAGAAGTGTGGTTGCCTGTTGTTTGACATCACAGAAAATGTGAAAGAGTCATGTCATGTGGAATCACGTTTTCCTTGATATTTTGAAATAGGTAGGCATATAGGTAGGCCTACTATAAAAAAACATCCTCCAAAAAGAGCATGTATTGTTACTACTCAGCAAAAAAAGTGAAATCACCACTGTGTGAAATTAGGATTATTATTTAAGTATAACAGTGGTCATTTATAAGGCTCCGCAAAATGGAGTGATTGTAGGGTCAAAGACTGGTCGAAAAATGTTCACATATTAATACATTTAGGCCAATTATTATAAGTGAACCTCAAGGAATATCGGAATTAAAGAAAAAAAAGCATGACATGACCAACACAATCTCAAGGCAATTTGTAACTATTTTACATTTTGTCGAATTGATGGCAAATTTGTACAATCTCACTCGTATGCTTTCATACGATCTCATTCATAAGATGCACATCATACAAACATACGAAATTGCCACCTTGTAAAATAGTTGTGTTTTCCCGTGAGATCGGGTTGAACATGAACCTTTTGTAATCCAGTAAGTCAATTAGATTTTCCAAAAAAATGTGATCTTGCTGTATTTTTCATGACACCTTATTTACATACAGAGCTATCTATGATTGTATCAATGACATTTTCAAAAAACAAACAAAATAGCACACCAGTCTAATACTTAAAACCACATTTGCCAGTTTCGTTTGTGAATGATTATCGGTATAAATTTCTTCTTTCAATCAAGATGCAATTGTATATATATAAATATATATAGTGCATGTACTTGCACAGCAGGGAAGTGTTTACTGTATGTCTGAACTTTGCATGTAAAGATTTTACTTGGAGTTCAAAACACAGAGGCCAATAAAAGTCAGAATAAACTGCAGTCATTTGTTTACTTCATTTATGTGTACTTCTTTCATGTTATAACACTTCAAAGAATATTAGGAGAGCTTAAGTCTTGTTTTGCGTCTATCACCATGAAATGTCTACATATTTGAATGAATGAATGAACGAATACAGAAAATTATATTTTATATCAGACCCATTTGGAGTCACTGTGGTAAGAATAAGTTTGTGAACCCTTTAAAAATATCTGTATTTCTGCTTTGAGTGTACATAAAATGTGGATTGATCTCAGTTTAACGCACACATAGACACAAACTGACTAATAACACAACAATAACTGTACTTTTCACATTTTTTGTTGAAGAAAAAAAAACTACAATAACTTGTAGATCCTGCTTTAACAACTCGCATCTGAATCATGTTAGCATCTGAAATGGTGTAAAGCCAAAACTCAGGAAAACATAGTATGAGAAAACCAGAACATTCTGTTTTGTTTCTTCACAATTCATTGAGGAGTTTTCAACGTGTCAAATATTTGCTAAAGAAAAGGCTGCATAAATATTGATATACTGACGTCTAATTGCGTTGGCAAATATTTTAGGGCACATGCCAGACAATTCATTGTCAGTTTTACAATACTATGAGTCCACCCATATCCCATAAAATGTAGTGAATTAATTTTAATTCCAAATTCAATTGTGTTCAGCTACTCTTTATGTGTTTATGTATTTAAAATGTCACTAATCACAATCAAATTACATACAATTTAAAAAATGTATATATGAAAAGGTAAGGATATTTAACCATTTTGTCTATCTTTTTCATTCATCCATTTATCTTTACATTTAGTAGGCTTGTTGGTTTATTTATCAGGGCATAAAAATAGTAAAAATATAAACAAAACAATCTCTAATGGTAATGACAATCTATTTCAAATGAACAATCAGCAGATTGTGGTCTAGTGAGTAACAAGAGTCACTAAAAGTAAGATCACTTACTAATATATATATATATATATATATATATATATATATATATATATATAGATATATATAGAGCCACTGTCAGATTGCCGTATCTTAAGTAATTTTACAATGTAAATAATACTATAAATAATAGTGCCACTATCTTGTTGATTTGAGTATAGTGTTTAAATGTTTGTATTCTTATTGATTTGAGTATGGTGTTTAAATTTTCATATTTAAAAATAACCACAAAATAATAATAATTAAAAAAAAAAAAAACTCTCTAGAAAACTGCTTCTGAAATAGTTAATCTATTAGTATAATTTTTTAAGCCCACGAGGGATATTTGATGGAGTTACTATAACACATCAAATAATATTACGTGTGTGTGTGTGTGCGTGCGTGCGTGCGTGTGTTTGTGAGAGAGAGAGAGAGACGAAGAAGAGACCTTAGGAGGGACCGAGACTCAGCTGGGTAAGCCTTCTGTATTCTGAGTGCATTTATCTCAACTGTCAACCAACCTTCTCTGCTTATTTTTAAACCTATTTAAGGTGATTTATGAAAGGACATTTATTAATAAAGTGGCAGCAGTAACCACCAGAAGAGGCTGGCCAGTGGTAGAGAGTGTTCAAGTTGCACACATTTTAATTACACTGGTTTATCTGCATCTTTGACAATGTATCCATTTTCTTGTTTATGCTTTAACTCTATAAAGCGTACTGTATCATATTTGACACACACATTTAAGGCCTCTAAATTATCAACATTATCACAATTTTGCTTGAATAACATGTTCCACACAATCTACTACATGCCTTCCGTCACCTGATTGATAATTCATAAATTTTTTATTTCAGGCCTTTTAGTATCATTGTAAAAATGTCCACTTTCAGCTTGTGATTCACGTGTCTTTTTACTGTGTAAACGTAAGAGTAACCTTTATATTGTTAGTAATATTTCAAGATGGACACTTACTAACCTGAAGCAACTTTACAGTACTTGAGGTTTACTTGATTATTACTTGCAACTTTTTTTTATTTTTTTAAAATCATGTTGAAATATGAGTCCATATCAAAATATGATCCATCAGGCTTTTGAGGAACGTTGATTTGTTCATCTCTCAATCATCATTGTATTGCATTGCATTATATGTTTTAAAACTACAGAGCTTTGATCATAAAACTAAGCATAATCTTATATAAGTATATAATCTTACCAAGACATAGGCTATTATTATTACTTTTGGGCGTATAAATATAAGCAACTGCACCAAATTACATATTTTTACTCAGTTTGGGCCCCTGAATAAAATTGAAGCAAGTTTGGCAGCAATTACGGCCTCAAGTCTTTTTTGGGTATGATGGAACACGGTTTACGCCCCTGGACACTCTGGGCCAGGCTTTCATTATCTCTGCATTTTGCTGCATTTTCCTCATACCCTGAAGTTCCCTAGTCCCTACCGCTGAAAAATCACCATATATTATTTTGTCATAGTTTATGCTGCCATACTTTATTAATTTCTAAATATCTTTTCCTGGCTTGTGAAATTCATACACGCTTTTGTCTGCCTGCTTGATCAGCTTTTATTGTAACAATGTCTAAACATAGCATTTTAGAATGACAATTGACATTTTACAATTTGAATTAAATAATTTTTGTGAGTCTCTCCCTTTGTCTAATCTCCTGGTCATCATTTTGTTCTGTAAAAACATTTTAACCACAGCTTGAAGGAATAACGTTAATTAAAAGCTGACAAACCCATGTAAACACACACCTTTCCATGTTAAAATCCATTTCTCGTATCTTGCATTAATGTGACAAAGAAACAATGGGGACCAATTATCTGTGCTGATCATTGGATGGTGCAACACATGGCATTGATGGCAACAACAGAATAGCTGTTGTGACTCTATCTAGCTCAGCAGATCCATTTATAGGCAGATCAATTTATTCAAACAACTCTAAAAAATGCTGGGTTGTTTCCATGTTCCAACAGTTGGGTTTAAAATGTAATTAAAAGATATAAACTAACAGTTGGGTTTGTCCATATCTGACCCAACAATTGGTTGAAACAACCCAGCATTTTTAGACTGTATATATAGCATATATGATGTTTATGAGCTATGATTATTTTGCAGGTTTGTTTTATTTCCAAACGTTCACTATATTCTGGCAGTCAGCTTTGATTGGGTGGATCAGTGTCACCCTCAAATTTCAATTTCAATATGGTCAAACCCAAATTGAGGTCAAATATGGACAAACCCATTGGGTTAAAATGTAATTAAACATTTTAACCCAGTGTCTGGGTTTGTCCATATTTGACCTAAATTTGAGTTGTAACAACCCAGCATTTTTTAGAGTCTAATGCAAATCTATATTTTGTTTCTTCAAAAGACTTAAAATATATCTTGGATTCATTTCACACTAACTTCATGCCCCTTTCAACTCTCATAATAAAACTTTAAAACAAAACAACAAAACAAAAAACAGCTGAAACATTCTTCAACATATCTCCTCAACTTTTCTGTAGTTCAAACAGTAGAGTGTGGCACTAGCAACGCCAAGGTCATGGGTTCGATTCCCAGGGAAAGCAAGAACTGACAAAATGTAAAATGTGCACCTTGAATGCAATGTAAGTCGCTTTGGATAAAAGCGTCTGCCAAATGCATAAATGTAAATCTTCATCTGTGTTTGGCAGAAGAAAGTAAGCCATACAGGTTTGAAATGGTCATTTTTGGCCAAACTATTCCATTATGCCTCCATTGTGTACAGTATGATTTATTTGTTTTCGGTTATATGTTTAGTAATTTACAAACTTCTAATGCTATTCTAATTTATCTAAACTGGTTGCTGTTGATAAGAAAGAAAGGCAATAGAAAATTGAAGCAGAAGTGTTTAGCCAAGGAGCATTATTGGCAATCTATCTTTTTTTTGTTAATACACACATGCAGAGATTTGCAAGAATATCCCATCAAAATGAGGTAAACGCATCAAGTTGACACACCTAAACATTTTAAAGGAGCCTAATTATCAAGGACACTGCGTGAAAATGTCAAAACTTTCAAGTATTCAAATCATAAAAATCATACTTCAACTACACTATAAAAAAGTTGTAAATTGTGTTTTTTAGAAGTTTTACATCGTTACTATATTATTAGAGTATGTTTTACAAGAAAATACTATTTCAGGTTTTTTTTTACTCAGATTCATTGCGTTACTTGACATTTTTTTGCAATTGTTTGTGATATTTACTAGCAAGTGTACACTTTTGACATTTGATCATTTCCCTCAGGAGATTAATATTCCACTATCATATCCCAATAATATTACTTTATGATATAACCAACTAATCTACTTTGTTGTTTTAAACTGTACAGTTTGATTTCAAATTGTTACAATATGTAATTGAGCACAAGAACTTTTTCTTTAAAATGTCATATCATACATTCCTTTATTCTGAGGGTTATTGACATTTTGACACATAACTATGTTCAGCCCCTCCTAGACCTTCACACAAAAGCGGGTGGTATAAAATGGAAAACACAAGCGGTTTCCATTCTCAAACACCTGTGGATGATCCACAAATCCACAGGGCAAGCATGGAGAGATGTACCAGAAAAAGGATATGGATGCTTCAATGGATAGTACTGTACATTGGACTAAGCGCCTCAAAGACAGGTAAATATAAATATATATAAATATATATTATAAATATTACATATTAAGTAAAGTAAATGAACGTACAAATTCTTTTATGTGAACTTGACTGCTTGATCAGTAGGACCTTTTTTAATTCCCGGCCCTGCTTTTCCAGTTTTTTCTATTGTCTTCATCTATTGTGACACCATAAGCCAGAGATACAATTCATATTTAAGCAATCCTTAAGAAAGGCATTAGTATTTCTATAAATAGTTTGAAGGCATTGTGGTGCATAATCTTAGTTTGACAATGATCAATGATGTCAGCGTGACATAATTCAACAAATGACCAGAATATATGGTCTCAAATTATAAAAGGTTATTCATAATTTCATAATTTATTTACACTTAAAAAAATGTATTTCTTTCTAAATGATTAAGGTTAAGTGTAAAAGAGATGACTATATATATATATATATATATATATATATATATTTTTTTTTATATATATATAATATGGTGCATATATATAGGCTAATTAGGAGTAGGAAAATTTGATGCACATATAAATTATGATTCTATCCTCTAGCGTTTCGAATCGATTTATACATTTCAAAAATTAAGGTTAATATTCTAAACCTCTGCTAAAGGATTATTCACCCAAAAATGAAAATTCTTACTCATTCTCACGTTGTTCCAAACCCATAAGACTTTCATTCATCTTCAGAACCCAAATGAAGATCTTTTTGAGGAAATCTGAGAGCTTTCTGTCCCTCCATTGACAACTACGCAACTACAACTTTGATGCTTTGAAAGGTTCATAAAGAGATCGTAAAACTAATACATATGAATTAAGCTGTTTAGTCCAAATTTCCTGAAAATACATTTTTCTTTATATGATGAACAGATTTAATTTAGGCTTTTATTCATATATTAACATTCATCAACACATCTGTTATGGTAAATGGAAGCTCAAGCATGTTCGCTTGACGTGTGAGAACCAATAAAGGGTTCATTCTCGTGTTACGCAGCACGTTTGAGCTTCTGCAAGAACCAATGAGGTTCATTCTCGTGTTACGCAGCACGTTTGAGCTCCAGCAAGAACCAATGAGGTTCATTCTCTTGTTATGCAGCACATTTGAGCTTCAGCAAGAACCAATGAGGTTCATTCTCATGTTACGCAGCACGTTTGAGCTTCAGCAAGAACCAATGAGGTTCATTCTCATGTTACGCAGCACGTTTGAGCTTCAGCAAGAACCAATGAGGTTCATTCTCGTGTTACGCAGCACGTTTGAGCTCCAGCAAGAACCAATGAGGTTAAGTCTTGTGTTACGCTGCACGTTTGAGTCTCAGCAAGAACCAATGAGGTTCATTCTCGTGTTACGCAGCACGTTTGAGTTTCAGCAAGAACCAATGAGGTTAAGTCTTGTGTTACGCTGCACGTTTGAGCTTCAGCAAGAACCAATGAGGTTCATTCTCATGTTACGCAGCACATTTGAGCTTCCGCAATAACCAATGAGGTTTGATTTCCCGCGTCAAGCAGGTTCCATTGAGCTTAGAACTGTTTAATGTTAACTGATCAATGTTTATATGTGAATAAAAGCCTTAATTTAATCTGTTCATCATATAAAGTAAAGGGCTTAACAGCTCAATTCATATGGATTAGTTTTAGGATCTCTTTATTAACTTTTTGAAGCGCCAAAGTAGTTGCGTTTTTGATTTCATCAAAAAGATCTTCATTGTGTTCTGAAGATGAACAAAGTTCTTATGGATTTGGAACGACATGAGGGTGACGGGTGAATATTTTTGAGTGAACTATACATTTAATAATGTGATGTTGACAAAACAGATAACTGTGCAGCACCCGGGGACAGATAAGAAAGCGCACAGACAACAGTTGGTTCCATATCAATATTATAACGAATCGTAAATAGCTCTAAATAATTTATAATTACACACAAGAAGCATGTTCAACGTCGTGGACATGTACATATGTATACATATCTATGGTCGTGGCCGTGCAAGTGGTTGCTATGGTAACGGATAATACCTGCTTGTAAAAGCAACCAGCCAGCAAAGTCATGTGGGGCCCGGATGGGTTTGACCTGTCTAACTGGGGCCCGGACAGTTTTGTCCTCAGTTTCCATGGAGGTCCCACATGGGTTAGCCCAGATGAAATGAACACTGCTCAGTGTGCACACTACAGGATGTCAAATGTAACACTGAATCAGTTTATGTTAATGGAGTTAATGAGATAATTAAGTGATTCGTTGTGTGATGACTGAGCATTATTGAAGATGCCTGATGATAACAAGCAGAATCACTGAATGAAAGAGAAACAGATGAAATCAACTGAAAATAAAAGACATTAAATCTCTGAAGATCTCAGCAGAGATTAGACAACTCCACAAACAACTCCACAAACAGCATTACCAGCTTCATGCATTACTAACCATATTGACTTTATTTCTGTCAGACGTCTACAGAAGCTCTTACTGAGAATCAACAGATGTTTAGATGTTGATGTTTTATTGAATAATAAAGTTACCATTATGGTGACAGTGTTTGCTTTAGTTGGGCTCTCTTTTTAACATCAGATTTTCTCTGGTTGCTGTAGTTGTGTTTGTTATGGCGAGAACAGCAAGAGAAAATTTGTGAAAAGTTGTGTTTGCTTATGTCATGAGAATCATTGATTACAGTAACGACATGATTCTACAGCATGATATCCAGCAGTGTTTTAATCAGATGAACTGAATGTTTAAAAAAAAGTTACGTACAATTTTTTTTCACTCCTGTTTATAAAAACTATATTTAAAGTTTTAGGCACACAGACATCAATAATCAGCGTATGAATCTCAACAATGGTGACATACTTAATGCCACAATGTATTCTGGGTGCATCATACAAAACTCACCCATGGCTCCCAGAATAAAAAGTCAAGGGTCAAGAGTCCAACTCAGATCAAGGAAACACCGATCACCATTATGGTGACATCAAACTAAACTTTTATTTTCAATAAATCATAAACATCTAAACCTCTGTTCATTATCAATAAGAACATCTGACAGAAATAAACTCAATCTGGTTAGTAATGCGTGAAGCTGGTAATGCTGTTTGTGGAGTTGATTAATCCTCCTCTGCTGAGATCTTGTGAGAGTTAATGTCTTTTATCTTCAGTTGATTTCATCTAAGGCTGTGGCTGAAGAAAGTTGTAGTTCTTTGCTGCATTCCACTCCAGTTTTAGACACGCACCTGCGAACTTCCCTAAGCACTTCCCCTCGGGGGAATCCCCGCCGCCATTTTGAAGTGCATTCCACTTCGTGAAAGTGGGCAAGGGAAGGGAAGTTTATATGGACAGACCCTTGCTTCCTCAATTTTGACCAAGGGAGCAAGTCTACTTCATATGTACACTTCAGACAGCTTCATATACCACAATGCAACACGATTGTGACGTCCCTGCATATCGCGTCTAATTTTCCCCACCACAAACAACTCTATGATATTTTTATTATTTTTAAAAACATTTAAAACAACCCAAATACACATATATACATATAGAATGCTGCAGTAAACAATTTCGTAAAGGAAAAAAACAAATAATAAATCAACTCCATAGTGGATTCGAAGTGATCAAGGGCTTAGGATGTTCCAGTTCCCTTTCGTTCAGTCATTACGACGTAACGTTAGTGACTAACGAATGGGGGTTTCGCTTAGAAGCCAATCATCTTTGAGAATTTAACAACGCTCAATGGCAGTGCCAATGCCATGGACATGCGGAATTTGCATACATAACTCCGCCCCACTGCGTGGGTATATAAGGAAGTATGTGGGCAATATTGCATTACGTTTCTGCTTCGGAGCCAAGAGTACCTACCTCTTCACTCCTTAAAAGCCTTCTGAGACTCTGTCAGCTTCTTCGAGATGAGCAGCCTTCTAGTCGGTGTTGGTGTGACGGCACGTTCCAGTGATCGCATACTTCCTGCCTGCTGATCTGTGCAGTGATCTGTATCCAACTTGTGTGTGTTTCCCTGGGCGCTTCGGCATCGACTGCGACGTCCTTTTCAGGATGTCTCACCTGTGTACTTCTGGGTGCGGTCGGTCTCTTCCGCCTTCTGATGGGCATGAGCGCTGTTTGACGTGTTTGGGCTTTCAGCATGCTCGGACAGCGCACGTGGATGACTCATGTTCCCACTGCGGGAACATGGCCATCTCGGTGTTACGGTCAAGACTCTGTGAACTCCGTGCGGGAGCGAGAGTCTCCTCGGCCACACCCCAATCTGCGGTCTCTACGAGAGGCGGCACTTTGGCTGGTGGCCAGGGTGATCTGAGGGTGACGGTGTGGAATCAAGCTCCGACGCTCATGCCTCAGCCCACACACCCCTCTCATGCACCACACCCGCCGTGCGTTCAGGCGAGTACATCGGGGCCGGCTGCTGCTGTCCCAATTGTCTCGTTTTGGCGCTGTGGAAGACGAAGAGATGTCGATCGCCGCATCGCAAGGTGGGCTGGAGTCATCTGAGGATGATGATTCGGCTGTGCTGCCGCCCTCGGGTGTGCCAGTATTGCCCGAGTCGGACCCAGAATTGACAGCCATGCTTTCCCGGGCAGCCGTAAGTCTAGTTTTGGAGTGGAACCCTCCGCCCCGACCTGAGCGCTCAAGGCTGGACGATTGGTTTTTGGGGGCGGCAGGTCAGGACACCCGTCCTGCCACCCCTCCAATTCCTTTCTTCCCGGAATGCATGAGGAGGTCCCCCAAGTCGAGCGCTCTGTTGCGATGTAACTGTGTCAACCTGAGGGATGTAACTGTGTCGACCTGAGGGAACCGAGACGTTCAGTCCATTGAAAATGTTCCTCCAGTAGTGGGCACTCATGCAACGTAAGCAATGACGCACATCCGAGTGAACGAGACGGAGGGAAGTTAACGAGTGAAGGGCATAATAAAAATGAACTGGAACGCAGCACTGGTTTCTCTGCCCTTCAGTGATTCTGCTTGTTAACAACAGGTGTTCATCGCAAATGCTAAATAATCACTCAATTACTTAATTATCTCATTAACTCCAACACTGATTCAGTGTTATGTTTAACACCCTGTAGTGTGCATACCTAATTTTCATTTCGTCTGGGCTAACCCATGTGGGACCTCCATGGAAATTGAGGACAAAACTGACTGGGCCCCAGTTAGACCGCCCAGGTCAAACCCATTTGGGCCCCACATAACTGTGCTGGCTGAGAAATTAACATATCCTGTATCTGAGGCTAAATCACAAAAATGTATTTTAACTCCAAACGATCGGTCAATGATCGTAACCAGCTGATAATCACACATTTTAATCATGCAAAAGACGCGCATGATCTTGCTGTTAGAAGCCAATATTAAAGGCTGAGCAGCGACGACGTCTGATTCTCTACCGGGCTTGAGTAAAATAATAATGCAGTTACAAGGTGTTTATAATTTAAACTACCTTATAAAATAACTCCACTAACAGTACCTGCGGTTCAGTTTGCATATTGCTGCTCTCCTACTCTCTTCTGAACTCTTCCCTCGTGATGGGGGTTGCCATATATATATATATACTGTATAAAAGAAGAAGAAAAGAAGCAAAACAAGACCCTTCCTCACAATATAACGATCTTTAAATGTTTATTTGTAATATTCCAAGAAAGTCAACATTAAAATTGTTCAAGTACAAAGGGTTATGCTGCCTTCACGTGCTATTGGGAATTTTTTTTTTTTACTTAAATTTTCTTCACGTGTAAAAAAATTTTACCTAGGAAACTTATGATAGTTCCGATAGCACATGAAGGCAGCATAAGTTCACCCAAAAATGAAAATGATGTCATACTCACCCGTAAGACCTTTGTTCATCTTCAAAACACAATTTAAGATATTTTTGATTAAATCGGAGAGGTCTCTGCGACTTTCAAGGTCCAGAAAGGTAAAGCCATCGTTAAAATAGTCCATGTTACTACAGTGGTTCAAACGTAGCAACGTTTTTATGAAGCGACGAGAAAACAGACATAGCAAAACTGTACCAGGGGAACAAACAATATTTAAAGTAGTATTACCAATATATAAAAAAATTAAAAGGCTGGAAATGTAATTTATTATAAATAAAATAGTTCAATATAAAATATTTAGATACTATAAATTGATTGATGAAGAAAACTTGAAAAATAATAACAACAAAACTTCAATTAAAGTTTAATTACTGTATTAATTACTATTTATATTATTATCTATGAGTTATATTTAATATTAATCAATTGCGTCAGGTTGTTATCTATCTATCTATCTATCTATCTATCTATCTATCTATCTATCTATCTATCTATATATATATATATATATATATATATATGGCTTCAATGACAAAAAAAGAAAAGAAAAAAAAGAAAGAAAAGAAAATCAAAAACAAGTTCAAACCCAAAATCCAATCTATGCATATGTCAAATTGAAATCCAATTCAAAATCTTGATTTTTATTTGAATCGTGCGATTCCAAAAGATTCCCAAACCTAATATACATAAATAAACATATTTACACAGGAATGGTTATTTAATTTAACTGCTAAACACATCCAATATATTTTCAGTTTAATTAAAAATAAGAGCCTCAGATTGCTTTGTTTGTAAATTAATAGCAAATTCTGTCATCCCACCTCTTTAGACAAACAAGTCTGTAGCACATGGGGTAACTACCACTTCAAGAAATTTGATGGAGACATTTTCCACCTGCCATCCACTTGTAATTATATCATGTGTGCAATGTGTGGGAGCAGTTATGAGGATTTCAACATTCAAATGAGGCGAAAAGTGGTAAAGGACAAACCAACTATTACTAACATCACAATGAAGTTGAAAAGCACTGTAGTGGAGCTCACTAAAAACTCTGTCAGGGTAGACGGATCACTGTAAGTAAAAGTTATTTATTAAAGTCAAAGTTACAACAACCCTTTTTTTGAAAGGCTGTGATTCAATGTATGTTTTGTGTTAGGATGACTCTGCCCTTTAGCCACTCTGGTGTTCTCATTGATAAGAGTTCCTCTTACATCAAAGTCACTGCTAAGCTCGGACTAGTGGCCAAATGGAATGAGGATGACTCTTTCACAGTGAGTAGGATATCAATATGCAACATTCCAGATGTTTAGCAAGAAAGAAGCTGTAAATGATTTTTTTCAGGTTGAATTGGACATGATGTACCAAAATAAAACCTGCGGTTTGTGTGGAGACTTCAATGGCATCCAGTTACACAATAAGTTCATCAAATATGGTAACTAATAAATACATACTCCTTGTTTAATTATGTATAAACTATATACGGTATATATATCTCCTTGGATACTAATTTTCACATTACAAAATGTTATACTTATTTCAACCTGATTTCACAACTTGATGCTTCACTATGAGATAAAATATGTTTTATATGGATAATTATATGAAACTCGTCTTTAATTAAGATCAATTACAAACTGCCCGGATCTACAAATCTATATATGACTATGGACACTTTGTAAAGATGGATAGTTCACCAGAGAGTTGTATGGAACAAATCAGTTCAACAAAAGCATGCAAAAAAATGGTAAGTTCTTTGTGTGTGTGTCTTCACTATTAAAAAAACAAATGTTTCTATTACTTTATTTTTGTTTTGTTATTATCTTTGTTCTTGCAAATGTTATTGCCCAATGGCAGCCGTGTAATGAAACAAGCATGAACCTATGGTTAACCTACAGTAAAAAAATAAAAAAATTGTTAAATATTTCAAGCAAAGCTAGAAGCAAAATCCAGATTTATTTCATTATATTTAAACGTTGCCCATTACACTTTCCACAGCATTTAAATGTGACTAATGTTTTTCATATAAATCTTGTCTTTAGTGGCTCAGATAATTTTCAGACCAAGCCACACAGAAATGACTAAACAGAATTTATATTTTTGCTGTGGTTTAGAACTTACGGCATTGCTATGGAAGCTTGTTTCTGAATAAAAAAAATTAAAAAGGTAATTGCAACTTTTTATCACACAATTATGACTTTTCTCTCATAATTGTGTGATCTAAACTGGCACTGCTCTTACTGGCCTACGACAGTTACACTCACCCCCCTAAACATCACTCCCATCTGGGTCATGCCATCAAATGTAACCGGTGCTACTCAACCCGTTCCGAGCAGGATTCGAACCGTGATCTCTGATGTGGGAGGTGGGCGCGCTAATAATGACGCCAAAGACCACAGTCGCTAATGCATTTTTGAGTCAAAAAACTCAGAATCATGAGATAAAAAGTTGCAATTACCTTTTTTTTTTTTTATTCTGTGGTGGAAACAAGCTTCCATACATTGCAAACGGAACAATAGTGACCCAAAACAAGTGCTGTATCTTACAAACGTGAAACCCAGCTATCTACCATTGCTAATGTGAAGCAGGTTATAAACAATGAAAGATATTTAAGTGTTTTGTTTGAGGAACATATTAAAGCATAAAAGAGATTTTTTGAGAAGTTTTGCATGTTTACCAACGAGAAATGTTAAAAGCGTAATTTTCCATGCTTGGCCGACTCTTTGACAACATCTGAAAGGATTGAAAGTGTGTAAAATGAGAACCTCTCATTCTCTTATTTATCTTCCTCCAGTGTTTAAAAATATTTTTAATAAAACATTATAAAAGATAATTGCTACTTTTTTATCTCATAATTCTGACTTTTTTCTCAGAATTGCGAGATATAAACTCGCAATTGCGAGTTATAAAGTCAGAATTGCGTGATATAAAGTTAGAATTGCGAGATATAAAGTTAGAATTGCGAGATATAAAGTTAGAATTGCGAGATATAAAGTTAGAATTGCATGATATAAAGTTAGAATTGCGTGATATAAAGTTAGAATTGCATGATATAAAGTTAGAATTGCGTGATATAAAGTTAGAATTGCGAGATATAAAGTTAGAATTGCATGATATAAAGTTAGAATTGCATGATATAAAGTTAGAATTGCATGATATAAAGTTAGAATTGCGTGATATAAAGTTAGAATTGCGAGATATAAAGTTAGAATTGCATGATATAAAGTTAGAATTGCATGATATAAAGTTAGAATTGCATGATATAAAGTTAGAATTGCGAGATATAAAGTTAGAATTGCGAGATATAAAGTTAGAATTGCATGATATAAAGTTAGAATTGCATGATATAAAGTTAGAATTGCGAGATATAAAGTTAGAATTGTGAGATATAAAGTTAGAATTGCGAGATATAAAGTTAGAATTGCGAGATATAAAGTTAGAATTGCGAGATATAAAGTTAGAATTGCATGATATAAAGTTAGAATTGCATGATATAAAGTTAGAATTGCGAGATATAAAGTTAGAATTGCGAGATATAAAGTCAAAATTGCGTGATATAAAGTTAGAATTGCGAGATATAAAGTTAGAATTGCGAGATATAAAGTTAGAATTGCGAGATATAAAGTTAGAATTGCATGATATAAAGTTAGAATTGCGTGATATAAAGTTAGAATTGCGAGATATAAAGTTAGAATTGCATGATATAAAGTTAGAATTGCATGATATAAAGTTAGAATTGCATGATATAAAGTTAGAATTGCATGATATAAAGTTAGAATTGCGTGATATAAAGTTAGAATTGCGAGATATAAAGTTAGAATTGCATGATATAAAGTTAGAATTGCATGATATAAAGTTAGAATTGCACGATATAAAGTTAGAATTGCGAGATATAAAGTTAGAATTGCATGATATAAAGTTAGAATTGCATGATATAAAGTTAGAATTGCGAGATATAAAGTTAGAATTGCGAGATATAAAGTTAGAATTGCATGATATAAAGTTAGAATTGCGAGATATAAAGTTAGAATTGCATGATATAAAGTTAGAATTGCATGATATAAAGTTAGAATTGCGAGTTATAAAGTCAGAATTGCGAGATATAAAGTTAGAATTGCGAGATATAAAGTTAGAATTGCGAGATATAAAGTTAGAATTGCGAGATATAAAGTTAGAATTGCGAGATATAAAGTTAGAATTGCATGATATAAAGTTAGAATTGCGTGATATAAAGTTAGAATTGCGAGATATAAAGTTAGAATTGCATGATATAAAGTTAGAATTGCATGATATAAAGTTAGAATTGCATGATATAAAGTTAGAATTGCATGATATAAAGTTAGAATTGCGAGATATAAGTTAGAATTGCATGATATAAAGTTAGAATTGCGAGATATAAAGTTAGAATTGCATGATATAAAGTTAGAATTGCGAGATATAAAGTTAGAATTGCATGATATAAAGTTAGAATTGCATGATATAAAGTTAGAATTGCGAGATATAAAGTTAGAATTGCATGATATAAAGTTAGAATTGCATGATATAAAGTTAGAATTGCGAGATATAAAGTTAGAATTGCGAGATATAAAGTTAGAATTGCATGATATAAAGTTAGAATTGCGAGATATAAAGTTAGAATTGCATGATATAAAGTTAGAATTGCGAGATATAAAGTTAGAATTGTGAGATATAAAGTTAGAATTGCGAGATATAAAGTTAGAATTGCGAGATATAAAGTTAGAATTGCGAGATATAAAGTCAAAATTGCATGATATAAAGTTAGAATTGCGAGATATAAAGTTAGAATTGCGAGATATAAAGTTAGAATTGCGAGATATAAAGTTAGAATTGCATGATATAAAGTTAGAATTGCGAGATATAAAGTTAGAATTGCATGATATAAAGTTAGAATTGCGTGATATAAAGTTAGAATTGCGAGATATAAAGTTAGAATTGCATGATATAAAGTTAGAATTGCATGATATAAAGTTAGAATTGCATGATATAAAGTTAGAATTGCGTGATATAAAGTTAGAATTGCGAGATATAAAGTTAGAATTGCATGATATAAAGTTAGAATTGCATGATATAAAGTTAGAATTGCATGATATAAAGTTAGAATTGCGAGATATAAAGTTAGAATTGCATGATATAAAGTTAGAATTGCATGATATAAAGTTAGAATTGCGAGATGTAAAGTTAGAATTGCGAGATGTAAAGTTAGAATTGCATGATATAAAGTTAGAATTGCGAGATATAAAGTTAGAATTGCATGATATAAAGTTAGAATTGCATGATATAAAGTTAGAATTGCGAGTTATAAAGTCAGAATTGCGAGATATAAAGTTAGAATTGCGAGATATAAAGTTAGAATTGCGAGATATAAAGTTAGAATTGCGAGATATAAAGTTAGAATTGCGAGATATAAAGTTAGAATTGCATGATATAAAGTTAGAATTGCGTGATATAAAGTTAGAATTGCGAGATATAAAGTTAGAATTGCATGATATAAAGTTAGAATTGCATGATATAAAGTTAGAATTGCATGATATAAAGTTAGAATTGCGTGATATAAAGTTAGAATTGCGAGATATAAAGTTAGAATTGCATGATATAAAGTTAGAATTGCATGATATAAAGTTAGAATTGCGAGATATAAAGTTAGAATTGCATGATATAAAGTTAGAATTGCATGATATAAAGTTAGAATTGCGAGATATAAAGTTAGAATTGCATGATATAAAGTTAGAATTGCATGATATAAAGTTAGAATTGCGAGATATAAAGTTAGAATTGCGAGATATAAAGTTAGAATTGCATGATATAAAGTTAGAATTGCGAGATATAAAGTTAGAATTGCATGATATAAAGTTAGAATTGCGAGATATAAAGTTAGAATTGTGAGATATAAAGTTAGAATTGCGAGATATAAAGTTAGAATTGTGAGATATAAAGTCAGAATTGCGTGATATAAAATCAGAATAGCGTGACATAAAGTCAGAATTGCGAGATATGAACAATACACTGCATTTATTGTAAACCCCCTCGAGTCGGCTGTCGCGCTGGCGCGATCAACTCATTTTTTTTCTTATCAGTGCCAAAGAGACTCAAATAACTCTGTCATTGAATCTCATATCAGTTTGAAGCAAAAACTCTAGTCAACAACACCCAATAGTCCAAAGTCTTGTGGACACATATATATTGTGTGTTTTGAGGCCTTCATTTTAAACCACGCATAAACGCATCTCAAAAATACAATCATGTACATACATGTTCCTCACATATTATGGTAGCCCAGTTTGTGCTGAATACAGTGTAATTACACTTTTGCCATTAATATGTTTATAAGAAAAAAATCACAAATGTCAGAGCATGTCAAAACTTCTAAAGGGCCCCAAAACAGCTCAGACTCCAGAGGGTTAAACATCACTATTTCGGACCCACTCTATATTAGGTGGCCTTAACTACTATGTACTAACATTTTAATTAATCATTTGATACAATGCACTTATTGTTTACATACATGTTTTTACATTGTTCATACATTTAAAAAAATACCTGCATGTAATTACATCTGTAATTAATTTCTGTAGTTACTTTTGTAATTACACAGTTGACACTTCCCTTACACCTAACCCTACCCTTAAACTTACCCATACCACCACACCTGTCCCTAACACTACCCGTATCCCACCTCAATATCAGCAAAGGTGTTTTGCAATACAATTTGAACACAGTAAGTACATTGTACTTATTTTCTGATGTAAGTACATAGTAGTTAAGGCCACCTAATATAAAGTGGGGCCACTATTTCTAATACCCAGTCTTTATCAAATGCTTACCCCAGGTGTTTATGTTGTTCATTATGTATTTTTCAACATATCTTGCTTCATGCTTTTTCTAGACATCAGTATGTGAGCAGCTGCTCTCAGGCCCATCTTTCAATAGCTGTAAGGACCTCGTACCTCTTGTCTCCTTCATCAAAGCCTGTGAATTGGACATGTGCTACTGCACCAAGAGGACCAGATCCTTTTGTTTTTGCAGAACCATCTCGGAATACGCTCGTCAATGTAAACAGGCAGGTGGAAAGCCTGACTCGTGGAAGACTGAGCAGTTCTGTGGTAAGTAAAACATTTTCAGCAGCCTATTCCAAATCTGTTTTAAGTTGAAGTGTGAATGGCTTCAGCATTATACATCTCTTTAGGTAAATCATGTCCTTACCACAATATGGTGCATCAAGAATGTGGAAACCCTTGTATGAACACTTGTTCAAACCCTGACAGAGGTCATATTTGTGAGGACCACTGTATCGATGGGTGTTTCTGTCCTGCAGGTATATTCTGATTTCAAATGTACAGCTTTTGTAGTTTTACAATTAAAAAAATTATTTCCAAATTAAGCAAATGGCTACATTATATGTTGTGTTATAGGATACCTCTTTGATGATCTCACTGGTAGAGGCTGTATTGCCAAGAATCAGTGTCCCTGCATCCACAATGGAAAAATCTACAAACCTGGACAAACTTACAGAAGTAACTGTAAAGAATGGTGAATATATTTTTATGTACTGTATATGTTGCTTCATTTCTTAAAGCTACACTGTGTGATATTTTCCCCCATCTAGCGGTGAAAAGGTATATGACCATCCAGTAAATATTTGTTTCTCTTCCTTCCAATTCCGATTTCGTTTTAACTCCTACGGTGGCCGATTTAGTCCAAGATTAACATGGCTTCCAGTTCGACCTCGTCCATTAGTGTTGATTTGCCTGTTGTGCTGCCATCTTAATTCTCTTTTTTGCTTCCTTGGCGACTCTGTTACATATCCTCGAGAAAAAGAGTGATCCTCCATCAGCAACAGACTTTCAAAAAGGCTTTCAGGTTTTCGTATAGCAGTCTCAAGCAATCCCCCTCTTCACATTCGACACGGTGCCATCGAGTGTTAAAACGCGAAAGGCGAAGCTTGAATTTACGGGTATGTCCCTCTTTGGCTAATGTACTTTCAAGATGGAGGGGCAACATGGCGACCCCCATTCGAACCCCTTACCCGTATGTATTTTCAATGGCATATTATAAACTTACGAGAATACTTTATTACTTGAAAGAAGTAAATATACATTAATGAGCACATATATTTTTGAAAGAACTAAGTGTTTTTAGCTAAGAATAAACAAAAAAAGTTACACAGTGTAGCTTTAAGTTAATTTGTGATATTTTTGGGGGGACTGTACTAAAGCATAAAATGCAGAGATTTATGAAACAAGCCAAGTTCAAATATTTGTTTCTCTGTTACACAATGCTAGAGCCAGTTATTCTATCACTGGAATGTCTGTTTTTGTTTTGGTCTGTGTGATCCCGCCCGCTACCAATTTACCCAATAGTATTCCGATGCCTCGGTTTGCTAGTTGGTGGAAAAGACAACGTATTACATCCATGGATGGCAGGAAACAAATTGGTTCAGAGATTGTAGATTCTACCCGACCTAAAAAGCCTCAGCATCCATCCAAAAAGCTCTATGAACAGAAGCATATTAAAATACTGGAGATGCGTTTGAAAGATGGAGACAGCTTAAAGCCCAGAAACACTTTAAAACAAATGTTGATTTGGCTAATTTAGCTAGCTAATGTATCCAGGCTACTAGTAGGAATGATATCTTAAGTGCATTGCAAGCATATACATTAGCTGATCAACTTGCAGTGTAAGGTTTTCTTTTGTCGCTTTCCATTATCAATTGCGCTCGTTACAACCATCTCCAATATTTTGAATTTAGAATGCTGTACCTATTTTAACCACAAGCTGTCAAAATTACATACTGCATATTTAACTGATTCAAAATATACGTTGATAACAAAATCATTGACTACATTTACATGCACCCTCATAATGTGATTATAATGAGATTTAGACAATATTGAAATAAAATTTTACCTCATGTAAACTTCGATCAAATTTATTTATTTAAGCTCAAAATCGTAGTAATCATATTAGTAGCAAAATATGTGGCTTATGTCGATTTTATTCATAAATGGATATGTAAACACTTTAAATCACTTCTATTCCTATGGATGGGAGAAACAAAGCTTTTAGAAACTGTGAATCAATTGAACCCATTGCTTCACAAAATGATTTACTATTTTGAAGCGCCGGCTGGGTCAGAACAACATAAATGTAGCAAAAACCTAGTTCAAACATGCATAAATACACCTTTTACTAACCAACTGCAAAAACATTTTTTCGAAGTCCTAAATGCAATGAATAAATCATAACAAGTGTTATTTTATTAAATTGTATGGTTTGTTTTGTTTGTTTTACGGAGAGTTTGGTAATCAGACCAATAAGAGACTTTTAACAACAACTTATCTTTTTTATTATACATATGTGTTCATTAAATGTCTACAAATTTATAAAACTGATCCTTGATCAGGTAAAAATCATATGTTGACACTGGTTAATGCGTTCACAGAGATCACCTCTAGCTGCAACATTTCGAGATGCAACGAATCCTTGTTTACTCAAATCACATGACTTTGGCAGTTTAATACCAAATGATTCGCAAAGCTTCACAAAGTGTGTTTCGAAAGCATCCATCACTATGGCTGCATCTGAAATTGTATACTTCCCCACTATATAATAGCCGAAAAGCAGTTGTGACAAAGTAGCCAAAATGTACCCGGCGAGGTTCTGTGTGCATGAAGATGCCTTTAAAAATCTGGCAGGCATGCTCCACACTTTGAGAATTGTTGCAGTGAAGTGACACAACTGAGGCTGGTAGGTGAGATGAATACAATACGTTCCAGGTTTGCTTATGTCATGTAAACTTGTACACTTGCTTTGTTGGAAATAATCACATTATTGGTGCAATGCAAACATTGTTGAATTCAATCAACTGTAAATGTATTTAAACATGCTTTTTGCATAACTTTACAAAGTTGCCATTTGATTGGAAAATATAGTTAATTAATTAATAATTGAAAATGTTCTGTTGAAGAAAACACTTGACTTATGTTTCTTGTCAAGCATGCTCCTTACTGATATTGTTGTTTCCTTGGTAACCAAGTACACTAACCTTTAAAAGATTTTCATAGACTGTTACCTGGCCTTTGGTATGTCAATTATGTATTGTAAAAAAATGTTCTCCAATAATACATTTTGCATCATACCTGTTGCACATCTTTGGAATTTGTGCACACCCACGTGAGGGTTAGATTTAGGGGTGGACCTTCATGGTAACGTTTTGCCTACAAAGTAAAGTTTATAACAAAAGTTGAATCATACACATTCATACGAAATCACCAACTTATGTACATACTATTGAATACTTACATCAACATTTATATCTGTATGTGCAGTACCTGTAAGGAAAGGAAATGGCAATGTAGCGCAAGCCTATGCTATGGAACCTGCACAGTTTATGGAGACGGCCATTACATTACATTTGATGGGAAAAGATACACTTTTGATGGAGACTGCGAATACACATTAATCAGAGTAAGTGCAGAATAAATCTATACAAGACACAATACACTTTGGTTTTATTTGATTGCATAAAATTCTGCTATCAAATGTTTTATGATAATGTTATTAAAATAATAATAATCATAGTAAATATAGCTGCAGTTGAAATGTTGGTGTGACTACAAATTGAATGACAGACCCCAAGGGATCTGCAAATCCAGGGATTTCCCTATTGTTATTAACATGTAAGAAAAACGATAATACATTTTAATATAAATACAGAGACACATTTGTGTGATTTTTACAGGATTATTGTGGTCATTCTAATGCCAGTGGGACATTCAGTGTTCTCACCGAAAATATACCATGTGGAACTACTGGCACCACTTGCTCTAAGGCCGTCAGAGTCTTCCTAGGGGTGAGAGTCCTTGGATTTAAGTTATATTTCAATTTTTGTTTATATATAAACACAGGCTGATAAATAAACATATTTTACTCTTTTAGAACAAGGAATTTAAATTGACAGATGGAGGTTATCAGATTCTTCATAGAGATGAGGGGGTGGACATTCCTTATCAAATTTGGAAAAGAGGAATTTACATGGTCATTGAAGCAAATAATGGTCTAATTGTCATGTGGGACCAAAGGACAAATATGTTCATCAAACTCAGCCCAAACTTTAAGGTGAGAAATAAATGTAGAGTCAATGACTGAATAACTGCCCCAGAGACTACAGTACAAAAGTATATGCCTCAGAGATTACAGTTTATTGTTTAGATTTAGTTGTCTTGGAAAAACTATTGAATGTTTTTGATATATGATAAGTTAATATGCCTCTTGTTCTATCTCAGGGTACTGTTTGTGGTCTTTGCGGGAACTATGATGGGAACGCAAACAATGACCTCATGTTGAGAAATCAGGAGGTGGTAATTAAACCCTTGGACTTTGGAAATGATTGGAAAGAGTCCTCTAGCTGTCCTGTTGCTATGGAAATTAGAAATCCCTGCTTAAATAACCCTTACAGGGAATCATGGGCACAGAAACAATGTAGTATCATTAAAAGTCAAGTCTTTACAACATGTCATTCTCAAGTAAGTTAACAACACAGTGAGCTTGTACAATACCCTATTGTTCTTGTATAGATAATCAAATTGCATTTGTCTCATTAAGGTGGATCCCAGTCATTTTTATAATGCTTGTGTGAGAGACTCATGTGCTTGTGATAGCGGTGGGGATCGTGACTGTTTGTGCGCTGCTATAGCAGCCTATGCACAAGCCTGTAATGAGGCTGGAACCTGTGTTGCCTGGAGAACACCTAAAATATGCCGTGAGTCACTGATAATTTTCTCAGTTTAATTTGAACCACTGAAAAACAATTACATATAAGAGACCAGCACAAATGTTTTTCCTTTTTCTTACAGCATTGTTCTGTGATTATTACAACCCTTCGGGTGAATGTGAGTGGCATTACAAACCTTGCGGAGGTCCCTGTATGCAGACCTGCAGAAATCCAACTGGGCAGTGCTCAAGTCAGATACTAGCACTTGAAGGTAACATTTTTTTTTTACATTACTGAAAACAACAACAAAAACACTTTTTTGTTCTTTTTCAACAAAAAAACTCCAAAAATGGTATGATGGGGTTCAAACAGATAGTAGGAACAGTTTCATTGTAGGGCCAGGACTGTCACAAATAACATATTTTCTCTACATGATTATCTTGGCCAAAATAATTCACAATAGCGATTATTATTCTGATTCTAATAGCTATAGAAATTAAGGAAAAACAAAAAGAACATTATCAGTCAAATAGAAGCGCCTGGACAGTGAAACAGCAGGAGTGTGTTTTTGGGAATACTCAGCTCTGTTGTGTTGCTTAGAGTATTACTTGCTAGTAGTAGGATTAATTTAGATTTTGCACTTATTTATAATTTATACTGTTTTAGTAAATTGTATTTGAATTATAACCGGAGCTGTTTAAAAGAACAGGCGCGTTGTGCTGCACTCATTTGTTATTGCTGGCCTTTTGCACTTAAGTGGCCCTATTCAACCATAGTTTAATTTTGATTTGAGACATTTACGGCCTTTTGGCTTTTTTGTGCTACTTATAAGAGCGTGCACGGTGGGCTAGACATATATTAAAATTGCGCTTCAAAAGGACAACAGAGGAAGGAAAGAGGGGGATCCAGAGATGGATGAGGATTTGGAGATAGATTTGACCATGGAGGAGCTTGCATAAGGGAACACCATTGCAGAGTTGATGGAGGGAGGAGCCATGGAGGAGACAATGGAGGGAGTAACCAGAGGATGACCCAGGTCAGAGACAGGATGAAGACCCATGGTTGAACTGATGAAGGCAGGAACCAGGATGGAATCAGAAGCCTGACTGACAGTTGTGATATGAGAAGACCCATGTTGAACTGAGTCAAAGACCCGGGTGTAATAGAAGGTCTGGTCCCACTTTATATTAGGTGGCCTTAACTACTATGTACTTACATCAAAAAATAAGTACAATGTACTTACTGTGTTCAAATTGTATTGCAAAACACCTTTGCTGATATTGAGGTGGGATACGGGTAGGGTTAGGGACAGGCGTGGTGGTATGGGTAAGTTTAAGGCTAGGGTTTGGTGTAAGGGAATTGTCAACAGTGTAATTACAAATGTAACTACAGAAATTAATGACAGATGTAATTACATGCAGGTATTTTCAAAATGTAAGTACAATGTAAAAACATGTATGTGCACAATAAGTGCAATGTATCAAATTATTAATAAAAATGTTAGTACATAGTAGTTAAGGCCACCTAATATAAAGTGGGTCCGAAGGTCTCGAGGGCCAAAGCAGAGCCACAGCCATGCGTGTCTGAGATGGAGACGTAGACGGAGTCAGTGCGACTGAAGACCATGGCGGAACTGGAGGAAGGGAGGAGCCTGCCAGAGGGATGAAGGAGCCCAGCGGAGCTTGAGGGATGACATACCATTGTGAAGTCAATGGGTCGTAGGGCTACGGTGGAGTCCCTGGCTCAGAGGCTTGAGGTGGAGATGAGGGATCCATAGCCCAATGCGGAGCTGACGACCGGAAAACCCAGTTGGAGCAGGGTAGAGCAAATGACAACAAAGCAGACTTGGAGCTGGGCAGAGCCAATGGCGACAAAGGAGACTTGTGACTGGGCTGAACCAGCAGCGACAAAGACAATTTGGGACTGGGCTGAACCAGCAGAGACAATGAAGACTTGGGACTGGGCAGAACCAGCAGAGATTAAGGAGATTTGGGACTGAGCTGAACCGAAGACAGCTGGGGACTAGATGGGACCAGCTACCAGACCGGAGCCCTTGAAACATTTCATAATCCAGCTCATCAAATAATTATTTAGTGGTGACCCAGCTCATTGACCGGCCCTTAGCGACTGGAATGTGGGTGGGGCTTCAATCCATACTGATGAACTCCAATCCATACTGGGATGAAATTGGCCTCTGGCAAACGCTCTGGCTCTTGCTCTGTGGAGGGCTCGAGCTCCGAGTCTACGGTGGGCTCTTGCATCTGGTCTGTTTCGGGCATAGCTGAAGGCTGGCTGGGCTCTGGGTCTATGGTGGATTTGGGGCTGGCGATGTCCTCATCAATGGGGCAACGGTGAACGTCACACTGAGCCAGCATCCGCTCCACATAGGCAGCAAAGCTCCTTAGAGGACCTTCTACAGGTGGGCGTACCTGGACTGGTCTGGGTAATGGGTGAGGCACCCCAGATCTAAGAAGTCTTTTGTATGATCCTCGAGGGAATGATCCCCCTCTTGAGGAAAAAGTGAACTGCAAGTACTGCTGCTTTAATCTTCTCTAGGTACGTCGTTCTGTTACGGTTGAGTGTAGTAAATCCAATAAAGGGAGATGGGTGATGCATGTATAAATAAATGAATAAATAAAGTGTATTTACAATATTCCCAATTAATATAAAACAACACAATAAAACTACAATAACTTTGGCTGTTAAAAGGTTGGAGTCCGTTTGCTAGTGATGTGGCATTTGAACCGAGGCATAGTAGCATAAATGGTTGTGCCAGATGAAGCCACAATCCGAGGCTTGTGTTGTTAACGTAGAAATCACGTGACCAATAAATGACAAACGAAGCCTCACTTTCTATCCATTCATTTTGCGTGTCGGAATGTTCAAACCCCCAGATTTTACTTTACAAGTAAGTTTTCATTTAGACTTATTAAATTACATTTTAAAATACCCAGTTATACAAGTAATATGCAGAATACACATTATTTCAGGAAAATACACTGTATTAATGAAACAAAACCACATAATTGTACAAGACATGTGTGCAATTAATGTGGGAAACAATAAATACTCTGAACCCCAAGTGGATTTACACAAACTGAGAAAGTCAAAAAGAGTTAGGTTGTGCCCCGCTCTCCCCTACTACTACTAATAAAAAGTTTTATTTATAAAGCGCCTTTTCCCAAGCTCATGGTCGCTGTACAAGAAAATAACACATACACAGCATCAAACATAAGCATCATCAATACAGTACTTAGCAGAACAGCAGGACACTAAATAGAGGAGGGTTGGAAATACTTTAAGAAAAGATAAGTTTTTAGTTGAGATTTGAATGAGGATATAGTAGCAGTGGCAGGAAGAGTACGAGGGAGAGCATTCCAGAGTTTCAGAGCCACAGCACTGAATGATCTACGAAAATGAAGTAGCCTATAGTAAGCAGTTTTAAGTCAGATGACCGGAGAGAGCGAGGAGGAGAATAAGAAAGTTTGGATAAATAATGGGGAGCATCATGAAGACATTACGATATTACGACAACCCTAGTGTTGTTTTTAATAATAAACTGCACAGATAAACTTTTATTTAACTATATTTATTAGCAGTGTTGGGCACGTTACTTTAAAAAAGTAATTAGTTATAGTTACTAGTTACTTCTTACAAATAGTAATTGAGTTAGTAACTGAGTTACATCATTATAAAATTAACTAATTACCAGGGAAAGTAACTACTGTTACTTTTTTTTTCTTTCTCAAATGTTCAAATATGTCAAATAATTTGGATGCCCTTAATATTAAATATGTTAAATGAATGAAATGGACACTAAATAGAATAAATTATTATTATTATAAAACATTGCACATTAATGTACACTATTGTAATGTTGCTGTAGGACAATGTGAGAGACACCTATCAAATTCAATACATTATTGTAAATATTATCAGTAGACCTACTATAGTGTAAATATTGTGTAAATATTATCAGTACTATACTAGGCTACTCCTAGTGGAGCTCATGTTATCACTTGGGTTTTTAGCCACTAATTTTGTGGCGGCATGTGATGATGTGAGGAGCTTCATTAGATTAGAATTACTTGCCACAGACGTGGAGAGACTCTTTCTTCCTTGGCATAAGTTGTACGTTACATAAACATTCTTACCTTTCACCTCAACGAGGGAAAAGTAGCGCTTATACTTCCAGTTTGCGAAAGCTACCTTTGAAGTCGTTGGTGTGTGTGATTGTGTATCAACCTATCAACCTCAACCTTGTCTCCCACCCCCCAACACGCATTGCATGCACGCACGCACGCACACACACACACACACACACACACACACACACACACTAACCAACCGGAGGAAAAAAAAACGTTGCCGGTTCGACTGACAGAGAGTAATTTATTTCCAGTAACGCTAACGGCGTTGTAACGGGAGAAACAGTAATTCGTTAGATTACTCGTTACTGAAAAAAATATTCCGTTAGTAATGCTGTTTATCTATAACGCTGTTATTCCCATCACTGTTTAATAGAGACAGGTCTCAGTAAAGCTGTAAAATTCTGTATCGTTTAAAGCTACACTGTGTGATATTTTCCCCCATCTAGCGGTGAAAAGGTATATGACCATCCAGTGAATATTAGTTTCTGTTCCTCCCAATTCTGATTTCGTTTTAACTCCTACGGTGGCCGATTTAGTCCAAGATTAACATGGCTTCCAGTTCAATCTCGTCCACATTCGACACGGTGCCATCGAGTGTTAAAACGCGAAAGGCGAAGCTTGAATTTACGGGTATGTCCCTCTTTTGCTCATGTACTTTCAAGATGGAGGGGCAACATGGCGACCCCCATTCGAACCCCTTACCCGTATGTATTTTCAATGGCATATTATAAACTTACGAGAATACTTTATTACTTGAAAGAAGTAAATATACATTAATGAGCACATATATTTTTGAAAGAACTAAGTGTTTTTAGCTAAGAATAAACTAAAAAAGTTACACAGTGTAGCTTTAAGTAAACATTTCTGTCTGCCCTTGGTCAAACTGCAAGAATAATAATTTCATCTTAATTCTTTTGTCCGACCAAACAGTCAATATGTACTCCATGTGAATTCCACAAGAAATGTCACCCCCTTGCCCTTGAATCTTTTTTGCCTAAAGAAGCTTGAGAGATTTCTCATCTTTTCATCTTTTCAAATAGCTACAGAATATGGTTTTAAAAAAAAGTCTCCTTTAGAGGGCTTCTCAAACAGCAAAGATTTCATTTGGGGCCTGATCAGCCGTAAGATGCCCGTGCCTAGCAATCTATGTCACATATATGTAACATAATTCATTCTGTGCTTTGTATTTTTTTTTATAAGGTTGCTACCCCAAATGTTCCCCTGGACATCCTTACTTTGATGAGGATACAATGAAATGTGTTAAAAGCGAGCAATGTGGCTGCTATGATAAACAGGGGGAACATTACGGCAATCATGAGAGGGTTCCTTCAACAGAAAACTGTCAAATATGGTATGCTATCATTTCATGTCAAGAATTACAGCCTACTGTCATAAAATCTTGTTTTAATTTTAAAATTATTTTTTTATATAGCTATTGTGATTCCATGGAGATCAAATGCAAATACAATGTAACAGGTAAGAAAAAATATTTACTCCTCTGGTTTCTTTTATCTTTAATTAAACTTAACTGATTGAGTAAATGTCTTTATTTCTAAATTTGCAGCTTGCACCTGCATATTCAAAGGGAAAAAATATATGTATGGTGATGCAATATATAATACTACAGATGGACTTGGCAGCTGCATGACAGCTGTCTGTGAAAAACATGGAATAATTCAAAAAGATTCATACTCTTGTCAAACATCACATCCAACAACAACCCATATTCCAACTACTATATTTGACTTCTCCAGTAAAACAACTGGTAACTGTTTTACTTCTATCTTCTTAAGTACAAAAAGTTTTTAGTTTTTATATAATTTTATGAATAAGAAAATAAGTACTTCATAAGTTGATATTTTTGAAAGAGGGCAATGTGATAGACAGTATTTTGTTGGCAAAAAAAAAAAAATCAAAAAGTTGGGAGTTTCAGTTTATTTCTAGCTCATTGTTTAGAATATATATATATGACACTATCAGTCATTAGGAAAGATGTCCATCAAAATTGTATTATATACATACAATAAAACAATATAATAACAACATCCTAACATAAGCACAACTAAATCACCTCATCTCAGGGTACAAAATCTTTTGTCTTAATGTCCATGCCTTCTCAACAAAGGTTGCCATACAAAAAATTTCATTTTCAAATAACCAAAACATAATTTCACCTTCAGGCAGCCAAAACAGATCCGGGTTTTTCTGTTGCATCATATTATACAAACCAATTGGTAAATTGCTATACAGTGGGCAATAAAATATAAAATTTCATCCTCCACCAAACATAAATCACATAAAGAACATAACCGGACTCCTTTAAAGCGCCCCACTTCCACCTCTAGGGGCAGCACACCAGCTCTAAGCTGAGCACAAAGAGACCTCTGTCTTCTTTTCAAATTATATTTAACATAAGGCTCAGTACGGAAATTTTCCTTAAACTGTACATAACTGGGTAACACTTTAGAATAATGGTCATTAGTTAACATTAGTTAACTACATTAGTTAGCATTAACTAATAATGAACTGCACTTATAAAGCATTTTGTAGTGTAGGCTCGTGTAGGTGTGGGAAGGAAGAAGACGGGGTCGGCGTAACTGGGACTGCACTTTATTGATCTCACGATCCTCAAAACATGTGATACTCACGAGGGCATTCAAACTCAAAACAGTCAGACACAACAGTCAATCGTTGCTCTCAGGTTCAATAACTTTCTCAGCACTGTAACATCAGCAGGCAGTGGTTTGCAGTCCCAGTCCCGGTCTCTCTCTACCCTCTCTCTCCCAGCAGCGGCTTAAATGCGGTCTCTGCACACCAATTACTGCAACGAGACAGAGGTGTTAATCATCTGCACTTGACCTATTTACTCACCGCTCGGCTCCGCGCTCTCTCTCTATCGCTACAGACTTCGCAAAACCACCCCTCCTCCGCCACATACCCCCACCACCCGCACCAGGCCGGAAGGGTGACAAATTGGTGTAATCCAAACGGCGTGGTGAAAGCGGTTTTCTCTTTGGACATTGGAGACAAGGGGATCTGCCAATATTCCTTTGTTAAGTCCAGTGTCGAATCCAGAGCCCCTCTGTTGTACAGCTGTCTTTGTCTGTCCTGAGCCTGTAACAAATTCTCCATTGATAGCCGCCCCAAAGTGTGGAGTTTTGTTCTCAGGTCCAGGACATACTGAATTTATTTTTTACTCGCGGAAGGTCCGTCCTCCCAAGCCTCCCTAAGGACATCCAGCACCCCCCGAGGCTGGCGACCATAGAGAAGCTCGAAGGGTGAAAACCCCGTAGAGGCTTGCGGGACCTCGCGTACAGCAAACAACAGAGGTTCTAGCCCCTTATCCCAATTTTTACACGGTTAAGTGTAGCTGTTTGTCCTAAATGCCCGGCCATCGGATTAGAATGAGCCGCCTGGAAAAGCATTTCCCGGCGGCTTTTAGGTACCAATAACTGGGTTGTATCTTGTTTTGTCTGGGTGTCACCCGGGTGTCTATCCCAGTTAAGAGTCTTTCCTCTGGTAAACACACGAGGCGGTTCCATAGCCTAAGGACTTCTGCTCTTTGTTTCACCACACAAGGCTCCCAGCCCATGTCCCCCTCTATGGCCGCCCTTGCAGTAAACCTGTGTACTCCAAGGAAATATTTCATAGCTTTTCTTTGAACCATATTACATTCTGGAGCATCTTCAAAGCCCCATACTTCGAGCTCCGCCTTGACCAGCCCTGGTTGTCGACCTCTTGGCCTTACACGCTCCACGGCCATCAATTTTGGCACCGGGTCACAGCGCAGACCCTCATGGAACAACTCTTTAACTTTGGCCTCCACGTCTTCTCCTTCTACTTGCGGCAGCCCGACAATAACCAATGAGACGTCTGGATCAAAGGGCTTGCCCTGCACCTCCTTTGTATTCATTTTTATTTCAATGCTTTCATTCTGGAACTTAAAATACTGACTTCCAAATCCAAGTTGTTGCGCATTTCGTTGACCACTTTCTCCAGCTCACTTTTAAACGCGGCTTGTCCATCAGAAATTTATTTCTCCAAACTTCCGCGGAGTGTGTTTATTTTCACATCCATCTGTGTTTCAATTTTGACTTGCATGCTGTCCATTTTGGTCTGCATATTGTCCATTTTAACACTTAGCGCTCGCAATTTATTCAGTAAAGAGGACTGTTCCCCGTCGGCCTCCTTATTATGGCGTTGACGTGTATTATCAGCCATGATGCAACTCCAAACAGTTCAAAATTCCCAAAAATTCAAGACACAATCTTAAATAGTCAATTAATTACTTATTTAGACAATATAAACACCTAGATACAGAATTATTTAAGGATTTATACTGATCAGGAGAGGAAAAAAGCGTTCATGCGGCCATCTTCCCAGCATTCCCTGACTAATAATCAGGGAATATATGTAGTCAAGTCAACTTTATTTATATAGCGCTTTTAACAATGCAGATTGTTTCAAAGCAGCTTTATAGGCAATATAGGCAAATGTGATAGACAGTATTTTGTTGGCATTGAAAAAAAATCAAAAAGTTGGGAGTTTCAGTTTATTTCTAACTAATTGTTTAGAATATATATATATATACACTCACCTAAAGGATTATTAGGAACACCTGTTCAATTTCTCATTAATGCAATTATCTTATCAACCAATCACATGGCAGTTGCTTCAATGCACTTAGGGGTGTGGTCCTGGTCAAGACAATCTCCTGAACTCCAAACTGAATGTCAGAATGGGAAAGAAAGGTGATTTAAGCAATTTTGAGCGTGGCATGGTTGTTGGTGCCAGACGGGCCGGTCTGAGTATTTCACAATCTGCTCAGTTACTGGGATTTTCACGCACAACCATTTCTAGGGTTTACAAAGAATGGTGTGAAAAGGGAAAAACATCCAGTATCCGGCAGTCCTGTGGGCGAAAATGCCTTGTTGATGCTAGAGGTCAGAGGAGAATGGGCTGACTGATTCAAGCTGATAGAAGAGCAACTTTGACTGAAATAACCACTCGTTACAACCGAGTTATGCAGCAAAGCATTTGTGAAGCCACAACACGCATAACCTTGAGGCGGATGGGCTACAACAGCAGAAGACCCCACCGGGTACCACTCATCTCCTCTACAAATAGGAAAAAGAGGCTACAATTTGCACAAGCTCACTAAAATTGGACAGTTGAAGACTGGAAAAATGTTGCCTGGTCTGATGAGTCTCGATTTCTGTTGAGACATTCAGATGGTAGAGTCAGAATTTGGCATAAACAGAATGAGAACATGGATCCATCATGCCTTGTTACCACTGTGCAGGCTGGTGGTGGTGGTGTAATGGTGTGGGGGATGTTTTCTTGGCACACTTTAGGCCCCTTAGTGCCAATTGGACATCGTTTAAACGGCACGGCCTACCTGAGCATTGTTTCTGACCATGTCCATCCCTTTATGACCACCATGTACCCATCCTCTGATGGCTACTTCCAGCAGGATAATGCACCATGTCACAAAGCTCGAATCATTTCAAATTGGTTTCTTGAACATGACAATGAGTTCACTGTACTAAAATGGCCCCCACAGTCACCAGATCTCAACCCAGTAGAGCATCTTTGGGATGTAGTGGAACGGGAGCTTCGTGCCCTGGATGTGCATCCCACAAATCTCCATCAACTGCAAGATGCTATCCTATCAATAAGGGCCAACATTTCTAAAGAATGCTTTCAGCACCTTGCTGAATCAATGCCACGTAGAATTAAGGCAGTTCTGAAGGCGAAAGGGGGTCAAACACAGTATTAGTATGGTGTTCCTAATAATCTTTTAGGTGAGTGTATATATATATATATATATATATATATATATATATATATATATATATATATATATATATATATATATATATATATATATATATATATATATATGTAAACAACGTGTTCTGCGTTTTCATGTCACTACCGAAACATGTGCATGTTTTAGTCCATTGGCTGAGACTGATTTTAATTAAAATATTTCTATGTACCTCTCTCTCGTAGCTACATGGTGAATAGACAGGTTCCATTATTTAGAGGTAAATGTGTGTACCTTTAAGGAACATCACTACCAAACACCTTTTTTCTGCAATTAAGCAAACTTTTTTTGGTGTTATTCCATAAAATTTTGTTTTTAACTGTTCAGAACTGTGCTAGGTAACCATGTGCTGATTAGCATCTTTGAGCTAGGCTCAAAACTATCTAAAATGTTCACTACTGAAACAGTCACGACCGAAACGTGGTAAAGTTTTGGTTGTGACATCATTGTTTTTGGGTGTTAATCAATAACATTCAGGGTTTTTTTGTGCACGTACAACTGTTCAGAACTGTTTTAGCTAACCATGTGCTGATTAGCATCTTTGAGCTAGGCTCAAAACTATCTAAAATGGTCACTACCGAAACAGCCATGATGACTGTGAAGTTTCGGTTGTGACATCATTGTTTTGGTAGTGACAAAAGGGAATACATAATCCTTTTTTTGGGAAATAAACATTTTAGTACAGTTATGCAAATCATTAGTATTTTAGTATGTTTTAGTAGTGTTTTAGTATGTGAGTTAAAATTCTGCAATGTGATGTGGTCGCTACCAAAAATGTGCAGCCACGACCGAAACATGGGATGTTTTGTCAAACATAAAGAATATTGATTTATCAACTAAGATGATATGATAGTGTTTGGTTCAATTTGTGTATTCAAACTAATGAATCCTTAACTTTGAAATCAGTATGATTATCTTTATGCCTTTTACAAAGAAAGATTGGATTAAAAATACAGCAAATCTCATAAATTACACTTGAGTTATTGTTAAAATTGTAATTGTTATTGATTTACCTGTGAAAACCTTTTAATAAAATAAAAAATATATATTGACAAGACAAATCTTAATAGGTCAATTGTGTTTCGGTAGAGATAAATTTGGGAAGAGGAAAAATATTCTAAAACTTTCTGAAAATGAGAATGAAATCACAATGGCAATTACTATAAATGTGTACCTTGGATATTGTACAATTTGCATACATATAACACAAAAAGACACATTTTATGGAAGATGTTTCCAACTCTGACGTCGAACCATTTCTGTAGAATGGCCCAAATATTAAATGTGTCATATACGGCTTGAGAAAGCAGATGCTACATTGCTGCTTGCAATTTGTTGCAGAAAATGGCTTAATGATTGTTAAAGTGTTATTACATTAATTATTTTGAATATTTTATTGCAGAGACAACTGTTCCAGGAATGTCAGCCAAATACACAACAGAAACTGTTCAAGAAAAGACCTTATTTTCATTCAGTACATCCACTACTACTACAACCATATCTACATCTCCAAAAACAACAACTTCTACTTCTACACCTTCACCAAGTTTGTCAACTAGCACACCTATACCACCAACAACACCAACAGTTCAAAAATCGCACACTGTTACAAGCAAATCAACAACTCTGTCAACAAAAGCGTTTACTACAAGTGCTTTAACAGCTTCTCCAGCATCCACAACACTGAAAACAACAACACTTATTCCTACCCCTGGATGTATTTGCCATTGGTCAGATTGGAATGACTATGGTGCCCCAACAACAGGTCCTGGAGGTGGTGAAATAGTACCTATTGAAAGAATAACTGATACCTCTCCTAGGATATGCTCAGCACTAAAGGAAGTACAGTGCCGTGCAAAACGTTATCCTGGAGTTCCTCTTACACAGCTTGGCCAGGTTGTGAAATGCAATATGAAAAATGGACTAGTTTGCTTGAACAAACACCAAGGCCTTGCACAGCAATGCTATGACTATGAGATTAGAGCTTTCTGTTGTGATGAAAACTGTAGCAACATCACAACACAATCCTTAAATACACCTGCTACAACAATGTCATCTACAAGCATTCATGTCTCACCAAGTACAAAATCAGTGGTCCAAATTTTTTCCACCGTTACAAGCTTAAAAGATTCATCAACAATTTCTGCTAATACACCTTCACCAACATTTTCAAGCAGCCTGACTACACCAACGATATCAACAAACCATATTTCCTCCAAAAGCATGAGCATATCAACAACTACAGCAGCAACTTCCACAACTATTTCTGCCACGCCTTCAGTTTCTTCAACAAGCAGGTTTACACCAAAAGTTACAACACCAACAGTCAATAGTTACCCTACTGGTATAAGCATGCCCACTACTCCAACAACAATGGCTAAACCTTCACCAATGTTTTCATCTGGAATGACTACACCACTGACTAAAACATCTTCAGTCCAGAATTTCTCAAATATTACAAACATTCCTACAACTCCCACAATACAAACATCTACAACTCCATCAACAACTTCTCCAACATCCACAACATTGAAAACAAGCACACTTACTCTTAGCCCTGGATGTAGCTGTCATTGGTCAGATTGGAACGACTTCGGTGGCCCAACACCTGGTCTTGATGGTGGTGAAATAGTACCTATTGAAAGAATAGTTGACACCTCTCCTAGCATCTGCTCAGCACTAAAGGACATACAATGCCGTGCAAAACGTTATCCTGGAGTTACTCTTACACAGCTTGGCCAAATTGTGAAATGCAATACAAAAGATGGATTAGTTTGCTTGAACAAACACCAAGGCCTTGCACAGCAATGTTATGACTATGAGATTAGAGCATTGTGTTGTGATGAAAACTGTGGCAACATCACAACACAGTCCTTAAATACAGGTGCTACGACTATGTCATCAACAAGCATGCATGTATCACCAAGTACAACATCAGCAGACCAAAGTTTCTCCACTGTTACAAGCATATCAACAGATTCATCAACAACAATTTCTGCTACTACACCGTTACCAACTTTTTCAAACAGCATGCCTACACCACCAAGAACAAGCCATATTTCCTCCACAAGCATAAGCATATCAACATCTACTACAGAAACTCCCACAATAATGTCTGCCAAACCTTCAATTTCCTCAACAAGCAGGTTTACACCAAATGTTACAACACCAACAGTCCAAAGATCCTCTACAGGTGAAAGCATACCCACAACTTTAACAATATCTTCACCTTCACCAGCGTTTTCAACTGGCAAGACTACACCACTGACTAAAACATCTTCAGTCCAGAATTCCTCAAATGTTACAAATATTCCTACAACTCACACAATACAAACATCTTCAACTCCATTAACAACTTCTCCAAAATCCACAACATTGAAAACAAGCATCCTCACACTTAGTCCTGGATGTAATTGTTATTGGTCAGATTGGAACGACTTTGGTGGCCCAACACCAGGTCTTGATGGTGGTGAAATAGTACCTATTGAAAGAATAACTGACACCTCTCCTAGCATCTGCTCAGCACTAAAGGACATACAATGCCGTGCAAAACGTTATTCTGGAGTTCCTCTTACACAGCTTGGCCAGGTTGTGAAATGCAATACAAAAGATGGATTAGTTTGCTTGAACAAACACCAAGGCCTTGCACAGCAATGTTATGACTATGAGATTAGAGCATTGTGTTGTGATGAAAACTGTGGCAACATCACAGCACAGTCCTTAAATACAGGTGCTACGACTATGTCATCAACAAGCATGCCTACACCTCCAAGTACAACATCAACAAGCCATATTTCCTTCTCAAGCTTAAGCATATCAAGATCTACTGCAGCAACTTCCACAATATTTTCTGCCAAACCTTCAATTTCCTCAACAATCAGGTTTACACCAAATGTTACAACACCAACAGTCCATAGTTCCTCTACAGGTGAAAGCATACCCACAACTGGCAAGACTACACCACTGACTAAAACATCTTCAGTCCAGAATTCCTCAAATATTACAAACATCCCTACAACTTCCACAATACAAACATCTACAACTTCATCAACAACTTCCCCAACATCCACAACATTGAAAACAAGCATCCTCACACTTAGTCCCGGATGTAATTGTTATTGGTCAGATTGGAACGACTTTGGTGGCCCAACACCAGGTCTTGATGGTGGTGAAATAGTACCTATTGAACGAATAACTGACACCTCTCCTAGCATGTCCTCAGCAATAAAGGACATACAATGCCGTGCAAAACGTTATCCTGGAGTTCCTCTTACACAGCTTGGCCAGGTTGTGAAATGCAATGTAAAAGATGGATTAGTTTGCCTGAACAAACACCAAGGCCTTGCACAGCAATGTTATGACTATGAGATTAGAGCATTGTGTTGTGATGAAAACTGTGGAAACATCACAACACAGTCCTTAAATACAGGTGTTACGACTATGTCATCAACAAGCATGCGTGTATCACCAAGTACAACATCAGCAGACCAAAGTTTGACCACCGTTACAAACATATCAATAGATTCATCAACAACAATTTCTGCTAGTACACTTTCACCAACTTTTTCAAACAGCATGTCTACACCACCAAGTACAACATCAACAAGCAATATTTCCTCCACAAGCTTAAGCATATCAACATCTACTGGGGCAACTTCCACAATATTTTCTGCCAAACCTTCAATTTCCTCAACAAGCAGGTTTACACCAAATGTTACAACACCAACAGCCCATAGTTCCTCTACAGGTGAAAGCATACCCACAACTGGCAAGACTACACCACTGACTAAAACATCTTCAGTCCAGAATTCCTCAAATATTACAAACATCCCTACAACTCCCACAATACAAACATCTACAACTTCATCAACAACTTCCCCAACATCCACAACATTGAAAACAAGCATCCTCACACTTAGTCCCGGATGTAATTGTTATTGGTCAGATTGGAACGACTTTGGCGGCCCAACACCAGGTCTTGATGGTGGTGAAATAATACCTATTGAACGAATAACTGACACCTCTCCTAGCATGTCCTCAGCACTAAAGGACATACAATGCCGTGCAAAACGTTATCCTGGAGTTCCTCTTACACAGCTTGGCCAGGTTGTAAAATGCAATACAAAAGATGGATTAGTTTGCTTGAACAAACACCAAGGCCTTGCACAGCAATGTTATGACTATGAGATAAGAGCATTGTGTTGTGATGAAAACTGTGGCAACATCACAACACAGTCCTTAAATACAGGTGCTACGACTATGTCATCAACAAGCATGCGTGTATCACCAAGTACAACATCAGCAGACCAACGTTTCTCCACCGTTACAAACATATCAACAGATTCATCAACAACAATTTCTGCTAGTAAACCTTCACCAACTTTTTCAAACAGCATGCCTACACCACCAAGTACAACATCAACAAGCCATATTTCCTCCATAATCATAAGCATATCAACATCTACTGCAGAAACTTCCACAATAATTTCTGCCAAACCTTCAATTTCCTCAACAAGCAGGTTTACACCAAATATTACAACACCAACAGTCCATAGTTCCTCTACAGGTGTAAGCATACCCACAACTGGCAAGACTACACCACTGACTAAAACATCTTCAGCCCAGAATTCTTCAAATTTTACAAACATTCCTACAACTCCCACAGTACAAACATCTTCAACTGCATCAACAACTTCTCCAACATCCACAACATTGAAAACAGGCATCCTCACACTTAGTCCCGGATGTAATTGTTATTGGTCAGATTGGAACGACTTTGGTGGCCCAACACCAGGTCTTGATGGTGGTGAAATAGTACATATTGAACGAATAACTGACACCCCTCCTAGCATCTGCTCAGCACTAAAGGACATACAATGCCGTGCAAAACGTTATCCTGGAGTTCCTCTGACACAGCTTGGCCAGGTTGTGAAATGCAATGTAAAAGATGGATTAGTTTGCCTGAACAAACACCAAGGCCTTGCACAGCAATGTTATGACTATGAGATTAGAGCATTTTGTTGTGATGAAAACTGTGGAAACATCACAACACAGTCCTTAAATACAGGTGTTACGACTATGTCATCAACAAGTATGCGTGTATCACCAAGTACAACATCAGCAGACCAAAGTTTGACCACCGTTACAAACATATCAATAGATTCATCAACAACAATTTCTGCTAGTACACTTTCACCAACTTTTTCAAACAGCATGTCTACACCACCAAGTACAACATCAACAAGCCATATTTCCTCCACAAGCTTAAGCATATCAACATCTACTGCGGCAACTTCCACAATATTTTCTGCCAAACCTTCAATTTCCTCAACAAGCAGGTTTACACCAAATGTTACAACACCAACAGTCCATAGTTCCTCTACAGGTGAAAGCATACCCACAACTGGCAAGACTACACCACTGACTAAAACATCTTCAGTCCAGAATTCCTCAAATATTACAAACATCCCTACAACTCCCATAATACAAACATCTACAACTTCATCAACAACTTCCCCAACATCCACAACATTGAAAACAAGCATCCTCACACTTAGTCCCGGATGTAATTGTTATTGGTCAGATTGGAACGACTTTGGCGGCCCAACACCAGGTCTTGATGGTGGTGAAATAGTACCTATTGAACGAATAACTGACACCTCTCCTAGCATGTCCTCAGCACTAAAGGACATACAATGCCGTGCAAAACGTTATCCTGGAGTTCCTCTTACACAGCTTGGCCAGGTTGTAAAATGCAATACAAAAGATGGATTAGTTTGCTTGAACAAACACCAAGGCCTTGCACAGCAATGTTATGACTATGAGATAAGAGCATTGTGTTGTGATGAAAACTGTGGCAACATCACAACACAGTCCTTAAATACAGGTGCTACGACTATGTCATCAACAAGCATGCGTGTATCACCAAGTACAACATCAGCAGACCAACGTTTCTCCACCGTTACAAACATATCAACAGATTCATCAACAACAATTTCTGCTAGTAAACCTTCACCAACTTTTTCAAACAGCATGCCTACACCACCAAGTACAACATCAACAAGCCATATATCCTCCATAAGCATAAGCATATCAACATCTACAGCAGAAACTTCCACAATAATTTCTGCCAAACCTTCAATTTCCTCAACAAGCAGGTTTACACCAAATATTACAACACCAACAGTCCATAGTTCCTCTACAGGTGTAAGCATACCCACAACTGGCAAGACTCCACCACTGACTAAAACATCTTCAGCCCAGAATTCTTCAAATTTTACAAACATTCCTACAACTCCCACAGTACAAACATCTTCAACTGCATCAACAACTTCTCCAACATCCACAACATTGAAAACAGGCATCCTCACACTTAGTCCCGGATGTAATTGTTATTGGTCAGATTGGAACGACTTTGGTGGCCCAACACCAGGTCTTGATGGTGGTGAAATAGTACCTATTGAGCGAATAACTGACACCTCTCCTAGCATCTGCTCAGCACTAAAGGACATACAATGCCGTGCAAAACGTTATCCTGGAGTTCCTCTTACACAGCTTGGCCAGGTTGTGAAATGCAATGCAAAAGATGGATTAGTTTGCCTGAACAAACACCAAGGCCTTGCACAGCAATGTTATGACTATGAGATTAGAGCATTGTGTTGTGATGAAAACTGTGGAAACATCACAACACAGTCCTTAAATACAGGTGCTACGACTATGTCATTAACAAGCATGCGTGTATCACCAAGTACAACATCAGCAGACCAAAGTTTGACCACTGTTACAAACATATCAATAGATTCATCAACAACAATTTCTGCTAGTACACCTTCACCAACTTTTTCAAACAGCATGTCTACACCACCAAGTACAACATCAACAAGCCATATTTCCTCCACAAGCTTAAGCATATCAACATCTACTGCGGCAACTTCCACAATATTTTCTGCCAAACCTTCAATTTCCTCAACAAGCAGGTTTACACCAAATGTTACAACACTAACAGTCCGTAGTTCCTCTACAGGTGAAAGCATACCCACAGCTTTAACAATATCTACACCTTCACCAGCATTTTCAACTGGCAAGACTACACCACTGACTAAAACATCTTCAGTCCAGAATTCCTCAAATATTACAAACATCCCTACAACTCCCACAATACAAACATCTACAACTTCATCAACAACTTCCCCAACATCCACAACATTGAAAACAAGCATCCTCACACTTAGTCCCGGATGTAATTGTTATTGGTCAGATTGGAACGACTTTGGTGGCCCAACACCAGGTCTTGATGGTGGTGAAATAGTACCTATTGAACGAATAACTGACACCTCTCCTAGCATGTGCTCAGCACTAAAGGACATACAATGCCGTGCAAAACGTTATCCTGGAGTTCCTCTTACACAGCTTGGCCAGGTTGTGAAATGCAATACAAAAGATGGATTAGTTTGCTTGAACAAACACCAAGGCCTTGCAAAGCAATGTTATGACTATGAGATTAGAGCATTGTGTTGTGATGAAAACTGTGGCAACATCACAACACAGTCCTTAAATACAGGTGCTACGACTATGTCATCAACAAGCATGCGTGTATCACCAAGTACAACATCAGCAGACCAACGTTTCTCCACCGTTACAAACATATCAACAGATTCATCAACAACAATTTCTGCTAGTACACCTTCACCAACTTTTTCAAACAGCATGCCTACACCACCAAGTACAACATCAACAAGCCATATTTCCTCCATAAGCATAAGCATATCAAAATCTACTACAGAAATTTCCACAATAATTTCTGCCAAACCTTCAATTTCCTCAACAAGCAAGTTTACACCAAATTTTACAACACCAACAGTCCATAGTTCCTCTAGAGGTGTAAGCATACCCACAACTGGCAAGCCTACACTACTGACTAAAACATCTTCAGTCCCGAATTCTTCAAATTTTACAAACATTCCTACAACTCCCACAGTACAAACATTTTCAACTCCATCAACAACTTCTCCAATATCCACAACATTGAAAACAGGCATCCTCACACTTAGTCCCGGATGTAATTGTTATTGGTCAGATTGGAACGACTTTGGTGGCCCAACACCAGGTCTTGATGGTGGTGAAATAGTACCTATTGAACAAATAACTGACACCTCTCATACCATCTGCTCAGCACTAAAGGACATACAATGCCGTGCAAAACGTTATCCTGGAGTTCCTCTTACACAGCTTGGCCAGGTTGTGAAATGCAATACAAAAGATGGATTAGTTTGCTTGAACAAACACCAAGCCCTTGCACAGCAATGTTATGACTATGAGATTAGAGCATTGTGTTGTGGTGAAAACTGTGGAAACATCACAACACCGTCCATAAATACAGGTGCTACAACTATGTCATCAACAAGCATGCGTGTATCACCAAGTACAACATCAGCAGACCAAAGTTTGACCACCGTTACAAACATATCCATAGATTCATCAACAACAATTTCTGCTAGTACACCTTCACCAACTTTTTCAAACAGCATGTCTACACCACCAAGTACAACATCAACAAGCCATATTTCCTCCACAAGCTTAAGCATATCAACATCTACTGCGGCAACTTCCACAATATTTTCTGCCAAACCTTCAATTTCCTCAACAAGCAGGTTTAAACCAAATGTTACAACACCAACAGTCCGTAGTTCCTCTACAGGTGAAAGCATACCCACAGCTTTAACTGTATCTACACCTTCACCAGCATTTTCAACTGGCAAGACTACACCACTGACTAAAATATCTTCAGTCCAGAATTCCTCAAATATTACAAACATCCCTACAACTCCCATAATACAAACATCTACAACTTCATCAACAACTTCCCCAACATCCACAACATTGAAAACAAGCATGCTCACACTTAGTCCCGGATGTAATTGTTATTGGTCAGATTGGAACGACTTTGGTGGCCCAACACCAGGTCTTGATGGTGGTGAAATAGTACCTATTGAGCGAATAACTGACACCTCTCCTAGCATCTGCTCAGCACTAAAGGATATACAATGCCGTGCAAAACGTTATCCTGGAGTTCCTCTTACACAGCTTGGCCAGGTTGTGAAATGCAATACAAAAGATGGATTAGTTTGCTTGAACAAACACCAAGGCCTTGCACAGCAATGTTATGACTATGAGATTAGAGCATTGTGTTGTGATGAAAACTGTGGCAACATCACAACACAGTCCTTAAATACAGGTGCTACGACTATGTCATCAACAAGCATGCATGTATCACCAAGTACAACATCAGCAGACCAAAGTTTCTCCACCATTACAAACATATCAACAGATTCATCAACAACAATTTCTGCTAGGACACCTTCACCAACTTTTTCAAACAGCATGCCTACACCACCAAGTACAACATCAACAAGCCATATTTCTTCCACAAGCATAAGCATATCAACATCTACTGCAGCAACTTCCACAATCATTTCTGCCAAACCTTCAATTTCCTCAACAAGCAGGTTTACACCAAATGTTGCAACACCAACAGTCCATAGTTCCTCTACAGGTGAAAGCATACCCTCAACAGGCAAGACTACACCACTCACTAAAACATCTTCAGTCCAGAATTCTTCAAATTTTACAAACATTCCTACAACTCCCACAGTACAAACATCTTCAACTCCATCAACAACTTCTCCAACATCAACAACATTGAAAACAGGCATCCTCACACTTAGTCCCGGATGTAATTGTTATTGGTCAGATTGGAACGACTTTGGTGACCCAACATCAGGTCATGATGGTGGTGAAATAGTACCTATTGAACAAATAACTGACACCTCTCGTACCATCTGCTCAGCACTAAAGGACATACAGTGCCGTGCAAAACGTTATCCTGGAGTTCCTCTTACACATCTTGGCCAGGTTGTAAAATGCAATGCAAAAGATGGATTAGTTTGCTTGAACAAACACCAAGCCCTTGCACAGCAATGTTATGACTATGAGATTAGAGCATTGTGTTGTGATGAAAACTGTGGCAACATCACAACACAGTCCTTTAATACAGGTGTTACGACTATGTCATCAACAAGCATGCGTGTATCACCAAGTACAACATCAGCAGACCAAAGTTTCTCCACCATTACAAACATATCAACAGATATATCAACAACAATTTCTGCTAGTACACCTTCACCAACTTTTTCAAACAGCATGCCTACACCACCAAGTACAACATCAACAAGCCATATTTCCTCCACAAGCATATCAACATCTACTGCAGCAACTTCCACAATAATTTCTGCCAAACCTTCAATTTCCTCAACAAGCAGGTTTACACCAAATGTAACAACACCAACAGTCCATAGTTCCTCTACAGGTGAAAGCATACCCACAACTTTAACAATATCTACACCTTCACCAGCGTTTTCAACTGGCAAAACTACACCACTGACTAAAACATCTTCAGTCCAGAATTCCTCAAATTTTACAAACATTCCTACAACTCCCACAATACAAACATCTACAACTTCATCAACAACTTCCCCAACATTCACAACATTGAAAACAAGCATCCTCACACTTAGCCCCGGATGTAATTGTTATTGGTCAGATTGGAACGACTTTGGTGGCCCAACACCAGGTCTTGATGGTGGTGAAATAGTACATATTGAACGAATAACTGACACCTCTCCTATCATGTGCTCAGCACTAAAGGACATACAATGCCGTGCAAAACGTTATCTTGGAGTTCCTCTTACACAGCTTGGCCAGGTTGTGAAATGCAATACAAAAGATGGATTCGTTTGCTTGAACAAACACCAAGGCCTTGCACAGCAATGTTATGACTATGAGATTAGAGCATTGTGTTGTGATGAAAACTGTGGCAACATCACAACACAGTCCTTAAATACAGGTGCTACGACTATGTTATCAACAAGCATGCGTGTATCACCAAGTACAACATCAGCAGACCAAAGTTTCTCCACCATTACAAGAAAATCAACTGATTCATCAACAACAATTTCTGCTAGCACACCTTCACCAACTTTTTCAAACAGCATGTCTACACCACCAAGTACAACATCAACAAGCCATATGTCCTCCACAAGCATAAGCACATCAACATCTACAGCAGCAACTTCCACAATAATGTCTGCCAAACCTTCAATTTCTTCAACAAGCAGGTTTACACCAAATGTTACAACACCAACAGTCCATAGTTCCTCTACAGGTGAAAGCATACCCACAACTTTAACAAAATCTACACCTTCACCAGCGTTTTCAACTGGCAAGACTACACCACCGACTAAAACATCTTCAGTCCAGAATTCCTCAAATAATACAAACATTCCAACAACTCACACAATACAAACATCTGCAACTCCATCAACAACTTCTCCAACATTCACAACATTAAAAACAAGCGCCCTTACTATTAGCCCTGGATGTAACTGTCATTGGTCAGATTGGATCGACTTCGGTGGCCCAACACCGGGTTTTGATGGTGGTGAAATAGTACCTATTGAACGAATAACTGACACCTCTCCTAGCATCTGCTCAGCACTAAAGGACATACAATGTCGTGCAAAACGTTATCCTGAAGTTCCTTTTTCACAGCTTGGCCAGGTTGTGAAATGCAATACAAAAGATGGATTAGTTTGCTTGAACAAACACCAAGGCCTTGCACAGCAATGTTATGACTATGAGATTAGAGCATTGTGTTGTGATGAAAACTGTGGCAACATCACAACACAGTCCTTAAATACAGGTGCTACAACAATGTCATCAACAAGCATGCATGTATCACCCAGTACAACATCAGCAGACCAAAGTTTCTCCACCGTTATAAGCATATCAAGTTATTCATCAACAATTTCTGCTAGTACACCTTCACCAACATTTTCAAGCAGCCTTACTACACCAACAACGACATCAACAGGCCATATTTCCTCCACAAGCATGAGCATATCAACAACCACAGCAGCAACTTCCACAATTATTTCTGCCACACCTTCAGTTTCTTCAACAAGGAGGTTTACACCAAAAGGAACAACACCAAAAGTCCATAGTTACCCTACTGGTAAAAGTTTACCCACTACTCCAACAATGACTAAACCTTCGCAAACGTTTTCAACTGGAACAACTACACCACTGACTGAAACATCTTCATCCCAGAATTCCTCCAATATTACAAGCATGACTACAACTCCAACAACACAAACGTCTACAACTCCATTAATGAATTCTCCAACATCCACAACATTGAAAACAAGCATCCTCACACTTAGCCCTGGATGTAATTGTAATTGGTCAGATTGGAACGACTTTGGTAGCCCAACACCAGGTTTTGATGGTGGAGAAATAGTACCTATTGAAAGAATAACTGGCACCTCTCCTAGCATCTGCTCAGAACTAAAGGATATACAATGCCGTGCAAAACGTTATCCTGGAGTTCCTTTAAAACAGCTTGGCCAGGTTGTGAAATGCAATACAAAAGATGGATTAGTTTGCTTGAACAAACACCAAGGCCTTGTACAGCAATGCTATGACTATGAGATTAAAGCATTGTGTTGTGATAAAAACTGTGGAAACATCACAACACAATCCTTAACTACAGCTGCTACAACAGTATCATCAACACGCATGCATATACCACCAAGTACCACATCAATGGACCAAAGTTCTTCCACCGTTACAAGCTTAACAGAAAAATCAACAAAAAATTCTGCTGGAACACCTTTACCAAACTTTTCAACTAGTATGCCTACACAACCAACTAAGACACCAACAAATCGTATTACCTCAAACATTACAAACATATTAATAACTACAACAACAACTTCAACAATATTTTCTTCTATACCTTCAGTTTCTTCAACAAGCAGCTTGACACATCAATTTAAAACACCAACCGTCCAGAGTTTCCCCACTGGTAAAAGCATATCCACAACTCCAATAACAATCTCTACAGGTAAACCCTCACCATCGTTTTCAAAAGGCATAACTACTACACCAATGACCACAACATCAACAAGCCTTATTTCTTACACAAGTAAAAGCATATCAACAACTACAACAAAAACTTCAACAAAATTTTCGACTACAAATTCAATTTCTGCAACAAACAGGTTGACACAACAAGTTACAACATCAACACTCCAGAATTCCTCCAAAACTACAAGCATGAAAACACAATCCATGTCTACCCCACCTACTACAACATCAACAGTGCATAGTTCGCCCACTGTTACGAGCATATCCACAAATCCTTCAAAAACAATTTCTGCTACTAGGCCTTCACCATCTGGCATGACTACACCTCTGCTTGAAACAACTTCAGTCCAGAATTCCTCCAATACTACAAGTATGACTACAACTCCAACAACACAAACGTCTACAACTCTGTCAATTAATTATCCAACATCCACAACATTGAAAACAAGCATCCTCACACTTAGCCCTGGATGTAATTGTTATTGGTCAGATTGGAACGACTTTGGTGGCCCAACACCAGGTCTTGATGGTGGAGAAATAGTACCTATTGAAAGAATAACTGGCACCTCTCCTAGCATCTGCTCAGAACTAAAGGATATACAATGTCGTGCAAAACGTTATCCTGGAGTTCCTCTTACACAGCTTGGCCAGGTTGTGAGATGCAATACAAAAGATGGATTGGTTTGCCTGAACAAACACCAAGGCCTTGTACAGCAATGTTATGACTATGAGATTAGAGCATTGTGTTGTGATAAAAACTGTGGAAACATCACAACACAATCCTTAACAACAGCTGCTACAACAGTATCATCAACACGCATACATATACCACCAAGTACCACATCAATTGACCAAAGTTCTTCCACCATTACAAGCTTTACAGAAAAATCAACAACAATTTCTGCTGGAACACCTTCACCAAACTTTTCAACTAGTATGCCTACACAACCAACTAAGACACCAACAAATCTTATTACCTCAAACATTACAAACATATTAACAACTACAGCAACAACTTCAACAATATTTTCTTCTATACCTTCAGTTTCTTCAACAAGCAGCTTGACACATCAATTTACAACACCAACCGTCCAGAGTTTCCCCACTGGTAAAAGCATATCCACAACTCCAATAACAATCTCTACAGGTATACCCTCACCAACGTTTTCAAAAGGCATAACTACTACACCAACGACCACAACATCAACAAGCCTTATTTCTTACACAAGTAAAAGCATATCAACAACTACAACAAAAACTTCAACAAAGTTTTCGACTACAACTTCAATTTCTGCAACAAACAGGTTGACACAACAAGTTACAACACCAACACTCCAGAATTCCTCCAAAACTACAAGCATGAAAACACAATCCATATCTACCCCACCTACTACAACATCAACAGTGCATAGTTCGCCCACTGTTACAAGCATATCCACAAATCCTTCAACAACAATTTCTGCTGCTAGGCCTTCACCATCTGGCATGACTACACCACTGCTTGAAACAGCTTCAGTCCAGAATTCCTCCAATATTACAAGCGTATCTACAATTTCAGCAACACAGACATCTACAACTCCAACAACTTTTCCAACATCCACAACATTGAAAGCAAGCACTCTTACTCTTAGCCCTGAATGTAATTGTCATTGGTCAGATTGGAACGACTTTGGTGGCCCAACGCCAGGTCTTGATGGTGGTGAAATAGTATCTATTGAAAGAATAACTGACACCTCTGCTACCATCTGCTCAGCACTAAAGGAAGTACAATGCCGTGCAAAACGTTATCCTGGAGTTCCTCTTTCACAGCTTGGCCAGGTTGTGAATTGCAATACAAAAGAAGGACTAGTTTGCTTGAACAAACACCAAGGCCTTGTACAGCAATGTTATGATTATGAGGTTAGAGCATTGTGTTGTGATGAAAACTGTGGAAACATCACAACACAATCCTTAACTACAGCTGCTACAACAGTATCATCAACACGCATGCATATACCACCAAGTACCACATCAATGGACCAAAGTTCTTCCACCGTTACAAGCTTAACAGAAAAATCAACAAAAAATTCTGCTGGAACACCTTTACCAAACTTTTCAACTAGTATGCCTACACAACCAACTAAGACACCAACAAATCGTATTACCTCAAACATTACAAACATATTAATAACTACAGCAACAACTTCAACAATATTTTCTTCTATACCTGCAGTTTCTTCAACAAGCAGCTTGACACATCAATTTAAAACACCAACCGTCCAGAGTTTCCCCACTGGTAAAAGCATATCCACAACTCCAATAACAATCTCTACAGGTAAACCCTCACCATCGTTTTCAAAAGGCATAACTACTACACCAATGACCACAACATCAACAAGCCTTATTTCTTACACAAGTAAAAGCATATCAACAACTACAACAAAAACTTCAACAAAATTTTCGACTACAAATTCAATTTCTGCAACAAACAGGTTGACACAACAAGTTACAACATCAACACTCCAGAATTCCTCCAAAACTACAAGCATGAAAACACAATCCATGTCTACCCCACCTACTACAACATCAACAGTGCATAGTTCGCCCACTGTTATGAGCATATCCACAAATCCTTCAACAACAATTTCTGCTACTAGGCCTTCACCATCTGGCATGACTACACCTCTGCTTGAAACAACTTCAGTCCAGAATTCCTCCAATACTACAAGTATGACTACAACTCCAACAACACAAACGTCTACAACTCTGTCAATTAATTATCCAACATCCACAACATTGAAAACAAGCATCCTCACACTTAGCCCTGGATGTAATTGTTATTGGTCAGATTGGAACGACTTTGGTGGCCCAACACCAGGTCTTGATGGTGGAGAAATAGTACCTATTGAAAGAATAACTGGCACCTCTCCTAGCATCTGCTCAGAACTAAAGGATATACAATGTCGTGCAAAACGTTATCCTGGAGTTCCTCTTACACAGCTTGGCCAGGTTGTGAGATGCAATACAAAAGATGGATTGGTTTGCCTGAACAAACACCAAGGCCTTGTACAGCAATGTTATGACTATGAGATTAGAGCATTGTGTTGTGATAAAAACTGTGGAAACATCACAACACAATCCTTAACAACAGCTGCTACAACAGTATCATCAACACGCATACATATACCACCAAGTACCACATCAATTGACCAAAGTTCTTCCACCATTACAAGCTTTACAGAAAAATCAACAACAATTTCTGCTGGAACACCTTCACCAAACTTTTCAACTAGTATGCTTACACAACCAACTAAGACACCAACAAATCTTATTACCTCAAACATTACAAACATATTAACAACTACAGCAACAACTTCAACAATATTTTCTTCTATACCTTCAGTTTCTTCAACAAGCAGCTTGACACATCAATTTACAACACCAACCGTCCAGAGTTTCCCCACTGGTAAAAGCATATCCACAACTCCAATAACAATCTCTACAGGTATACCCTCACCATCGTTTTCAAAAGGCATAACTACTACACCAACGACCACAACATCAACAAGCCTTATTTCTTACACAAGTAAAAGCATATCAACAACTACAACAAAAACTTCAACAAAGTTTTCGACTACAACTTCAATTTCTGCAACAAACAGGTTGACACAACAAGTTACAACACCAACACTCCAGAATTCCTCCAAAACTACAAGCATGAAAACACAATCCATATCTACCCCACCTACTACAACATCAACAGTGCATAGTTCGCCCACTGTTACAAGCATATCCACAAATCCTTCAACAACAATTTCTGCTGCTAGGCCTTCACCATCTGGCATGACTACACCACTGCTTGAAACAGCTTCAGTCCAGAATTCCTCCAATATTACAAGCGTATCTACAATTTCAGCAACACAGACATCTACAACTCCAACAACTTTTCCAACATCCAAAACATTGAAAGCAAGCACTCTTACTCTTAGCCCTGAATGTAATTGTCATTGGTCAGATTGGAACGACTTTGGTGGCCCAACGATAGGTCTTGATGGTGGTGAAATAGTATCTATTGAAAGAATAACTGACACCTCTGCTACCATCTGCTCAGCACTAATGGAAGTACAATGCCGTGCAAAACGTTATCCTGGAGTTCCTCTTTCACAGCTTGGCCAGGTTGTGAATTGCAATACAAAAGAAGGACTAGTTTGCTTGAACAAACACCAAGGCCTTGTACAGCAATGTTATGATTATGAGGTTAGAGCATTGTGTTGTGATGAAAACTGTGGAAACATCACAACACAATACTTAACTACAGCTGCTACAACAGTATCATCAACAAGCATGCATATACCACCAAGTATCACATCAATGGACCAAAGTTCTTCCACCGTTACAAGCTTAACAGATTCATCAACAACAATTTCTGCTGGTACACCTTCACCAACCTTTTCAACTAGTATGCCTACACAACCAACTAAGACACCAACAAATCGTATTACCTCAAAAATTACAAACATATTTACAACTGCAGCAACAACTTCAACAATATTTTCTTCTATACCTTCAGTTTCTTCAACAAGCAGTTTGACTCAGAAATTTACAACACCAACCGTCCAGAGTTTCCCCACTGGTAAAAGCATATCCACAACTCCAATAACAATCTCTACAGGTATACCCTCACCATCGTTTTCAAAAGGCATAACTACTACACCAACGACCGCAACATCAACAAGCCTTATTTCTTACACAAGTAAAAGCATATCAACAACTACAACAAAAACTTCAACAAAGTTTTCGACTACACCTTCAATTTCTGTAACAAACAGGTTTACACAACAAGTTACAACACCAACACTCCAGAATTCCTCCAAAACTACAAACATGACAACACAATCCATGTCTACACCACCTACTACAACATCAACAGTGCATAGTTCCCCCACTGTTACAAGCATATCCACAAATCCTTCAACAACAATTTCTGCTGTTACACCTTTACCAAACTTTTCAATCAACATGCCTACACAACCAACTATAACATCATTAAGCCTCATTTCCTCCACAAGTACAATCATGTCAACAAATACAGCAACAACTTCCATAATATTTTCAGCTAGACCATCAATTTCTTCAACAAGCATGCACACACCACCCACTACAACATCAACAGTGCATAGTTCCCCCACTGTTACAAGCATATCCACAAATCCTTCAACAACAATTTCTGTTGCTAGGCCTTCACCATCTGGCATGACTACACCACTGCTTGAAACAACTTCAGTCCAGATTTCCTCCAATATTACAAACGTATCTACAATTTCAGCAACACAGACATCTACAACTCCAACAACTTTTCCAACATCCACAACATTGAAAGCAAGCACTCTTACTCTTAGCCCTGAATGTAATTGTCATTGGTCAGATTGGAACGACTTTGGTGGCCCAACGCCAGGTCTTGATGGTGGGGAAATAGTATCTATTGAAAGAATAACCCACACCTCTGCTACCATCTGCTCAGCACTAAAGGAAGTACAATGCCGTGCAAAACGTTATCCTGGAGTTCCTCTTTCACAGCTTGGCCAGGTTGTGAAATGCAATACAAAAGAAGGACTAGTTTGCTTGAACAAACACCAAGGCCTTGTACAGCAATGTTATGATTATGAGGTTAGAGCATTGTGTTGTGATGAAAACTGTGGAAACATCACAACACAATCTTTAACTACAGCTGCTACAACAGTATCAACAAGCATGCATATACCACTAAGTACGACATCAATGGACCAAAGTTCTTTCACCATTACAAGCTTAACAGATTCATCAACAACAATTTCTGCTAGTACACCTTCACCAACCTTTTCAACTAGTATGCCTACACAACCAACTAAGATACCAACAAATCTTAATACCTCAAAAATAACAAACATATTAACAAATGCAGCAACAACTTCAACAATATTTTCTTCTATACCTTCCGTTTCTTCAACAAGCAGTTTGACACAGCAATTTACAACACCAAAAGTCCAGAGTTTCCCCACTGGTAAAAGCATATTCACAACTCCAATATTTTCTACAGGTACACCGTCACCATCTTTTTCACCTGCCATAACTACATCACAGCCTAAAACACCTACACTCCAGAATTCCTACAATACTACAAGCATGACAACACAATCCTTGACTACAACAGCTACAAGAATGTCATCAACAAGCATGCATACAACACCAACTATAACATCAACAATGCATAGTTCCTCTATAATTACAAGCATATCTACAAATCCATCAACAACAATTTCTGTTGGTACACCTTCACAAACTTTTTCAACCAGAATGCCTACACTTCCAACTACGACATTATTAAGCCTTACTTCCTCCACAAGTACAAGCATGCCAACAAGTACAACAACAAGTTTAACAAAGTTTTCTGCTATACCTTCTGTTTCTTCAACAAGCAGGTTGACACAGCAATTTACAACACCAAAAGTCCATAGTTCCCCCACTGGTAAAAGCACATCCATAACTACAATAACAATCTCTACAGGTACACCTTCACCATCGTTATCACCTGCCATAACTACTACACCAATGACCACAACATCAACAAGTCTTATTTCATATACAAGAAAAACCATATCAACAATTACAACAAATACTTCAACAACGTTTTCTGCTACACCTTCAGTTTCTATAACAAACAGGTTTACACAACAAGTTACAACACCAATAGTCCAGAGTTCCCCCACTGGAAAAAGCATATCCACAACTCCAACAGTAATCTCTACTGGTATGCCTTCCCAATTGTTTTCAACTGGCATGACTACACCACTGACTGAAACACCAACAGTCCAGAATTCCTTTAATATTACAAGCATGACAACACAATCCTTGTCTACAGCAGCTAAAACAATATCATCAACAAGCATGCATACACCACCAACTACAACATCAACAGTGCATAGTTCCCCCACGGTTACAAGCATATCCACAGATTCTTCAACAACAATTTCTGCTGGTACACCTTCCCCAACTTTTTCAATCAACGTGCCTACACAAACAACTATGACAATCATGTCAACAAGTGCAGCAACAACTTCAACAATCCTTTCTGCTAGACCTTCGATTTCGACAACAAGCAGGTTTACAAAACAAGTAACAACAACAGTCCAGAGTTCCCCCTCTGGCAAAAGTATACCCACAGCTCCAACAACATTATCTACAGGTACACCTTCACCAACGTTTTTATCTGGCATGACTACACCACTGCTTGAAACAATTTCCATCCAGATTTCCTCAAATATTACAAGTGTGTCAACTTCGGCAACACAGACATCTACAACTCCATCAACAGCCTTTCCAACATCCACAACACTGAAAACAAGCACCCTCACTCTTAGCCCTGGATGTAATTGTCATTGGTCCAATTGGAACAACTTTGGTGGCCCAACAACAGGTCTTGATGGTGGTGAAATAGTATCTATTGAAAGAATAACTGACACCTCAGCTACCATCTGCTCAGCTTTAAAGGACGTACAGTGTCGTGCAAAACGTTATCCTGGAGTTCCTCTTTCACAGCTTGGCCAGGTTGTGAAATGCAATACGAAAGATGGACTAGTTTGCTTGAACAAACACCAAGGCCTTGTACAGCAATGTTATGACTATGAGATTAGAGCATTGTGTTGTGATGAAAACTGTGGCAACATCACAACAGAATCCTTAACTACAGCTGCTACAACAGTGTCATCAACAAGCATGCATATACCACCAAGTACAAAATCAACGGACCAAAGTTCTCCCACCATTACAAGCTTATCAACATATACATCAACAATTTCTGCTAGTACACCTTCACCAACTTTTTTAACTAGTATGCCTACACAACTAACTAAGACACCAACAAATCTTATTACCTCAAAATTTACAAGCATGTCAACAACTTCAACTATATTTTCTTCTATACCTTTGGTTTCTTCAACAAGCCGGTTGCCACAGCAATTTACAACACCAAAAGTCCAGAGTTTCCCCACTGGTAAAAGCATATCCACAACGGCAATATTTTCTACAGGTAAACCTTCACCATCGTTTTCACCGGGCACTACTACTACACCAAAGACTACAACACCAACAAGCCTTATTTCTTACACAAGTAAAAGCATATCCACAACTCCAACAAAAACTTCAACTAAGTTTTTTGCTACACCTTCAATTTCTGTAACAAACATGCTTACACAAAAAGTTACAACACCAATAGTCCAGAGTTCCCCCACTGGAAAAAGCATATCCACAACTCCAACAGTAATCTCTACTGGTATACCTTCCCAATTGTTTTCAACTGGCATGACTACTCCACTGACTAAAACACCAACAGTCCAGAATTCCATCAATACTACAAGCGTGACAACACAATCCTTGTCTACAGCAGCTACAACAATATCATCAACAAGCATGCGTACACCACCAACTACAACATCAACAATGCATAGTTCCCCCACGGTTACAAACATATCCACAAATCCTTCAACAACAGTTTCTTCTCGTACACCTTCAACAACTTTTCCAACCAACATGCCTACACCAACAACTATGACAATCATGTCAACAAGTACAAAAACAACTTCAACAATCTTTTCTGTCAGACCTTCGATTTCTTCAACAACTAGGTTTACAAAACAAGTTACAACAACAACAGCCCAGAGTTCCCCCACTGGTAAAAGTATACCCACAACTCCAACAACACTGTCTACAGGTACACCTTCACCTACTTCATCTGGCTTGACTACACCACAGCTTGAAACAACTTCAGTCCAGAATTCCTCCAAAATTACAAGCATATCTACAATTCCAACAACACAGACATCTACAAGTCCACCAATAACTTTTCCAACATCCACAACAGTGAAAACAAGCACCCTTACTCTTAGCTCTGGATGTAATTGTCATTGGTCCGATTGGAACAACTTTGGTGGCCCAACAACAGGTCTTAATGGTGGTGAAACAGTATCTATTGAAAGAATAACTGACACCTCAGCTACCATCTGCTCAGCTCTAAAGGACGTACAGTGTCGTGCAAAACGTTATCCTGGAGTTCCTCTTTCACAGCTTGGCCAGGTTGTGAAATGCAATACGAAAGATGGACTAGTTTGCTTGAACAAACACCAAGGCCTTGTACAGCAATGTTACGACTATGAGATTAGAGCATTCTGTTGTGATGAAAACTGTGGCAACATCACAACACAAACCTTAACTACAGCTTCTACAACAATCGCATCAACAAGCATACGTATACCACCAAGTATGACATCAACAAACCAAAGTTCCTCCACTGTTATAGGCATATTCACAGATCCATCAACAACCATTTCTACTGGTACACCTTCACCAACGTATTCAACCAGTATGCCTACATCACCAAATACAACATCATTAAGCCTTATTTCCCCCTCAAGTACAAGCATGTCCCCAAGTACAATAACAACTTCAACTAAGTTTTCTGCTACACCTTCCATGTCATCAACAATCAGGTTGACACAACAAGTTACAATACCAACCGTCCAGAGTTCCCCCACTGGTAAAAGCATATCCACAGCTCCAACAACAATCTCTACTGGTACTTCTTCCCAATTTTTTTCAACTGGCATGACTACACCACCGACTAAAGCATCAACAGTCCAGAATTCCTTCAATACTACAAGAATAACAACACAATCTTTAAGTACAACAGCTACATGGATGTCATCAACAAGAATGCATACAGCACCAACTATAACATCAACATTGCGTAGTTCCTCCATTGTTACAAGCATATTTACAAATCCATCAACAACAATTTCTTCTGGTACACCTTCACCAACTTATTCAACCAGCATGCCTACACCACCAAATACAACATCATTAAGCCTTATTTCTTCCACAAGTACAAGCAAGCCAACAAGTACAACAACAACTTCAACAAAGTATTCTGCTACAACTTCAATTTTTTCGACAAGCAGGTTTACACAAAAAGTTACAACACCAACAGTCCAGAGTTCCCCTACTGGTAAAAGCATATCCACAACTCCAACAAAAATCTTTACAGGTACACCGTCACAATCTTTTTCACCTGCCATAACTACACCACTGTCTAAAACACCAACACTCCAGAATTCCTTTAATACTACAAGCATGACAAAACAATCCTTGACTACAACAGCTACAAGGATGTCATCAACAAGAATGCATATACCACCAACTATAACATCAACAGTGTATAGTTCCTCTATCATTACAAGTATATCTACAAATCCATCAACAACCATTTCTGCTGGTACTCCAGCTCAAACTTTTTCAACCAGCATGCCAACACCTCCAACTACGACATCATTAAGCCTTACTTCCTCCACAAGTACAAGCATGCCAACAAGTACAGCAACAACTTCAACAAAGTTTTCTGCTAGACCTGTGATTTCTTCGACAAGCAGGTTTACACAAAAAGTTACAACACCAACAGTCGAGAGTTTCCCCACTGGTACAAGCATATCCACAACTTCAACAACCATCTCTACAGGTACACCTTCACCATCTTTTTCATCTGGTATAAAAAGTACACCACTGACCACGGCATCAGCAAGCCTTATTTCCTACACAAGTAAAATCATGTCAACAACTACAGCAACAACTTCAACAATGTTTTCTGCTAGACCTGTGATATCTTCAACAATCAGGATTATACAAGTTACAACACCAACAGTCCAGAGTTCCCCCACTGGTACTGGTACGTCTTCACAATTGTTTCCAACTGGCAGGACTACACCACAGACTAAAACACCATGGATCCACAATTCATCCAATACTACAAACATGACAACACAATCTTTAACTACATCAGCTGCAAGGATGTCATCATCAAGCCTGCATATACCACCATTTATAACATCAACAGTGCATAGTTCCGCCATCATCACAAGCATAACTACAAAACCATCAGCAACAATTTCTTCTCGTACACATTCACCAACTTTTTCAACCAGCCTGCCTACACCACCTACTACAACACCATTAAGCCTTATTTCCCCCTCAAGTACAAGCATGTCACCAAGTACAACAACAACTTCAACTAAGTTTTCTGCTACACCTTCCATTTCATCAACAATCAGGTTAACACAACAAGTTACAATACCAACAGTCCATAGTTCCCCCACTGGTAATAGCATATCCACAGCTCCAACAACAATCTCTACTGGTACCTCATCCCAATTGTTTTCAACTGGCATGACTACACCACCAACTATAACATCAACAGTCCAGAATTCCTTCAATACTACAAGAATGACAACACAATCTTTAAGTACAACAGCTACAAGTATGTCATCAACAAGAATGCATATAGCACCAACTATAACATCAACATTGCATAGTTCCTCCGTTATTACAAGCATATCTACAAATCCATCAAGAACAATTTCTTCTCGTACACCATCACCAACTTTTTCAACTAGCATGCCTAAACCACCAATTACAACATCATTAAGCCTTATTTCTTCCTTGAGTACAAGTATGTCACCAAATACAACAACAACTTCAACTTCAAATAAGTTTTCTGCTGCACCTTCCATTTCATCAGCAATCAGTTTGACACAACAAGTTACAACACCAACAGTCCAGAGTTCCCCCACTGGTAAAAGCATATCCACCGCTCCAACAACAATCTCTACTGGTACTTCTTCCCAAATGTTTTCAAATGGCATGACTACACCACCAACTAAAACATCAATAGACCAGAATTCCTTCAATACTACAAGAATAACAACACAATCTTTAAGTACAACAGCTACAAGGATGTCATCAACAAGAATGCATACAGCACCAACTATAACATCAACATTGCATAGTTCCTCCATTGTTACAAGCATATCTACAAATCCATCAACAACGATTTCTTCTGGTACACCTTCACCAACTTATTCAACCAGCATGCCTACACCACCAAATACAACATCATTAAGCATTATTTCTTTGACAAGTACAAGCAAGCCAACAAGTACAACAACAACTTCAACAAAGTATTCTGCTACACCTTCAATTTCTTCGACAAGCAGGTTTACAGAAAAAGTTACAATACCAACAGTCCAGAGTTCCTCTACTGGTAAAATCATATCCACAACTCCAACAACAATCTCTACAGGTACACATTCACCATCATTTTCACCTGTCAATACTACTACACCACCGACCATGACATCAACAAGCCTCATTTCCTTCACAAGTACAAGCATGTCAACAACTACAACAACTTTAACAAAGTTTTCTGCTATACCTTCCATTGTATCAACAATCAGATTGACACAACAAGTTACAACACCAACAGTCCAGAGTTCCCCCACTGGTAAAAGCATATCCACAGCTCCAACAACAACCTCTACTGGTACCTCTTCCCAATTGTTTTTAAGTGGCATGACTACACCACTGACTAAAACATCAACAGTCCAGAATTCCTTCAATACTACAAGTATAACAACACAATCTTTAGGTACAACAGCTACAAGGATGTCATCAACAAGAATGCATACAGCGCCAACTATAACATCAACATTGCATAGTTCCTCCATTGTTACAAGCATATCTACAAATCCATCAACAACGATTTCTTCTGGTACACTTTCTCAAACTTTTTCAACCAGCATGCCTACACCTCAGACTACGACATCATTAAGCCTAACTTCCTCCACAAGTAAAAGCATGGCAACAACTACAGCAAAAACTTCAACAAAGTTTTCTACTAGACCTGTGATTTCTTTGACAAGCAGGTTTACACAAAAGGTTACAACACCAACAGTCCAGAGTTCCCCCACTGGTAAAAGCATATCCACAAATCCAACAACCATCTCTTCAGGTAAACCTTCACCATTGTTTTCAACTGGCATAGCTACACCACCAACTAAAACACCAACAGTCCAGAATTCCTCTAAAAGTACAAGCATGGCAACACAATCCTTAATTATAACAGCTAAAATGATATCATCAACAAGCAGCACTATACTACCAAATATTACACTAAGAGTCCAAAATTCCTCTAGTGTTACAAGCATGGACACAAATCTATCTAAAATTACTTATAGTGGTACACATTCAACAATTTATTCAACCAGCATGCCAACAGCACCAACTACATATTCCGTAGGCCTTGTTTACCCCTCCAATATGAGCCAACCAACAACTACAGCAAGTTCTTCCACAAGCACTTTTATGCAACAGATTATGACAGCAACAGTCCAGAGTCCAGCCACTAGGAAAAGCATATCCACAACGCTACCAGCAATTTCTACTGGTACACCTTCAGCAACATTTTCAGCTGGCATCTCCTACCATGTAACAAGCATATCTATGACTCCAATGACAACATTTTCTACATCTCCTTCAATAACTTCTCCGACTTTCACAACATTAAAAACAACCACCTATACTCCTACCCCGCTATGTTTTTGCTATTGGTCAGACTGGAATGACTTTGGTCCCCCAACAACAGGTGTTAAAGGTGGTAAAGTAATACCTTTTTCTACCTTATCTACCATCTGCTCAGCACCAAAAGAAGTGGAGTGTCGTGCTAAACTTTACCCTGAAGTTCCTCTTTCACAGCTTGGTCAGGTCATAAAATGTAATGTGAAAGACGGACTGGTCTGCTCGAACAAAAACCAAGGCCTCACACAGCAATGCTTTGACTATGAAATTAAAGTATTCTGTTGTGACAGCAAATGTGGCAACTTTTCAACTACATCCCCGACTCCAACTGCTTTTTGGATGTCATCAACAAGCTTGCCTATACCATCAACTACAACTGCAACCGTCCAAAGTTCTTCCACTTATACAAGCATATCTACAATTTCAGTAACATCCACCGCAAGTTCTTTAACAATTTCTCCAACTTCCATAACACCAAAGTCAATGACTACCCCTGTGTGTATTTGCAGTTGGTCAGATTGGAGTAATTTTGGTGGCCCAACAACAGGACTTGATGGTGGTGAAATAGTACATATTAAACAAATAACTGAGACCTATTCTCCCATTTGCACATCACTAAAGGATGTGGAATGTCGTGCAAAACTTTACCCTGGAGTTCCTTTTTCACAGCTTGGACAGGTTGTGAAATGTAATCTAAAAGATGGACTGATTTGTTTCAACAAAAACCAAGGCCTTGAACAGCAATGCTTTGACTATGAGATTAGAGTGCTTTGTTGTGTTGGAAACCATAGCAGCATCACAACACAATGTCCAACCACCACTATGGTTTCATCAGGTAGCACATCTGTATCACCAAATACGAAAAAAACAAGCGAGAGTACAATAACATCAATAATTCCAATACCAACTTTGTCACCTATAATGCAAACCCTACCGTCTACAACAACACCAACAGCCCAAAATGTATCTAGTGGTACTAGTATATACACAACTCCAATGATTTCAATATTTCTATCAACTGCTTCAGCAACTTCTCCACTGTCCAAAACAGCCACACTTACTCCTAACCCTGGCTGCCTTTGTCTTTGGTCAGAGTGGTTGGATTTTGGGGGCCCAACAACAGGTCCTCAAGGTGGTGAAACAGTGTCAATCAAAAAAATTTTGGACAGACATCCTACCATCTGCTCTGTGCCAAAGGAAGTCGAATGTCGTGCAAAAAAGTACCCCAGGTTGTCTCTTTCCCAGCTAAACCAGGTTGTGAAATGTAATGCCAAAGATGGTCTTGTGTGCTTGAACAAACACCAAGACATTACACATCAATGCTTTGACTATGAGATTAGAGTATTCTGCTGTGATGGAAACTGTGGCAGTACCACAGCACTGACACCAAAAATACCCTTGTTTAAACCTACCCTTGGATGCAAATGCCATTGGTCAGACTGGATGAATTTTGGTAGCGTAACAACCAGTCCTGAAGGTGGAGAAATCATTTCCATCAAAAAAATAACTGACACCTATCCTTCCATCTGCTCAGCACCAAAAGAATTAGAATGCCGTGCAAAACTTTACCCTGAACTTTCTCTCTCACAGCTTGGCCAGGTTGTGATATGTAATGCAAAAGATGGGCTCTTGTGTCTTAACAAAAATCAAGATATTACCCAGCAATGCTTTGACTATGAGATTAGAGTATTTTGCTGTGGTGGAAACTGTGGCAGTACCACAGCACTGACACCAAAAATACCCTTGCTTACTCCTACCCTTGGATGCAAATGCCATTGGTCAGACTGGATGGACTTTGGTAGCTTAGCAAATGGTCCTGAAGGTGGAGAAATAATTTCCATCAAAAGGTTAACTGACACCTATCCTTCCATCTGCTCAGCACCAAAAGAATTAGAATGCCGTGCAAAACTTTACCCTGAACTTTCTCTTTCACAGCTTGGCCAGGTTGTGATATGTAATGCAAAAGATGGGCTCATGTGTCTTAACAAAAATCAAGCTATTACCCAGCAATGCTTTGACTATGACATCAGAGTATTATGCTGTCATGGAAAATGTGACCACTCCACAGAGGCACCAACAACTACTCCTAGGTTGTCAGCTTCAATAACAACAGCATCGATTTCTTCAAGTACACCTTCAGCAACTTTTATACCTTCAAATGCATCAAAACCAATCCAACTTACTCCTACCTCTGAATGCATTTGTCATTGGTCAAAATGGTTGGATTTTGGTGGCCCAACAACAGGTCCTGAAGGTGGTAAACTAATACCAGTCAAAAGCATCACTGACAACTTTCCAACCAATTGCTCAATACCACAGAAAATTGAATGCCGTGCAAAACATTATCCTGGACTTCCTGTTTCAAAGCTTGGTCAGGCAGTAAAGTGCAATCTTAAAGATGGACTTGTTTGCCTAAATAAAAAACAAAATATTACCCAGCAGTGCTTTGACTTCGAGGTGAGATTGTTGTGTTGTCATCGAGACTGTGATAGTGCATCTCTACCAGCAGCATTGAATCTAGCTTTACACAATTCCTCCACAAGTGTAAGCACAACCACAGTACTCCCGACGAGAGCTATGACTACAACCATTTCAAAAACATTTAATTCTAAATGTATTTGCAATTGGTCAAACTGGGTGGACTTTGGGAGCCCAACAACAGGCCCTGAAGGAGGTAAAATAATACCAGTCAAATTCATCACTGACACCTATCCAACCACCTGTTCAATACCACAGGGAATTGAATGCCGTGCAAAACATTATCCTGGACTTCCTGTTTCAAAGCTAGGCCAGGCAGTAAAGTGTAGTCTTAAAGATGGACTAGTTTGTTTAAACAAGAACCAAGGTGTTACACAGCAATGTTTTGATTATGAGATTAAAGTATTATGTTGTCATGGATTGTGTGGAATATCATCAAAAATTTCACAAACAGATCAGTATTTTTCCCACAGCACAATTATTACCACACCAAGTTTGCCAATAATGACAGGCTCATCAAGAGGTCACATCACTGCACATCAAGATTGTGTCTGTGAGATCTATGGCAATACGTTTAAGACAGGTAATTTGTATATTTGTATATATATATATATATATATATATATATATATATATATATATATACACACACACATTAATGTTTTTTGTTGTCACAATAAATCAAATGCATATTCAATAATGAATGTTTTAACCTCTTGTAAATTAAGGCATATTTTTCTTATTCCACAGAATCAGAAATTTACAATAAAACTGATGGTGATGGATGGTGTTACATTGCAAAATGTGTCAAAACAGAAGAGAATAAGTGTGATGTGATAAAATTATCACAACCCTGTTTAACAACAGTATTTCCCTCAGGTCACAACTGTGATAAATATATGCCTCCCCTAAAAGTAAGTACTTTTATAATTGAGGTTCATGCATAATATATTATATAATCCAGATTTTTTTTCTTTGAGTAACTTTAATTACACTACAACACCATTTAATAAATATTTCTTTCTTTCTTTCTTTCTTTCTTTCTTTCTTTCTTTCTTTCTTTCTTTCTTTCTTTCTTTCTTTCTTTCTTTCTTTCTTTCTTTCTTTTAGAATGGTCAATCTATTCATGTGGGAAATTGCTATATAGGCACATGCACAAATGGTACAATGGAGCATAAGCCAGTACACTGTGATCCTGTAGAGTATCCAGTGTGTGAGAACAAATTTCCCCCCATTAAAGTTGCTGACGAGTCTGGATGCTGTTTTAAATATGAGTGTCAATGTGAGTTAATGGCTATGTAATGTTCTATTGAAGCATCGAAGTTTTTTGCACTGCACAAATTGTTAATTTGTAAACTGTATATGTTTCAGGTGTCTGCAGTGGCTTTCTCAACCTACATTATATCACATTTGATGGAAAATATTACCCTTTTCAAGGAAACTCCACTTATGTGCTTGTGCAAGAAATTGATACAAAATATAATTTTAGTGTTGTAGTTGTTAAGATCTGTGATTTCGAAGATGGTCTTTCCTGCCCCAAGGCCTTGAAGGTTCACTACAAATCTTCTGAGATCACCATGACTCAGAGGATTTCTGGTGGAATTGTAATGAATTTGGTAAATGAGCTAAATCTTTGTTTTTGTTTTTTATCAACATTTTTTATTTAAAAATTTCAGATTCCTTCTGTGACAAATTTCTTTTAAAATTTCTCTTTAAATTGCTTTATATTCCATTAAAATTATCTGGCACACCTTTTTAATATGATGTTAACATTATAAATGTGTGATGACTCTACCATCCCCAACCAAGTCCTTTACAGCTGTTAATCTAAATCACAAAATGTGCTTTATTGTAGCTTCTTTGTTTTCAGGAAGTCATTTGTGCATGTGTGAATGAAAGATGGTTTTGCGTGTTTATTTGTAAAAGAGGTTGATGGATTTGCCATGTGTGTTCACCCTCTCTGGCAGGTAGAGACACATAGTGTTTCCCTTTGAGAGGGAAGTAGGATCTGCAATGGTCATGCAGTTAATAGAGCTTGGGATGGGGCAGATGGCAGAGCGAGGAGTGGGTCGAATTGACATTATCAAATTGACATGGTTCCACCTTTGAATTTGTTGCCCTCTCCAGCATTCTTGAGGTGCTAGTATAGCTACCTTAACACGCATCCCGGGTGGTCCATGAGGAGGACACGTCTAGCAGAGATCGATTTCGATGGTGTCTGTGTCAGCACGCTTCCTTGCTGGAACAGCGATAAGAATAAGCAACCATCAGCCGGGATAAGGGTTACTTAGCAGAAGGGTAGTAGGACACTATTCATGGCTCGCTGTCTCAGTCGCCCTCTCCAGTTTCTTTAGACTGCATGTAGTATCTTGACATGAGTAAAAATATAATAGTATTGTGTCAGGCTCTTTTCCTTAGGGGCCTTCTTAAAATAGGTAGTGGGTTCCCTGGTGGATCAGTGGTAAAAATCTTGCCTTTTTTTGGTCAAGTTGATGCCAGGGGGTTGACAGAGAAGTGGACTTATCACCATTAGCATCCCACTTTCTAATCTGTCACCCCCTCCAGCATTCTATATCGGAGGCGATAATGTAGACGTGTAGATATGTAGGCACACATCCCTGGGGGTCCACGAGGAAAGGGCGATTGTCAGAGCATGAGAGGGTTTGAGTTGTTAAAGGTGCCCCACTTTCTCGTCTGTTGCCATTCCAGCTTATAGACTGCAAGGTTTTTCCCAGCTGGATCTCCTGATAGTACTTTTGCTATTCTCCTCCAAGACAGACTGAGGGTTAGTGCAGGCAGTTGATAGAGCAGATTGATTGAGCACCAAACACGGTATCCCTTGCTCTCTTCTGTATCCTTCTCTAGTTCTTTGAGACTGGGCGTTGAAGTACATGCTCCCCTTAGTAGAGTACAATTTTGGCCAGGGGACAGTGGCAGAGCAGTAGACTGCCCTCTTCCAGAGTGGAAGTTGTCGGCAGACACAGATGAAGCAAGAGATTTCTTCCTTTTTTACCTAAAGATTACCTACATGTTTTTGGTCTTAGAGTCTGTTGTTGAAGGTCCCTACCAGAAATATTAAGGGGGCATCCGAGCTGCAGAACATTTCCACTACTCTAGACACTAAGGCACTTGGTCACTTGGTATGTGTTTTGTGTATGCGTCTTGTAAGGCAACCCTAGACCCTTTGGGTTGTGCTATGATTGGTTAGCTGCACTTTATTTTCACAGCTGACATACAGGCATTTATTCAGTATGGTGTAGTGGGTATAAATGTTCCCATAGCGTCAAAACCATGAAGAAACTTCAAGTTCCCTTTACATTTGTGATCTGGTTCCCTCAGATGGGAACAAGATGCTGTGCCGTGATGACATACTTCAGGCATGCCTTTAAGTCTTCCTTCAGACAAATCAAATTGATTTAATGTGGACACATTTTATAGACATGCCAGCACACCCAGTGATTTCATATGACTGCCATGGCCAAAAAAAGTTGGCGTGACTTTGCACGTGCTTCAGACATCAGTTCCACTGAAGCTTTCCCATAGCGTCAAGACGCTGTGTCTTGTACCTTCTCAGGGAACCAGGTTACATATGTAACCCTGAGATGTTTTCAATGATTGACTTTTTCTCAGAAGGATATGTAGATAAGTGCCATAAAATGGAATATTCAGAACATATAAGTTTATGCTTTGATTTGTTTGTTTTTTATTAGTTTTGTTTTGTTTTGTTTTTAGATTTATGTAAACCACAAGGAAGTCAAGTTGCCATTTTACGTTAAAGATGTCCATGCCACAGAGAATGGCAACGAGTCTCTTGTAGTCATATCTGAGATTGGTGCACAGATCTCTTTTAGCGGCACAATGTTTTCCATCAAACTCCCATGGAAAAAGTTCCATGGTAACACAGAAGGCCATTGTGGTAGGTACATAGTCTTAAAATAATGATTACACTGCTAGGTTGTCTGAGTGTAGAGTAAGATTAAATATTTTGTGAATGTGTTGTTCTTGTACTTTAATATTTGTAAATTTCCAGTGATATTTCAAACAGAAATGAAAGATTAGGATTATTTAATATGTTGTCTCAGTCTTGTATTCAGGGACTTTTTAAGATCTGGTTTTGTCTTTTTAGGTGTGTGTGACAATAACCAAACAAATGATTGTCGCTTGCCAAATGGCAATATTATATCATCTTGCCAAGACATGGCTCCATATTGGTATTTTCATAATACTAACAACAACAACCTTCTGTCACCAAGACATCAGACTACATCAGTGCCATGCCCTTCTTCTGCAATATGCAAAATCTTTGAAAGCAAGTAAGTATGTCATTAAACTATTAATACAATTTATTAAAAAAAAAAACATTATTCATCATTTTAAATTAGTTAAATGGGGTTCATTATATTGGTTTCCGCATTGATCAACTCAACAGGCTCTTTGAGAAATGCCATAACTTCGTTCCTCCTGAGCCCTATATGTCAGCGTGTAACATTGATGTGTGTAACATGAACAGCGAAACAGTTGGCTGTGCCAGACTGCAGGCCTATGCTAAGAAATGTGCTATGGTAGGAGTATGTGTAGACTGGAGAGATGCTACTAACGGAATGTGTGGTCAGTATATTTATTTTCTTAACAGAACAGCAGCAGAATAACATTTATTGTTATCTTTATAAACACACATTACTATTTTTTTTTCCTTTCAGACTTTAAGTGTACAATGCCACAAATATATGTAGCATGTGGTCCTCAAGTGGAACCATCCTGTGATGGAAGGTATTTGAAATCTTGAAAAATATCTCTAGAAAACCCAAAAAATAAATAAATAAATAAATAAATAAATAAATAAATAAATAAATATATATATATATATATATATATATATATATATATATATATATATAAAACATTTGCAATATAGAAAAGTGAAGTTGGAAGGAAATAATGAATCACTGTTTTGTGTATGATTTTAGATTTAATCTAAAATATTTACATGGCAGTAATGCATTCAGTGATTTGAAATCCATGCTATGGGAGGGATGTTACTGCCCAAGTGGTACCACACTTTTGCGACATAATTCTAATATCTGTGTTCCAAGCTGTGGTAAGTGTGTTTTAATATTTATTAGTATATCAATGCTTTGATCATCTTTAATGACTCTTATGTAGGTACACACCGATCTGGCATAAAATTATGATCTCTTCATCACAGCACCTGTTAGTGGGTGGGATATATTAGGCAGCAAGTGAACATTTTGTCCTCAAAGTTGATGTGTTAGGAGCAGGAAAAATAGCCAAGTGTAAGGATTTGAGAGAGTTTGACAAGGGCTAAATTGTGATGACTAGACTACTGGGTAAGAGATCTCCAAAACTGCAGCTCTTGTGGGGTGTTCCTGGTCTGCAGTGGTCAGTATCTATCAAAAGTGGTCCAAGAAAGGAACAGGAAGTGGCTCATTGAGGCACATGGGGAGCGAAGGCTGGCCCGTGTGGTCCAATCAAACAGACAAGCTACTCTAGCTCATATTGCTTAAGAAGTTAATGCTGGTTCTAATAGAAATGTGTCAGAATACACAGTGCATTGCAGTTTGTTGCGTATGGAGCTGCATAGACGCAGACCAGTCAGGGTGACAAGGCTGACTCTGTTCACCGCCGAAAGTGCCAACAGTCGGCACGCAAGCATCAGAACTGGACCACGGAGCAATGGAAGGAGGTGGTCTGGTCTGATGAATCACGTTTTCTTTTACATCACGTGGATGGCCGGGTGCGTGTGCGTCGCTTACTAGGGGAACACATGGCATCAGGATGCACTATGGGAAGAAGGCAAGCCGGCAGAGGTAGTGTGCTACTTTGGGCAATGGTCCTGTCATCCATGTGGATGTTACTTTGACACGTGCCACTTACCTAAGCATTGTTGCAGACCATGTACACCCTTTCATGTAAATGGTATTCCCTGGTGGCTGTGGCCTCTTTCAGCAGGATAATGCGCCCTGCCACAAAGTAAAAATGGTTCAGAAATAGAGTAAGGAGCACAACAACGAGCTTGAAGTGTTGACTTGGCCTTCAAATTCCCCAGATCTCAATCCAATCGAGAATAAAAAATAAATCAACTATGAAGCATAACAGGCTTTGTACTGGAGCTGGGTTCACACGATTGATTAGCAGATTTTAATCGTTATTCATGTTAATGAACCGATATCAATTTTTATATCTCAACAAGTCAGTCAGCTAAATGTGCCAGTCTGCATTGGTTATTTTGCATGATGGAAATGCCTTTTGCCTTGCATAGAATAACTTGATTTTATTTGTTATAATTCTGAATATAATTACTTTAAATGTTAAAATATGTTCTCAGAACTTCTAGTGCTGTTTGTTTATGGGCAGGTTATAAGGACTCCGTCACACGGGGACTCCATCAGAAACATGGGGTGGCAGTTTGAGGTTTGCAGTTCGCAGTTCCCCCATTCAGCACCGACTCAGATTTCAGCAACACACCAGCACTAGAACCAGAACCATTTCGGTAAAAAAGGGAAAACATAGAATGGTTACACTTGAATCAAAATATTACTTTTAAATGTTTATTTTTTTAATGTTTGTTTAAATATAGATAATATATAAATTACTAAAAAAGTATATAAAATATGCTGTATGTAGAAGTGTATTCATACAATATAAAGGGCATATTGTGTAAACAGTGGTGGTGTAGTGTTTTGTACTAAATTTAACAAATTGAATAAATAATCGTGACCAGTGAATTATTCCAACATCCAACTTGCTTGCTATCTCTCAATCACTTTGTCAATATCTAGTGTTAGATTGTTCTTTAAAGCTACGCTATGTAACTTTATAAACAAAACAAAAATATTGAATGTTATAATGTCAAAATTGTATTAACCTCTGCTGTTATTGTCCAATAATTTTATTAAAAAGAAGGTTGACAAACTACAATATTAAAGTTGGCATGAAAAAAAGTTGTGATTGTCTTTTCTTCCCTATTGTGACATATTTCCAAGTGACATGGCGTCTAGAACAAGAGAAAATGAAAATGGCGAGACTTGATTTTGTCCATGGGGAATTGATGACATGATTGGTAGTTTGATTGATTGGATTGTTGTGGTTTGCGCTCTTCAACATATTTTTCTATATATCCTTCTAATCATTTAACATTTATTCTTTACTTTAATGAGCTCATTGTTTCTGCCTTAAATTAATACATTGTTTATTAATACATTGTTAGCTAACTGTGTGATTTGTATACATTACTGAAATCCATAACTTGGATACGGTGACCTCTATATTGTAATTTAGACGCATGCATTTTCTGTAAAGCTGCTTTGAAATGATATGCATTGTGAAAAGCGCTATACAAATAAATGTGAATTGAATTGCATTTAATATAGTGACAACACTGTCTTCTCTATTACAGCTCAGCCGGGCCTCACACCCCTTTTTTGCGTATTCCATGGGCGGAGATTATTTAAATGAGGAACATTGTGACTTCATAAGATCCAGAAAAAAACACATTGTAGTCCAAACGAGTCGTTCGTCATAGTTCTTGGAAAGTGGATTCTGTTAAATAAATCACCCTTGGAAGTGGACTTTGTGCTTTGCAGATCGTTTTATGATCAAACAGCAATGCTACACACTAACTAAAGTTGAAAAAGGGAGCCTTTTTGAAATTGGACCCCTTTAAAATCAGGCTTAGAACATGGAAAGTACAGCTCAATTAAACTAGTGTATAATGTAGGAAAATTTATGTTTGCGTTGACAAATTGTCTGCTTTGAAGAGTGTGATTTTAGCCTTTATCGCAGCAAGAACTTAAAAATAAAGTTGCCAGGAAGAACCAAAAAGGGGTTTTCAAAGTGGTGCCATAGAATAACCATTTTTGGTTCCCTGAAGATGCGTTTTGTCAAAGGTTCTTTAAAGAACCATTTTTTTCCTAACAAGTTTATAGTCTAAAGAACCTTTCTGCGCTACAAAGAACCTTTTGTGCAATGGAAAGGTTCTTTGGATATTAAAGGTTCTTCATGAAACCATACACCCCACCAAAAAGAACCAGATAAGAACATTTATTTTTAAGAGTCCAAATAGGAGTCTTCTGTATACACGTTGTGTGTGTGTGGATAGATAGATAGATAGATAGATAGATAGATAGATAGATAGATAGATAGATAGATAGATAGATAGATAGATAGATAGATAGATAGATAGATAGATAGATAGATAGATAGATAGATAGATAGATAGATAGATAGATAGATAGATAGATAGATTTGTATAATGAGTATGAATTGTCAGTAACACTATGACTCATTAGTTAATTCATAATTTATAAAGCATTAATAAACAGTTTATAAATACAGCTTGCATTGTTCTTGATTTATAAATATATCTATAATGTTTTTAATAATTGTAGTTTCATACTTCAATGATCAATTTATCATTTCAAAATTAAGTATTACATTTTTTACAAACCAGTTATTTAGGAGTTGTCAGTGGTTCATGATCATTTAGAAAGTGTAAGTACAGTAAATGATTAATAAACTATTTAAAAGTACATTTATAAATCGTATTATTTAGACATATAATAATAGTTACTCAGTGTGCTAATAGTGTTATTAGTTACTCGGTGTGTAAATCTCCTTTGTAAAAGCTTTACGGGGCATAAATAGTCCTCACTTTAGATGAGCTCACAAAAATGTTAATGAGCTCACAAAAATTAACTGACAACTAAACTACTAAACTACCTGAATTAATCATGGATAACAGTAGGAATACATGTTAATAAAGCATTTATTAACACACTGAGTAACTATGACTATATGTCTAAATAATAAGACGTATAAATGTAGGGGAGAGTGGGGTAAGATGAGCCAGCAGGTAAGTTGACCCACGCTCTTTTATCTTTGCAACTGTACACTTTTATTGTCATGTGTCCATATATTTTGGAACCACCCATAATTTCTGCTAGACTGTGAAAATGAGAAGCACATGGGAGGAGTGGAAGGCACCCATTGTTTTTGGCTTGTCAAAGTAATTAGCATAACAGATCTAATGGCTGTTGCATCAAAGCAAATTTGTGTAGGTCTAAACTATTTATGATCTATATTGGTGATTTAGCAATGTATAAAACTATGCCAATCAATCAGGTAAATATTAGCCTAAATTGGTAGGCTAGCTAGTTTTGTCCAAAAGTGCAGCTATGGGGCAAAGTGAGCCAGATGTTGTGGGGTAAATTGAGCCAGAATTTTAACTTATCCCACCATAAGGCACTGTAGTTCAGAAGTATAAACTGGTATAATTTCAATGTAATGTTACACAACTGGTTAAGTTTATAATTTTCTTTAAAATAATTAGTTTGAGTTTATTTGATAGGAACAATGTACAAGTACACCAAATCCTTCTCTGATAAGAACCAGAAGATGCTTAATATCTTTCCACCTGTAGTCCCTAATGACCTAACATGTTCGACATTGCAGGAACACTACCATGACAAGAACATTTTGACTAAAATTTTTATTAGTTTCAGTGACATTTATTCAATCATTCTAATTCAGTTTTATTTTATTTTATTTTATTTTATTTTACTCAAACTCTTGTTTAGGCTGTTTTTGGGTTATAAGGTTACAACTTTGGTGTTCAACATATTGATTCAGAAATGCAAACAATTCAAGACATTGAAATCTCAACTTCATTTGGTGGGTTTAAGTTGTTTAAGTTAGCTTTAAGAAAATAAATGACTTTGTATTTGTTTGTTTTTTTGTAATTTGATTATTGAAGGTGTGTTTAAGAGATAAATTATCTTTACAATCTCACATGGGTTTGATTCAGATTCAATTAGATGGTCCATTTACACCCAGATGGTGCAATTTACCCACTGACTTGGATCGAATTACCCCTAACCTGGGGTAAATTGAGCCACATTAACACTTTTTATATAAGAAGATTTATTTTTAGAACCCTGTATTCTGATCATTTATAATGATAGGAAACATCCTGAAATTACTTTAGATTCTGCCTTATTTTCTCTTATCTTGAGGACCACATACGTAAAAAATGGCGCATCTTACCCCACTCTCCCCTACATTTAAATAGTTTATTAATCATTTACTGATGTAGCCAGAATATAAGCTAATAATAGCTGAATAAAAACAAAAGAATAATGTATGAAAGGTTTTTTGTTATGTGTGGTGTTTTAGTTTGCATTTTGCCCTGGTTCTGTTCCTGTTTCCTGTCTGGTGTGCCCTTCTTGTAGTTCTTTGTAATTTTCTTGTTTGACTAGTTCCCTGATTGTCACCAGGTGTGTCTTGTTAGTCTGTTAGCCTGCATGTGTTTAAGCCCTTAAGCTTGTTCGACTTCATGCAGCACTGCACAGACCGATCGGCGGCTGAGGCAGTGCATGCATACACTGTGACATATGGCATAAAAGAACTGCGAGAGCAATTCAAGAGCAGATGGCTGACTCGGCCGTCACAGCTTCTCCAGAGTGGCTGCACAATCTCTGATGACAACACAGCGGTTCCACGATTGGCCGGATTCACCGCATGTCACGTGTTTCGTGTTTATTCCGACACCTTTAGTTAATGCTCACAAATCTGTATATTTTTATAGCAGTAAAAGCTCTTTTCATGTAGTCGCCATGTTATATTGTGTCATGCTTATCAAAATAAAACTCATTAAAAAAACAGACCCCAGTTTAATGGTATTTAAATTGTGTAGGCTTATGTTGAAATTCTTGTACAAATAGACGCTGTATTATACATAGTCATAAAGTAGGCTATTGAATGAAAACATCTCTGAAACATATGTGTATTTGACAAATATTGCATTTAATTCCCTTCATCTGTGATAAAGTAGGCAAACACCACACAAGCGTCACTACGGGAAGCAAAAAGTGTCCGACTTCATGTCTCCATACTCAGCTCCTCCCCGACTGCAAGCAACAACTCTCGCCGATTGGTTACATCCAGCCACAGCCAAAGTCGAACGCACCTCTTGTCTTTCTGTGTTCGTGGTCTGGGCCTGATCTTTTCCTTTGGTGGATGTTACGCCGTTTGTCTCAGTCCTGCTCCCTGGTTTTCCTGATTTTCTTGTGCTCAGTTTATTTTGTTTGTTAATATTCTAATAAATTCCTCTGCAATTGGATTCTGTGTTTACTCTTCTCTGAGAGCTCGGTGTGACAAATAGAAACATGAATGGGGCAGTTCGCCATTAGACAATAGGGTGCAAGGGGAGTTTACAGGGGCCAATACACTTTTTTGTCAGCCTTTTAGTAGCCTTCTCTAAAAACACATGACATGTTTAATAAAATTCATAGTTTTAGACATAACATCCTCAGATATGAAATTAAGCATGACCACACATGTGGCTTCAGCTTCACTGTGTCTAAGTTTCTATACCACAGCCACAATTTTTTATACATTTAAAATATGTATTCTCAATATTTTTATTTTTGTTTTTATGTTTGAGCTTATATATCTCAATATTAATAACCATTATGAGTCATTATGAGTCAAAATAAATCATTATGAGTCTTGAATTTAAACTTTCAAGTGTTGGTTTCTAAATATATGCTAGTTATGTGTCTATTCAGAATGACTTATGAACGGCAACCTTTTTATTTTGGGTATGTCATTTATGTCCCCCTTGCCTAAATGTGGGGAGAAGGGGTTAATGCCAGAGGCCATGGTTGAAATCTCAGTTTTGAAAACTGTCACAAATTTAATTTTAATTTACAGTGTTCAGATATTGATAGGATTTTTTATTTATTATTATTATTATTTTTTTTTGATAATCAACATGTTAGAATGATTTCTAAAGGATCATGTGGCACCGAGGACTGGTGAATGATTCTGAAAATTCAGCTTTGCAACACAGGAAAAAATGACATGTTAAAACATATTAAAACAGAAAATAGTTCTTTTAAATTGTAATAATATCTTACAATATTACAGTTTTTTTCCTGTGTTTTAGAAATAGATGCAGCCTTGGTGAGCAGAGGATACATCTTTCAAAAACATTAGAAAATCTTTTGACTGGTAGTGTGTTAGAATTTAACTTTTAGGTAGACTATCAGTATTCTCAATCATCAGTTGATGTCCAATGTTCCAACCTCTGTGATGTGTAGCAGCAGCTGCAGCGCAAGATATCTCGGGAGAATGCTCAAGGAACCACATACACAGTGCAGTACTATAACATTCTCAAATTTATTAAAGAATAAAGGTCATTATAGAGGTGTAAGTGAAACATGTATGTGCGCAAAATGTGTGTATGTGTATCTTAATGTTTTGTCTGGGTGTGTGTGCGAATGTGTCCAAGGACTACTGAATGTTTTGTCTAATTGTGCACATGTACCATGGTAGAAAAGTCAGTGTTATACAAGGAAAGTTAGAAAGTGAAGCCCAGAAAATAAGAAAATATTAACATATTTGTATAATTAAATAATAATGTTTATGAAATGTTTAGTGTTTAATGGCATCATATTTTTTAAATACTTTTCCCTAATTTGACAGCCTATTGGTTTAATTCTATTTGTGTAATGTTTTTCACAAAAAAAAAATAATAATAATAAAAATGACATTTATGTTCTTGTTGCATGGAGATGGCAATGAGTGGGATGGATCCAAAGTCATGCATAGAAACATAGATCTACAAATAAAAGTGTGACTGGAGAGTGCAGAGTTAAGGTCTCTAAGACCATAGCAGTGACATAAGCATTGAATAAGAAAGCTCTTATTGTATTTATGGATTGTATTGACATTATTAAACAAGTCAGTGCATTCTTGTTATCTCTTGTTGTTATTGTTTTAATAAATTTGCTGTATGCAGTTTTCTTGCTGTGCTTAGTCATTTCTTTCAAGACATGAAATAGCCTTAATACACTGTAAAAAAAAAAGATGTCTGCCCTCAGCAAATATTGCTCATTAAAATAAACAGATTTTACTTAAAAAAAAATTAGTTTTGCACATTCCTCAATTTAAAACTACAATTGTTGCTTAACATATTGAGTTTACTGTTTACTTTAATTAATAAAGAAACACAACCAGCAATTTTGAGCAAAGTCAACAGTAATCTGAAGTTTAGTCAATTTAACATAAGATTTTAGGATCCATCAGATTACCACGTGATGCTGTACCTCGCGAACTGACTGACTATGAAGCGCGCAATTTGAGGTGGCCATTTTAGAAAACCAGATCTATCAGGAGAAGATTGTTCATCATCCACTGCAAGGGTAAGTAACTATTAATGTTTGGTGATATAAGAAGAGATTACCTTTATGCATGGGCGTCGGAACCATTGTTTGTGGGTGGGACAAGACCCACCCACTTTTTATGATCAATGATATTGGACCCACTCACTTTTATCGTCTCTAACATTCAGCACATGTCTGTTTACCTACCCCTAATCGATAAACACTTATTATTAAACACACGTTAGACGCTTTATTTCCACTTTTCTAACATTTTCTTCATTTTTATTGAAAATAAATGCCTTTCCGATCTGATATGTGATGGGAAAAGGGAGAAGATTGAGTTCTGCGAAAGGCGGACTCGAACCGCGGGTCAATTTGTGTCAAAACTGAATGCCGTGCATCTTACCCCTACACTACTGCTGCTTTCAATGATATGATGATTTCCGTAATTTTGTCTTTCCGAACTATACGTTTAGCAAGGACCCACCCACATTTTTTTTGCTTCCGACGCCCATGCCTTTATGTCATATTTTGAATATAGCCTACACGTTCCTGTTATGTTAAATAACTGTTGAAAACAGGATGATTGATATAGACAGGTACGCTCGCGTGACATTGCAGTTCATTCACGAAGGTTTACTCTTTGCATGCGTTTTATAGCCTTGGCAGGAATATAAGGCAGGAATATAAGGTGTTGAATTTCTGAGGATTGAGGCATACATTTTTTTTTTTTTCAGAAAATCCTGATTGAACAAGACAGTGCAAAACTATCTCCCAAGATTCTAACTGATGTTAAATAAAAATGTGTTGTCTTGTTGACATTTTGAATATCACAGAGCTTAGCACAATTTACACATGAAAGACAATACACATACAAACAAATCACATTACATGCTCAATCGCACAAACACACACAAGCACACAACACTACAAACAGTAGTGTTATTTGATGTAGAATATTTACTGTTGTTCAGTAATGTATGTTTTCAGTCAAATGCGCACTTAACGGTTCTCCACAGCATACATCTTAAAGGGTTAGTTCACCCAGAAATGAAAAAGTGTGGATTTGACTGAAAACATACATTACTGAACAACAGTAAATATTCTACATTAAATAACCAAGCATCAAAATTCTTTTTATCTTTGTGGTGTTATATGCTTGTGTGTTTTGGGTGTAATGTGACGTGTAATGTGACGGCTTTCCTGTAGCTCAAAAAGTAGAGCATGGCACTAGCAACGCCAAGGTCATGGGTTTGATTCCCAGGGAAAGCAAGAACTGACAAAATGTAAAATGTGTACCTTGAATGCAATGTAAGTCGCTTTTGGATAAAAGCGCACTACTTCAAATATACTAACAACATTTTAGAACAAATCACAGAGACATTGCTATTAAAGCTGTAAATTGTGCAGGAAAAAAAAGCTAAAAATGTTTTAAGAAATGTTTTAAGTTGCATTTGTCTAATAAAGAAATAATTTAATACTCACCAGTTGTTGGTTGTTTCTTCTACTCTTTGTAAGGTATAGCTAATTGTAAATCTAAATTAGCTTAAATTTTAAAATTGGGTAAACAAAACTTTTCTGGTTGAAATAACTTTAATTTGTCTTAAAATATTCTGTTACACCAACCAATAAATTTGAGCAAAACCATTTGCTGGGATACTCAAACATTTAAGCATCACCAACTAAAAACTTTTAGGAAATATTGCTCAAAATTCAATCTGAAAATTGCTTAAAATACTGTGTTACACCAACCAATAAATTTGAGCAAAACCATTTGCTGGGGGACTCAAACATTTAAGCATCACCATCTTAAGATTTTTAGCAAATATTGCTCAAAATTCAATGTGAAAATTGCTTAAAAAGTGGTATGCAAAAATGATGCACTATATTCTTAAGTAAATCTAGCATATTCTTTTTTCAGTGTAGGCCTATACACTGAAAAAAGAATATGCTAGATTTACTTACTGTCACACATCTGTTCTGTGTCTTGCACGATTGGGACTTATGTTGAAGGTTATTTGTGACTAGGTTCTGTGTTCTTTTCTGTGTCCTGTTCCTGTGGAGTTTTGTAGTTCTTTGTTGTTTTTCTTGTTGATAAGTTTTCTCCGGTGTTCCCATTCACCACTCCCCTTGTTATCATGTTAGCCTTGTTCCCTTGTTTGTGTATATATATATATATATATATATATATATATATATATATATATATATATATATATATATATATATATAACATACCCCAGTTATTCAGTTGTGCTGTCGTTGTTTTGTGTTATGCAATTCTGTTCCCTGTTCATGTTTTTATTTGTTTTGGCTCAGTGTTATTTTGTTCCTGGTTTTGATCTTTAACGTTTGTCTTCATTAAACTCTCCCCTGCAATTGGATCCTATATCTGCCTGCCATCTGTTTATTCCCTGTATTGTGACACTTACTGCTTAAATGTTTGAGTCCCCCAGCAAATGGTTTCACTGAGTCCTTGCTTTCCGAGAAGAGGGACAAAATGGCGCACAGGGGTGTGTTTCCCATACAATTAAGTAAATCGATGTATGACTACCATAGTACGATGCATCGTTGGAGAAATCAACTAGCTAGTCACGACTGTCCCGAAAATGTGCAAATTTGTCGTTCAACCACGTAGGTTAACAATGTCTCGCAAGTAGTGGAGTAATAACTTATTTAATGAATTCGTTTGAGGTCGAATTCATGCTCAGTTTTTTTGCTGTAAATTATGGACATGGCATCTGAGGAGTAATTCTTGTTTTTCTCAGCTATTTTGCTTTATTTCCAGATTCAATCATAGGCTCTTTCTTACTTACTAGAGCACATATGCACATGCGCACTCTTCAAAACGATGCTTTTAATCTCTTGACAAACTAAAAGACGTAAATTACATTTGTATGTATTCGTAATAAAATGTATAGATTGTACTGATTGTCAGCTTGCTTGTTTTGCTCAAAATAAGGATTTATTAAATCCACTTATCATGCAAACAAGAAACTCTGCTTCTAACCACAGCTCGAGAGCTGTCGTTCCAACCACACAACTTTCACAACTTTGCAACAATACTGTTTGCGACTGTTCATCGCAAGCACTCTAAGACTAAAAGCAGACTAAAAGACTTCTCAAAATTTGGAGCGGTTAAAACAGGGGCACATGCCAGCAAAGCCTTACAATTTTCGAAAGCCTGCTGACATGTCTCAGACCACTGAAAAGAGAACTTGGGACTCAATAAATCGGTGAGAGGCGAGACTACACTGGCAAAATTTTCACAAAAGCTCCGATAATATCCCACCATGCCGAGGAATCGTCGCAATTCACGACGAGTGGTGGGAACTGGAAAGTTACAAATGGCTTCTACCTTGGTCTCAATGGGCTTTACACAACCATTTCCCACTACCTTGCCCAAATAGGTAACGGTTGCCTTCGCAAACTCAGACTTAGCGAGATTAACTGTGAGATTAGCCTTTTCTAAATGAGAAAAGAGTTCCTTAATCTGGTTAAGATGCTCAAACCAGGAGGAACTATACAGCACGACGTCGTCAAGATATGCCTCACATCCTGACATTCCATACAGTATACGGTTTACGAGTCGCTGGAACGTCGCGGGTGCATTTCGAACTCCGAAAGGCATCACTGTATACTACAGGAAGGCATCAGGCGTAACGAAGGCAGATAATTCCTTCGCGCGACTAGTCAAGGGCACCTGCCAATACCCCTTTAAGAGGTCGAATTTGCTGACGTATCGGGCAGAGCCAACATGATCGACACAGTCATCAATTCGAGGTAAAGGGAAACAGTCCGGCTTTGTCACAGAATTAAGTTTTCGATAATCTGTGCAGAATCGATATGAGCCATCAGGTTTATTTACTAAAACACAAGGGGAACTCCATGAACTGAAACTAGATTCAGCCAGATTATGAGCAAGCAGATAGTTCACCTCTTGTTTCAGCAAATCTCTTTTAAAAGGATTGACTCGATAGGCGTTCTGTTTAAATGGACATGAGGTTCCTACGTCGATATCATGTTCGATGACAGAAGTGCGACCGGGAACGTCAAGGAAAAGAGAGGGAAATGACATCCCCAACTCAGTGACATCACTCCTCTTTTTCTCAGTCAAATAAGAAAGATGAGAGGACAGGTTAAGAAGAATCTCAGAGTTTTTAAGTCGCCCGTCAACCTTTTCTCGAGAAAGGAAACTCTCATCCTCATCAGCATTCTCTAAAGAATCCCCACTCGTGCTGTAAAAGAGAGGAGACGATTCTGAAAAAGAGTCACAAGAGTTTACCACATTGACAGTAACAGAACGAACAGGAGCTATATACAATTTCAACAAGTTACTGTGACAGACTTGTACTTTATTTCTCCGGTCAGGAGTATTCAACAGATAGTTATTATCGGAAAGACGTTTAGCTACACTGTAGGGGCCTGTAAATTTAGCCTGAAATGGGTTGGCAGGTAGAGGCAGCAAAGCCAATACTTGATCACCCACCTGAAACTCCCTCAGCTTAGCTTTTCTGTCAAAATGTTTTTATTTGAGATTTACGCAACTTCTTTTTAGCCAGAGCTCGTGCCTCATACAATATACGCCGGAATCCACTCACATAATCTGAAATGTTTTCAGAAGGTTTAGACGTTCGCCACTCATCAGCTAACACAGCCGTAGGTCCTCGCACTACATGTCCGAACACTAATTCATTTGGACTAAACCCAAGACTTTCTTGGATTACCTCACGTATCGCTAATAACATCCACGGCAGACCTTCTTCCCAATCCGCATCGAGTTCCACACAATATGACCTCAAAAGGGACTTCAGGGTTTGGTGAAACCTCTCAAGAACTCCCTGACTCTGCGGATGATAGGCACTAGAAATATTGTGGTTTACTCGAAGTTGACGCAGGGCTTTGGAGAACTGTTTTGACATGAAGTTCGAACCCTGATCGGACTGAATAACTTTGGGAATTCCAAAGGTCGACATGAAATTAGTGAGGGCCTTCAAGACAGATTTAGTAGTGATGGACCTTAGCGGATAAGCAGAAGGATAACGAGTAGTCTGGCACATGACGGTTAAAAGGTATTGGTGACCAGTCTTAGACCGGGGCAAAGGACCAACACAGTCAACTATCAAATGCTCGAAAGGTGTGGAGACGACAGAAATAGGCTGCAATGGAGCAACAGGTACTTTTTGATTTGGCTTACCGGTGATCTGGCATGTATGACAAGATCGAATATGTTTTGCCACATCTCGTTTTACCTTAGGCCAATAGAACTGTCGCAAAACCCGATCATACGTTTTGCGAACTCCGGTATGACCAGCAAGTCCTTGATGAGCCAAATGCAACACAGAGTCTCTCACTGTAAAAGGAAGCACAATCTGAGTTTTAGGTTCCAGAGAAACATCTTTATGCAGGACCACTGTCCGACAAAGCAGACCATCATCAAGAAAGTACGAAGAGGACAGAGGATCAGAACACTTCTTAGACCAGGCTGCAGAAAATAAAGAGTTTAAGAGTGTCATCGCTCTGTTGAGCTCTAATTAAATCCTCTCGAGAGATCTGTAACAAAGAAGTTAGAGAACAGTCATCAACATCAGAGAGATCAACATTGGTTTTCTCAGGAGTGGACAGAACCTCAGACGTATCAGCAGATTCATTTTTCAGCACTGTTGAATCTTTCTGGTCAGAAGACAACGAAGAGCAGGATTTCAAGTCTCTTTGCTTAGGACATATATACTCATCAGATCCTGGCTTACCTGTATTAACAGTGTAAAAGAAAGTGTCATACAGTGGAACTTCAACTTGATGTTCAGACAGGGGTTTAGCCATGGATCGAGTAACTGCACAAGCTGGAAACAAATCAGGAAATTCTCTACAATTGTCAACATCAGATTTCCTAGGTGTAGATGCTATTATGGGCGGAGCTGCCACACCACTCCGTCCCCAAACATTCCCACCAGCCAAGTCATTTCCTAGAATAAATGTAATCCCAGGGACTGGAAGTGCAGAACGAACACCAACTACTACATCACCAGAGACAATGGCAGAGGAAAGATGGATTTGATGCAAAGGCACTTCAACAAACCCCATCTCAAAACCTCGCACTAGTACATGAGTTCCAGTAGCGGTTTCAGAAGTTAAAGGCAAAATTCCTTCTAGGAGAAACGACTGTGCGGCTCCCGTATCTCGAAGAAGACGCACTGGCACCGTTTCGTTTGAACCAGGCAATGACACATTTCCCTCAGTGATAAAAGGTGTATAATCAACGGAGGAAGCTATACACTGATCAACAGATTTATCACCAGCACTAGATAAATGACAATCTTTCTCATCACGAGTGTCAACAATAAATGGTGAAGTAGAAACTAAAGCAACAGGTTTCGACAATCTCTCCTTCTTCTTGAGAATTAGACAGTCAGATATTTTATGACCAGGCTTTTTACAATAAAAGCAAACCATGTCTCGTGAGAGTGCAGGCTTACTAACATGTTCAGCAACTGTCGCCTTAATATTCCTACTCATCACAGGAGACTTCGTCTTAGGCTGAAAGCAAAACTTAGACCTACTCATATCGTTGGTTTTAAGACCGACTGAACTGAATGACCCACGATGGGTTAACACAAATTCATCAGCCATGATAGCAGCTTCAGAAAGTGTATTCACCTTGTGTTCAGTGAGATGCGTAGCTACAGCATGAGGAACACAATGTTTAAACTCCTCTAAGAGCACTAATTCTCTTAACTGTTCTTTAGTTGTAACTTTCATTGAAGTGCACCAACGATCAAATAAGTTCTCTTTTTCTCTTGCAAATTCAACATGAGTACATTCATCTGTTTTACTCAAACTCCTAAATTTTTGTCGATATGCCTCAGGCACGAGTTCATATGCATGTAACACAGCAGATTTCACCACATCATACTCACCACTCTGTTCCAGTGAGAGTGCAGAATAAACTTCCTGAGCTTTACCTGTGAACACACACTGTAACAATAAAGTCCAAAAGCTTTTCGGCCACTTCATGGATAAAGCAACACGTTCAAAGTGATAGAAATATTTATCCACTTCCTTTTCAGAAAATGGCGGAACTAATCTCATATTTCTGTGAACATCAAACACAGGTTCACCTGCATTCGCACGCGGTTGTGGAACAGGAGGCACATTCGCTTGCGCTGTCTTTGCTGCTAGTTCCAACTCCAACTTTTTAATCTGAAACGCTCTCTCTTCTCGTTCCTTCTCTATCTGAAATGCTTTCTCTTCTCGATCCTTCTCTATCTGAAATGCTTTCTCTTCTCGATCCCTCTGAAATGCTCTCTCGTCACGTTCCTTCTCTATCTCAAGCTCCATTCTTCGCATGGCTAACTGATGATCTAATTTTCTCCCTTCAAATTCTCTTTCTACCGCTCGCTCTTTCATAGCGTGATCGTCACGTTCAGCACGAACTCTCGCGGCCTCTAAACACAATTGCTTCTCTTGCAAAGATAATTCTGGAAATTGTGTCTCACTTTCACTATAAACCTCAGCAGGAGTAGACACAAACGATTCACTAGGAGTAATTAACTAGTTTATAGTTTCCTTCAGCCTCTTTTCTTGAGAAGTAAGATCGACACTGAAGCGTTCGGCGATTTGCACTAACTGCTCCTTTGTACAACTCTCAAGCAAAGCTTCTGACGGACACGCAAAGAAATCTTCGACCACCGAAGACATTTTGTTCGTATATGTATACGCACAATAACACAAACGAAACTACTACACGTGAGACGCTGTTTACCCGAAATACAACTCCCATAAGCCACTGCTTCAAAAATGAACTACGTCACTGTATTACGCAACCCATGTTCATTCACAAAAACTTCCGAAGACTTCCCACAAGTCAAAACACAGTGTAAACGCGAGAATAAACCGCACTATACACACGAACACAATGATTTACCTTTACTTATTTGTTGAATAGATTTACCGTTTACAATATGAGAACTCCAGCTCCTAACTCAGAAAAACACTAACTAAATCCTCCCTGGTCTTCAGAGATGTACCGGGCTCGGGGCGGCATTAAACGCTGAACTCCGCGACAATCAGTCAGACTGAAGGTCCGGAAGCGTACCCCCTACAGAGAGTGAATCTCCACCCAGGATAACCTCCAAAAACAAGAAAGGCAAAATAACAAAACAACAAACAGTGTTCCGTCGGAAAGATTGTATTCACAATCCAGCTGGAAACACTCTAACTAAGCAGAGTTCTCATTTATAAAAGGTAATCATTCACAAAAACATCCACAGATACAACCCATACTTACCAACGCTTCCTACCCCCATAGGATCGCGGACGAGACACCCAATTTGTGTTACGGCCAGCTCGCTTCGACCGTACATAAAGGATACAAGTACACTGAATGACTTGCAAGTTTTTATTACTCTTCAATATTCAGATAAATTAATATAACAAAGTCTAGGGTTCAAAATCAAGGGGGAAAAATCATAATCCAAATGGGGAAGAGAAAAGGTGGGTATGGGTTGTAAACAAATAAAGGTGTGCCAAAATGACTTCTCCAGAAGGTGTCAATCCCCTGGACGAAGTGAAGTAGAGTGGTGGAGGCCAAGGCTTTATCCTCTCCTTCATTTGGTAGAGAATAGGGAACAGGTGTATACACTCTCCTGCGCTCTCATTAAAACACAGCGCCCTCAGCAGGCGAGCAAGTGGAACGCAGGGTCGTAACAATTGGAACTATGGTTTTGGGAAACACAGACTCATTGAACTAATGACGGAACTTGTGACCATAGTTGGCCAGCGATGGTTTTGGGAAACGCACCCCTGAGCGGCTACAACATGCTGTATGTAAGAGACTATAGTGTACATAATAACACATCTGAGTATAACTTTGTTCTTCGCTTAAAAAACGTAATCGGAATGATCAGGGAACTGGGGAGTTAAATACTTCACAACTGCATTCTAAAGAGAATAAAATTAATCCAACTGAACTTTGTCAGGTTAGTGAACATCGTTCAACATATTGGACATTTTTATGCATGAACTATGCATTCTGATTCTGACATTTCTGATTTGAATATTTTCAATAATTTGCTATTCTTGACTGATTATTTTTTCCATAATTTTGGCAATAAATAAACTTAAATGAGTAATCTTGAGATGAGTCCCTGTAGTCGTCCAATTTGACTCTCATAGGCTGATGTAATATATATATATAAACATCAGCATCAGCATTAGCATCAGTTCCGGGAACCAAGTCCGGTTGGGCCAATACGGAGGAACCAACAGAACCTGCTCCTCGTCCTCCCTGACCTTGCACAGGACCCTGACCCTGCAGGGGAAACGCATATTTGCATAGGTCCCGGGGCCAGCTGTGTGCCAGAGCTTACGAGCCGAGGGCCCCCTCGGTAAGGGAATAAAACAACTGGCAGTGGGTCATGTCCGCGGCAGCAAACAGGTCTACCTGTGCGGTCCCGAAGCAACTCCAGATCAGCTGGACCACCTGGGGGTGGAGTCTCCACTCTCCGGGAAGCACCTGCTGACGTGAGAGCTCGTCGGCTGCACGATTGAGCAGGCCCGCAGTGCTGTCCATATGGGCCAGAATGTGCTTGCCTCTGAGCGGCCCCTTGAGGCGGCTGAGTGCAAGACGAACTGCTAACAACTCCAGGCAATTGATATGCCATTGCAGTTGGGGTCCCGTCCACAGACCCGAAACTGCAAGCCCGTTGTACATGGCACCCCAGCCGGTAGATTAGGCATCCATGGAGACAACAGCATGCCTGGACACTTGTTCTAGAGGCACTCCTGCCCGTAGAAAAGAAGGGTCCGAAAAGAAGGGCTGAAGGTTTGGCGGCATCTCTGCGTCACTTGGACACGGAGAGATCCGCTGTGCCATGCCCATCTCGGGACTCGATCGTGTAGCCAGCGTTGAAGCTGTCTCATATGAAGCAATCCGAGCAGCGTTACCGTGGCTGCAGATGCCATATGCCCCAGGAGCCTCTGAAAATGTTTCAGTGGTACCACTGTCCTGCATCTGAACGAATTCAAGCAGTTCAACACCGACTGGATGTGCTCCTCGGTGAGGTGTGCTGTCTGGGCGACCGAGTCCAGCTCCATCCCAAGAAAAAAGATCCTCTGTGTGGGGCAGAGTTTGCTCTTCTCCCAGTTGACCCGAAGTCCCAACTGGCTGAGGTGTCTGAGCATCATGTACCTATGTTCGCACAACTGCCCTTGCAACTGGGCAAGGATCAGCCATTCATCGAGGTAGTTGAGGATGCGAATGCCACGCTCTCTCATGGGAGCAATGGCCGCCTCCGCAACCTTCGCGAAGACGCTGTACTTTGTACTGATATGCTCGTCTGTCGAACGCAAAGCGAAGAAACGGTCTGTGTCGAGGGAGAATCGAGACATGAAAGTACGCGTCTTTCAGGTCGATCGCTGCAAACCAATCTTGGGGACGGATGCACCTGAAGATGCGTTTCTGCGTGAGCATCTTGAACGGCAGCCTGTGAAGGGACCGGTTCAAGAACCGCAGATCCAAGATCGGCCGTAACCCGCCGCCTTTCTTGGGTACAGTGAAGTACGGGCTGTAGAAGCCAGTCTTCATATCGGCTAGAGGGACCGGCTCTATCGCGTCCTTCACCAGTAGGACCGCAATCTCCACCTGGAGCACAGGAGCGTTCTCCTTCAACACGGAGGTGAAGTGAATGCCCCTGAACTTGGGGGGACGCCGGGCGAACTGAATCTCATAGCCGAGTCTGATGGTACGGATGAGCCAGCGAGACGGCCTGGGAAGCGCTAGCCAGGCTCCCAGGGACCGTGCAAGCGGGACCAACGGCACCACAGACGTACCCGCAGCGGAGCAGCGAGGTGGCATGCAGGGACCCGACTCGGACGGCCTGGTGGCGGCCCGAAGTGGGGTCTGAGTGTGCTGTGCAACACTTACCTGCTTCCGCTGAGGGGGTGTGCGAGTGTGGGAAGGCCTCTGGGGTGTGTCCCCACAGCCGGCACCCCCTGCTGGTGAACAGAGAGGCGTCTGAGAGTGACAGGGCATGGGAGTGTCGAACACTAACAGGCATAACACGTTTGTGTACCAATGGCACTGGGGCCAGTGGCGGAACAGAAAAAACAGAAACAAATATTCTCCCCCGGCCTCCTCCGGGGGAAGGAGTGGTGCTGCAGCCATCTCCTGAAGAGCAGATTCCTCCATCTCTGGGTGGCCCGTCTCAGGGTCGCTTACGACGGCGCTTGCCACCTGGCTTGGCAGCGGCCTGAGCGGGCTGGACGGCCTTCCCGCGGCCGGTTCCACGCCCACGGCAAGGTGTAGGCTGCTGCTGGGCTGGGGCGGGAGTGGGGGCGGCGGCGGGTGGCCGTCCTTGGAGTGGGAGCAGCAGCTGGCCGCCGGGGCAGGATGTGCTTGATGGCCTCCGTCTGCTTCTGGGCCGCCGAGAACTGTTAGGCGAAGCTCTTGACCGCGTCGCCAAAACAACCCGGCCAACGAGATGGGGGAGTCCAGGAACCGGTACTTGTCGGTCTCTCTCATGTCGGTCAGGTTGAGCCAGAAATGACGCTCCTGGACCACTAAGGTGGACATCTCCTGACCGAGGGAACCGTCCTTTTTAGCTCCCGGAGGAGCTCTGGGTCAGGCCTACCCTCGTGCATGTCCATGAGCACCTGGACCTGGTGCACCTGGAGAAAACTCATGGCATACAAAGAGGATGTGGCCTGTCCGCAGGACCTGTAAGCCCTCGTAACTAGGTTGAACTCAAGCCCGACCTTCCCGGCGGCCCGGGAAAGCATAGCCGTCAACTCGGGGTCCGACTCGACCGTTGCCACTCTCCCAGAGGGAGGCAGTACAGCCAAATCTTCATCCTCCGAGGACTGGAACTCCCCCTTCGATGCAGTGATCGACATCTGCTCATCCGCGGGAGCCCCGAAAGTCACCGCTGGATGACCATTGGAGGGGCCAGCAGTTTCCTCCGGAAGCACCACCAGCTGAGGAACTTGTGAGGGATCAGGGGCCCACGGAGGCTCACTCGGCGGCTTTGCCCTGAACGTAATCCGTCGAAGAAGGTCTATCCTGCTGGGCAGGGATAGCACTAGATCGAGGTATGCAGAGGGGGACTCCACCTTCCCGAAGGTAGGAGAGTCTCGATCTAAGCTTCGAGATAGTCATGTTCCCGTAGTGGGAACACAAACTATCCACAAACGCTGCCTCAGCGTGCTGAACGCCCAAACACATGAGACAGCGATTGTGACCGAGGTGTGAGAGGGAACGACAGCATCCAGAAACGCACGGGTGGAATGACATCTTGAAAAAGACGCAGTGTCACACACGTGTTGCTCTTTTTGTGAGGAAACGCTCTTAAAGATGTGCTGAAGCACCCAGGGAAGACCGCGACAGAATACAGGAGATACCGCAGCCTGTATCTGTACTCACTGTACGCCCTCACCGAACCAACAGAAATTTTGGGTTGCTGTGAGAACAGCAGTTTTTGTGCAGCTGTGAGCACGCGGTCGCTCTGATCTGTGCTTTATCGCCAACACCAGCAATCCTCTTCGTCCTCTGGTCTGTAGTAGACTTTCTCTCTTGCTGATACAACAGTCGAAACTCCGTGATAACACCTGTTCGGCTCCGAAGTGAATGACAATAGTGCGCTGCTTTCTCTTCCTGTTTATACCCATGGTGCGGGGCGGAGCGCGAGATGCCAATGCACGCCAATGGCCCATTGGCCCGTTCTCTATATCTCGAAGCTGATAGGGGCTCACTGAAGTGATCCCAATTCGTCGTGACGTCCAACGTACGTCGAACGTGACCGACTGAAATGGAACAACATGATCTTACAGAATTCCGTGAAATGAAATCGATTTCACGGAATCGCCGAAAATTCTGTGATGGGTCCACGGAAGTGATGCCTATGTTAGTCAATGACAGTATACAGATGCGTTGGGCATGGTTATTATCATGAAACTATGATTTTGCCATTATGACATGGAGTGTGATTCTTCGATTTTAATCCCTTCCCTAAACCTACCCATTTGTGTATTATAAAAAACAGGATATAACAGGCAGATATGACTGCAGGCACAATTTATTCAAAAAGTACAAATATTCCAAGTGTTCCGAGGCCAAACGATTGATTTGTGTGAAGAAAATCCCCAAAAGCGATCAGCACCGTCGAGTCCATCCGCCAAAGATCATAAACACATTTAAAATTTTACCGCCAGAAGAAACGTTACGTCAGCTTTGACAGCATTGGCTGTCGTATGTCTCGTGACCAATTGCGTCATTACGTCGGCTTTGATTGTAAAATGCCATTGGCTCTCGTGTGTCTCGTGTGTCATGCTAAAGAGTCGTGTGTATTATTTGAATGACATATGAATGAGTGTGTTCACGGAGCGGCGGGATCATCATTTTAGTGATTAAAACATTAAGATCAACTCTGTTCTTTACATGAAGACATCGTGTGACTTCAGAAGCCTTGGAATGAAACATGAGTTAATACTTTATACTGCTTTTGAGTTTTCAGTTTTCAGGTTTCAGTTTTTGCAAGAAATACCTGCGACTGTACTTGTATTTGCCTGTTATGTGTTTTATATTGTTGAGAGTGGGTTGGTTTAGGGTAGGAGTGGAGTTAGTTGCTCCAAAATATAAAAGTAGCCTATAAAAATCATGTCTACTTTTTACTGTCATTGACTTACATAGGAATCACTTCCGTGGACACATCACAGAATTTTCGGCGATTCTGTGAAACTGCCACAGATTTTGAGTTAAGGGGCCCGTGTTCATTTCATGGAATTCTGTGAGACCAGGTTGGCGAGAGGCTAATACTTTTTAATTAAACGTGAAACAGAGTGTTTACAGTCTTGGGTGTGTATGTATGTACATGTACCTGTACAGGATAGATAATATTTGTTTGCATGTGTGTGCTGTGTTAAGATATGTTTAACGTATATGTGCATGTGTAATAAATATTTCCTCAGACTTTTCTTCAGTAATGCCTCAGGCGCTTGAACACAACTGTCGGTTTGACACTGTCACACACACTGAGTTTGTCCTGCTCTTTTATCTTCATGAGCTCAAACACACATGCACACGTCTGTATTTAATCAAAAAGGCTGTGCTTTACTTACGCATATCTCTTGCATTTATTAATAAACCATGAGATACACTAAGCCCATGTCTTATTTTGTGATTAAAGCATCTGTCAAAACCACCATTAATCAGAATCAGAATCAGAAAGAGCTTTATTGCCAAGTGTGGAATTTTTCTTGGTGCTGAAGCTATGCCTGGGGGGGGGGGGGGGGGGGGGGGTATTTTAACTGTTCAAGAGGGAAATGGCCTGTGGGAAGAAACTGTTCCTATGTCTAGATGTTCTAGTGGTCAGTGATCGGAGTCGCCGTCCTGATGGTAACAGTTCAAACAGGCGGTGTACAGGGTGAGTTGATTTTCCCTGCTCTCTTCCTCACTCTGGAAGAGTACAGGTCCTGGAGGATTGGCAGGGAGGCACCAATAATCCTTTCTGCAGTCCGGAATGTGCGTTGTAGTCTCCTGATGTCAGATTTCGTAGCTGAACCAAGCCAGACAGTGGAAGTTCATAAAACAGACTCAATGACAGCCGAGCAGAACTGAATCAGCAGCTCCTGTGGGAGGTTGAACTTCCTCAGCTGACGAAGGAAGTACAGTCTCTGCTGGGCCTTTTTCACAATGGAGTTAATGTGATTGTCACACTTCAGGTCCTGAGAGATGGTGGTGCCCAGGAACCTGAATGACTCCACTGCTTCTACAGTGCTGTTCATGATGGTGAGTGGAGGAAGAGCTAGGCTGTTGCTCCTGAAGTCCACTATCATCTCCATCGTTTTGAGCATGTTGAGCTCAAGGTTGTTATAACTGCACCAGACAGCCAGCTGTTCAACTCTGTAAGCAGACTCATCACCATTTTGGATGAGGCCGATGACAGTGGTGTCGTCTGCAAATTTCAGGAGCTTCACAGAGGGGTCTTTAGAAGTGCAGTCATTGGTGTACAGGGAGAAGTGATTAACAGTGATTAATAAATGATACTAAAAGCTGAAGAGACACATTACTGCTTAAGATAGTCCCGGACTAAAATGCATGTTTGAGCTGTTTTAACTGAAAGCAACTTGCAGTGATATATCTTAAAATATGTCAGTGCCATTGATTTGTCTCAAGATGCACATCAGTAATGTTTTGTTTAAGGTACATTTATAAATTTACTTTAATGTCCTAATTGAACTAAGGCCTAATCCTGGCTTAATCTAAGCCCTGTCTGTATGAAAGCTGTGATGAGGACTTTCACAGTTGATAGAGGTGCCAGGTTTTAAGGAGTTCTCAGTTCAAAGCATCCCTAGTTAGATTTAAACATGTACTGTAAACTGGTTTTAACGGAGTGAAACGTAGTTAATTTCCTCAAAAATGTTGTATCATTTTATCATTTTTTTTATAATTTTATACTTTTTTGCATTATTTAAAATTAAGAATGCTTTTTTGAGCCTCTTTCTCTGCCATTGATGGAAATTTCTGTAATTTGTGAGACAACGCTTCCCCGCCATTGATGGAGATTTCCACAAACGAATGTACGGCACTCCCTCTCCCGAGATAAATAATTCTCAGACCTCCCTCCTGATCAAAGGGATCCAAAGATCCCAGCCCACCCATCCAGACACCAGACAACCTATAATGCTGCTAGACATCCTCACCAAATGTATTCATACCCTCCGCACAGGGTACCAGCCCCTCAACACCGCCCGAACACTCGACGCCATGTTTGTCCTAGCCTTTTTTGGTTTCCTTAGATGTTCCTAACTCGCAATAACATCAAAATTCGACCCAAAAATCCCCCCCACCATCTCAGATCTATCAGTAATAGATGGGAAAACGATCTCTTATCTGATCAAGCAAAGTAAGACTGACCAAATCAAAAAGGGTAATTTCATCTACATCTTTAAACTCGCATCACAGATCCAACCATACCAGTCAGTTCTGGCATATCTTCAATGGAGAAGTTCACAAACCCAATCTCCCCTGGAACCCCTGTTCAAGGATGAATCCAACAAACCCGTGACACGCTTTTGGTTCCAGAAACACCTCAAATCCGTTCTCCAACAGTCAGGCATCCCAGCAAAGAACTTCCCAAGCCACTCCTTCCGTATTGGGGCAGCAACCTCAGCAGCTCAAAAAGGCCTCTCTCAACAGCAGATCCAAGCTCTCGGGAGATGGTCCTCCGACTCTTTCCAAAGCTATATCAGGACCAATCGGTTCCACATCAAAAAAGCCCACCAAACCCTTATTGACTAGTACACAGTGAGAATCTCCCAATCAAACATTCATATTTTCTCCTTTATGTTCTCAGGTTCCAGTAAGAAGTGGAAAGTTTCCATGGATGCAGCACAGTGGGAAGTTCCTTACAGCTTGAAAGAGTGGAACGTTTCCACGCTGTACAAAAGAGTGGAAAGTTTTCCACGCAGTACGAAAGAGTGAAAAGCACGAAAGAGTGGAAAGTTTCCACGCAGTACGAAAGAGTGGAAGTTCCACGCAGTACGAAAGAGTGGAAAGTTTCCACGCAGTATGAAAGAGTGGAAAGTTTCCATGCAGTATGAAAGAGTGGAAGTTCCACACAGTACGAAAGAGTGGAAAGTTTCCACGCAGTATGAAAGAGTGGAAAGTTTCCACACAGAACGAAAGAGTGGAAGTTCCACGCAGTGCGAAAGAGTGGAAAGTTTCCACGCAGTATGAAAGAGTGGAAGTTACACGCAGTACGAAAGAGTGGAAAGTTTCCACGCAGTATGAAAGAGTGGAAGTTACACGCAGTATGAAAGAGGGGAAAGTTTCCACGCAGTACGAAAGAGTGGAAGTTCCACGCAGTACGAAAGAGTGGAAAGTTTCCACGCAGTATGAAAGAGTGGAAAGTTTCCATGCAGTATGAAAGAGTGGAAGTTCCACACAGTATGAAAGAGTGGAAAGTTTCCATGCAGTATGAAAGAGTGGAAAGTTTCCACGCAGAACGAAAGAGTGGAAAGTTTCCACGCAGAACGAAAGAGTGGAAGCTCCACGCAGTGCGAAAGAGTGGAAAGTTTCCACGCAGAACGAAAGAGTGGAAGTTCCACGCAGTGCGAAAGAGTGGAAAGTTTCCACGCAGTATGAAAGAGTGGAAGTTACACGCAGTATGAAAGAGTGGAAAGTTTCCACACAGTATGAAAGAGTGGACGTTCCACGCAGTACAAAAGAGTGGAAGTTCCACGCAGTATGAAAGAGTGGAAAGTTTCCATGCAGTATGAAAGAGTGGAAAGTTTCCACACAGTATGAAAGAGTGGAAAGTTTCCACGCAGAAAGAAAGAGTGGAAGTTCCACGCAGTACGAAAGAGTGGAAAGTTTCCACGCAGTACGAAAGAGTGGAAAGTTTCCACGCAGTATGAAAGAGTGGAAAGTTTCCACACAGTATGAAAGAGTGGACGTTCCACGCAGTACAAAAGAGTGGAAGTTCCACGCAGTATGAAAGAGTGGAAAGTTTCCATGCAGTATGAAAGAGTGGAAAGTTTCCACACAGTATGAAAGAGTGGAAAGTTTCCACGCAGAAAGAAAGAGTGGAAGTTCCACGCAGTACGAAAGAGTGGAAAGTTTCCACGCAGTACGAAAGAGTGGAAAGTTTCCACGCAGTATGAAAGAGTGGAAGTTCCACTCAGTGCAAAAGAGTGGAATGTTTCCACGCAGTACGAAAGAGTGGAAAGTTTCCATGCAGTTTGAAAGAGTGGAAGTTCCACGCAGTACGAAAGAGTGGAAAGTTTCCACGCAGTATGAAAAAGTGGAACGTTTTCACGCAGCGTAGAAATGTATTTATTGTTGTCTTTACCCTGTTTCTCTTTTCCTGTTTTCACTTGCAGGCAATCCCTCAGCACGATGCGCCACAATCACTCTCAGGAGCCTCCTGCCCAAGCAACCAGGTCCCTTCTCGGATGCCAGCCTGCCAAGCTCTGCATTTTTTGGTATTTTGCCAGGGGGTTGTCCTACGCTCTTTAGCATTTTTGGGGGGGTACTCTGCTGACCACAGGGGTTCCTCAGGGTTCAGTGCTTGGATCTCTCCTCTTCTCCATTTACACTACATCATTGGGACCCATCATACAGGCACATGGCCTCTCATACCACTGCTATGCGGATGATACTCAGCTCTACCTTTCATTCCAACCAAACGACCCCACAGTAGCTGCACGAATCTCCAGCTGTCTGACGGACATCTTGGCATGGATGAAAAAACATCACCTGCAGCTCAACCTGGCAAAGACTGAACTGCTCGTCTTCCCGGCCAATCCGACAATACAACATGACGTCACCATCCAGCTAGGTTCTTCTCGGATCACCCCTTCAGGGTCGGTCAGAAACCTTGGCGTAATCTTTGACGACCAGTTGTCCTTCAAAGACCACATTTCAAAGACAGCTCGCTCATGCAGGTTTGCGCTCCACAACATCAGGAAGAGCAGACCTTTTCTAACAGAGCATGCAACACAACTTCTCGTCCAGGCCCTGGTAATTTCTAGGCTTGACTACTGCAATGTGCTTCTGGCTGGACTTCCATCATGTGCGATCAAAATGCTCCAAATGATCCAGAATGCAGCAGCAGGTCTTATCTTCAACGAACCCAAAAGGGCCCACGTCACACCACTCTTCATCTCTATGCACTGGCTACCACTCGCTGCTCGCATCAAGTTCAAGGTGCTTACGCTCGCTTACAGATCCACCACGAGCTCCGCTCCTGCATACTTTGACTCGCTCCTACAAGTCTACACCCCCACCAGAAGCCTTTGCTCAGCTAAGGAGCAACGGCTTGTGGTACCATCACAGAGAGGCAGAAAATCCCTCTCCAGAACATTCACATTCACCGTTTCCTGCTGGTGGAACGATCTTCCCACCTCCATCCGAATTGCAGAATCACTGACAGCATTCAAACGACAGCTGAAAACTCACCTCTTCCGCGAAAACTTTTATTTTCCTTATTTTCCTTCTATTTTCCTCTACTTCTTCCCTGCCCTAGTGTGTGATGCTCTGTGCGATGTCCAAAACTTAGTAAAGTTGTTTACTTAGTCGAAAGTTGTTTCTGCAGCAGCTTTGAAAGTCAGTGGATGATTTTATTTCTTCTTTAAAAGGTTTTTTTGGTTGTTTTTTTGCAGACAGCCTATCAGTAATCACTCTTGTATAGGGTCATATGAAGTTTCCCAACATTTTTTGAACACTGATCAGTTTATAGCAAAATGGAAGAAGGTGCTTCCTCTGCGCAGTGTGTGCACCCATGGCCATACTTAAAAAGTATGTTTCAGTTTTCTGAAAAGATTAAAGATTAGTTTAGTTGGCATACACTTGATGCATGTCTCATAAAATGTTCAAAAATGTTAACGTCTGGGAGAAAGAGAAGAATTAACAGTTGGTAGAACATCGGATGTGTATTAGAGTATAGGGTCCGTGCATTTGGCCATAGCTTTGTAAAGAGCTTTGTAACTTTTACTCAAGTATTTAAATTAGTTTAAGGTAGTCGCATGCTAGCATGTCGGATGGAGCATCACTGACTGGCTTAAACCACCATGGTGGCATAATGTGCATTTATACAACAATGCAACAATAATAAAATAATGCATTGACATAAAAAAAAGAAATTTACTTTTGATACTCAAGTACTTTTAAAAACAAATACTTCTGTACTTTTACTTAAGTAAAAATCTGTTTTTAGAACTTTCACTTGTAACGGAATGATATTGACTAGTAGTACTTTTACTTTTACTCAAGTAATAGAGTTGTGTACTTTGTCCACCTCTTTTTTAGCGCAAGTCGACTCACGCACAACTGACCGCTGGAAGTTAGCTATTTTAGTCTGTAAGTTTTAAATATGGATATTTTTCTTACACAAATGCACCACTTTGCTTCAGAAGGACTTTATTAACCTCCCAGAGCCGTGTGGAGCACTTTATGATGGATAGATGCACTTTTATGGACTTCAAAAAAGACCCATTGAGTCAATGCCATTATAATGCTTGGATTAGCCAGGACTTTTTTAATGTAACTCTGATTTTATTTGTCTGAAAGAAGAATGTCATGTACACCTAGGATGGCTTGATTGGGAGTAAATCATGGGCTAATTGTCATTTTTGGGTGAACTAAACCTTTAAGTAGCACTTAAACATAAAAATGTAAAATATATTGGTAAGAACTTTTATTTTGACATTATTACAGTGCACTTTAAAAAAGTGCACTTAAGTGTGTTAAACAATTATGAAAGTGTACTCTTAAAATACACTTAAGTGAACTTTTATTTTAAATATTATCTGCATGTACAGTTCATAGAAGTGCACATTCACTACAATCAAGCACACTTCTTTTTTTCGCAAGAGAACACTGGACTGAAAACTGCACTCAAGCAATTTCATGAGGTCACACACTTAAACACACATCTGTCGAACTAGAGGATGTGTGGTAAACTGATGCTTTTAGGTGAGCCACATGATGTTATAATGATGCTATAAAATTTGCAACCGTCCATGCACTCAATATTTTAATATTCTGCCATGCCTAATATATATTATCATGACAATAAAGCCTGCGGCTCGATATCTAATCACAGTTTTGCTGATGCCCTGCAGAAAAAGCCAGTGAAAACCGACTACTAAAACTATTTTGGAGATTTAAGACCAGCAAGAACTGTAGCTTGAACAGCAAATTGGTGGTTTACTTACCTTAGCTGTAGTTTTCAGCACAGAAGATAGATTAAAAGAGAAATAAACAGATGGAAAGATTAGAGATCTTTATTGTGTACATAGAGATTCTGGGTAGAAACAACTCCAGGTTTTGTGTTCGAGAGTTTGATTGTGTTTGTGGGGTGCACTGTAACGTGTTCATGCTTCGTTTTTAAAAAATTGCATTATTTTTCATAAATTTGACCTTTATTCTACACTGCTCTGTCCCTCGGTCTGATGGTTTCCGGGTTGTATGAAGCCGGTCCCTCAAAAATACGCAATGGGCTCAGATTGGTTAGCTGGCCCAGTGTGTTGTGATTCGCTAACCGCCTAGTGCACGTTTGTCGGAAACGTAACGCCCCTTACCTTTACCGGTAACCTGTGCTTTGGGTAGTATTAGAAACAATGGCGTCAATAAAACCATACCAATTTGAGCCCGAATCAGACCCAGACAATTTTAGTGAAGATGATCGAGCAGAACCTGACTGCGGATCTATAGTGATCGCTACTGAATGGCACTGTTACTTTTGTATTTTTATAATGATTATAGCCAAATATCTGTCGCAAGAACTATTATGCCAAAACAAACACTAAACATTGGCTTTACTAGTAGCCAAATCAAACACAGAACCATGTCTAGCATGCCTGTAGAGAAACAATACATAAAAGCTCTAATCAAAGAATAATTTACACTAATGCCAAGTGCGCTGTTGAGATTTAAAAAAAAGTTTGTAACGTTAGGTGTTTGTCGGATAACGTTAAGTAGGCTATGAATGAGCATTTAACAAACTGGTTTGCAGAGCCAAACAGCGTTGTCATCTGTGTACTTCCTTGCTACAACGTACAATTAACAATACGAACTATTACAGGAAAACACATCGACGAAAAATAAATCATACATACAGGTTGTGGCCCGTAAACAGCTTCTGTTTTTAAATCCATCTTTCAGGACAAGCCATTGTGCGAATCCTGCATTGAACTCGCGAAGATTGTGGAAGCTTTCCTCCGTGAAATGTGCAGCGGGAGCCGCATGCGCCCGCTGTGCATTCACACTGTTTGTCTCGCGCTGCTGAACCGCGTCTCATGTATTGCAAATACAGACGAATATTGTCCATTATGTCACATTTTCCGGTCTTCTCCTCCGACCCCTGTCTGTCTCATGCTTTGATTTATGATGGGCAGCATATATATGCTGCAAATGCGACCTGTTCCCCTCTGTCTCATACACACATGCATATAACATGTTGTATGTTAAAAGTGATGCAACGCACCCCCGCCCCTAGGAAGGCTGAACAAAGTGGACCTGCAATCCGGATGGAAATAACAGCGTTTCGTCGGCATTGCGGCAACAACACTCCAGCCTACTAACTATACCACAACAACGCTTCCCCGCGGCGATACAAAATGTCCTCGCCCCCCCTTATTTCATATTCTCGGAGGAGGGGTTTATGTAAATATTGGGGCTGGTGATGTCAGAGACCCTGGAGGAATGTCTAGTAGTCCCTACTGGCCGTTTGCTGTAGTCCTTAGAAATTTATTTCTTTAAATGCAAATATCTCTCTTTGCTTTAAACGTTGTAACTTTGCAGATGTTGTTTATGCTCAAACAGCAACATTACACACTAGCTAAAGTTAGAAAAGTGAAATCGTGGTTTACCACCCCTTTAAATTCCCGCAACACAAAGACAAGTGCGTATAAACACGTGGATGTGCAGCCATGTAAAGCTCCTGTCATATACATTCATGGATGCAGTGCAATTGTGTCTAGATGCTAAGCTGTTTGCCTTGTGGCGCTCTCTTTGTCTTAAGGCCATTCTTCTAGAGTATATACAGCATCGTAATTGAATGGGGCTGTGGTCTACACTACACACAAACACACACTGTAACAATACGATTTTCATAATCATTACATTCATTTCTGCACGCCTGCTCTTTTCATGCTAATAGGACACAACCTGTGATATTACATAGAATATAAATCATCCCCAGCTGCCACATTCAACACATACTCATATCCAGGTAGAGTAGACCCAACCTGGTTTTGTTTTGTTTGCTTGTGTGTGCGTACAACTCACACTCTGAGGACCAGCAGACTAGCTCGCTGTCGTTTGCGTTTAGCTAGAGAGTACACTTTCATGACTGTTTCTTAACACACTTTGAGTGCACTTTGTAAAAATGTTGAAATAAAAGTTTAAAGTATACATTTTACATAATTAAGTACATTTTTTAATAATCTTTTGTTGTGCTTTAAAGTACACTTATTTTGATCTTGACCATTATACTAAAGCACATAATATACTTGATTTAAAATTTTAACTGTAGTGTGTTATTTGATATCCCATTTAAAGTTAATATATTTTAAATGTATACTAAAGTACAACTTCATTGTTACAAATGTGTAATTTCAAATATATTTAAATACATTTCAAAAGAAAAGACATTAAAGTATATTTTAGTTTCTCATAAAAGCTTGTCAGTACATTCACAGTAGAGTTTAACCATATTTCAATGACGAATAGAAGTAATTATGAAATTACATATACATATGTACTTAAGTTCTACTCAATGAAGCACTCTAGAATTCAGCTAATTGCATTTAATATAAATTTAAACTTACATAATACATACAATAACTCAATTAAGTGTCCGAAAACATTACATTCGATTCTCACTTAAGTATTAATTAATTCTGTAATAAGTACTCTTCTTAAAGTGTGCTTACTTAAGTTTCCTACTTCTTTTTCACTCGATTATAGAGGAACACACATACTGATAAAAATGTATACCATAAATGCATGGGAACTCATTATAGTGTCTGCAAAATACATAAATGTGCACAAATACACACAGAAGCACAGCCCAGCTCCAGCAAACAATCCTTTAACACTGTTTGGAAATTAACATTTCCTCTTGTAACATATGACCTCTGATAATTAGTGTGTTCTGTGAGGTTGCGAATAGGGGTGGTAAAAGTACTAAAAAGTTATAATCGAATAAAAGTATATATACCTAAATAAAAAATGACTCCAGTAAAAGTATAGTCCTCCATTCAAACATCACTTGAGTAAAAGTACAAAAGTATCCGATTTAAAACGTATTCAAGTACCGAAAGTAAAAAGTAAATATTCAAATTAACTGTAAATATCAATAATTAAGCATTTCTTTAATTGAACAAATGATAAGATTAGATACTGCAATTAAGAATTTGTTAGATTTGCAATCATAAGAAACAACGAAGCACCTTAATGCAGTATAGGGGTTGAACTTGCAATAGACATAATGTCCCATAATATTAGCTGCATCAAACAGAAGATGTGCTAAATACTATTAACTAATTCAAAATTAATTCAAAAGCCATAACCACAATGACATATTACTTAACAATTAGTTAATAGTCATGTGCCTCAACAAGTAAAGTCATGACTTAATGATACCTTTGCAAAAAAGTTATCTAATGATTAATTAAAGCAGACAACTGGAAGTCGAAATGCTTCACTTTGACCCATTGTGGTTATTAACAGATTAATTTACATTATTTGTTAATATAATATGTTATTAGGGAATTAATACATGATGTCATATTTAATCAATAGCAATTCATAAATTACTTAAACTATTAATCATATAGAATGTTCATTAATTGCTGGTGCAGTAATCATTAATAAATGGTTTAGTTCTTCATGAGTCATACATTAACTCATGATTATCTGTGCATTAGTTAGGCATGAATGAATGCATATTAGTGCACCCGTATTGTAAAGTGTTACCGATGATTTCATAGTCAATAGTGTGCCGCAAAAGAAAAAAGTTTGGGAAACACTGAGCTAACGTTAGTGTGGCAAACCTGACTAGTCAGCCTTTCCAAGTCTAGCCCCGACTGGATCATCCATGAACGATCGACAGCATGCAGGGAGAACCAGCTTACTAGCTTGATTCTCTCCTGCATCCAGCTTACGGTTTAATCAAGTCTGCCACCGTTAGCTCTCAATATGCGTTAGCTAACTTGACGAACGTTAGCTAGCGGTTTACAAGGCACGTTTCACTTGGCTAACAATAGTAAGAACATTAACGTCAACTCCCAGTATGTTTTCTCAGATTTGAGGTTGAAGTTTTGAATGCTGAAATTTCATTCACCCGTGGCAGGCAAAGAAGACATTTCAGCCGATAAGAATCTCCCTTGACTTCAGTGAATTCGAACATAACCTTGAGATATGACCATGGGTGATCCCTGATCCCTGAGATATGACCATGGGTGATCCCTGATCCCGGAATCTCAGGATCATTGCTGGCAGCGAGAGCTGCCCCTTCACCTGTTTCTGCGGTTATCTTCCACTTCGCAATGGCGAACTGACTTCTATGTGAGCGTATGCTGGCAAAGAGCTTGCACGCTCTTTTTTTTTTTCAAAAGAAAACCAGGTTTTTCATTGGTTTGGAAAGCAAGTGTAATAAATACTAGTAGAGCGCAGTCTCGGTAGTGCCCCCTGCCTGCGAAGGGCGTTGGGGGTATGTGGCGAGCAGCGAGGCTGAGGGACCGTGAGAGCGGGACAAGGCCACACTCATCAGCGTGGATGAGCGCCAGCTGCGCGCAGCAGCGGTCTCGTGTCTCACGGAGGAGTGACGGGAGTATAAAGGAGGAGTGACGGGAGTATAAAGGAGGAGTGACGACAGTGAAGGACGAGAGAGGACCAGGCTTGGATTTTAATTTGTGTTTTGTTTTCGTTTTGTTATGTGTGTGCGTGGCAGTCGTCCGTGAGGGGCTCATTTTGTGTTCATTTATTTTATTAAACTTGTTTGAATGTTCGCCGGTTCCCGCCTCCTTCTTCCCATACCAACAAACTCCGTTACACCCTTTATGAGAAAGAACAAAATAATGTAATAAACAAAATAATACAAATAATGTCAATCGTTTGTTTTTAATAATGATTACCCAACCATTTATAAATATAATTATATAAATAATTAAAACGAAATATAATAATTAAAAACGAAAGCATGTATCATAGCTTTCATTTAAGATAGATTTTATTTTTTTGTTCTCTCCCTCAAGTATATTTATTCAAGTATTGCGAAAATGACCTTTACATAAAGGCTTTAACTTACCTCAGTTTAATCTTCAATGGCATATACCAAGCCATAGAAGAACATCAATCATCTCAGTGTGTGCTTGAATTACGTTGTTGAGCCATTGAGCTAATTTCAGAATCCTGAATCCAGTTTACCCCAAAGACCATATTAAGCTCCATCTGTTTGCTTTGTGCTTGTGAGATAATACAGCATATAGTGGAGTGACGAAGACATGCCAGAGCTCCCAGTTTCAACAAACAGTTTTCATATAGGCTTGGTGGCTACGCACACAACCTCTAATGAAGCATAAACCAGAGTTCAGGGTGTTTGGGAAGGTTTTGGAGGGTGGGTCGCCTCAGTCTTAATTCAAATTAATAGTAATAATATTAATAGTAAATGAATAATAACAACACAAAAAGGTCAAAGGTTTCTGCTTTGGATTCAACTGGTAAATCCTAAATTATTTTGACATATTTTCTTTTTTTTTTTTAATGGGAGAAAATGATTTATTAATTATTATTAATATTTTCAATATGATTATTTCAATTTTGGTGTTTATATTTAAATTTCCTTTGATCAGGATGCAGATCCTGGAAAAATCTCATGACTCACAAGCAATAATTGCTATTATGCAAAAACATGTCCTTCCACTACACAAAAGTACAGGGCCTAAAGTTTTGTTAAGGAGTGTTCACAAAGTTGAGTCACTTTTAAGGATTAATGTACTAAGGACTCAATATTTATACATCATTAGTTTAAAAAAGTACCCCACCCCATGCATTGTTATATCATTTCTCTTCTAAAGATTCTTGCATTACAAAAAAAGAAAAGAAAAAAAAAAGACTCATCAAAACCACAAACATTTACATAGTTACATTTCCAGCGTTTTCAAATATTTCTATAATTTTATTCTAGCATGTTTTCAGCCTTTTGGTATACAGATGGAGTTCAAAATGCAAAAGTCCTAGAAACAAATATCAGTAACTAAACTAAAATTATAAAACTAAATTGTTCTTTCATGGAGATGTTTTATATATGGTATAGCTGATATAAATACTAAGCAAGACTAAGTATATAATAATACATCTTTAATTACAATTCTTTCCTAGAACCAAGCAAAATCTAAAAAACAGTAAGGAAGTATAACTATAAAGATGACATAAGCAAATGGGTGCATGGTTAAAAGAAGAATACTTAAAAATCAACATATACATATTTGATTGAATATTTATTGACGTGGCTTCAAATTGCTGCTGACGATTCTTCTTATTATTATTATTCAGGGTGAAATTTTGAAATTCCTGTTTTAGTCACGTATTCTAAAATCAGGAATGGAAATCTATCAGCTAAATGTTATGCTGTCATGGAAGATAAACATTTGGCCCCACCTTTAGTTCAATCTTACGTCCCTTCTTAGGGACGAGTATAAAGCTCTGAGTATAGGACTGTGTCTTTCTCATTGATCTTGTGGAGAGCTTGACGCTCCACCAACACTATGGGGACTTTAAAAAGAATATCTATAGGGGCGCTGATATGGGTGACACTGTCTATTACACTTGCAGAAACACAAACCAGTAAGTAGAATTGTAGTAATACAATTATTATTTAATTACATACAACTATCTGTATTGTATCACTCTAATATTTTAAAATAATTGGTTCAGATTTAAGGCAGAAATCAGGCAGAAATGATTTCAATAATTAAAAATGGAAGATAACTTTCAAATATTTATGAGATATAAGTAAGACCATTTTTTCTATTATATTCTGTTTAGTAGAAGTGAAAAATGTAAGCTTTGGGGATTTTATAAAGCATTCAAACAAATGATTCTTATGTTTTAACATGTATGAATATTTCTCAAACTCCTCCAGCGGTTTTCCCAACAATGAACATGTATCCAACTGGTACAATACAACTGGTTTCAGGTAAAAAAAATCTCTAAATTATTTAAATAATTGAATTTTAAAAAAATAATAATAATCAACTTTAAAAGAAACTAAAAACAAATTTTTAACAGGACTGGCTTCACAACACAATGAGCTGGTTTGCAGTGCTTGGGGTAACTACCATTTCAAGACCTTCGATGGGGACTACTTCCAGCTTCCATCTTCCTGCAACTACATTTTTACGTCACACTGTTCAACCAGCTATGAAGACTTTAACATCCAGTTGAGGCATCAGGTGGTGAACAATGAACCAACAATCAGCAAAATCACGATGAAACTACAGGGGACAATACTAGAGCTAACTAAAGGCTCTCTCAGTGTTAATGGGCAAATGTAAGTGATTCTGATTAGGCCTATACGTGTGGGGTTTTTTTTAGAACTGACTTTTGACTTGATCTCACATTGCTGTCAATCTTCACTTTGTTGATGGTGGTTTGGGAGTTGGAAAGAAATACAGTGCCTAATGTTTCCACTTTATCTGTAGAGTGACACTTCCATTTACCAACTCTGACGTTTTTATCGAGAAGATGACATCTTATATTGCAATCAAGGCTGTTTTGGGGCTAGCAGCCATGTGGAATGAAGATGATTCTTTCATGGTAAGGATATCTACTGCCTCCAATTCTTACTAATTAAAAGGATAGTTCATCCCAAAATGAAAATTCTGTCATCATTTACTCACCCTCAAGTTGCTTCAAAACCCGTAAGCATTTCTTTCAGTTACACTTTATTTTAAGGTGTCTTTGTTACACTGTAATTATACATTTAAGTACTGATTGATATTAGGGGTTGGTTTAGGGTTAGTTGCATGTAATTATGCATCATTTATAGTTATTACTATAGTAACTACAAGTAACGAATGTAACAATGACAGTCTAAAATAAAGGCGATATTTTGAAGAATAAAACAGTTGATGGGCTCCGTTGACTTCTATAGTATGGAGGAAACAAAAGTCAATGGAGCATATCAACTGTTTGGTTACCGACAAAATATCAACATGTCAACATATTCAAAAATATGTTCAGGTTTGGAACAACTTGAGGGTGAATAAATGATGACAGATTTTTTATTTTTGGGCGAACTATCCCTTTAATCAACCACCAGGAGGAGGGAACTAATACATGTGTTATATACTGTATTATATATTTTAATCTATTTTCAGGTCAAGTTAGATGAAAAATACCAAAACCAAACATGTGGACTGTGTGGTGACTTCAATGGAATCCAGATTTATAATGAATTAATCAGTGATGGTATTTAATTAATTAATTTATTTTTGCAACGCTATCTATAGAGAAATATAACTATCTTTTGTAGGTTTTACATGATTGTCCACAGACAATAAAGAATCCTTACATCTCTTGTTTTAGGAACTACGCTGTCTGTTTCTGATTATGGGAACCTCTGGAAAATGGATGGTCCAACAGAAATCTGCAAGGAAGACAAAATATTTCTTAATGAAAACTGTGGAGATGAGGTAAGAAACGAAATTGCCAACACTTCACTATATTTTTCCTTTGTCTCCCTTAAAATTGGGGTGGTAATAATATAACTTTGGGCAAAAAAAAATCGGGCTGGTTTCAGTTCAAATGCCAGATTTGGGAGTCCAAATTTAGGTTTAACACATTTTAGTAGTGTTGTTAAAAAATAAATTACATAATATGCATAAAAGTAGTCATTTAGCAATGACTTTTATCTGTAGAGACCCCACACGCATTACAGTCCAGAAAGGGCATTATTCAAGGCCAAGACCCTTCTGGTCCTAAGCTTCACCCACTTTACCCACCATTTTTTACTTACATAAAAATAATACTTCTGAAAAAAGTAGATATTCTTTGTCTTTAGTAAATCAATCAATTTTTGAATGTGAATAGATTTAAATCACAAGCAGGGTATTATTATTAGTGGTTTCATCATTATTTTACCTGTTTGTTGATGATTATTTTTTGTCTCATTCTGCACAGACTTTTTGTCGTGATATATTCTCCAGTCCAGTGTTCAATGATTGCAGAAATCTGGTTTCCATTGATTCATTTGTCCAAGTTTGCATAAAAGACTTATGCCATTGCAATGGCACCTCTGGATCCTTCTGCCTATGCAAAACTATCGGTGAATATTCTAGACAGTGTGTACATGCAGGTGGAAGGCCTGAAGAATGGAGAACAGAATTTTTTTGCCGTAAGTATGCCGTGCTCATGTCCTGCATGGCTCATTTTTTGAATTCTTTGTTAATGTTTGTCTTACCATTGTGTGAGTTCTGGGGCTTAAACACCCTCATAATGCCACTGATCTAGAGTCTACTCTTGTAGTTTTGTATATAATATTTCCCCTTCTTTTTATATATTGCAGCACATCCGTGCCCAGAAAACATGGTATACCAAGAGTGTGGAAACCCCTGTGCTGACACCTGTACCAACCCTGAAAGAGGACAAGTGTGTGAGCGCCACTGCATTGATGGATGCTTCTGCCCTCCTGGTATAGTGTTTTTAATATGGTTTTCCTTATTAATACTATTTTCAAAAGTAACTGACTACATTCATTTCACTTTTTACTGATAGCTTCCTAATCTAATGTCTTTTTGTCTTTGATCCTCTATTTTTGATTAGAAAAGTCTAAATGTTCTTCTAAATCCTTTTAGTGTTCATTTTTTACTGGTTTTCTGAACGTGTCCATTCTTTCTCAATGTAAATGAGCCTTATGACTGTCTGAGCCATAACCCACTTTCCTCGTTCTCTCTCTCCAAGGCACTATTTTCGATGATATACACAAGACTGGCTGTATTCCACACAGTGAATGCTCCTGCATCCTTGGAGGTAAAATATTTGCCTCTGGGGAGAATTACACAAGCAACTGCAGAGAATGGTAAGCCTCCGTTGTTTGAAATTCACACTCATTTTGCTCTTATGGTAAGGATCAAAACATAATTCAAAAGTATATGTTTACAGTGACATTGTAATTTCCCATTTAGTACCTGTGAACGGGGACAATGGACCTGTAATGAAAAGGATTGTCCGCGCTCATGTTCAGTAGAGGGTGGATCACATATTACAACTTATGATGGAAAATCCTACACCTTTCATGGAGACTGCACTTACATCCTATCCAAAGTATGTGCTTGAAGGAAATTACCTTTATAAGATAATATTACAAGACATTACATATGTGCTGTTACTGTACTAATTAAAAGTAGTAAAGTAATAATTGATATCTAAGCATTGTGCTAAACAGTGTCATAATATAAAACACTTTTTAGATAATATATGTCCAGATGATAGTTATTTTATTTTTTTATAAAATTTGAGATAAAAATGTAATAAAAATTGAGTTTGCGTTTAAAAACTGAACAGCTTTTAGAAGGCCATTAAAATCTGTTCTGAGGCTGATATTAGGGATAGATAGATTAACAAGATCCAAATGGTGCAAATTGATGTGTGTTGGAAACAGGGATTACATTTGCACGTCAGTGTTTAGAAATGAATGAATTGGATATGTTTTTTGTTCTCACCAAATAGTGAACCAGAATATGGCTGTATGAAGGATAAACTAAATGTGTGCCCACACAAACAAAACCCTATAATACCCTTAACAAATATTCAGATTTTATTATTAACTCAATGTTTACAGTTCTATGGATGATTTTAAGATAATTATATGTGAATGTAATTTCAAATGGTTATTTTTTATATATATACATTTTATTAAAAGTTATATTAATTAACTAGTCAATTTTCTTTCTTTTTAAAAGCAATGCACAGGAACAGAATTCACAATTCAAGGAGACCTGGTGAAATGTGGTGTGACTGAAACTGAAACATGTTTGAAGGCAATAACATTGGCATTGTCAAATGGAACTAATGTAAGTAGGCTACTAAAAAGGACTGGGGGGAGGGGGGAACACTTCTGTCACTATATATATCAAATCTGCATATATTAAGCATTTTTTTTAACAGAACCCATTTGTGAACACAGGTGCTTAAAGTGGATTCCAGTGGAAATGTTGAGGTCAACAGAATAATTGCCCAGCTGCCACTTTTCACAGGTAGGCAAATCAACAGACCTGTTAATTTCAAATGGTGTGGGTGCTTTGAATATTTGTTTTGAAACACTGATCATGCAGAGAGAGAAAAAACGTGGTTAAATGTGGACTAACTATGATTATATAAAGAACTATTTGAAGTCTTGCCTCATATTAAACACACACCAATGTCTGTAAATCTAAATTTGTATTATTATTTGATTTTCAGCTGATGTGAGCATTTTCAAGCCCTCCTCATTCTACATTATCGTTCAGGCTGATTTGATTGGGCTTCGCCTGGAGATCCAGCTTGTACCGTTAATGCAACTTTACATCACAGTCAGTTCAGAGTACCAAGGAGAAACATGTGGTATTTATTTTTTACAGACCTCTCATGCAATACTCTGGACAAAAGCAACATTTCGTACTTTATTTTCTTCTGTGAGATTATCTTCATGTCTTCAGTTCATGTCCTAGATTCATTTAGTCAATAAATCAATCCACAGGTCTTTGTGGCAATTTCAACAACATTGAGGCTGATGACTTTACAACTATTGGTGGACTCAGGGAAGGAACAGCTTTGGACTTTGCCAACACCTGGAAAACAAGAGCAAGTTGCTCTGATGTGAAAAGAAACTTTGAGAATCCTTGCAGTCTTAGCACTGAAAATGGTATGAATTTACCTTAACTGTTGTTATGTGATTTCCACAACACTTTGCATTTGTAACTCTGGAATGTCATCAAGAACTGATCATTTTTCTATTCAAAAACACAGAGCAATATGCACAGCACTGGTGTTCCCTGCTGTCAGATCCCTCATCAGTGTTTGCCGCCTGCCACTCAGAAATCAGCCCTGAAGTCTACAAAGCAGTATGTGAAATTACATTCCTTATTTTTAATATATATATTGTTCATTTTTAAGTTTTCTCTAACTTCTCCATACTTTCTAGAATTGTATATATGACAGCTGCAACTGTGAGAAGAGTGAGGACTGTATGTGTGCTGCATTGTCTTCATACGTACATGCATGTACTGCAAGAGGAATTACTCTTGATGGCTGGAGAGATGCTGCCTGCAGTGAGTTGCTTTCTTCTCAGAAAGAATATTTGATAGTTGTCAACAGCTTGACAAGCTGATTTGGTATTTTACTTAAAAAGTCATACAGATTAAAAACAATTTGTGAGATGGGAGCTTAAATAAGAATTTTTCCTCTTGTTCTTCTCAGAAAAGTACACCCTAACTTGCCTCGCCACAACGGTCTATTCCTATCAAATGACCAGCTGTGACCGCACTTGCCGATCCCTCAGCCAATCAGACAGCACCTGCGCCATTGACTTTATGCCACTAGATGGCTGTGGCTGTGCAGAAGGAACATACATGAATGAGAATGGTGACTGTGTTGCATCTGACAGCTGCTCATGCTATGATTCAGGCAAAATTATTCCTGCTGGGATCTCCATCACCAAAGATGGAGGATCATGGTATGGACATGGATTTTTTATTTTATTTCTGTTGAATAAAATATTTATATACAGGGTATATTTTTTATAAAGAGTTTTCCAAAATGTTTGATGTCAAGGGCCCCCAAATATGACAACCCTTATATAGGCACTATATTATGAAAATCTAAATCTAACCCCCTATATATATACATTTGAATAATATTAGGTTTACTTTGTGAGAAAAATAAATAATTGATTTTAGTATCATCATTGAATAAATTAAAAATACATTTGTATAGAGTCTTCTTTTTTTCAAAATGTTTATAATAATATTTTCTCTTAACCAAGGGAATGCTGGGGGTCCATGGTGATTACTGCCCCAAATGTGATTTAATAATATTTAACCTAAAATTTCAATTTCAGTATTTGCGAACAAGGGAAACTGAGCTGCTCTGGTGGATTAAAAGGGGAAGGTGTGTATCTTTGTCTCTCTATGTGTGTGTGAGTGAGAAGCTGTATTGAAATTGTTAAAATAATGAGTATGAGTTTTTAGAACTTTATGAGATGTATTCAGTCATTTGAAGTGAGTACACTTTATGAATCAATTCTATGATTTTGTTACTTTTAGAATGCATAGAGCCAATGATGTTTTTCAACTGCTCCAGTGCTAGCCCTGGTTCCAAGGGATCAGAGTGTCAGAAGAGCTGCAACACATTAGACATGGCCTGCGTGAGTTCCTTGAATGCTTATAAAGGTTTAGGTTGTGCTTATGTTATTCCAAACCAGTATGCTAGTTTTTCTGTTTCTGTGTACCACAAAACATTTCTTTAAGTGACATGACATGGCCATAGTGCACTGTACTACTCCAATAGTAAAACTCAAATAAGGATAATAAAACACCAGTAGTGCCAGATCTAATATGCAGAATGGAAAATGAGACAGAATGTACATACAAGAGCTGTGTGAAGATACTATAAACTCTCTCCCTTTGTGTTCCACTGAGAAAATAACAGCATTTGGGTTTAGAATGGCATTGGAGTATGTAAAAAAAGCTATTTCTGAACTATTTCTTTCTGCGGTAATAATTTATTGTAAAATATTGCATATTAATGACTGCAGATCAGCACAGAGTGTGTGTCTGGTTGTGTGTGCCCATCTGGGCTGGTGTCAGATGGGAATGGTAGCTGCATTGCTGAAGACCTCTGTCCTTGCTTCCATAATGGAGTTGCCTACCAACCTGGGGAAAGCATTAAGACTGATTGCAATACATGGTACGTTCAACTGAGATTTGTAATACTTTTTTTGCATTTTAGATACTATTGTTTATAATGCACTTACATTACTTTTTTATAGTGCTTGTAACAATAGACGATGGACATGTACCACAAACCAGTGCAGTGGGACATGCAGCATCTACGGAGATGGTCATTATAGAACCTTTGATGAGAAAAGATACGTCTTTAGTGGAAACTGTGAATACAGTCTTGTTCAGGTATTAACCTTGCACTTTCTTATCAGGCCTGAAGATCTTTATAACTTAATCTAAATCGATTGTTTTATGCTATGACTAGGACTTCTGTGATAGCACCAGTGGCACTTTTAGAGTCATTACTGAAAATATTCCCTGCGGATCCACTGGCACCACTTGTTCCAAGGCTATCAAGCTTTTTCTTGGAGTGAGTAAATTCTTGGCATTTATCAAAGCAGGCATAGCAACCCTTAAATTAGTACAGAATGAACATTGCATTTGTCATTATATTTCAGAGCAATGAGCTTAGATTGACAGATGGATCCTACCAAGTTGTTCGCAGAGATGCAGGAGAGGAGATTCCCTACCAGATGCGCACCATGGGACTTTACTTGGTGATTGAGGCCAGTAATGGTCTGATGCTCATTTGGGACAGAAAAACAACAATACACATCAAACTAAATCCAGAGTTTAATGTGAGTACTGTGGAAGGACTATCACCTCCATCCTTGTCCAAGTCTACTTATTAAATAAAAATATCTTATTAATATTTATAATAACAGTGTTCTATTCATATTAACAGGGGCGCGTGTGTGGTCTGTGCGGAAACTACGATGGAAACGCAAACAATGACTTCACTACACGCAGTCAAGCAATTGTCGTTGAAGCCCTTGATTTTGTAAACAGCTGGAAGTTCTCTAGTTGTCCAGATGCAACTCTCATCCAAGATCCATGTGTACATAATCCGTATAGGGAGGCCTGGGCACAGAGGCAGTGCAGCATCATTACTAGCAATGCCTTCTCAACCTGTCATTCACAGGTACTTAAAACAAACTGCTCTTTAGGGAACTTGAATATCCATATGTTAAGTTGTTAAGTATATAATGTCTGAAAAATTGATTGCATTTACAAGCCACATTGTTATGGGTATTCCTTTAAAGGTGGACCCCTCTCCTTTCTATGATGCTTGTGTGAGAGATGCATGTGCCTGTGATAGTGGTGGAGATTTTGAGTGTTTTTGCACTGCTGTAACAGCTTATGCACAAGCCTGTAATGAGGCTGGAGCCTGTGTTGCCTGGAGAACACCTAAAATATGCCGTGAGTCACTGATAACTATCGCATTGTCATCAGATGAGCTGTAAAGGAATGACTAAAAACTGTACACCCCAAAAGTCTAAAACAAGTTTAAGGTTTGCCTTTTCATTGCAGCATTGTTCTGTGATTATTACAACCCCCCTGGTGAATGTGAGTGGCATTACAAACCTTGTGGAGCTCCTTGTATGCAGACATGCAGAAACCCTTCTGGAATCTGCTCTAATCAGATACCAGCGCTTGAAGGTGAGAACTCATAATTACAACCAGTTATATCATCTGCATGTTATTGAGAAAACAACTACTGGTATTTGGAAGACATATTGAAATAATTTTGTCACATCACACTTATTTTGTATTCTATTAAATACATATTTTTACAATTACTACTTTAGAAACCCAAGATCATTTTGGGGAGATTTTGCTTTTGTCAAGTATTCATGCAAATGTCTCACTCAGAATCATAAAAAATACTATGTCCATCATAAAAAAGACTACCATAATAGGCTATGTCTGCTAAACTGGACAGCGTTATAGAACAATGTCTTCAAAACATTTGTCTCAACAATTGACTAAAATCTATTCTTAAATGTAACTTCATATTGCTTCATCAGGATTTATATATATTTTTTGAATATTTAATCTGATTTATATTTTTCTCTTTGAACTTGTTTAGGTTGCTATCCTAAATGCCCTCCTGAGCAGCCTGTTTTTGATGAGGATAACATGAAGTGTGTGGCACAGGAAGATTGTGGCTGTTATGTTGAAATGTTACATTATGATATTGGCCAGCAGGTGCCGACCAAAGAGAACTGTCAGTCATGGTATGTGTATATTTTCTACTCGAATTCATATAGGTCACTAATAGTTTTTAAATATACTATTTGTGCTTTTTTCATACAGTTATTGTACATCATTTGGGGTTATCTGTGACTTTGATGTAAATGGTAAGATTTTTAGCATTTCAGTTATAAACTGCTATACTATAAATATCAGTTTTGTTTAGTTAAAAGCAGAATCTACTTTCATTATATATTTTATATACTTTTTCTTCATTTACAGCATGTACATGCCAATACAACAATGTAGAGTACTACTTTGGAGATATAATTTATCACACAACGGATGGAATGGGAGGATGTATCACAGGCAGCTGTTCAGTCAATGGAACTATTGAGAGGACTTTGATACCTTGTGAAACGACTACTGTCCCAACAGTCACATCCCCCATGACCACAACACAGAAATTAACACCAACCCCAACAACAATTTTTGTCTTCAGCACCCCAGGTATCTTATAATTTCTATATAGACAGTTTTTCCTCATATATTGCTAGTATATTTAGGGTTCATCCATCAAAGCTTGTGCATTAGTTATACTGGGAAGACTTGTAGAAGTAAACATTGATTATTTTCAATCAATTAAAAATGATCACAACTTCAGAACAACAGACAAAAGAGCTAAAACATATTTTTATATTATTCAAAAAATGAACATGTATTTTTTGACACAAAATTATTAATTTGTTATTGTTCTTAATTAAATATTTTCTTATTGAAATGCTTGACACATTTATCTTAAATTGAATAACTTATTTACTTGATAACCACAGAATACACTTCACTGGAAACTGAAAAAGGAACAACCACAACTCAAGTTTTATCTACATCCAACAAGCCAGAACAATTGACAAGCGGACCAACAACTGAAGCTATTCTAACTGCTTCTACTGCAGAAATTAAATATTCAACTGGACAACTTGTGTATGTAACATCAAAGCCTTCAACATCATCAGATCAAACATCAAAATTGTCCTTATCCACAGCAAAGAAAGCAACAGAAACTGAAAGCTCCACAGAGACACAAAGTACAACAACATCAGAAACCTCAATTGCACCCATTACAAAAACACTTCCAACGGTCACTGGTAAAGTGTGGACAACACTTTCCACAGAATCACAATCTGTGTCCACACTTCAGACGACTAGAGAACAAAGCACTGAGAATGAATTGACAACATCATCTGAAACAACAACAAAACCATCAACAGAATCATCTACAGCTACTCAAACAACTGGAGAAGTAACAACACCTGAGACTGTAACTGAGAATGAATCGACCACACCTTTGTCCACCACCAGGCCGCCAAAGGAGCTAACAACTGGTCTAACAACCCTACCAACAACTACAGCCACGACCACTATAGAAGACTTAACAGCTACATCATCTGAAACGTCTGCATCTAAAAGCACATCTCTCCCAGTGACACAAACTTCACTACCAGTCGTTACATCCACGCAACCAACAACGCTAACAAAGACAACTGCTGTACCAGCCACTACACTTGTGCCAACAACAGTGAGTGTTGATTCATCCACTGGGAATGAGGTTAGCACTCAGGGTCTTTCTTCAACCACAAAACCAGTCAAAGCTGAAACAACTCTTTCAACCACCACACCAGCCATCCCATCCACTACTGTCCTTGTTGAGGAGGGAAGCACCACTGTCCAACCACCTACAGAAACACCATCTCCAAGCAGTGTCTACACAACTTCAAAATCATCGACAGCTACTCAAACAACTGGAGAAGTAACAACAACAGAGACTGTAACTGAGAACGAAGTGACCACATCTCAGACACCTTTGTCCACCACCAGGCCGCCAAAGGCTGTAACAACTGGTCTAACAAGCCTACCAACAACTACAGCCACAACCACTATAGAAGAGTTAACAGCTACATCATCTGAAACGTCTGCATCTATAAGCACATCTCTCCCAGTGACACAAACTTCACTACCAGTTGTTACATCCACGCAACCAACAACACTAACAAAGACAACTGCTGTGCCAGTCACCACACTTGTGTCAACACCAGTGAGTGTTGAATCATCCACTGGGAATGAGGTTAGCACTCAGGGTCTTTCTTCAACCACAAAACCAGTCAAATCTGAAACAACTCTTTCAACCACCACACCAGCCATCCCATCCACTACTGTCCTTGTTGAGGAGGGAAGCACCACTGTCCAACCACCTACAGAAACACCATCTCCAAGCAGTGTCTACACAACTTCAAAATCATCGACAGCTACTCAAACAACTGGAGAAGTAACAACAACAGAGACTGTAACTGAGAACGAAGTGACCACATCTCAGACACCTTTGTCCACCACCAGGCCGCCAAAGGCTGTAACAACTGGTCTAACAAGCCTACCAACAACTACAGCCACAACCACTATAGAAGAGTTAACAGCTACATCATCTGAAACGTCTGCATCTATAAGCACATCTCTCCCAGTGACACAAACTTCACTACCAGTTGTTACATCCACGCAACCAACAACACTAACAAAGACAACTGCTGTGCCAGTCACCACACTTGTGTCAACAACAGTGAGTGTTGAATCATCCACTGGGAATGAGGTTAGCACTCAGGGTCTTTCTTCAACCACAAAACCAGTCAAAGCTGAAACAACTCTTTCAACCACCACACCAGCCACCCCATCCACTACTGTCCTTGTTGAGGAGGGAAGCACCACTGTCCAACCACCTATAGAAACACCGTCTCCAAGCAGTGTCTACACAACTTCAAAATCATCGACAGCTACTCAAACAACTGGAGAAGTAACAACAACAGAGACTGTAACTGAGAACGAAGTGACCACATCTCAGACACCTTTGTCCACCACCAGGCCGCCAAAGGTGGTAACAACTGGTCTAACAAGCCTACCAACAACTACAGCCACAACCACTTTAGAAGAGTTAACAGCTACATCATCTGAAACGTCTGCATCTATAAGCACATCTCTCCCAGTGACACAAACTTCACTACCAGTCGTTACATCCACGCAACCAACAACACTAACAAAGACAACTGCTGTGCCAGTCACTACGCTTGTGTCAACAACAGTGAGTGTTGAATCATCCACTGGGAATGAGGTTAGCACTCTGGGTATTTCTTCAACAACAAAACCAGTCAAAGCTGAAACAACTCTTTCAACCACCACACCATCCATCCCATCCACTACTGTCCTTGTTGAGGAGGGAAGCACCACTGTCCAACCACCTACAGAAACACCATCTCCAAGCAGTGTATACACAACTTCAAAATCATCGACAGCTACTCAAACAACTGGAGAAGTAACAACAACAGAGACTGTAACTGAGAACGAAGTGACCACATCTCAGACACCTTTGTCCACCACCAGGCCGCCAAAGGTGGTAACAACTGGTCTAACAAGCCTACCAACAACTACAGCCACAACCACTTTAGAAGAGTTAACAGCTACATCATCTGAAACATCTGCATCTATAAGCACATCTCTCCCAGTGACACAAACTTCACTACCAGTCGTTACATCCACGCAACCAACAACGCTAACAAAGACAACTGCTGTACCAGCCACTACACTTGTGCCAACAACAGTGAGTGTTGAATCGTCCACTGGGAATGAGGTTAACACTCAGGGTCTTTCTTCAACAACAAAACCAGTCAAAGCTGAAACAACTCTTTCAACCACCACACCAGCCACCCCATCCACTACTGTCCTTGTTGAGGATGGAAGCACCACTGTCCAACCACCTACAGAAACACCATCTCCAAGCAGTGTCTACACAACTTCAAAATCATCGACAGCTACTCAAACAACTGGAGAAGTAACTACAACAGAGACTGTAACTGAGAACGAAGTGACCACATCTCAGACACCTTTGTCCACCACCAGGACGCCAAAGGTGGTAACAACTGGTCTAACAAGCCTACCAACAACTACAGCCACAACCACTATAGAAGAGTTAACAGCTACATCATCTGAAACGTCTGCATCTATAAGCACATCTCTCCCAGTGACACAAACTTCACTACCAGTCGTTACATCCACGCAACCAACAACACTAACAAAGACAACTGCTGTGCCAGTCACCACACTTGTGTCAACAACAGTGAGTGTTGAATCATCCACTGGGAATGAGGTTAGCACTCAGGGTCTTTCTTCAACCACAAAACCAGTCAAAGCTGAAACAACTCTTTCAACCACCACACCAGCCACCCCATCCACTACTGTCCTTGTTGAGGAGGGAAGCACCACTGTCCAACCACCTACAGAAACACCGTCTCCAAGCAGTGTCTACACAACTTCAAAATCATCGACAGCTACTCAAACAACTGGAGAAGTAACAACAACAGAGACTGTAACTGAGAACGAAGTGACCACATCTCAGACACCTTTGTCAACCACCAGGCCACCAAAGGTGGTAACAACTGGTCTAACAAGCCTACCAACAACTACAGCCACAACCACTTTAGAAGAGTTAACAGCTACATCATCTGAAACATCTGCATCTATAAGCACATCTCTCCCAGTGACACAAACTTCACTACCAGTCGTTACATCCACGCAACCAACAACGCTAACAAAGACAACTGCTGTGCCAGTCACCACACTTGTGTCAACAACAGTGAGTGTTGAATCATCCACTGGGAATGAGGTTAGCACTCAGGGTCTTTCTTCAACCACAAAACCAGTCAAAGCTGAAACAACTCTTTCAACCACCACACCAGCCACCCCATCCACTACTGTCCTTGTTGAGGAGGGAAGCACCACTGTCCAACCACCTACAGAAACACCGTCTCCAAGCAGTGTCTACACAACTTCAAAATCATCGACAGCTACTCAAACAACTGGAGAAGTAACAACAACAGAGACTGTAACTGAGAACGAAGTGACCACATCTCAGACACCTTTGTCAACCACCAGGCCACCAAAGGTGGTAACAACTGGTCTAACAAGCCTACCAACAACTACAGCCACAACCACTTTAGAAGAGTTAACAGCTACATCATCTGAAACATCTGCATCTATAAGCACATCTCTCCCAGTGACACAAACTTCACTACCAGTCGTTACATCCACGCAACCAACAACACTAACAAAGACAACTGCTGTACCAGTCACCACACTTGTGTCAACAACAGTGAGTGTTGAATCATCCACTGGGAATGAGATTAGCACTCAGGGTCTTTCTTCAACAACAAAACCAGTCAAAGCTGAAACAACTCTTTCAACCACCACACCAGCCATCCCATCCACTACTGTCCTTGTTGAGGAGGGAAGCACCACTGTCCAATCACCTACAGAAACACCATCTCCAAGCAGTGTCTACACAACTTCAAAATCATCGACAGCTACTCAAACAACTGGAGAAGTAACAACAACAGAGACTGTAACTGAGAACGAAGTGACTACATCTCAGACACCTTTGTCCACCACCAGGCCGCCAAAGGTGGCAACAACTGGTCTAACAAGCCTACCAACAACTACAGCCACAACCACTATAGAAGAGTTAACAGCTACATCATCTGAAATGTCTGCATCTATAAGCACATCTCTCCCAGTGACACAAACGTCACTACCAGTCATTACATCCACGCAACCAACAACACTAACAAAGACAACTGCTGTGCCAGTCACCACACTTGTGTCAACAACAGTGAGTGTTGAATCATCCACTGGAAATGAGATTAGCACTCAGGGTCTTTCTTCAACAACCAAACCAGTCAAAGCTGAAACAACTCTTTCAACCAGCACACCAGCCACCCCATCCACTACTGTCCTTGTTGAGGAGGGAAGCACCACTGTCCAACCACCTACAGAAACACCATCTCCAAGCAGTGTCTACACAACTTCAAAATCATCGACAGCTACTCAAACAACTGGAGAAGTACCTACAACAGAGACTGTAACTGAGAACGAAGTGACCACATCTCAGACACCTTTGTCCACCACCAGGCCGCCAAAGGTGGTAACAACTGGTCTAACAAGCCTACCAACAACTACAGCCACAACCACTATAGAAGAGTTAACAGCTACATCATCTGAAACGTCTGCATCTATAAGCACATCTCTCCCAGTGACACAAACTTCACTACCAGTCGTTACATCGACGCAACCAACAACGTTAACAAAGACAACTGCTGTACCAGCCACTACACTTGTGCCAACAACAGTGAGTGTTGAATCATCCACTGTGAATGAGGTTAGCACTCAGGGTCTTTCTTCAACAACCAAACCAGTCAAAGCTGAAACAACTCTTTCAACCACCACACCATCCATCCCATCCACTACTGTCCTTGTTGAGGAGGGAAGCACCACTGTCCAACCACCTACAGAAACACCATCTCCAAGCAGTGTCTACACAATTTCAAAATCATCGACAGCTACTCAAACAACTGGAGAAGTAACAACAACAGAGACTGTAACTGAGAACGAAGTGACCACATCTCAGACACCTTTGTCCACCACCAGGCCGCCAAAGGTGGTAACAACTGGTCTAACAAGCCTACCAACAACTACAGCCACAACCACTATAGAAGAGTTAACAGCTACATCATCTGAAACGTCTGCATCTATAAGCACATCTCTCCCAGTGACACAAACTTCACTACCAGTCGTTACATCCACGCAACCAACAACGCTAACAAAGACAACTGCTGTACCAGCCACTACACTTGTGCCAACAACAGTGAGTGTTGAATCATTCACTGGGAATGAGGTTAGCACTCAGGGTCTTTCTTCAACAACCAAACCAGTCAAAGCTGAAACAACTCTTTCAACCACCACACCATCCATCCCATCCACTACTGTCCTTGTTGAGGAGGGAAGCACCACTGTCCAACCACCTACAGAAACACCATCTCCAAGCAGTGTCTACACAACTTCAAAATCATCGACAGCTACTCAAACAACTGGAGAAGTAACAACAACAGAGACTGTAACTGAGAACGAAGTGACCACATCTCAGACACCTTTGTCAACCACCAGGCCGCCAAAGGTGGTAACAACTGGTCTAACAAGCCTACCAACAACTACAGCCACAACCACTTTAGAAGAGTTAACAGCTACATCATCTGAAATGTCTGCATCTATAAGCACATCTCTCCCAGTGACACAAACCTCACTACCAGTCGTTACATCCACGCAACCAACAACACTAACAAAGACAACTGCTGTGCCAGTCACTACACTTGTGTCAACAACAGTGAGTGTTGAATCATCCACTGGGAATGAGGTTAGCACTCAGGGTCTTTCTTCAACAACAAAACCAGTCAAAGCTGAAACAACTCTTTCAACCACCACACCAGCCATCCCATCCACTACTGTCCTTGTTGAGGAGGGAAGCACCACTGTCCAATCACCTACAGAAACACCATCTCCAAGCAGTGTCTACACAACTTCAAAATCATCGACAGCTACTCAAACAACTGGAGAAGTAACAACAACAGAGACTGTAACTGAGAACGAAGTGACCACATCTCAGACACCTTTGTCCACCACCAGGCCGCCAAAGGTGGCAACAACTGGTCTAACAAGCCTACCAACAACTACAGCCACAACCACTATAGAAGAGTTAACAGCTACATCATCTGAAATGTCTGCATCTATAAGCACGTCTCTCCCAGTGACACAAACTTCACTACCAGTCGTTACATCCACGCAACCAACAACACTAACAAAGACAACTGCTGTGCCAGTCACCACACTTGTGTCAACAACAGTGAGTGTTGAATCATCCACTGGGAATGAGGTTAGCACTCAGGGTCTTTCTTCAACCACAAAACCAGTCAAAGCTGAAACAACTCTTTCAACCACCACACCAGCCACCCCATCCACTACTGTCCTTGTTGAGGAGGGAAGCACCACTGTCCAACCACCTACAGAAACACCGTATCCAAGCAGTGTCTACACAACTTCAAAATCATCGACAGCTACTCAAACAACTGGAGAAGTAACAACAACAGAGACTGTAACTGAGAACGAAGTGACCACATCTCAGACACCTTTGTCAACCACCAGGCCGCCAAAGGTGGTAACAACTGGTCTAACAAGCCTACCAACAACTACAGCCACAACCACTTTAGAAGAGTTAACAGCTACATCATCTGAAACGTCTGCATCTATAAGCACATCTCTCCCAGTGACACAAACTTCACTACCAGTCGTTACATCCACGCAACCAACAACACTAACAAAGACAACTGCTGTGCCAGTCACCACACTTGTGTCAACAACAGTGAGTGTTGAATCATCCACTGGGAATGAGATTAGCACTCAGGGTCTTTCTTCAACAACAAAACCAGTCAAAGCTGAAACAACTCTTTCAACCACCACACCAGCCATCCCATCCACTACTGTCCTTGTTGAGGAGGGAAGCACCACTGTCCAATCACCTACAGAAACACCATCTCCAAGCAGTGTCTACACAACTTCAAAATCATCGACAGCTACTCAAACAACTGGAGAAGTAACAACAACAGAGACTGTAACTGAGAACGAAGTGACTACATCTCAGACACCTTTGTCCACCACCAGGCCGCCAAAGGTGGCAACAACTGGTCTAACAAGCCTACCAACAACTACAGCCACAACCACTATAGAAGAGTTAACAGCTACATCATCTGAAATGTCTGCATCTATAAGCACATCTCTCCCAGTGACACAAACATCACTACCAGTCGTTACATCCACGCAACCAACAACACTAACAAAGACAACTGCTGTGCCAGTCACCACACTTGTGTCAACAACAGTGAGTGTTGAATCATCCACTGGAAATGAGATTAGCACTCAGGGTCTTTCTTCAACAACCAAACCAGTCAAAGCTGAAACAACTCTTTCAACCAGCACACCAGCCACCCCATCCACTACTGTCCTTGTTGAGGAGGGAAGCACCACTGTCCAACCACCTACAGAAACACCATCTCCAAGCAGTGTCTACACAACTTCAAAATCATCGACAGCTACTCAAACAACTGGAGAAGTACCTACAACAGAGACTGTAACTGAGAACGAAGTGACCACATCTCAGACACCTTTGTCCACCACCAGGCCGCCAAAGGTGGTAACAACTGGTCTAACAAGCCTACCAACAACTACAGCCACAACCACTATAGAAGAGTTAACAGCTACATCATCTGAAACGTCTGCATCTATAAGCACATCTCTCCCAGTGACACAAACTTCACTACCAGTCGTTACATCGACGCAACCAACAACGTTAACAAAGACAACTGCTGTACCAGCCACTACACTTGTGCCAACAACAGTGAGTGTTGAATCATCCACTGGGAATGAGGTTAGCACTCAGGGTCTTTCTTCAACAACCAAACCAGTCAAAGCTGAAACAACTCTTTCAACCACCACACCAGCCATCCCATCCACTACTGTCCTTGTTGAGGAGGGAAGCACCACTGTCCAATCACCTACAGAAACACCATCTCCAAGCAGTGTCTACACAACTTCAAAATCATCGACAGCTACTCAAACAACTGGAGAAGTAACAACAACAGAGACTGTAACTGAGAACGAAGTGACCACATCTCAGACACCTTTGTCCACCACCAGGCCGCCAAAGGTGGCAACAACTGGTCTAACAAGCCTACCAACAACTACAGCCACAACCACTATAGAAGAGTTAACAGCTACATCATCTGAAATGTCTGCATCTATAAGCACGTCTCTCCCAGTGACACAAACTTCACTACCAGTCGTTACATCCACGCAACCAACAACACTAACAAAGACAACTGCTGTGCCAGTCACCACACTTGTGTCAACAACAGTGAGTGTTGAATCATCCACTGTGAATGAGGTTAGCACTCAGGGTCTTTCTTCAACAACCAAACCAGTCAAAGCTGAAACAACTCTTTCAACCACCACACCATCCATCCCATCCACTACTGTCCTTGTTGAGGAGGGAAGCACCACTGTCCAACCACCTACAGAAACACCATCTCCAAGCAGTGTCTACACAACTTCAAAATCATCGACAGCTACTCAAACAACTGGAGAAGTAACAACAACAGAGACTGTAACTGAGAACGAAGTGACCACATCTCAGACACCTTTGTCAACCACTAGGCCGCCAAAGGTGGTAACAACTGGTCTAACAAGCCTACCAACAACTACAGCCACAACCCCTTTAGAAGAGTTAACAGCTACATCATCTGAAATGTCTGCATCTATAAGCACATCTCTCCCAGTGACACAAACCTCACTACCAGTCGTAACATCCACGCAACCAACAACACTAACAAAGACAACTGCTGTGCCAGTCACTACACTTGTGTCAACAACAGTGAGTGTTGAATCATCCACTGGGAATGAGGTTAGCACTCAGGGTCTTTCTTCAACAACAAAACCAGTCAAAGCTGAAACAACTCTTTCAACCACCACACCAGCCATCCCATCCACTACTGTCCTTGTTGAGGAGGGAAGCACCACTGTCCAATCACCTACAGAAACACCATCTCCAAGCAGTGTCTACACAACTTCAAAATCATCGACAGCTACTCAAACAACTGGAGAAGTAACAACAACAGAGACTGTAACTGAGAACGAAGTGACCACATCTCAGACACCTTTGTCCACCACCAGGCCGCCAAAGGTGGCAACAACTGGTCTAACAAGCCTACCAACAACTACAGCCACAACCACTATAGAAGAGTTAACAGCTACATCATCTGAAATGTCTGCATCTATAAGCACATCTCTCCCAGTGACACAAACTTCACTACCAGTCGTTACATCCACGCAACCAACAACACTAACAAAGACAACTGCTGTGCCAGTCACTACACTTGTGTCAACAACAGTGAGTGTTGAATCATCCACTGGGAATGAGATTAGCACTCAGGGTCTTTCTTCAACAACCAAACCAGTCAAAGCTGAAACAACTCTTTCAACCACCACACCAGCCATCCCATCCACTACTGTCCTTGTTGAGGAGGGAAGCACCACTGTCCAATCACCTACAGAAACACCATCTCCAAGCAGTGTCTACACAACTTCAAAATCATCGACAGCTACTCAAACAACTGGAGAAGTAACAACAACAGAGACTGTAACTGAGAACGAAGTGACCACATCTCAGACACCTTTGTCAACCACCAGGCCGCCAAAGGTGGTAACAACTGGTCTAACAAGCCTACCAACAACTACAGCCACAACCACTTTAGAAGAGTTAACAGCTACATCATCTGAAACGTCTGCATCTATAAGCACATCTCTCCCAGTGACACAAACTTCACTACCAGTCGTTACATCCACGCAACCAACAACACTAACAAAGACAACTGCTGTGCCAGTCACTACACTTGTGTCAACAACAGTGAGTGTTGAATCATCCACTGGGAATGAGGTTAGCACTCAGGGTCTTTCTTCAACAACCAAACCAGTCAAAGCTGAAACAACTCTTTCAACCACCACACCATTCATCCCATCCACTACTGTCCTCGTTGAAGAGGGAAGCACCACTGTCCAACCACCTACAGAAACACCATCTCCAAGCAGTGTCTACACAACTTCAAAATCATCGACAGCTACTCAAACAACTGGAGAAGTAACAACAACAGAGACTGTAACTGAGAACGAAGTGACCACATCTCAGACACCTTTGTCAACCACCAGGCCGCCAAAGGTGGTAACAACTGGTCTAACAAGCCTACCAACAACTACAGCCACAACCACTTTAGAAGAGTTAACAGCTACATCATCTGAAACATCTGCATCTATAAGCACATCTCTCCCAGTGACACAAACCTCACTACCAGTCGTTACATCCACGCAACCAACAACACTAACAAAGACAACTGCTGTGCCAGTCACTACACTTGTGTCAACAACAGTGAGTGTTGAATCATCCACTGGGAATGAGGTTAGCACTCAGGGTCTTTCTTCAACAACCAAACCAGTCAAAGCTGAAACAACTCTTTCAACCACCACACCATCCATCCCATCCACTACTGTCCTTGTTGAGGAGGGAAGCACCACTGTCCAACCACCTACAGAAACACCATCTCCAAGCACTGTCTACACAACTTCAAAATCATCGACAGCTACTCAAACAACTGGAGAAGTAACAACAACAGAGACTGTAACTGAGAACGAAGTGACCACATCTCAGACACCTTTGTCAACCACCAGGCCGCCAAAGGTGGTAACAACTGGTCTAACAAGCCTACCAACAACTACAGCCACAACCACTTTAGAAGAGTTAACAGCTACATCATCTGAAATGTCTGCATCTATAAGCACATCTCTCCCAGTGACACAAACCTCACTACCAGTCGTTACATCCACGCAACCAACAACACTAACAAAGACAACTGCTGTGCCAGTCACTACACTTGTGTCAACAACAGTGAGTGTTGAATCATCCACTGGGAATGAGGTTAGCACTCAGGGTCTTTCTTCAACAACCAAACCAGTCAAAGCTGAAACAACTCTTTCAACCACCACACCATCCATCCCATCCACTACTGTCCTTGTTGAGGATGGAAGCACCACTGTCCAACCACCTACAGAAACACCATCTCCAAGCAGTGTCTACACAACTTCAAAATCATCGACAGCTACTCAAACAACTGGAGAAGTAACAACAACAGAGACTGTAACTGAGAACGAAGTGACCACATCTCAGACACCTTTGTCCACCACCAGGCCGCCAAAGGTGGTAACAACTGGTCTAACAAGCCTACCAACAACTACAGCCACAACCACTTTAGAAGAGTTAACAGCTACATCATCTGAAACGTCTGCATCTATAAGCACATCTCTCCCAGTGACACAAACTTCACTACCAGTCGTTACATCCACGCAACCAACAACACTAACAAAGACAACTGCTGTGCCAGCCACTACACTTTTGTCAACAACAGTGAGTGTTGAATCATCCACTGGGAATGAGGTTAGCACTCAGGGTCTTTCTTCAACAACCAAACCAGTCAAAGCTGAAACAACTCTTTCAACCACCACACCATCCATCCCATCCACTACTGTCCTTGTTGAGGAGGGAAGCACCACTGTCCAACCACCTACAGAAACACCATCTCCAAGCAGTGTCTACACAACTTCAAAATCATCGACAGCTACTCAAACAACTGGAGAAGTAACAACAACAGAGACTGTAACTGAGAACGAAGTGACCACATCTCAGACACCTTTGTCCACCACCAGGCCGCCAAAGGTGGTAACAACTGGTCTAACAAGCCTACCAACAACTACAGCCACAACCACTTTAGAAGAGTTAACAGCTACATCATCTGAAACGTCTGCATCTATAAGCACATCTCTCCCAGTGACACAAACCTCACTACCAGTCATTACATCCACGCAACCAACAACACTAACAAAGACAACTGCTGTGCCAGTCACTACACTTGTGTCAACAACAGTGAGTGTTGAATCATCCACTGGGAATGAGGTTAGCACTCAGGGTCTTTCTTCAACAACCAAAACAGTCAAAGCTGAAACAACTCTTTCAACCACCACACCATCCATCCCATCCACTACTGTCCTTGTTGAGGAGGGAAGCACCACTGTCCAACCACCTACAGAAACACCATCTCCAAGCAGTGTCTACACAACTTCAAAATCATCGACAGCTACTCAAACAACTGGAGAAGTAACAACAACAGAGACTGTAACTGAGAACGAAGTGACCACATCTCAGACACCTTTGTCCACCACCAGGCCGCCAAAGGTGGTAACAACTGGTCTAACAAGCCTACCAACAACTACAGCCACAACCACTTTAGAAGAGTTAACAGCTACATCATCTGAAACGTCTGCATCTATAAGCACATCTCTCCCAGTGACACAAACTTCACTACCAGTCGTTACATCCACGCAACCAACAACACTAACAAAGACAACTGCTGTGCCAGCCACTACACTTTTGTCAACAACAGTGAGTGTTGAATCATCCACTGGGAATGAGGTTAGCACTCAGGGTCTTTCTTCAACAACCAAACCAGTCAAAGCTGAAACAACTCTTTCAACCACCACACCATCCATCCCATCCACTACTGTCCTTGTTGAGGAGGGAAGCACCACTGTCCAACCACCTACAGAAACACCATCTCCAAGCAGTGTCTACACAACTTCAAAATCATCGACAGCTAATCAAACAACTGGAGAAGTAACAACAACAGAGACTGTAACTGAGAACGAAGTGACCACATCTCAGACACCTTTGTCCACCACCAGGCCGCCAAAGGTGGTAACAACTGGTCTAACAAGCCTACCAACAACTACAGCCACAACCACTTTAGAAGAGTTAACAGCTACATCATCTGAAACGTCTGCATCTATAAGCACATCTCTCCCAGTGACACAAACTTCACTACCAGTCGTTACATCCACGCAACCAACAACACTAACAAAGACAACTGCTGTGCCAGCCACTACACTTGTGTCAACAACAGTGAGTGTTGAATCATCCACTGGGAATGAGGTTAGCACTCAGGGTCTTTCTTCAACAACCAAACCAGTCAAAGCTGAAACAACTCTTTCAACCACCACACCATCCATCCCATCCACTACTGTCCTTGTTGAGGAGGGAAGCACCACTGTCCAACCACCTACAGAAACACCATCTCCAAGCAGTGTCTACACAACTTCAAAATCATCTACAGCCACTCAAACAACTGGAGAAGTAACAACAACAGAGACTGTAACCGAGAACGAATTGACCACATCTCAGACTCCTTTGTCCACCTCCAGGCCGCCAAAGGTGGTAACAACTGGTCTAACAAGCCTACCAACAACTACTTTAGAAGAGGAAACCTCATTAGAAACAACCAAAACAATATATAAATCTACCATTTCATCAATTACCACTACAAATGTTTTCTACCCATCCACATCTATGGAGACCTCAATTGCTCCCATTACACAAACACCACCTTCCCAGACCCTTCCTGTGACTACAGAATCCTCTCTATTCTCAACCACTTCTATTGTTTGTTGTTTTGTGAATGGCACCGATTTTCAATCAGGTACAAATACTTCACATACTCTCTCTCTCTCTCTCTCTCTCTCTCTCTCTCTCTCTCTCTATATATATATATATATATATATATATATATATATATATATATATATATATATATATATATATATATATATATATATATATATATATATATATATATATATATATATGAGAGGCAGTCTAAAATTTTGTAACTTCTATTTTTTACAGGTGATATCATTTATAATGTTACTGATGGCTTTGGTTGGTGCTTCACTGCATACTGTAACGCAACTTGTGATATTGTGAAGAGTTCAACATCTTGTGGAACCACTCCATCACCATCCATTTCTCCTGAAACAACCACATATTCTAGTGCATCAACAATAGGCACAACACAACCTGTCACATTAATATCCACAACTAATACAAACACAGAAGTAACAACTACAACATTTGGGCCTAAGTGTGATGCTCTTGATCCACCAAGACAGGTACATCCTACTTTATATATAATAACTTTATATATAATAATTTGGTCCTTTCTTTTATAGGTTGTGGTTGTATCATCAGTAGGTCCGTGTCCCTCCATTTCAGTGGGAACACAAGAAAATAAAAAATTAATTAGCATTTTATTTTACAGATATTTTTATCCAAAGCAACTTACATTATATTTAATAATAACATGTCGGCAAGCTAACACAAACAGATATTAAGCAGCCTCTTGAATATGTATAGTAAATTTGCATATTTTGACGGAAAGATTGCTGAACCATTCATTAAATTATGAAAGGAGTCTCACGTGTAGGGGAATAATGCAAGGCAAGGCCATAGAATTAACAATTGGTCATTCACAGAATGTATTAAACCATGTCAGCTTCCCATCTATGAAAATAGGTTGTACTTGACAAGTTTTATTGGTTTTGCAGCCCAATGATACTTGGCAGAGCGGATGTCAAATGTGTCAGTGCGACAGTGATACACTGAGGGTCCTTTGCCAGCCTGTTACTTGTCCTGTTTCACCACCTGTTACCTGTGATAAGCCTGGACAAGTGCTTGTCAACACAACAACTGACTGCTGTGAGATCTATGAATGCAGTAAGTGATCTGATCACAAGAAAGTTTGGGGACACAGGCATTTAAAAGCAGATGCTTCCATAAGTGCAAATAACAATTAATTTAAGTACTATACATTCTATATGTTTACTGTTAAATAGTGGGTTTCAACTGATGAGCCATGACTAAAAAAATTAGGTCCTAAAAAGAAAATATGGGTCTTGATTTTACCATTGACTTGTAAAAGTTAGACAGCACATTTGTGGTATAAAAATTTATTGTAGAAATGTCTGTACATTTACAATGAAATGCTAAACAATGCTTTATATTACTCTACAGAATGCGATATGAATCTCTGCCCTATTCCTACACCACAATGTCCACTGGGCTTTATACCATCCTTCAGTTTAACTCCAGATAGCTGCTGTCCAGAGATTGTTTGCTGTGAGTATAAGAACCAGTTGTTCTCAATGGATAATACTTTACTGTTTTGGCACAGGTGTGTATTCATTCATTTCTTATTCTTTACAGCACCCATGGAAGTTTGTGTCCATAATACCACCGTGTATCAGGTAAAATTATATATTTATGAATAAATAAATACCTTATATCTAAAACAACTTACATGCACACTTATTACCTCTCACTATTTTCCTCTCTAGCCTGGCTCACCTATACCAAGTGATGATCCGTGTACACAGTGTCAATGTGGTGGAAATGTAGATCCTGAAACAAAACTTCTTTCTCCAGAGTGTGTGCAAGCTTACTGCAACAACAACTGTCCAGAGGTATAGAGGTCTATTTACGCCCTTACGCAGAAGAATAGCTCAGTTGGGTTATATATGTGAATAATAAGCAAAGACAGCTTTAAAATAACATGATGCCCATTTAGGTTAGGTATCAATTTCTTGGCAATGTGATGCATTTCTCCTCTTTTCCTATAGGATCAGGAGTACCAATTTACTCCTGGTCAGTGCTGTGGAGAGTGTGTTAGCACTAATTGTGTGGTTACCCATGACAACATCACAGTTACCATTTCAGTAAGTTCTTACATTCATTCTAGAATTTAAACAACTGTGTTGTAAAACACATTTTATAACATCAAATTAATGACTATTAATTACTGCATGAAGTAATCTTTTAATATATCTATAATCTATATATTTCTCCACTAACAGGTTAACCAGACATGGCAACCAACTAATGACAAATGTGTGAAATACGAGTGTGAACGCATCAACGATAACTCACAGGCAGTTGAGATTAAGACTGCTTGTCCTGCCTTTAATGCTGAAGATTGTATCCCTGTAAGTAGTTTTCAAAGGACACTATTTTGATTTAACTATTGGTATTTATATGTGAAAATTAAGTCTTTGTAATGGTCAATGCTTTTTCATTTTCTAAAGGGAACAGAGACAACAGACGCAGATGGCTGCTGTAAAACTTGTGAGTCTCATCTGAGAAAATGTATTATGGAAAATAATTACCCAAAAATAATTATTCAACAATTGCATGTGTTAATGAGAATTAAATCTCCCTCTTAGAAAAGTTTATACATTATCTAGCATTTAAATCATGATTTGTGATCAATTGATAAAATTGATAGTTAATGCCACTCGCATATACACCTGATGTCCATATTTTTAGGAGCAAAATAACATTATAAGAGATAAGAAAATAGTACTTTTTTTAGTACGTACAGGCTGTAGATGTATATTTTGTAATGCTTACACCTAATGTGTTTCTCATTTCTATTAGGTACACTGGACAACAAATGTAATGTTCAGAAGAACAGCACCTTCTTGGTCAGCAATGGCTGCACAAGCAGCACACCTGTGGAAATAACTTCCTGTGCAGGCTTGTGTGGTACCTCATCAATGTGAGTATCAAAATCAGAATCTTTCATTTCTAAATATATGTACTTTTTATGCCATGCCACTGCTCCACATAGAATGGAAGCTTGTTTCAGCCATGGAATAAAAAAAACATTGGTAATTGTGACTTAATATTTCACAATTCTGACTTTTTTCTCGCAATGGCGAGTTTATATCTGACAGTTGTCATTTTTGTGAGTTTATATATTACAATTCTGAGAAAAATGTAATATACAAACTAGCAATTCTGACTTTTTATTTATCGGAATTGCAAAAAAAAAAGAAAGAAAGAATGATTTGTAAGAAAAAAGTTGCAAGAAACAAGCTTCCATACTATGGAGACAAAATGATACTGTCTGTGCTGGTAATTAACAACAGAACCATCTCTCCATTGTATGTTATAACAGATACTCTGTAGAAGCAAACTCTCTTGTGCATTCATGCTCATGCTGTCAAGAAATGACAACCACCAAAAAGGAAGTGACTCTGACTTGCCCAGATGGGTCAAACATCAACCACTCGTACATTCACATCGAGTCTTGTGGCTGCAAGGCCAGCGATTGCCCTGGTCAATCTACTTCCTTAAAGAGACGCCGGAGGAGATTGTGAACCTGCATTTTTAACAACATACAGCATTTCAAATGCATCTCATAGCATGAAGTAAATTTAAATGTTTGTGATAGTTATCTCTATGGTGTCATGACAATGACAGCTCTTTTGTTTCTTGTCTAGTAGCTCTTAATAAACGAATGCAAACTGAATTTTGCTTGCGAGTTTTCATTTTTATGAAAAATTTCAATGGTTTCAAAATTCTGCAAGAAAGACATCTGTGAATGGCAATGTATTGATTTTGGATGCAAAATTATTATAACTGTGGGCACCCAATGACCATTGCTCATGCTCTTAAAAATTATATTTGAATTAGAAGTTAAATCCAAACTGTTAAGTTGGCATGGCAAGTATAGCCTTTAAATTTGCATTTATCCAAAGAAACTCAAAATAAAAGAACAGCAGTTTGTCAAAGATCCTACCATTTATAGTATACAGTGCCATGCTTATTAGAAAGCTGAGCAGAGGAGACATGCAAAGATAATTTTGTCCCTAGAAAAGTCTTGCAAATGTTCTGTGTGCTGTGCAATGACAGGCAACATGCTTGTTTTATATATACTTGCCAGCACTATGTGCCGCTGTTTGGCATTTTACACTTACTCTTGGTTTAGTAATCCAGACTAAAATGCATGTTTGAGGTGTTTTAACTGAAAGCAACTTGCACTTGAAATATCTTAGAATGTCAGTGCCATTGTTTTGTCTCAAGATGAACACCAGTAATGTTTTTTTCTAAGACACATTTAAAACAGCTACTTAAATATTCTACTAAATCCTAATCCTGGTTTAATCTAAACCATGTCTGTGAAACCGGGCCAGTGTAACAGATGCTCTCAGTGAAGTGTTCTGGTAGTTGTCATAACGTGGTTTGTGCACATACAAAAGACCCATCAAAATGACATACTCTGATATCTCTTTAATAATCTTCAAAATAAATTATATTCATGTACATTTATGTAACTAAATTCATACAGATAAAAGCATAATATCAAACATCTTTAAGACATGGGATCACTCTACAATACAGATATGGTATACTGCCCTCAGTGGACATGTGACAAGATACTCCTTTGCAAAATTATCCTACATTCTCTATAACATTCCAGAAACATTCATTCTGAATGCTGATTTAGCAAAAACAATTACAAGTTGTTAGATTTACTTGCTACTATTAAGGGTTGATAGACTTCAGTGCGCATTTTTACAAGGTATTTTTGGTATAAAGTTTTATATTGTAGGTACAGTTGAATATTTAGGCTCTGAGTGGCAGTTCCCCAGTTAAAGCTCCTCTGCCATCTGTAGCAAGGAGTTAATGGCAGCATCCTTGTTGCCCTGTTGGGCCTCCAAAACAGTGCGAATCACCTCCTTGTCCAGGTTGGGAAACATATCCTGAAGGGCTTTAAGGTCTTCTTCACTGCAAGGGGTGCTCTGTGGTGCAACGGGAGGCACGGCTGGCATTCCCATGGGTACCACACCTTGGTTGTACATACCAGGGACACCTACGTACAAATTTGGACAAAAGAGAATTCTTTGTTTCATTTTTTTTAATTAAACATAGTATTTAAATGTGCACAGGAAATTCTGGGGATAATGATTTGAGTTTTTCTTTTTTTTTTAAAGAGAGAGCTGTAGTCTTGCTTTCTCACTTTAACCCCAACAAATAATAGTTAGAAAAAAATCTGACGCGTTTTATGTTTTGCATCATATTTGAAACATCAGGCTTTTATGGCTCAGATAGTATGATGTAGTGAGAATATGGCGCTCATACTCAAAAAGGAAAGAACACCACAATTTTAATTCAGAGGCCCAAAATTAATAAAATATGCAATTTGGTGCAGATGCCAAAATATTTATTTGACTAAATGTAAGATGAAATTCTGATAGCTTGTAATGTAAATCAATGAGACTTTTGTAATAGTACAGCAGAATACTTACAAATACACATAAATATCAGTTGTGTCCAAATCTACCAATAATATGTTTTAGTAAGATGATATTTAAATGCTTAGTTTTATGATCAAAGCTCTGTATTTTTAAAAACACATAATGCAATGTAATACAATTATGATTGAGAAATGAAAACATTAAAGTTCCTCAAAAGCCTGATGGAGCATATTTGATACTCACATTCCAACATGATTTTTTAGAATGAAGTTTCCAGTCCAGTAAGAGTTTTACAATTATACAATAAGGCCTTTTACTTGATAGACAACAAGTATAAACTCTCAATCAGGCGACAGAAGGCATGTAGTAGACAATGCAATGCAACAAGTTCATTAGCTAAGTTTTGCAAACTTTCGACATTGATAATTTAGATACTTGTGTATTTACGATTTATTCATCATATGATACAGTAGGCTTCATAGGGTTAAACATGATGAAATGACCAAAACATAGTAGAACAGAACTGCACGAGTCTGGATAAATTGGCTTTATGCACAGCTGCACTACTTCCTGAACTTCAGCCAGCTCCTTTGTTTCCTGTCTGTCATTATTGGACAAACTGATTAATCCAGGTGTGCCTGACCTCTGTAGTCACAAAAACAATAATCAGACACACCTGGATTAATCAGTTTGTCCAATAATGGCAGACAGGAAACAAAGGAGCTGGCTGAAGTTCAGGAAGTAGTGCAGCTGTGCATAAAGCCAATTGAAAAAAAAAAAAACAGATTGTATTTGTTTTAAATAAACAGCGGTGACACTCTGGTCTGACAGGTGGGGTGCAAAACTGAGTGTTGGGTAATAGTTACAGTGAGGAAAATAAGTATTTGAACCCCCTGCTATTTTGCAAGTTCTCCCACTTAGAAGTCATGGATGGGTCTGAAATTGTCATCGTAGGTGCATGTCCACTGTGAGAGACATAATCTAAAAAAAAAAAAAAAAAAAATCCAGAAATCACAATGTATGATTTTTTTAAACTATTTATTTGTGTGATACAGCTGCAAATAAGTATTTGAACACCTGAGAAAATCAATGTTAATATTTGGTACAGTAGCCTTTGTTTGCAATTACAGAGGTCAAACGTTTCCTGTAGTTTTTCACCAGGTTTGCACACACTGCAGGAGGGATTTTGGCCCACTCCTCCACACAGATCTTCTCTAGATCAGTCAGGTTTCTGGCCTGTCGCTGAGAAACACGGAGTTTGAGCTCCCTCCAAAGATTCTCTATTGGGTTTAGGTCTGGAGACTGGCTAGGCCACGCCAGAACCTTGATATGCTTCTTACAGAGCCACTCCTTGGTTATCCTGGCTGTGTGCTTCGGGTCATTGTCATGTTGGAAGACCCAGCCTCGACCCATCTTCAATGCTCTAACTGAGGGAAGGAGGTTGTTCCCCAAAATCTCTCAATACATGGCCCCGGTCATCCTCTCCTTAATACAGTGCAGTCGCCCTGTCCCATGTGCAGAAAAATACCCCCAAAGCATGATGCTACCACCCCCATGCTTCACAGTTGGGATGGTACTCATCATTCTTCTTCCTCCAAACACGTTTAGTGGAATTATGACCAAAAAGTTTTATTTTCTGACCACATGACTTTCTCCCATGACTCCTCTGGATCATCCAAATGGTCATTGGCAAACTTAAGACGGGCCTTGACATGTGCTGGTTTAAGCAGGGGAACCTTCCGTGCCATGCATGATTTCAAACCATGACGTCTTAATGTATTACCAACAGTAACCTTGGAAACGGTGGTCCCAGCTCTTTTCAGGTCATTGACCAGCTCCTCCCGTGTAGTTCTGGGATGATTTCTCCCCTTTCTTGGGATCATTGAGACCCGACGAGGTGAGATCTTGCATGGAGCCCCAGTCCGAGGGAGATTGACAGTCATGTTTAGCTTCTTCCATTTTCTAATGATTGCTCCAACAGTGGACCTTTTTTCACCAAGCTGCTTGGCTATTTCCCCGTAGCCCTTTCCAGCCTTGTGGAGGTGTACAATTTTATCTCTAGTGTCTTTGGACAGCTCTTTGGTCTTGGCCATGTTAGTAGTTGGATTCTTACTGATTGTATGGGGTGGACAGGTGTCTTTATGCAGCTAACAACCTCAAACAGGTGCATCTAATTTAGGATAATAAATGGAGTGGAGGTGGACATTTTTAGGGCTGTAATCTCCCAGTCGATTAGTCGATTATTAGTCGATACGTTCTTGCTCGACCAAAATTCTGATTGGTCGATTTTTTTGCCGCGTTCATTTCGTTAGTTTTACCGCGTTCATTTCATCAGTTTTGCCGCGCCGCGTTCATTTCATCAGGTGGAAAGCACTAATTGCTAATGGGGGTGTTTTCAGAGCACCCCTGTTTCACAGGTAACAGTCTGTCTTCAGAACACCCCCTTGTTTCCACTTGGATTAGCCCAACCCGCTAGAGAAGAGAGACAGATTGAAGAAGGCTATAGTTTGCTGTATATTATTTATTTAATTGGGAGAGCGTTTTTTCTGCTCTTGATCTGGCTTGTTTAATAAATATTCCTTTTTTTTATAAAAGTGGACGTGCCTTTTGTGTTTAAGAGTAAAAGCTTTAAGTTAATAGTCTATTCGTGTCTCAGCCGCGAAGCTGAGCCGATCCTGTGTTCGAGCTGCACAGAGCGGCTGAAATGATAGTGTCTGTCAGTTAGTATAATACATATGACAAAAACAATTGTCTAAATTATGTTGCATATTCCTCAAAAGTTCTTGTGATGATATCACTAGTTGACAACGGAAATCATAGGCTATGATGGTGCTCGTGATGCAACGCTATCAGAGCCGACAGACTCGTGTGTCAGACTCATTTCAGTGCAAAATAATCAGGTCAAAAACGATTTAATATACTGCAAATAGCTACTAGTTTTTATGTTTATTTATAATTAATTTAGGCAGACAACAAGGCTACCAAGTACTGCGCACAGTGCGCAGCTAATTAATTTAACGTTTTTTTTCCTAACGTCATTTTTAGTCGAAAATTTCAGGACCTCAGTCGACCAAGATTTTCTTTGGTTGATTACAGCCCTAGACATTTTAAAGGCAGACTAACAGGTCTTTGAGGGTCAGAATTGTAGCTGATAGACAGGTGTTCAAATACTTATTTGCAGCTGTATAATACAAATAAATAGTTAAAAAATCATACATTGAGATTTCTGGATTTTTTTTTTTTATTATGTCTCTCACAGTGGACATGCACCTACGATGACAATTTCAGACCCCTCCATGATTTCTAAGTGGGAGAACTTGCAAAATAGCAGGGTGTTCAAATACTTATTATATGTGGAAATGTTATATGCAGTAATGGTATGTAGAAAATGCTACATTTCAATTTTTGATTTCAGTTTAAACAACATTATAATATGCAATGGATTATGAAAATGAAAAGAAAATACATTTTATTTTATTTATTTATATTCAGGAAATCATGTATAGAATTTATTTTAAGAATTAATTTGCATATCTTCTTAAGTTAGCTAAATATATATACATCCAGACGTTTTGTGGAGAAATGTGTGTTTCAAATTTGTCAATGTGTGTAATATATAACAAAAGTTGTTTAAACAAATACCCAAACTGTATGTGCGCGTGTGTGTATAACACTATATTATGTAGAATGTTACTCGAAGCATTATTTTATGTATAATTGTACATGCATGTTTCTATGTATGAGACTGAGAAATGAGCACTAAGTGGATGAACATGAAATAAGCAGGATGATATAGACTAAAGTGAACGCCCTATTTTGGTTTTTATACCTCGGTCTTCTTGACCTAAAATATGCCAAATTTAATTTTTCTATGTTAATTTGCGGAGACAATGTATTGGCAGATCTTCTCTTTGTGGCAAGTAGGTCAAGTTTGTCTTAATGTATTTGACAAACTGCCACAGTGTTGAGTCAACACTGTGACACGGTACTTCTCAGGGCACTGAAATTTCATTCTGCCCATTTGTAGTGTTGATCTCTGTTTGAAGTTTTGCAGGATCAGCTCAGGGTATGCAGCAATGACTGAAGAATCCAACTCTCCGGATAAAAGCATGCTATTCAGTTGAGCGAGAGTATGTAGGCCACTCTGTCTAAACCTTTTACTAAGCTGCTGCTCAGCTGTGTCCAACATACTGAAGAAATCCACCTTGTAATACTCCTCAGCTGTTGCTGGCATGCAATGAGCATCATTACCTGAAAAGTGTTTTGAAGGTCTGCGAAGGTGGGGCAGTGTAATGGGCTGAACATTAAGTTTAGATGCCATGTCTAATACATGTTTATAGATGCTCTTCAGATTATAACCTCTGAAGCCATCAAGAGCCCTAGGACTGTGGTGCCTCTCTCAAATCTATCCAACAACCCCCCCATTTTCTGTTCTAAACTTTCGTACTGCATTGGTACAGACCTAATTGCAGGAGTCCTCTCAACCCATCTAGTGGGACACAGGGCATTTCCCAGTGTGGCTGCTATTTCTTTCAAACCAGATTCACACAATGAAGGCCACAGTGCACATTTAAGGCGAGTGGCTGCTGCTCTACTATCTTGGCTTGTGCTCCTTTGATTCTTCCAGACACGCTTGCCCGTGCAGACCAAAGGCAGATTCAAGTGCATCATAACACTGAAAGCAACTTTAGCCAAGTGCTCACCAGTTGTGTCTGCAACTTCATAAAATCCAAAGAAGGCCTCTTGTGGAACTAGGTTATGGTCCACACATCTCAGACAAAATAGCTGCGTTTCCACCACGGGACCTTTCCCCAGGAACTAGGGACTTTCGACTGCAGGAACCGGGGCCTAAGTAAAGTTCCGGGTAAAGATTTCCCACTCAAAACGGCTCTGCTCGCGAGGTGGTACTTTTTCAAAGTTCAGGAACTTTCAGGGGTGGGACTTGGGCGCTGAACATGCTGATTGGTTGAGCTCACGCAGCATTTTATTTCAACCTAAAAGTCTGTTGCGGTGTGCACAGTAAGAGTTGTTTGCTATTCAAATCAACAATGGAGTTTAAAAAATACGACAGATGGACCGACGACAAGGTTCAGGCTTTTTTAAGTGTATTTACGGAGGACGAAATCCAGTGGGCTCTGGAAAATCGCACGCAGTGCTAAGTCACTGGACTAATCTTCACGCTACTTTAGACCTCTATGGAAACGCAGGCAGCAAAAGGTCTGAGGGAAAAAAGAGTCCCTAGGAAAAAAGTTCCTGGGACAAATTGTTCCAGGTAATTTCGGTGGAAACAGGGCTATTGATTCCTGTTCACGTCTTGTGTACCATCCATTATGATTGCAAATTGAGGAAGAGGAAATGTTTGAATGCTACTAACTATGTCTTTAATTATGCTGTGACCTTAAATTTTTAATTTAATTTTGCATCTTACAGGCTGCAACAATTAGTCGATAAAATCGATAATGAAAATCATCGACAAAGATTCTCATAATTGTTACGACCCTGCATTCCCTTTGCTCGCCTGCTGAGGGCGTTGTTCTTTAATGAGCACAGGGGATTGTGCACACCTGCTCCCTATCTTCTCCCTAATGAAGGAGAGGATAAAGCCTTGGCCTCCACCACTCTTCTTTGCTTCGTCCAGGGGATCGACACCCTCTGGAGAAGTCATTCTTTGGCATACCTTTGTTTATTTGCAACCCATACCCACCTTTTCTCTTCCCCATTTGGATTATGATTTTTCCCCTTTGATTTTGAACCCTAGACTTTGTTATATTAATTTATCTGTATTTTGAAGACAAATAAAAAGTCACACAGTGTACTTGTATCCTTTATGTACGGTCGAAACGAGCTGGCCGTAACATAAATTGGGTGTCTCGTCCGTGATCCTATGGGGGTAGGAAACGTTGGTAAGTATGGGTTGTATGTGTGTATGTTTTTGTGAATGATTTCCTTTTATAAATGAGAACTCTGCTTAGTTAGAGTGTTTCCAGTTGGATTGTGAATACAATCTTTCCGACGGAGCACTGTTTGTTGTTTTGTTTTGTTATTTTGCCTTTCTTGTTTTTGGAGGTTATCCTGGGTGGAGATTCAATCTCTGTAGGGGGTACGCTTCCGGACCTTCAGTCTGACTGATTGTCGCGGAGCTCAGCGTTTAATGCCGCCCCGAGCCCGGTACATCTCTGAAGACCAGGGAGGATTTAGTTAGTGTTTTCTGAGTTAGGAGCGGGAGTTCTCATATTGTAAACGGTAAATCCATTCAACAAATAAGTAAAGGTAAATCATTGTGTTCGTGTGTATAGTGCGGTTTATTCTCGCGTTTACACTGTGTTTTGACTTGTGGGAAGTCTTCGGAAGTTTTTGTGAATGAACATAGGTTGCGTAATACGGTGACGTAGTTCATTTTTTGAAGCAGTGGCTTATGGGAGTTGTATTTCGGGTAAACAGCGTCTCACGTGTAGTAGTTTCGTTTGTGTTATTGTGCGTATACATATACGAACAAAATGTCTTCGGTGGTCGAAGATTTCTTTGCGTGTCCGTCAGAAGCTTTGCTTGAGAGTTGTACAAAGGAGCAGTTAGTGCAAATCGCCGAACGCTTCAGTGTCGATCTTACTTCTCAAGAAAAGAGGCTGAAGGAAACTATCGTGACTACTTTGAAGCAATCACTTGTTGATAGGGGAGTTATAGAGGTAAGCACTGAGTTAATTACTCCTAGTGAATCGTTTGTGTCTACTCCTGCTGAGGTTTATAGTGAAAGTGACACACAATTTCCAGAATTATCTTTGCAAGAGAAGCAATTGTGTTTAGAGGCCGCGAAAGTTCGTGCTGAACGTGACGATCACGCTATGAAAGAGCGAGCGGTAGAAAGAGAATTTGAAGGGAGAAAATTAGATCATCAGTTAGCCATGCGAAGAATGGAGCTTGAGATAGAGAAGGAACGTGACGAGAGAGCGTTTCAGAGGGATCGAGAAGAGAGAGCGTTTCAGATTAAAAAGTTGGAGTTGGAACTAGCAGCAAAGACAGCGCAAGCGAATGTGCCTCCTGTTCCACAACCGCGTGCGAATGCAGGTGAACCTGTGTTTGATGTTCATAGAAATATGAGATTAGTTCCGCCATTTTCTGAAAAGGAAGTGGATAAATATTTCTATCACTTTGAACGTGTTGCTTTATCCATGAAATGGCCGAAAAGCTTTTGGACTTTATTGTTACAGTGTGTGTTCACAGGTAAAGCTCAGGAAGTTTATTCTGCACTCTCACTTGAACAGAGTGGTGAGTATGATGTGGTGAAATCTGCTGTGTTACATGCATATGAACTCGTGCCTGAGGCATATCGACAAAAATTTAGGAGTTTGAGTAAAACAGATGAATGTACTCATGTTGAATTTGCAAGAGAAAAAGAGAACTTATTTGATCGTTGGTGCACTTCAATGAAAGTTACAACTAAGGAGCAGTTAAGAGAATTAGTGCTCTTAGAGGAGTTTAAACATTGTGTTCCTCATGCTGTAGCTACACATCTCACTGAACACAAGGTGAATACACTTTCTGAAGCTGCTATCATGGCTGATGAATTTGTGTTAACCCATCGTGGGTCATTCAGTTCAGTCGGTTTTAAAACCAACTGGAACTCATGTACTAGTGCTGGAACTCATGTACTAGTGCGAGGTTTTGAGATGGGGTTTGTTGAAGTGCCTTTGCATCAAATCCATCTTTCCTCTGCCATTGTCTCTGGTGATGTAGTAGTTGGTGTTCATTCTGCACTTCCAGTCCCTGGGATTACATTTATTCTAGGAAATGATTTAGCTGGTGGGAATGTTTGGGGACGGAGTGGTGTGGCAGCTCCGCCCATAATAGCATCTACACCTAGGAAATCTGATGTTGACAATTGTAGAGAATTTCCTGATTTGTTTCCAGCTTGTGCAGTTACTCGATCCATGGCTAAACCCCTGTCTGAAAATCAAGTTGAAGTTCCACTGCATGACACTTTCTTTTACACTGTTAATACAGGTAAGCCAGGATCTGATGTGTATATACGTCCTAAGCAAAGAGACTTGAAATCCTGCTCTTCGTTGTCTTCTGACCAGAAAGATTCAACAGTGCTGAAAAATGAATCTGCTGATACGTCTGAGGTTCTGTCCACTCCTGAGAAAACCAATGTTGATCTCTCTGATGTTGATGACTGTTCTCTAACTTCTTTGTTACAGATCTCTCGAGAGGATTTAATTAGAGCTCAACAGAGCGATGACACTCTTAAACCTTTATTTTCTGCAGCCGGGTCTAAGAAGTGTTCTGGTCCTCTGTCCTCTTCGTACTTTCTTGATGATGGTCTGCTTTGTCGGACAGTGGTCCTGCATAAAGATGTTTCTCTGGAACCTAAAACTCAGATTGTGCTTCCTTTTACAGTGAGAGACTCTGTGTTGCATTTGGCTCATCAAGGACTTGCTGGTCATACCGGAGTTCGCAAAACGTATGATCGGGTTTTGCGACAGTTCTATTGGCCTAAGGTAAAGCGAGATGTGGCAAAACATATTCGATCTTGTCATACATGCCAGATCACCGGTAAGCCAAATCAAAAAGTACCTGTTGCTCCATTGCAGCCTATTTCTGTCGTCTCCACACCTTTCGAGCATTTGATAGTTGACTGTGTTGGTCCTTTGCCCCGGTCTAAGACTGGTCACCAATACCTTTTAACCGTCATGTGCCAGACTACTCGTTATCCTTCTGCTTATCCGCTAAGGTCCATCACTACTAAATCTGTCTTGAAGGCCCTCACTAATTTCATGTCGACCTTTGGAATTCCCAAAGTTATTCAGTCCGATCAGGGTTCGAACTTCATGTCAAAACAGTTCTCCAAAGCCCTGCGTCAACTTCGAGTAAACCACAATATTTCTAGTGCCTATCATCCGCAGAGTCAGGGAGTTCTTGAGAGGTTTCACCAAACCCTGAAGTCCCTTTTGAGGTCATATTGTGTGGAACTCGATGCGGATTGGGAAGAAGGTCTGCCGTGGATGTTATTAGCGATACGTGAGGTAATCCAAGAAAGCCTTGGGTTTAGCCCAAATGAATTAGTGTTCGGACATGTAGTGCGAGGACCTACGGCTGTGTTAGCTGATGAGTGGCGAACGTCTAAACCTTCTGAAAACATTTCAGATTATGTGAGTGGATTCCGGCGTAGATTGTATGAGGCACGAGCTCTTGCTAAAAAGAAGTTGAGTAAATCTCAAATAAAAATGCAACAACATTTTGACAGAAAAGCTAAGCTGAGGGAGTTTCAGGTGGGTGATCAAGTATTGGCTTTGCTGCCTCTACCTGCCAACCCATTTCAGGCTAAATTTACAGGCCCCTACAGTGTAGCTAAACGTCTTTCTGATAATAACTATCTGTTGAATACTCCTGACCGGAGAAAAAAAGTACAAGTCTGTCACAGTAACTTGTTGAAATTGTATATAGCTCCTATTCGTTCCGTTACTGTTCATGTGGTAAACTCTTGTGACTCTTTTTCAGAATCGTCTCCTCTCTTTCACAGCACGAGTGGGGATTCTTTAGAGAATGCTGATGAGGATGAGAGTTTCCTTTCTCGAGAAAAGGTCGACGGGCGACTTAAAAACTCTGAGATTCTTCTTAACCTGTCCTCTCACCTTTCTTATTTGACTGAGAAAGAGAGGAGTGATGTCACTGAGTTGGTGATGTCATTTCCCTCTCTTTTCCTTGACGTTCCCGGTCGCACTTCTGTCATCGAACATGATATCGACGTAGGAACCGCATGTCCATTTAAACAGAACGCCTATCGAGTCAATCCTTTTAAAAGAGATTTGCTGAAACAAGAGGTGAACTATCTGCTTGCTCATAATCTGGCTGAATCTAGTTTCAGTTCATGGAGTTCCCCTTGTGTTTTAGTAAATAAACCTGATGGCTCATATCGATTCTGCACAGATTATCGAAAACTTAATTCTGTGACAAAGCCGGACTGTTTCCCTTTACCTCGAATTGATGACTGTGTCGATCATGTTGGCTCTGCCCGATACGTCAGCAAATTCGACCTCTTAAAGGGGTATTGGCAGGTGCCCTTGACTAGTCGCGCAAAGGAATTATCTGCCTTCGTTACGCCTGATGGAGTCTCATTTTACAACCTTTCCATCTTGATATCAAACACATTCAAGGAAAAGATAATGTTATAGCTGACACACTTTCTAGGGTATAACATTTCTGTGTTGCCTGTTCCTTCTTTGCATCTCTAGGGCCCAGAGGTGTTGAAGATTGAAGAGACGACGTTTCTCTGGATCCCCAGAACTTTTCTTTGTATTTGTTCTGGGAAATGTTTAATTGTCTTTTCTTTGTTGTTGTTTTTATTTTTAGATTCGTGGCGAATCTTTTTTGAGGAGGGAGGTGTTACGACCCTGCATTCCCTTTGCTCGCCTGCTGGGGGCGTTGTTCTTTAATGAGCACAGGGGATTGTGCACACCTGCTCCCTATCTTCTCCCTAATGAAGGAGAGGATAAAGCCTTGGCCTCCACCACTCTTCTTTGCTTCGTCCAGGGGATCGACACCCTCTGGAGAAGTCATTCTTTGGCATACCTTTGTTTATTTGCAACCCATACCCACCTTTTCTCTTCCCCATTTGGATTATGATTTTTCCCCTTTGATTTTGAACCCTAGACTTTGTTATATTAATTTATCTGTATTTTGAAGACAAATAAAAACTTACAAGTCACACAGTGTACTTGTATCCTTTATGTATGGTCGAAACGAGCTGGCCGTAACATAATCGATTAGTCGGGTCTGCCACCAACTTCCACCAGTAGCGCCAAATTACGGCGCTGATTAACGCATTTCTATTGACAAAATGCATCCAAAAATAGTGGAGTAGAAACAGAGTGATCTGCTGCTGGAAAGGTACGTGATCCAAGCACCCAAAACATGAGAATTCTTTATATTAAGTTGTATTATTTATATTAAATGTATTCGTGTTTAACACTCTGTCATGCGCTTTGACAGATGCGTGTGCATCTTCATTCATTTTACAGGTTATATCCAATGATCTATATAGGTGGTTATAAGCTTGTTAAGTTGTGACGTAAGGAACACCGTTTCTGGGTCCAAGCCTCAAGAGAATGCCATTGACGGCCGTTTATGAGCGCTATTTATTCATATTAAACATCAAGCATTTAAAAAAGTTAAACATAAACATTTTAAATACTTACAGTCTACACAACAGTCTCTGTGCTCACAGCGTAGCAGACATTCATATTTTAACGATTTATAAAAGATGAATCACTGTCTGGCCATCTGGAATTTTGGTATGAGATAAAGGTTATGATTATATATTTTTTTGTAGTATTACACCACATTGTGTATGTATATTAGCACCGTTTGTTGTTTTTCTTGTGGTATGAGATACAGCATTTGGACCCGGAAGCGCTGCCGCGTGACGTCAGACTTAACAACCGGATATCCTTATCAGTAAATGCTACTAATTCACGTGAGTATTTCCATTTTGCATGAAAATGATTCCGACATTAAGCTTCAAACTTCACTGAACGAGTGCCGGTGCGGCACGCATGCGCGTCAAACAGACAGAACGCAGTCAATAGGGAGACTTTTTTTTCAGCGCAAAAACATTAATTTAGCTGCAATGGTCTTTGTCTATGCTGCTGATCTCTGTCTGTGCTGAGTATATCTTTTTGTTTGTGTCTGTATTGCATTCTTCAGTGCTTTCTTTTCCTCTGCTGGTTTCAATCTCTACCTATATCCAGGGGTATCTCTCTCTGCCACTCTCCCTGGCTGCCCTCCTCTTACTACTCTCTCTGGGTGATCTCTCCAGCTCTACTAGTTCCCGTTTCTCCCTCACCCTGGGCATTTCTTTGCTGATTTTTCACATTTGTCACTGAACTGTTCTTCATCATTGTTTTGAGAGGTAAAAAAAATAAAATAAATATTAATCTCAATGTTGACCCGTGTAGCGTGTTATGATCTATGAAGATAATGTAATAAAAGGCTGTAGTACCAGTAACAAATACATAGTATGGTTGTAGTCTAATAGAAATTTTCAGAGGGTGTAAAATAATAAAACATTAATGTTGGTGAACAATTGCCAGAAAAGAGTGAAAGTAAGTAAAAGTAAATAAAATGTTGAAAAAGTTTAAAGGGAAACGATAGTAACTCACTATTCAGTGCCAACTCGCTGTAAGTTTAGTCAGCTAGTCTCATTAGAGAGTCCATACCATATTTATATATTGTAAAAAATAAGCTGGGCTACAAAAAACTCAGGTTATCATTCGTTACCTGTTAGCCCCTATCTAATCCAAAAATAATGAATAAGGTAATTAATTAATTGACTAAAACAAGAGCAGAGATATATTATTATATATCATCAACCACTCATACACACAATAGCGTTTCCATCGCAGGAACTTTCCCTAGGAACTAGGAACTCTGGGGTGGTACTCGGTGTGTTTCGACTGCAGGAATGAAGGTCTAAATGAAGTTCCGGGTAAATATATCCCCCTCCGAGCGGCCCTGCTCCCGAGGTGGTACTTTTTCAAAGTTCGGGAAATTTCGGGGGTGGGACTTGGGCGCTGAACATGCTGATTGGTTGAGCTCATGCAGCATTTTATTTCAACCGGCATTTTTAAAAGTATTTTGCGAGGATCGTTCAGCGTTCAGTAAATATCAGTCTTGCTCTTTCTGTCCGATGGCGTGCATTCGTCTAGCTGATGATAACACACTTTGTCATATTTTAAATCTAGCTTTACGAGCTTTTAGAATACGCTTTAGTATCAGTGCTCGTCTCTTTTCCGCCGTTTTGTTAATGACCATCTCCTCCATACTTGTTATTGTTGCAGACAGTATCGCACAAAAATGATTACTGTCCGTTGCTGACTGGGAGGAGCAGTCGCGCCGCACACAGTCCAACATCATTGGACTAATTTGCCTAATCTTCTCGGTACTTTAGACCGCAGTGGAAACGCAGAAAGCAGCAGGTCTGGGGGAAAAAAAGTTCCTGGTACAAATTGTTCCGGGTAATTCCGGTGGAAACGGGGCTAATGACTCACATCATCGCTACACTTCCTTATTTTCGGACATCTAAAAGAATACAGCAAATTAAGCTGCCTTTTCACGCTTAAATGCTACACTCTTTGATTTTCTTTCAGTCTGTAGTTCCGGAAGCAGAAATGTGACCACAGTAAACTTTAAATTTACACATAGATGGCAGGGTGAACAATACAACTTTGTGTCAAATCTCACAGAAAAAGTATAGCATTAAGTAAAGGGGGAATTAAAAAAAAAAAGTGGGGGTGAATATTGAATATTTGTAACACAGAAATAATGTTACTGTGAGGTTGAAAAGACTATTTGTGAAGTTGTTTCATATAATAATTTGAATGTTTCGTGTGATCGTACTTGTCAAAGGTCTAATAGACATACCCGAAAAATTGTAATTTTAAAATAACCTGAGTGTTTGAATCGAGATTGTGATCTTTTAACAATTAATCGTGCAGCTCTATCATATAGGCCCTGAATTTAAGCACAATCGGCTAATGTTCGATTACAGTTTTAAGATGAATAACGCCCAATAGTAAAGCAGTGGCTGACTGCTTGGTGCATCCCTAGTAATGATGATAGATTGTTAAACAAACCTGCTATGGGCACATATCCAATGCCTTGCTGATAAACTGTAGGCATCAGAACCACAGGTTGCGGCTGCATCATCATTCCCGCTGGTATTGTCTTTGACAAAGAAAAAAAATAGATTCAGCAAAAGTTGACAAGCTCTTTCTTTGAGATAACTACTGTTCTTACAAATTTTAGAACATGTCCTGACCAGGAAATTTGAACGGGTAACAAGTAATTTGATCAAAAATGCAGAATGACACAATTGTAGCAAATTGAACATATGCATTCCAATCACAATTCCTTTGGGTTACAACTTTACATCAACATTAAGCAACAGCTTTTATCTTTTGTTTGCAATAACACGTGGTCAAGACATGCCATAATTCACAGTTCATGCGCAGAAGCATTTTTTAGGACTTACTGCAAAGGACATGACCAGATTAATCATGCCCTCTTTGTCATCACCCTGTCTTCCACTCAAACTGTACCACTCATCCACTACAGTGCCCTCGCGCAGGCCCTCTGGGATAGTCACGTGTGTCCATGCAATACGGTCATCCATGGAAAATGCCCTCTGTCCACCAACACACAACAAGCATCAGTTAGGAGAAGGTTAGTGCCAGAAAAGTTACCATTACATTTAGGTTTTCAGAATTTAAGATTTCATGAAAGTTAAGTTTAAAATTAAAAGTTTTGTTTGTTTGTCTGTCCTTCCAGTTAAAGGAGAACTCCGGTGAATTTTTAAGTTAATCTTGATCGTTATACCTTTGTGAGTACTCACTATAGAAAAAAACGGCAGCTATGGGGGCATATACATAAAGAGTGTCTTTGTACATCTTAACAGACACAAAATGCAATTAAAATGTCTGTCCAACATGAACAGGGCCCTTACATGACAACGAGATGTGTTTAGCAACTTAGCCATTGTTTAAACTCACCGAAATAGTGTTTTAGACGGCAAGCTGTAGTCTCGCTGAAGTCCCGTGAGAACTCAGTTGTAGCCGGTAAAATGTAAATAGTCCAGGGGGGAGGAGCATTACGAACCATTTCTTCTTCACTTGTGAGCCGATCATCACTCTTCACACACACAACGCTCCTCCCCCCTGGACTATTTACATTTTACCGGCTACAACTGAGTTCTCACGGGACTTCAGCGAGTCTACAGCTAGCTGTCTAAAACACCATCTCGGTGGGTTTAAACAATGGCTAAGTTGCTAAACGCATCTCGTTGTCATGTAAGGGCCCTGTTCATGTTGGACAGACATTTTAATTGCATTTTGTGTCTGTTAAGATGTACAAAGACACTCTTTATGTATATGCCCCCATAGCTGCCGTTTTAGCTGAGTGGGAGCTCTGGGCATTAACTGTAACAGCTCCGTGTTGCAAGCACCAATCCAGTTCGGGGTTTTTTCTATAGACAGTATTCACAAAGGTATAACGATCAAGATTAACTTAAACATTCACCGGAGTTCTCCTTTAACATAATTTTAACTGTGAATGCTGTAATGGACAGCAGGAAGAAATGGCTTTCTAAAGCAGGGTCTCATTTAAGGCTTTTTTAAGATTTGCACAAATAAAAGTAATACCATATGAGTGGGGTTTTACAAAGTCTATTTTATACTCAAACATAAAAACCACAATTGTAACAACTTTACAAGTCAAATACAAGTTGTGACAAAAACAAAAAGTTTCAAAATATAATAAACCTCGCATTTCAACCTTTAAAACTTTTTAAGAAAAGGGATGTCAAAATGATAAATTATTATATTTATATTAATAAAAAAGGATGATATATTTTATCTTTTTTTATTAATCTAAATATAACGATTTAAGATCTCTAGAAATTATAATTAATACTTTCTTATACAATTTAAGACTTCGTATGGCCTTAAATTTGATAAATCTGAAATTTAAGTCTTTTTTTAAGGCCCCTCGTGGATTCTGTAAACCCTTTTCACTTATTGCTGTGGAAAAGTTTTGGGTTCCTGTAAAATAAACAGGTGCCTATTTCTCTGATACAAGTTCATAGTTGAGAGCAAAAGGAAAGTGTGATAATTCTGAAGAAAAAAAAGATATTGTAATTCATCAAAACAACTGTGATTATTAGTTTAACCATTTTTGTGCAGCATGACTAAATGCAGTTTTCAATGACTACAAGTATACTAAATCATACAAACAATGGTTAAGCCTAGTCCCAGACTAAAAGCAACATGCACTGACTTATCTTAAAATATGTCGGTGCCATTGTTTTGTCTCAAAATGCACACCAGTAATGTTTTATTTTTTTCTACGGCAAGTTTATAAAAGCTACTTAAATGTCCTAATTGAACTAAGGCCTAAACCTGGCTTAATCTAACCCCTGTCTGTGAAACCAGGCCTAAAATAAATAAAATATTATATTTTAATAAATATTTTTTATAACACTAAGATTGCTTTATATCAAGGAGGTAATCCATGAACACAAATAGATGAGAGCTTTCTATTATTTATAGCTATTATTAGTAGATAAAATGAGGTAAAACAAAATGAGGGTATTCTCAATGAAAATTGCATGGTTTTATATGTAATACGAAGTTATTTCAGTCTGACCTCATCAAAGATTTCCAGATAGAAGGAGTCCACCCCGGGTGGGACAGTGCACTGGATGACCTTGTTCCAGCGAGGGTTCTTTGCTCCATTGTGGGCAGTAGGAGTCTCATAGACAGCATACCCAAGTCGAATCCTGCAGTAAGGGTCCATGCGTGTCATACCATAGTTCTTTGCAAGCTTTGCCTGTGAGAAAAAGAAAACAAAAAGAGATTCTGGTATAAGATAATACCATAGAACTTAAAAGCATTTGGATTTCCTTTCAAATGTCCTGTATTAGGCTATTTTTTGACACCTAAAGTCACAGTTGCACAAACAAAAAAAGTAGTCGTAATGAGCCATTTATGTAGAGATTCAGTATTAAGCAAAGCAACTGGCTGAAATGAATTGCTCATGTAAGCGTCTAATCAGTGCTTTAACCACAGAAAACGTGAGCGATGTAAATAAAGTGTTATTATTACTATACTGTTATTATTATACCTTTAAACAGGTTAGTCACTTTTACGAGAAAGACCTGCAGCATAAAACATAAAAATATACATGGTAAAACAGACATATTTTCTACATAAAAAATTAAGGAATTGTCCTATAATTATACTAATTATACATGAAATACTGACACTGGCCAAAGTTGCAAAAGGTGCATACCCTAATCCTAAAGGTGCAGTAACATTCACTGTTGTCCAACAAATTTTGCAGGCAAAATATAGAGGAATCCATGCAATCAGGAATTTTGAGCAAGGGCGAAAGAATTCGCTAACATGACGGCATCTTAACTCAGTTGCTGATTCATTCTCCAGTCATTAACAGCTGAAGAAATAATCAGTCAACAGACCAGAAACACTTAAATACTAAGAAAAGCTAGCTTAAGATCGACTCTGGGATCTGTTGGAAATATATTTACTTTAGAAACATTAAGCAATGCCCATAGCTAGTCAAATGGGAAAATTAACTCTAGAGAAATTTACTATTAATTTAACTTTAAAATAATGAAAAAACGGCATGTTGTTTTGCATGTATGCATGTATATACAGTGAGGAAAATAAGTATTTGAACACCCTGCTATTTTGCAAGTTCTCCCACTTAGAAATCATGGAGGGGTCTGAAATTGTCATCGTAGGTGCATGTCCACTGTGAGAGACATAATCTAAAAAAAAAAAATTCCAGAAATCACAATGTATGATTTTTTAAATATTTATTTGTATGATACAGCTGCAAATAAGTATTTGAACACCTGAGAAAATCAATGTTAATATTTGGTACAGTAGCCTTTGTTTGCAATTACAGAGGTCAAACGTTTCCTGTAGTTTTTCACCAGGTTTGCACACACTGCAGGAGGGATTTTGGCCCACTCCTCCACACAGATCTTCTCTAGATCAGTCAAGTTTCTGGCCTGTCGCTGAGAAACACGGAGTTTGAGCTCCCTCCAAAGATTCTCTATTGGGTTTAGGTCTGGAGACTGGCTAGGCCACGCCAGAACCTTGATATGCTTCTTACAGAGCCACTCCTTGGTTATCCTGGCTGTGTGCTTCGGGTCATTGTCATGTTGGAAGACCCAGCCTTGACCCATCTTCAATGCTCTAACTGAGGGAAGGAGGTTGTTCCCCAAAATCTCGCAATACATGGCCCCGGTCATCCTCTCCTTAATACAGTGCAGTCGCCCTGTCCCATGTGCAGAAAAACACCCCCAAAGCATGATGCTACCACCCCCATGCTTCACAGTAGGGATGGTGTTCTTGGGATGGTACTCATCATTCTTCTTCCTCCAAACACGTTTAGTGTAATTATGACCAAAAAATTCTATTTTGGTCTCATCTGACCACATGACTTTCTCCCATGACTCCTCTGGATCATCCAAATGGTCATTGGCAAACTTAAGACGGGCCTTGACATGTGCTGGTTTAAGCAGGGGAACCTTCCGTGCCATGCATGATTTCAAACCATGACGTCTTAAGTGTATTACCAACGGTAACCTTGGAAACGGTGGTCCCAGCTCTTTTCAGGTCATTGACCAGCTCCTCCCATGTAGTTCTGGGCTGATTTCTCACCTTTCTTAGGATCATTGAGACCTCACGAGGTGATATCTTGCATGGAGCCCCAGTCCTAGGGAGATTGACAGTCATGTTTAGCTTCTTCCATTTTCTAATGATTGCTCCAACAGTGGACCTTTTTTCACCAAGCTGCTTGGCTATTTCCCCATAGCCCTTTCCAGCCTTGTGGAGGTGTACAATTTTGTCTCTAGTGTCTTTGGACAGCTCTTTGGTCTTGGCCATGTTAGTAATTGGATTCTTACTGATTGTATGGGGTGGACAGGTGTCTTTATGCAGCTAATGACCTCAAACAGGTGCATCTAATTTAGGATAATAAATGGAGTGGAGGTGGACATTTTAAAGGCAGACTAACAGGTCTTTGAGGGTCAGAATTCTAGCTGATAGACAGGTGTTCAAATACTTATTTGCAGCTGTATCATACAAATAAATAGTTAAAAAATCATATATTGTGATTTCTGGATTTTTTTTTTTAGATTATGTCTCTCACAGTGGACATGCACCTACGATGACAATTTCAGACCCCTCCATGATTTTCAAGTGGGAGAACTTGCAAAATAGCAGGGTGTTCAAATACTTATATACCTATATTATGTAAACAGAAACTTATTTTAGATGCGATTAATCGATTTGACAGCACTAGTAAAAACGTATGGTATTATGCTTTGCAATGTAGGAAAGTAAGTTTCCCAAAATTAAAATTCTCTTCTGAAATAATGTATTGCTGTCTAATATTAAAATAACACATTAAAAAGTACCTGTACTACAGTGATGCTGAGGCGACCAGCTGTTCCTAAAGATCCTCCGTACTGCAGCTGTCGGGCTGCCTGGGCATCTAACTGTACTTGCTGTTGCTGTTGAGTCGGGGTGATCCTTAGAAAATCCTGAGGCAACTCACCAATGTAGACCTAAACACAGAATAGAAACAGAAACAATATTTATAAAAAAATACCTCTTTTAAATGTAATAATTAATAGTTATTAGTTTCTGTGATCATCTCTAATCAGTGATTACTGGTTGTCATTATAAAAAGAAATTAAGAAATAGGGCAACCCTGTTTAACTCATCGTTTGATAGAAAATCAGGTTGATGTGCCTTCTGGTAAAGAGATAGAGCTGTTTGAATTTTGCGTTAAAAGAAACTATAATATTTGCAAATGTATCTCCATGGAAAATAAATGGGTGTTCAACTGAATCAAAAGTCGTTGTTTAAAGCTGCAGTCCATAAGTTTTGCCTATTTGTCGCCATCTCGGTTTGAAACCTGCAATTATTTGCGGAATGAATTTAATGATTTGAGTATGTGTGGCTGTCAGTCATTCACCGCACCGTTGTGGATACTGTACTTCAGAAACACACATTCTACATCTTGGAAGTACAACCAATATAAGAATTTTCACCGGAAAATATAATCTGAACAAGCTACCAGTATATCACTCAAATTAAAACAAATTATTACAAGCATACCATTGTGAATTGGGCTACGGTACGGAGAGAGATTTGAACAGTAGCTGGTTATGTACTTGCTCAAATTGATTTTGGATAATTTTTAGCCCAAAAAAGTTATAGACTACAGCTTTAATAATGTGATCTAAACTCGAATTTTGGGATCCTTATATTTGCCAGGTTTGGGAATTAAAGCAGCACTAGGTAACTTTTCAACCTTCATAATATATTTTCAAGACTCTTGTGATGATACATCGACTTACAATAGGTTGAATGACACGTCTGCCATAGCCTGACAAATCAAAATCAAAATCAAATCACTTTATTTGTCACTCTACCATATGCACAAGTGCAACAGTAGGTGAAATTCTTAGGTGCAGTTCCGAGCAACATAGTAGTCATGACATGACATGTACAACATTTAAGCAACAACAGATAATACATCTGATGCGCACACAATTACTCACAGCACAGTATACACTACAAAAAACAATAAATAATTTACACAATGTGAGTATAGTTCTCACAGCTTTAAACAATATACACATACTTACAATATACATATACTTTAAACAATATACACTAAACATACACTAAACAATATACATTACGCTATAATAATAATAATATACAATGTATAGTATAAAATATTATTCACAGATTGAAAAATTGAAATCCAAAGTGCAATAGATGCTGTATGATAAATAAATGTGTATATAATGTGTGTGTGTCTACAGTGGGTTGTGCTGAGTGATATTCTGTCCAGAGTGTGTTATGATACTGATGGATCAGGAGTTAAGTGGTCTAATTGCTTGTGGGAAGAAGCTGTTCTGGAGTCGGCTGGTGCGTGTTCTGATGCTGCGGTACCGTCTGCCTGATGGGAGCAGTGAGAGCAGCCCATGGTTTGGGTGGCTAGAGTCTCTGATGATCCTCTGAGCTCTCTTCACACACCGCCTGGCGTAAATGTCCTGGAGGGAGGGAAGCTCACCTCCGATGATGCAGCTGGCCGTGCGCACTACCCTTTGCAGGGCCTTGCGGCTGCGGGCGGTACTGTTGCCGTACCAGGTGGTGATGCAGCCAGTCAGCAGGCTCTCTATGGTGCAGGTGTAGAAGCGTGTGAGGATGTGGCGGTTCATTCCAAACCTCCTCAGCCGTCGCAGGAAGAAAAGGCGCTGATGAGCCTTCTTCACAACGGCCTCGGAGTGGACGGACCATGAGAGTTCCTCTGTGATGTGGACACCGAGGAACTTGAAGCTGCTGACTCTCTCCACCGGTGCTCCGTCGATGGTGATGGGGCGGTGTTCTCTCTCATTCCTCCTGAAGTCGACCACCAGCTCCTTGGTCTTGCTGACGTTGAGGGAGAGGTTGTGCTCCTGACACCACCGTGTCAGAGTGTGCACCTCCTCTCTGTAGGCCGTTTCATCATTGTCGGTGATAAGACCTACCACCGTCGTATCGTCAGCAAACTTGATGATGGTGTTGGAGCTGTGGGTTGCCACACAGTCATGTGTGTACAGGGAGTACAGGAGTGGGCTGAGAACGCAGCCCTGAGGGGCTCCAGTGTTGAGAGTCAGTGATGAGGAGATGTTACTGCCCATTCTGACCACCTGGCGTCTGTTTGACAGGAAGTCCAGGATCCAGCTGCATAACAAGCTGTTTAAGCCTAGAGCCCGGAGTTTCATGTCAAGTATGGAGGGCACAATGGTGTTGAATGCTGAGCTGTAGTCCACAAACAGCATTCTCACATATGTGTTCCTCTTTTCCAGGTGGGAGAGAGCAGTGTGTATAGTGGATGAAATGGCATCATCAGTGGAGCGGTTTGTGCGGTATGCAAACTGCAGTGGGTCCAGTGAGGGGGGGAGAACAGAGCAGATGTGGTTTCTGACTAGTCTCTCAAAGCATTTACTGATGATGGGGGTCAGAGCAACAGGACGCCAGTCGTTTAAGCAGGTGGTTTTTGACTGCTTAGGTACAGGAACAATAGTGGACGTTTTAAAGCATGTGGGGACCACAGACAGGGAGAGGGACAGGTTAAAAATGTCCGTGAAGACTCCAGCCAGTTGGTGCGCGCACGCTCTGATCACGCGGCCCGGAATGCCGTCTGGACCCGCTGCTTTACGGACGTTCACCCGCTGGAAGGATCGGGTTACATCCGCGACAGATACGGAGAGTGCACTAACCTCTGTATCTTCAGCCACGAGCTCTCTCTCCGCGAGGGCGGTGTTAGTTCCCTCAAAGCGAGCATAGAAGGTGTTTAGCTCGTCCGGGAGAGAGGCAGCGGTGTTCACGGTGGAGTTTGTGTTCCCTTTATAGTCCGTGATGGTGTTAATTCCCCGCCACATGCTTCTGGAGTCGGTGGTGTTGAACTGTCCTTCAATCTTGTCCCTGTACTGGCGTTTTGCTGCTCTGATGGTTTTCCGGAGGGCATAACTTGCTTGTTTATGCTCCTCCGCATTACCGGAGTTAAAAGTGAAGGTCCGCGCATTGAGTGCCGCGCGAACATCCCCATTTAGCCACGGCTTCTGGTTAGGGTACAGCCGAATTGTTTTGGTCGGAACAACGTCTTCTACGCACTTACTGATGAAACACGTTACGCTATCAGCGTAAACCTCGATGTCGTCATCAGAGGCCGACCGGAACATCTCCCAGTCCGCGTGATCAAAACAGTCCTGTAGCATAGAGTCTGATTGGTCCGACCAGCACTGGATGGTTCTGTGGGCGGGTGCTTCCTGTTTGAGTCTTTGCCTATATGCGGGCAAAAGTAGGATGGAAGCGTGATCCGATTTGCCAAATGGTGGGCGCGGGAGGGACTTGTAACAATCCTTGAAGGGGGAGTAGCAGTGATCTAAGACACGGTTCCCTCGTGTGTTGAAGCTAACATGTTGGTGGTATTTAGGTGCGATGCGCTTGAAGTTGGCTTTGTTAAAGTCCCCGGTCACAATAAACGCGGCCTCAGGATGCGCGGTTTCCTGCTCACTCACTGTCCTATACAGTTCCTTTAGTGCCCGGTCTGTGTCGGCTTGTGGGGGAATATACACAGCTGTGATGATGACCGCTGTGAATTCCCTCGGTAGCCAGAATAGTCGGCACAGAACCATGAGAAGTTCCAGATCAGGAGAACAGAAAGACTTGATAGAATGTACGTTCCTCTGATCACACCAGGATCGGTTAATCATAAAACACACACCCCAGCCTTTGCTTTTCCCGGAGAGATCTTTTTCTCTGTCCATTCGATGCACGGAGAACCCCGCGGTTTCGATGGCCGAATCTGGAATCTCAGCGGACATCCAAGTTTCTGTGAGGCAGATAATGCAGCAGTCCCTCGTGTCTCGCTGGAAAGAGATCCGCGCTCTCAGCTCGCAGAGTTTATTGTCCAGAGACTGAACATTTGCCAGTAAAATACTGGGAAGCGGGGGTTGGTTTGCGCGGCGTCTTACTCTGATGAGTACGCCGGCTCTCTTCCCTCTTCTCCGGCCGCGTTTGCGCGGTCGGGCCGTCCAGACAAAGGGATCCGCTGCTGTGTTTGTAAACGGCGGTTCGTCACTGAAGAATTTAAAGTCTGGTTTTCGGTGTGCGATTGCCGAACCAATGTCCAAAAGTGTCTGTCTGTCGTACGTAGTAAGGCAGACAACATCCAAGACAAAAAACACAAAAACTATAAACAGAACAAACAAAAAACTACAATGTTTCAGCAGAGCTCGCGACGTAGCGCCCATCCTCGGCGCCATCTTGACTCGTCCAAAAAGTGGTCTGTATCGTTTTTAATCGTACTTTTAAACTTCGGGTTTCGGGTAGTAACCCGGGGAAAAAAAAGAACTACAAAATTTGACTGCTTTACGGCATACACGTCACTTCCACCATCACCCCCACTTCCTTAAATTCGGACATGCGAGCCAAACTATCCTTTTTATAGTTTGCCGGATGTTATAGTCATGGCCGAGGCAGCACAGAAAAAGAAGAAAGCAAAGGTTTTGTCGGAGGAATGCAAAAAGAGGACGAGGATCAACACTGAGCCAGCGTTTGCTCGTTGGCGTGAGCTGAAGGAGGTCAATAAATTATATTGACAATATATGGTTATTACCTACCACTCAAACATTGAATTGAAGTATCATATAGATTCTGTAAAACGGTAACCAATAGACTAGACTACTATAATGACGCTGGCTTGTAAACGTGAGCATCGCGATCATTTGGCGTTTGGAGAAAAAAAACAAAACAAAAAAAACATGAAATTATCTTCATATGACATGCTGAAACATATGCCACTGTACCTGGGATGAAGACATTTCACACGCGACGCAAGCAGAACACCTGCATGTGAACTCTTCCTGCAGTGTTCAGGGCTATCATAGTTGTCATGTCAACAAATGCACGTGCAATGCATCCCCTGATGTAGGATGACAGAGTTTGCGACAGGACAATACTGTTTCCCAACTGTAGGGGGACCCCGAGAGCAAAACCTACCTGTCGCTGCTTTAAAGTTAATATACTTTGTTACTTCTTTTAATGGAAGTAAGAATGGGTATTTTAATAAGTCTCCAAAGGATTCCATACACTTTCAGTTTGTAGTGTACATGTAATTAGTGTTCATCATTATCAGTGGGTGATGTCTTATTATAATACATTTTTGACCATTACATTTTATAAAGTAGTGGCCAAAAGTGATGTCCAGAGGGGATCTTTTTTTATGACATTTTTAAATATTCAAATATATAAGGAAAGACAAAACACTAAACTTGATTTAAGTATTTATCTGACAATATTTAAATAAAAGGGTGCAGATGTCAATTTTCCTAGGCTGGACATCATTTTTGGCCAATTCTTACACACACACACACACACACACACACACTTGTATTAAATCTCTATACAACACAACAACAAAATGGTGCCAGGGTAAAAAAACAAAATAGTGCCTCATGCGTCTTTTTTATAACTGTTTAACAAGATAGAGTATATCTGGAACAGTTTCTTCCCACAGGCCACTACCCTTTTGAACAGACACACACACACACACACACACACACACACACACACACACACACACACACACACCCCAAGGCAAATGCCTGTAAGTGCAATACTCCCACTGTTTAGTGCAATATCTTCTTAACTCAGGAGATTAGTTATATTTATATTTATTCATACTACTCAAATACTGTAAATATGTTCATAATCTGTAAATGTTTATTCTGACTAAACGTAACTGTGAGCTTATATTTTTAATACTATTTTTTTTACTATGTTCTTGTTGTATTTGTATTATGTATGTGCATTGGAAGCTTCAGCACCAAGAAAAATCCTTGTGTGTAAAGCTCTTTCTGATTCTGATTATTGTCCAAATTCATTAAGATGACCAACACACTGCTGAACATGGTAGAATTTTCGTTTAAAATATACTCTTATTATATCTGTTACTATGTTTTGTCTTTTACTATATTGATATCAACCAAAAAAACAAAACAAAAAACCTAAAAGTGTCCGTTATTACGTCATACGTCAACTTCCCATAACAAACTGCTGCTAAATCACGAGCCCGAGGTAGCCAACAATACCGTGCACAAAATATTAACGTTACATCTCAACTATTTTCTGTTTAGTTACAACACGGACACAAGTCTGGCATACAATGATATTTGATAACCTATAGTCATCACATCGTGACATAAATTACCTACTTGTTATGAAGAACTCGACGTTTCTGCAACACAAAATCAAGAACTGACAAACGTAACGTTATACATTTGTCCTTATCGATACTTTGTGCGTCAGACATTTGTGTTGTTTAGACGCCACTTGAGCTGTCTTCTTCGTGTAACATCTATACATGCCTATTGTTACGATGGTAATTCTGTACTGCGCAACTTTCAATGTTTGTTTTCATTAGGGAAAATGTGTATTATGCCGCGTGAGCCAGCTAGCATGCATGTTGCTATTAGACTGTAAACAAAACAAACTCTTACCTGCCCCCGTTGCGTGCTAATTGTTGTTGCCATTCCGAGGTTAGACAGACAACGCTTGTCTTATTTTTCCAAATAAGCAAAATATAAAAATAATTACGTCAGAATGCACTGATGTCTAACGATATGCATCAGCGAAGCTCACAACCGGAAATGGACAACCACCCTCTCAGGCCCCGCCCCATTTCAAATTTCAGAATAAAAGTCTTTCGGCACCTGTTTAATTCAAAAATTTTATGGCTACATCGGAGACTTTTGAATGAAAACTCACCCAATCCACATGACAAAAATTAATACGCACACAAACAAACAAACACACACTAACATTTATCAAACATACAAATTGCCTCTAGGCTACCAATTAACACAAGAATAAATTAAGATATTATTTATAACACTTGTAGGCCTCGGCTACTTAATGTGGTGTGTTTGACATAACTGCACTATGAAGTCTACTTAATCTGAGCACTAAATTAATGCTAAATAAACTATAAAGGGAAGCTACAAACATTTGTTTTGATTATGGAAGTAGCTATACTTTCTAAATGTGTTTAGGCTACTATTGTTTATAACATTGGAGTTACATCATAGTCACATTGATGCTATGAAAGTCGTTCTTGGTTTACCCCCATGATGGTCGATATCAGACAAAGAGGGAAATATTTTTAATTATGGTAACTTCTGCCATAAATTCAATCGAAAATTCTCTAAAATAAAGTTATTAAAAGTATACCACTATCATTGATTTGGTTAGTAAAAGAACACAAAGCAATTTCTGAGGATATTATCGAGAGAACACATTTTTCATCATTATATTTTCATAATTGTATTTGTCATAGCCCAAAATGGCAAAGGATGTGCATTTTAAAATCATAAATGTCAATTGTCTAACTTATGATGCCGGTAACTCAAATGTATGTTTATTCTGTAAGGCTGAGATAGAAACTTTAGGATTTTTTTTTTTTATTGTCATTTAATACAGATCCTTTGGAAAGATGTATACAACTTGTAATAGCAAAAAAAAAAAGTTATACACTATTTCTTGGGAGATTATATATTTTGGTTTTTATTGGTGAAGATCTCCAAGCCAGACATGTGCTTGACTTATAGGCTAAATTGTGTGTTTTGTTCATCTCTTCGTTTTTGTTGTTACTGAAGTCTGTGTTGACAGATATCTCCTAACTAATCTGCTTGTTTTGTTTTATTGTAAAGACAACATACAAATAAAAAAACATATGGTACTACGGTAGATTGTCTAAAAGGGAAAGGAGGAGTTCAAAATTAAAAACACTTCCTGATGTAGTATAGCCTAATGTGCATTACAAATGTCTGACGTTCAGTAAGGTAAGACTCAGGTATCAAATTTGAACATATTTTTACAATTTGAACAACGTTACAAACATTACATTTGAAGTGATTTTATTATTATTGTTGTTTAGGTTAGAAAATAAATATATGTTAAGCATCTGAAAACACTCCACATATAAACGCGTATTTGTTTGTATTTATTTAGTCATGCATGAAACAATATCATGATAAATATTCACCATGAGAGTCGATATTGGTCAATTTTATGATATATTACTAGGTGAGGATATCACTTTAAGAAACGCGGAACCGGGAAGTTGTCGACCACTCTGGCTATCGCATGTCGCTTTTCTCATGTCCAGTTCAGAGTATCACTGGGAGCCGACGGGAAATGTTGTTGTTATTATTATTAAATAACTAATGTTCATTTACGTTGTTCCTCTTCCTTTATTCCTGAAACATGAACAGGTCCCAACTCAAACGATCCAGAATATTAAGAATGGCCTTCACAGACTCAAGTCGTCCGGGGGACAAAGAAGAGACCTTTATTATTAGAGCGACAAAAATCGCTCTGGTCGTGACTCTCTACTGGTTCGTTTCGATTACCATGGTATTCCTGAACAACGACCTGTTAGACAACAAGGACCTAGACGCGCCTGTCTTCATCACATTTTTCCAGTGTGTTGTTAGCGTTGGACTATGTTTGCTCTTCAGCGTTCTCGCAAAATTATGTCCTGGATACGTGGATTTCCCGTCGTTGAAATTTGATTTGAGAGTGTCCAGAGAGATGCTCCCGTTGACGGTCGTGTTCATCAGCATGATCACATTCAACAACCTGTGTCTAAAACATGTAGGAGTTGCCTTCTACACGGTTGGCCGCTCGCTTTCCACCGTATTTAACGTGCTTTTGTCTTACGCGGTTCTAAAACAAACAACGTCCATCTACGCGGTGCTGTGCTGTGGAGTCATTCTAGGTGAGTATCAACCCTCTCCATCTCTCTCTCTAAAGAAATGGGAGCACGATTCCGTCTCAAAGTAAATACAAATAATTATAAAACAACCACAATTAATCGAATCACGAGACAAGTAAAGACTCTTAACTAATATAATAATAAATAAAGTTGATTCAAGATGATAAAGTCCAGTTCACAGCGATAAAGATAATTAGCTTACACACTTGCAAACCGCTTTAAAGGGATAGTTCACCCAAACCTGAAAATACTATAATTTCAAGTTGTTCCAAACCTGTATACATGTCTTTGTTCTGCTGCACACAAAAGGAAGATATTTGGAAGAATGTTGCCGAGATCTGCTTTATACAGGTTTGGAACACCTTGAGGGTGAGTAAATTATGACAATTTTCATTTATGGGTGAACTATCTCTTTAAATGCTCGATTCGTGATAGCAGGAAGGATTCTGATCGGCTGTCAATGTTTTTTTTAATCGTTCATCAGCTGGATAAAATCCAACTATCCGGTTGTTAAGTCTGACGTCACGCGGCAGCGCTTCCGGGTCCAAATGCTGTATCTCATACCACAAGAAAAACAACACACGGTGCTAATATACATACACAATGTGGTGTAATACTACACAAAATGTATATAATCATAACCTTTATCTGCATACCAAAATTCCTGATGGCCAGACAGTGATTCATCTTTTATAAATCGTTAAAATATGAATGTCTGCGACGCTGTGAGTACAGAGACTGTTGTGTAGACTGTAAGTATTTAAAATGTTTAACTTTTTTTTTAAATGTTTGATGTTTAAAGCTACACTGTGTAACTTCTTTAGTTTATTCTTGGCTAAAAACACTTAGTTCTTTCAAAAATATATGTGCTCATATTTACTTCTTTCGAGTAATAAAGTATTCTCGTAAGTTTATAATATGCCATTGAAAATGCATACGGGTAAGGGGTTCGAATGGGGGTCGCCATGTTGCCCCTCCATCTTGAAAGTACATTAGCCAAAGAGGGACATACCCGTAAATTCAAGCTTCGCCTTTCGCGTTTTAACACTCGATGGCTCGCACCTCCGTCACATCAACTGATCTCTGCTCACGGAGAAAATTATATAGCCTACAATGTAAACTTTGCCTTACGCTAGTGATGTCGTACAATATACAGAATAACGATAGCACTGATAAAAGTTACTTTACTAAGATTAGCTTGCATTCGTCTGGGAACCTGATAGCTGATGTTAGCAATGAAATGGTAAATAAATTACAAAAACGTAAAACTATTATTCATTTTACATTCATTTTACATAGACGTCATAACCTACATGTTAACTGACAAATTAAATAACTGCAAATTATAATAGTTTTCAAAAGTAACCTCATCACTTGAAGGAACACTAATGGACGAGGTCGAACTGGAAGCCATGTTAATCTTGGACTAAATCGGCCACCGTAGGAGTTAAAACGAAATCGGAATTGGGAGGAACAGAAACTAATATTTACTGGATGGTCATATACCTTTTCACCGCTAGATGGGGGAAAATATCACACAGTGTAGCTTTAATATGAATGAATAGCATTCATAAACGGCCGTCAATGGCATTCTCAAGTGAAACGAGTTGAGGCTTGGACCCAGAAACGGCGTTCCTTACGTCACAACTTAACAAGTGGATATCGTTTCTCTGTGCCCGTGCGGTTATCATTATATCTGTGGTGTGAACTCTGCTATTCTTTAATTATTGTTTTAGATTTTTAGAACTACAGGTGCTGGTCATATAATTAGAATATCATCAAAAAGTGGATTTATTTCACTAATTCAATTAAAAAAGTGAAACTTGTATACTATATCCATTCATTACACACGGACACATAATTTTTAAATGTTTATTTCTTTTAATTATGATGATTATAACCTGGGCTCTCATAACACCTGAGCAGTGCCACAGACTGATGTGCCACGACTCCATGCCACGCCGCATTGCTGCAGTAATTCAGGCAAAAGGAGCCCCAATTAAGAATTGAGTGCTGTACATACTCATACTTTTCATGTTCATACTTTTCAGATGGCCAAGATTTCTAAAAATCCTTTCTTTGTTTTGGTCTTAAGTAATATTCTAATTTTATGAGATACTGAATTTGGGATTTTCCTTAGTTGTCTGTTATAATCATCAAAATTAAAATAAATAAACGTTTGAAATACATCAGTCTGTGTGTAATGAATGAATATAATATACAAGTTTCACTTTTTGAATTGAATTTGTGAAATAAATCAACTTTTTGATGATATTCTAATTATATGACCAGCACCTGTATATCGTTATCGTCCATGGTGTTAACAGGCCTTTAAAGGGGTGGTAAAACACATTCTTTCGAAGGCTTGATTGTGTTTGTGGGGTGCACTGTAACATGTGTTCATGCTTCGTTTTTAAAAAAGTGCATTATTTTTCATAAATTTTACCTTTATTCTACTCTGTCCCTCCTTATAAAAACAGTCTGATGGTTTCCGGGTTGTATGAAGCCGGTCCCTCAAAAATACGCAATGGGCTCAGATTGGTTAGCTGGCCCAGTGTGTTGTGATTCGCTAACCGCCTAGTGCACGTTTGTTGGAAACGTCACACCCCTTACATTTACCGGTAGCCTGTGCTTTGGGTAGTATTAGAAACAATGGCGTCAATAAAACCATACCAATTTGAGCCCGAATCAGACCCAGACAATTTTAGTGAAGATGATCGGGCAAGAACCTGACTGCGGATCTATAGTGATCGCTACTGAATGGCACTGTTACTTTTGTATTTTTAGAACGATTATAGCCAAATATCTGTCGCAAGAACTATAACTCCAAAACGAACACTAAACATTGGCTTTACTAGTAGCCAAATCAAACACAGAACCATGTCTAGCATGCCTGTAGAGAAACAATACATAAAAGCTCTAATCAAAGAATAATTTACACTAATGCCAAGTTCCCTGTTGAGATTTAAAAAAAAGTTGGTAACGTTAGGTGTTTGTCGGATAACGTTAAGTATGAATGAGCATTTAACAAACTGGTTTGCAGAGCCAAACAGCGCTGTCATCTGTGTACTTCCTTGCTACAACGTACAATTAACAATACGTACTATTACAGGAAAAAGCATCAACGAAAAATAAATCATACTTACAGGTTGTGGCCCATAAACAGCTTCTGTTTTTAAATCCATCTTTCAGGACAAGCCATTGTGCGAATCCTGCATTGAACTCGCAAAGATTGTGCAAGCTTTCCTCCGTGAGATGTGCAGCGGGAGCCGCATGCGCCCGCTGTGCATTCACACTGTTTGTGTCGCGCAGCTGAACTGCGGCTCATGTATTGCAAATACAGACGAATATTGTCCATTGTCACATTTTCCGGTATTCTCCTCCAACCCCTGTCTGTTTCTTGCTTATTTGATTTATGATGGGCAGCATATATCTGCTGCAAATGTGACCTGTTCCCCTCTGTCTCATACACACATGCATATAACATGTTGTATGTTAAACGCACTGCAACGCACCCCCGTCCCTAGGAAGGCTGAACAAAGTGGACCTGCAATCCGGATGGAAATAACAGCGTTTCGTCGGCATTGCGGCAACAACACTCCAGCCTAATAACTAGCCTACCACAACAACGCTTCCCTGCGGCGATACAAAATGGCCTCGCCCCCCCCCCCCCCTTATTTAATACCCTGGAGGAATGTCTAGTAGTCCCTACTGGCCGTTTGCTGTAGTCCTTAGAAATTGATTTCTTTAAAAGCAAATATCTCCCTTTGCTTTAAACTTTGAACGTTGTAACTTTGCAAATGTTGTTTATGCTCAAACAGCAACATTACACACTAGCTATAAAGTTATAAAAGTGAAATTGTGGTTTACCACCCCTTTAATCAAAGTGCCGACAAGTAATTTCACTCGGTGGCCATCTTTGAAACGCCTCTCCGGCATGCAAGTGCAGCTCCTATCTCTTTAAATGGGGAGCATAAAATTCTCCAAAATTGTTCACCAATCTTACAATTAAATTTCATATTTGAAATCACCAATGAAATCTGACATAAATGGTTTTTCATAAATGTTCAGTGACACCATGACTTTACTAATCAACAATTGGCTCTTTCATTAGGAAGGCAGGGCTTATTCTCCAAATTGGGCGTTGCAATTTCTCCCATTCATAAGTAATCAGAGTGCACCATCTTCCTAAATTCTTTGTTTTAGTCCATTGTCCACACCACAACGATAAAGTCAATAGCTGGGTTTCCATCCAAACGTGAAGCAAATCTTTTTAGATTTCACAAAAAAAAAATACAAATGTGAATTATTCAATGTTATTCGAGCTGATGGTGGTATTGGTAACCTAGTAACCAACAGTAAATAAAACAAGGCACACATAGAAAATGAAGACCGGACTACAATTAGTTACGATTGGACAAGTTATACATTTACTAGCAGTGCAGCTTGTAATCACCAAATTGAATGGTATGCACAGAAGAAGAAATACATCATTTTTGATGAAGGCACTAGCAGCAAGGGAATTACGACGATATTGAGCCCCATACATATGGGAAAGACAACGTCAGCAGGATTTTTAGGAGGTCGTAGTGACCAGACATTTTACTCACAACCGTGGCTATGACTTTTCAGAATGTCAAAGGCCACATTTGAATTATGCAACATTGACACCATCAGGAGAAACAGCCGATTAGTCACGTGGGTTTAATGTTCGCTACGTCAGAATTTATTCGGCAAATGCATTTACATCTCCTATTCAAAAACCACCTCAAGCTAGCGTAAAAACGGTTTTGCGAAGTAAAGATGCGATGCTTCAAAATGCGCATAAAAACAGGGTGATGGAAATGACATTGACAGCCAATCAGAATCCACATGACTTTAAAGAGCTCAAGCATTTAAAGTGGCAGATCACATAGGCAGCGCAGAATATTTTGTGCGTTGGTGTGAATGTTAATATAGTCTTTAATGGACGATAACTACAACATTTTAATAAACGTTTCAATGCTACAAAAACAAGACAGTCCATACCACAGTTATAACAATAAAGACACAGAGGATTTTTACTGATGAGTGATACAAACGGTGACAGCCAATCAGATTCCACCGGACTCAAAAGCTTGACCTTTGAAGGATATCTGCAGAGCGCACTTAGAGAATGTTATTCTTCACTGGTCTAAAAACCAGGAAAATGCCTTTGATGCATTACTTTTTAATACGTCACAGCGACCGTGAACTGAATATCTTGTTCATTAACACAATGGTGTCTGCTGACAGTTTGCTTTTTTTTTTGCCTTCAGGTGGATTCTGGCTGGGCGTGGACCAAGAAGCTGTGGCAGGTTCCCTTTCTTGGACAGGCGTCATTTTCGGTGTAATTGCCAGCCTTTGTGTATCTCTCAATGCCATCTTCACAAAGAAAGTGTTGCCAGTGGTGGATGGAAATATCTGGAAGCTCTCCTACTACAACAACCTCAATGCTAGTGTACTTTTTATTCCCCTTATTATCATTTTAGGGGAATTTAAAAGCTTGTTTGAGTTTAGCCGACTGTCACATGTACACTTTTGGGGCATGATGACTTTAGGTGGAATCTTCGGCTTTGCAATTGGATACGTGACGGGACTTCAGATCAAATTCACCAGTCCGTTGACGCACAATGTGTCCGGCACAGCCAAATCCTGTGCACAGACTGTGTTGGCAGTCATCTACTTGGCATCCCATAAGAGTGGACTCTGGTGGACAAGCAATATGATGGTGCTGGGTGGATCCTGCGCCTACACCTGGGTAAAAGGAAGTGAGATGAAGAAAGTGCCTGTGGAAACACAAATCTCAGACACAGAGAAAAGTAAAGATGACCCAGGGGTATGAAAAAAATCTGTTTAGCACATCTATATGAAGAGTTCAGATGCAAAAAGCCTCTAAAAGCTACTTCAGTCAAAAATGAGATAATACTGAGTAAATGCTCTCCGCATATAGTATACGTTCATAAAATACTTTCACTTCAAACCCACTAAATCCCAGCCTCAGCCCATTCAGAAGTACCAGTACTTAGGTAGAAACCTATACATAGGAGCCTGACAAAAATGCTTCTTTTAAAGAAAAACGTCAGACGGACTTAGAGGCTTTTGCATCTGAAATCTTCATATGTATATTTTATGGGCGTTTGAATGTTTGATGTGTAAACATTTACTTTGTAGTGTAAATGATTATTATTAAAAACTGTTTAACAATACTCTACCTAGCCTATTTAACAATATCATATGTCCAGCAACATACTGGTTGCTGTACCTGACAGATTAAGAAAAACAAAATATTATTTTTATATATTGGTATTGATTGCATCAATCAATAAGACATACTGCTGAATTCAATTAAGGCAAAGAACTATAGCCATTTTTATGTATAAATATGTATATGAGGACCATTCACACCAAGGACGGTAACCTATAAAGGTATAGTTCTAAAATTGTTCTCAGTATTCGAGAATAGCGGAGTTCACACCACAGCTATAACGAGAAATATTGTAGGTTGGAATCACTTTCAGAACGATTTTATCCAGCTGATTACCGATAAAAACATTGATAGCCAATCAGAATCCATCCTGCTGTAACGAGCTTGAGCATTTAAAGTGACAAGCACGTGATTAGAATAAACAGAAAAAAATTATCTGCTGGTGTGGATGCTAATATAGTTATCTTTATAGTTATCATTCTTGGTGTGAACGGGCCACCTGCGTTCTTGAAGTGTTAAATGCTATCTACAGTTAAAGGTACATGACGAAAAGACAATAGTAATTTAGTATTATTCAGGTGAAATCCGTTCAGTGATGATTCGTTTTGGTTTAATAACTGTTTAAAGTTCATCAATTATGAAGTTCAATTAATCTATAAAGCAGCTCTGGAGAAAAGTGATGTCATCATCCAGCTCAGTTCTTATCCAATTGTGTGAGACAGTGCATTCAAGTCAATAATATATCAAGTGTCCCCAACTAAGAAAGCCAAAAGGTTATAAGTGGCAAAGAACACAAACCCCATCGGTAACCGAAATGGAGAAAAAAAAACAAATAAATTCTGCCATAATTTACTCACCATCAAGTTGTTCCAAAAGAAAACAACCTTGGGAGTGTAAGAGCCGCCCAAACGTCCCAATGAAGGCTTACGATTCACGGGTCAAGGTCTATTGCGCGTTCTGTCTTTTCAGCTGGGCAAAGTCATTTAATTCCAATTCATCTTTATCCGACTCCATTTGATCATGTCCTCGAATTTAGGTTAGAATGCCAATTGGTTATTTGGTCATTTATATTTAATAGTTTAACTATATTTAATTATTCTGTTTAACCCTTAGTTGAAATTATACCCATTCATAATCTACTAGAGATAGTTAATAATTCCAGAGTAAGTCAGAATAAATTAGTGTAACAATTTATTAGTTGTCAGGTACATGGGCGTCGGAAGCAAAAGAAATGTAGGTGGGTCCTCTCAGAAAAAAATTTCTGGAGTAGATGCCATTCACATTAAGTACAAATATACAGCCTTGTTTGCTAAATGTCTAGTTGGGCAAGACAAAATTACGGAAATCACCACAACATTGAGAGCAGCAATAGTGTAGGGGTAAGACGCATGGCATCAAGTTTTGACGCAAGTTGAACCAAGGTTCGGATCCGCCTTTTGCCGAACTCACTCTACTCCCTTTTCCCATCACATATCAGAACGGAAAGGCATTTATTTCCAATAAAAAATAAGAAAATATTATAAAAGTTGAAATAAAGCGTCTAACGTGTTTAATAATAAGTGTTTATCGGTTAGGGGTAGGTAAACAGACATGTGCTGAATTAGAGACGATAAAAGTGAGTGGGTCCAATATCATTGATCGTAAAAAGTGTGGGTCTTGTCCGACTCACATACAATGGTTCCGACGCCCATGGTCAGGTAAATGTATCATGCCAATTACATAATCAATTCAAAGATACATACTCCATACATAACATCAAATACTTCTGAAAAATTACATAATGCTGAGCATCTAGGAGACACTCAATGTTACGGGCTGACCAATGTTAAGGTTCGTGCCCTGAAGTTTCTGCAACATCTCCCTAAATACCCAGACCAAGACAGAAACCTCTTTCAAATGGAAACGTGTTAACAAAGGGAATTTACATTAATCACTGTCCCATAGACCTGTATTGACGGCAGGAGGTAGACCATTTGGCCGAAGACACACCCACTGTAATAAGCAAAATATCTCTAAACTCTTAAAACCTTTATTACCTTTTGGTTTACTTCTGTGGGGATGAGACCTTTGTACCAGTCGCACTGAGACATTTCAAACAATATCAAACATGTATAATACTTGCTCACATTAAACCATATAGATTTTGGGTGAATTCTAGAGGAGAGATGGAAGAAGAAGAAGCAGTGAAAGGAAAGGCATGTAAATTAAAGTCATTCTTAGATGATTAACTCAGTGTGACGTTGTCTCAGATGGGGGACGATAAATCCTTTATTTGCTCAGAGAGTCCTCGTTCATCAATCAGACAGTCCGGCATTTGCTAGTTTTTCCAGCCTTACATGAGAAACCATGTTCAGTCAGGGGGGCCAGTTCTCCTCTGAAAATGGTGTGGTTTAATTCCTACATCAAAAGTCAGATTGTGTATTGATCATTTAGAATATTTAATTCACTTCCTTCTGCTTGAAGATCTAGAGACATCACACTAGAATAACAAAACTGGAATAAACACAAACCAGCACATTATCACTTCTGAAAGATCTCATTTCATCTAATTTACAGCTTGGTGATTTACAGCCATAGGCTGCACAATGCTGTGACATTTTCAGTGAAAATGAGTAGATTTGTTAGTGTGAGTGATGAACAGCGTCATGTTGACTGTTCCAAGACATGTTTGGAGTGGTTAAATGTAGCATCTACGTATTATACATATATATGCACAGAGCATTCAAATTTAGTAAACAGAAGCTCAAGCATGCTTGCTTGACACATGAGAACCAATGAGGTTCTCTCTCGTGCGTAAAGCAAGTACAGTTGAGCTTAATTTTACCATATTTTAGTGCTCTATGTATGTTCACTGATTAATGTTTAATTGCCATATTAAATCGTTTCATTATATGGGTTGTGTCTCTTCAGAAGACTCAAATTAAAATGCTCGATTCATATGGATTTCTTTTATTTCTTTATTAACTTTTTGAATAGCCCGAGTTGTGTGTGCATATACTTCCAACAGACGAACAGAAATATCTCAGATTTCATTCATTTCATCATTCATTTATGTTCCAAAAATATGGGTTTGGAATGACATGAGGGTAATTGATAACAGAATTTTCATTTTTGGAAACCTTTAAACTTGTTGCACAGACTTGTTAGTTTAAGGAGGATGCATCTCTATTCTAAAGGTGAGTAACATGATTGTATTTCAGGTTAAAAGACAAAGCAGCAGGACAAGATTAACCTGTTCCCTGGGATGGTGTTATTAACGATCCAGTTACGTTTTTGTCTCAGGCGTCTGCATGTTACCCTGTTATAGGACACCGAATATCAAATTACAACATATGTCTGGATTGGATTTCTGACTTTTTATACTATAACAGATATTGATAAATGAGACAATAATGACACAAATATTGAATTGTTTATGGTTATTTTTTTTAATAAACTTTTTAAATACTTTATAACTATAAGAGTAAGTTCTTTATTTTCTCTAGTACAATCTGTAGTACAACTAGCCATTGTTTCAAAACGTAAGATTATTAGGAAAGTTTAAACTAATCACCAAATTAGACTAATCAATGCGAGATACGTCTGTCAAATTGTCCTTATTGGTGATCAGTACTAAAGTGCTGTACATTCATCACATGAGGAAATATTTTCATTGCATAACCAAATTGATATACAATCCATAATGCCTTTAATATTTATCTAAGGCCATTTTCTAGTAGAGTTTAGCTTCAGTCCTTAATTAAACACACCTGTACCAGCTAATCAGGATATTCAGGATCACTAGAAACTTCCATACAGGCGTGTTGGAATGCACCCCAAAAATGGTACTAAACAAACTGCCATTCAAGGATCCTTCAAATTGAGCCCTGATGACGTGGCTGCTGTGATGCAGGCTCACTAGGATTCAGCCTTCCATTTGAGAAGCACCCTATGGCTGTGTCCCAATTCAGATGCTGCGTCCTTCAAAGAACTCAGACATCAAAGGGCGGACTGAGCGTTGTTAAATGGGACAGTCTAGCCTACTTTCCCCTCTTTCTCTGGGGAACAAAAATGGGCGTTTCCTATTTTTTTGGCCGTTTTCAAACAGGAATAGGCACTTTTAACCAATCAATCAAAAAAAAAAATACAGAATCCATGGATTATTTTTTGTGATCTCAACTATTTTGTTATGTATAGACTCTAGATCATGAGAAAACAAGAAACACAAATGCTGCATAGGACTTCCACAAAAAACCGGAGCCTATGCGCTTTTTTCTCGAGTGCCGATAAGGCATAGACATGAAAATCATGTATTGTACACATCAATATACAAAATTTTCATTGTGAATACATAGCCTTAAGAACATTTTAGACATATAATGATTAGCCCAGTCCAACCTTAAATCAGTTACTGACTGAAGTTGGCGAAAATACTGCAATTTTATTGCAATTAACGCCAAATGATAATTAAAATGCGTGCCAAAATATGCTCCAAATACACAAATGATGGTACACAAGCAATAGCGAGAGCATGCATTTTATATATTTATATTACAGTTCTTCTCAGTCGCTTTGGTACATTTCTCAGATCAGAATTGAAATTCTCAAAACTCCCTATTCAATTCTCACATCATTGTCACTTGTGCACATCAAAAAAGCAGTTTCTCATTTCTTTGAACAAGTTGCAAATGCTTTGGTACATCCATGCAAATGATTATGTACAATTCTCTGTTGTTTCCTACATTATCAGTTGCTTATGTCATGTTGATCAAAATGTATTATATTGGGTCTCTGTTGAATAGTCTCACCCCCCACAACATTTAGGCACAAGCTCATAGCATAAGTCTTTACATGCAAAATGGTTGAACAAGTTATCATAATATGTCAAGCATATTTCTATACTTTCTATATTTCCATTAGACTTTTTTCTAAATCTGTCCTGAATTGGTAAATTGCTCCCAGGTGAATCTTGACTTTCTCTAACGAAGGTGCTTCTCATGAAGCATCAACTAGCAGGTATATATATATATATATATATATATATATATATATATATATATATATATATATATATATATATATATATATATATATATATATATATATATATATATATATAGCCAGAGCAACAGAATGTTACAATGTTTGACAATGGAAGGACAAGGAATTGGACGGGGTCAACAGCCAGAGAGAAGACGAAGAAGAGGAGTGAGGCTGCATGGTGGAGGAGTTGGAAGGCAAAACCGAGGAAGAGGCAGAACAGGCCGAGGACATATGCGCGTTCCTGATGAGATTAGAGCCACACTCGTAGACCACGTTCTCAATCATGGGCTTACAATGACCGAGGCTGGTCGAAGGGTGCAGCCAAATGTTGGAAGAACAACTGTGTCCTCGATTATTCCGACGACAGAATATACAATAGGCATTGTACACTGTACTTTCATTACTCATTTTTTTTCCCACATAGGACTGCAAGACAAATTCACAGGGGTGGCAGAGGGCCCCTTTTCACACGTGAACAGGAGGAGGCCATTTGCACCATGGTAATAGAAAACAATGCCATAAGACTAAGGGAGATAAAAAGTGCCATTATAGAGGACAACAACATCTTTCAAAACATCCAAACAGTCAGCATCTCAACCATTGATAGAGTGCTGAAAAGACACCAAATGAATATGAAGCAGCTCTACACTGTTCCGTTTGAAAGAAATGGTGAAAGAGTGAAGGAGCTGCGTTACCAATATGTACAGGTAAAACATGTATGAGCATGCAGCAACTGTACCTCAGAGTAAACAGTACAACATTGTATAGTGATATACAGTACAGTAAGTGTGAACTTGACACATTGCATCTTTTCTACAGCCATAGCAAATATGTGCTGTATACATTTGATGTAACTGTATCTTGGCCTGAATGAAATTGCATGCAATTCATAAAACTCATTTTGTGTCTTCTGGATATAGCGTATAATGGAACTGGAAGCAAGTGAACCACCGCACAGCTTCCTCTACATGGATGAAGCTGGCTTCAACCTAACAAAACGTAGAAGGCGTGGTCGAAATATCATCAGCCACAGAGCTGCAGTTGATGTGCCAGGCCAACGGGGCGGAAACATATCCATGGGTTGTGCAATCTCTGAGATTGTGTGCTAACGCATATTCCCATTATTGAACCATACAATACAGAGCGTCTTGTCACCTTTTTAGACACTCTCTACAGGGATCTCATCCCTGAACAAGAGAGAGGTCAGATTGGAGATGACCTGCCAAAGTATGTGATCGTTTGGGACAATGTCAGTTTCCATCGTTCCAACATCATCAGGCAATGGTTTGCTCCCGATGACAGGATGCTGATGGAGTTCCTCCCACCCTACTCTCCATTCCTTAACCCCATTGAGGATTTTTTTCTCAGCATGGAGATGGAAAGTATACGATCGTCAGCCACATACACAAATGACCCTTCTGGCTGCCATGGATGCAGCATGTGACGACATCACAGCAGATGCCTGCAGAGGCTGGATAAGACACTCAAAAAGATTCTTTCCACGCTGCATTGCAAGAGAAGATGTTCGTTGTGATGTGGATGAGAATTTGTGGCCCAACAGACAGGATCGTCAAGAGGTGTAGGAAGATTGTAATTCCTTAATGTAATTTCTACAGCACCGCATGTACAGTTTTTCCTATGTTCACATTTCTTCTTGAGGTTTTTTTTTTTTGTGCGTGCTATTCAGTGCTGTCTTTTCATTTCTGTATCTCAATGACATGTTCTGTCAATAAAATACAGTACAAACAGTAAGAGTGTAAATTTGAATCTTTTCCATTCTCTTGCAATTACTCACACATAGACTAAGATGTAACTTACAATTGACAATAATTGTCATCAAAACTTTAGCCATAGTTTCCATCAGAACATCCCTCCAGAGTAAACTGTTATATTGACAAAATGACTAAACAATTTGACTGTCTTATCCGTACACAATGACACAAAGACTTGTCATTCTGATGGCACTGACATGTTCATTGCCACAGATATTTACTTTTGAGAGATGAACTAAGGATTTTGAGTAAGAGTGGCTTTTGCAAGTTATCCATGGTGTTTTGCTATTTGTACAAATTGTTTTGAGAAATGCACTTACTGTTTTGCAAATTGTGAGTTTGATTCGAGAAATGTACCAAAGCGACTGAGAAAAACTAAGTGAGAACCTGCATGCCAAATTTTCTTTTCTTAGTGTAACCATTATAAAAGCTATTAAAGTGTGACACTTCACCAGTCAACAGACGAGCATATGCAAACCATTCAAGCAGAATACTTTCTGCATATCAATTTAGATATAACGCTTTATATTTGGTGTATTACGCAAGTTATTTATAATTAACATAATTATTGTAAGCGTATTTGCATGTTGTGTCAACAACACAACATGATATTTAACATGCTTACAAAGAAAATGTGTTAACCTGAAATGACAACTTCAACTTATTTCAGTTAGTTGCCAAGGCAACATCTGTCATTTTTGTTTCATTTATTTTTGTCATGTAATATTTTATTTAACAAAATGTTTATTTTGAAAGTTAGTGTATTACATGTATTCCAAAATATTACCTGTAAGAAGAATGCCGTAACAACTTTTACATTTTATATATACATTATTATGGCCAAATCTATTTTCCCAATGGCTCATTTAAAACAACCTCACTCACAGATAACTTTTTTTCAAGTCATTTAAATTTGAATATGACATGATAGAAAGAGGTGATATCAGGCTGTTTTCATTTACTCTAGTATTTTTTCTCTATTAATTCCCAACTACCCCCATCAAACCCACTGCAGGCATAGGAGGTCTATTGGCTTCAGGGCTCAAGATATCACTGTTGGACAAAGACACATTAGAAACATTTGTGAAATATACATTAATCATACATTTTGTTATGACATACAATATATATAAAAGAATGCTGCTGGCTAACACGCTGCTATGGAAAAATTACAATTAGATACACACACAACACCAAGCAATATCACAGCAGCATCAAATTAAGTATGTGCTCAGAAACATGCTATATTAGGGCAATAATCAGAAATAGTTCAGCAAAATCTAGGATGGGATGATTAAAGTCATTTCATTCAATGTTTCAAATAGATCATTGTCACAGTTTTGACAACTTGTTTACCTTTTATTCAGTTTCGGGATTACCTGCCTTTCTATTTGTTTTACTGACTTTTTAATGATTTTTAATGATTTAATGATTTTTGACCCTTGTCTTGTTCTACTGGTTTTGTCTTTTGGGTTCTGGCCTGGATTATTTTCTCTTGAATCCTATACTGATGGGGGAATATACTTGTCTGGCTATCACCAGACCAAGCTCAATCTTTTAAGGTTGAACATTGGTCTGGGGAGTCTACTATGTATTTTCTCCTGCACAAAATAATTCAAATGACTCTGTATGCAATTGGATAGTCCTTCAACCAATCAAGACCACAAGAGACATGATCAATGGGCATCAAGCCATCGCTTCTCTTTCCGTCATTGGCCCTGTCCCAAATGGTACACTAAACCCTCACGGTCTTCCTCTGAGTCCGCACTTTCAGACATAATGCCGCTTTGACTGCCGGGAAGAAGTCCGCTGTGTAAACCCTGAAGCTCACGAGCACCCTTCTGAGACCTAAAATGACAAATGGGACACCCTGCGGTCTCGTGCGCTTAACAGACACAGACAAAACAAATGTCTGAATTCACAGTACTCATAAAATAGTAGGCAAAAAGTACACGGATGACCTACTTCTTCTGGCGAGATTCTGAAGTGTGCATACTGCATACAATGAACACCTAGGCCCTGTCCCAAACGGCACCCTAAACCCTCACGGTCTTCCTCGGAGTCCGCACTTTCACAACGTAATGCCGCTTTGACTGCCGGGAAGAAGTTCGCTGCGTAACCCGCACCAGTGCAGGCTCAGCAGAAGTGCGCATCGAGGGTGCATATGGACCTCAAAGAGGGCGCTCGCGAGGACCCTTCTGAGACCTAAAATGACAAATGGGACACCCTGCGGTCTCGTGGACTGAACGGACACACACACGCAGCGGCCATTGTAAGTCCACAAGATCATTTGGGACAGGGCCCTACTATCCCATGAGGCCACAGAAGAGGATTTGTGAATGACAGTGAAGCAACGCAAATGGAAAACTGCAAAAAAAAAAGCTTTTCTTACTTAGATTTTTTGTCTTGTTTCCTAATATCTACAAATGCTTAAATCAAGAAACATTTACTAGACAAGTAAAAAAATATTGGCAATGGTAGGATGATTTGACAGCGTAAAATACCATATCAGATTGTCCTACCAGTATAAAAAAAACAGGTATGATTTTACAGTGCAAAATACCAGATAATATCAGATTGTCCTACCATGTTATGGCATGTGCCTTGTGTGCGTTGTCCTTGCTCATGACGTCATGACTCTGCTAGTAGGCTTGTTTGAGATGAGCAAAATCTGCGCAGAACCGATCACCGGTGATCAGCGCGAGATGCATGCCGGTTAGAAAAGTGTCCGAGGGCGGTCCGCCTTGCTCTGATGTCATGCCGACGTATGTCAAAAAACTCTCGCGAGCGAAAGGCGGATGTGTCGGATTCTGCAGTTGAGCGCAGCTGCTCTCCACCGACTGCGCGGAGCAAAAGCATGATGGGAAACGACTTGCTGACGACACAGCTTAATGCTTATTGGTTTAAACAACCGTGATGTATGGTTCTTTTTTAAAATGTTTGATTTTAAAACTCTGATATCATATGGGGTTATTCCCAAACTCTCTAATGTGGCGTTCACACCTGACGCGATTCGCGCGAATAATTCGCGCTAATCGCGCGAAGGTGGACGCTTGAACATTTTGAGTTCACTCGCTTCATTCGCGCGTGTAATTCGCGCGTGAAAAACGCGTGTGACAACTACACACCAGACGCGAATTCGCGTCATGGGCGGGGCTTCTGCTCTATATGAGCCTATATGAGTTTTTTTGTAAAAAATACTACTATTAATGTGCGACAAAACGTAGTTTAAAGACTTTTTCAGGCGATAATATAGTTGTTTAAAGCTCAAATCTGTGGTTAATTTATAAAAAGAGTGCCTATTTGAGCATTTTATCTGGCGTTTTCGGAGTTGTGAGATCCAGGGGATCGGCGGCGCTCAGCGCTCGTGTACCCGGGAAGACCCGCCTTCCCTCGGCTAGTCCTTCTCACATTTGCCGCTGGCTCTGGCTCTTTTTTTCTGCTCCTGTCTCGTTGTGAAATGGCTCACTTGGCTCACAATGGCTCACAATAACTCACAATAACTCACTTTCTTCCAAGCAAGATCCTTTTTATTCCTTTTATTCCTGTTCCTGTAGTGATAGGATGATGTATCATACAGCTCCGGGTATCCACATACGGCCACGATTATCTTGTCCTCCATTGTTGTTGGGATTTCTGCCTCCGCTTGTAAATGCGTCACTACTAGAGCAAGCTCGTGATTGGTTAACGCGGCGCGAAATATCCGCCAGAGTTCAGATTTTTCAACTTGAGCGAATCGCGTGATTCGCGCGAATCGCGCGTTCAAAACGCTCAATTCGCGTCATTCGCGCCGCCTCAATCGCGCGAATCGCTCGAATCTCGCCGCCTCAATCGCGCGAATCGCGCCGCAGAATGCCATTTCGCGTCTCTGCATTGACTTAACATGTAAATCACTCGCGCGAATCGCGTGCGGTGTGAACGCAACATAATGTGGCGTTCACACCGGACGCGATTCGCGCGAATAATTCGCGCTAATCGCGCGAAGGTGGACGCTTGAACATTTTGAGTTCACTCGCTTCATTCGCGCGTGTAATTCGCGCGAATCGCGCGTGAAAAACGCGTGTGACAACTACACACCAGACGCGAATTCGCGTCATGGGCGGGGCTTCTGCTCTATATGAGCCTATATGAGTTTTTTTGTAAAAAATACTACTATTAATGTGCGACAAAACGTAGTTTAAAGACTTTTTCAGGCGATAATATAGTTGTTTAAAGCTCAAATCTGTGGTTAATTTATAAAAAGAGTGCCTATTTGAGCATTTTATCTGGCGTTTTCGGAGTTGTGAGATCCAGGGGATCGGCGGCGCTCAGCGCTCGTGTACCCGGGGAGACCCGCCTTCCCTCGGCTAGTCCTTCTCACATTTGCCGCTGGCTCTGGCTCTTTTTTTCTGCTCCTGTCTCGTTGTGAAATGGCTCACTTGGCTCACAATGGCTCACAATAACTCACAATAACTCACTTTCTTCCAAGCAAGATCCTTTTTATTCCTTTTTATTCCTGTTCCTGTAGTGATAGGATGATGTAGGCCTATTGTACAGCTCCGGGTCTCCACATACGGCCACCATTATCTTGTCCTCCATTGTTGTTGGGATTTCTGCCTCCGCTTGTAAATGCGTCACTACTAGAGCAAGCTCGTGATTGGTTAACGCGGCGCGAAATATCCGCCAGAGTTCAGATTTTTCAACTTGAGCGATTCGCGCGAATCGCGTGATTCGCGCGAATCGCGCGTTCAAAACGCTCAATTCGCGTCATTCGCGCCGCCTCAATCGCGCGAATCGCGCCGCAGAATGCCATTTCGCGTCTCTGCATTGACTTAACATGTAAATCACTCGCGCGAATCGCGCGAATCGCGTCCGGTGTGAACGCAACATAACAAAGGCGATCTCTCTGTGGGTTATGTGATTGTTGTCATATTTATAAAATATATATATATATATATATATATATATATATATATATATATATATATATATATATATATATATATATATATATATATATAAACGTGTATGTAGGCCTAATTAAAGTAAAATGATTGATAAACACGTCTTTCGAATGGAAATAAATAACACAAACTTTGGGTGTCTTGTTCATAATATTTATTTTCATATAAAAGTAACATAAGTTAAATTACATCCAGTTTATCAGCAACAAAGCGCACGAGTGTGAATCCCGCGATATCCGCCTTTGATCTCGCAGGTGTCTGATCCACTACGAGAAGAGAGAACTGTCCGGCTTGCCTGCACTTTTTTCACTCCTCCCCTCACTGCAGCCGCCTAGTCTCAGCTGAACTGCAGGCGAGGCGAGGCGCATCTCAAACAAGCCTATTTTCTCGTCTGAGTGTGATTGTCTAGGTCCGCCCTCGCTCCTGTGTGTCGTTGCTGATTAACTAGATTAAGGATGCCAAAGCGGGGCATGGCAGGAGATTCACCAGCAAACAAGCTTTTTGTTTTGTATTCCATTTTCCCATTTTTTTAAGGTTCTTTCTTAAGGGTTTTTTTCTTTATATTTGTTGCCTCAATACTTTAGAGTTGTTTGTGTTAAGTATACTTTGTTACTTGTTCTGAAGATAATTTGTTGGTTTTGTTATGATACGCGTTTCCTTTTGTGTTATGGTTAGTGATGGCCAAATGAAGCGTTTCGAAGCATTATTGCTTTCTGATACAATTGTGTCGAAAATGGTTCATTACTCGAAGCTTCATTCAGATTGAAATTGCAGCACCATCTCCTGGTGAAGTAAATGTAATGCAACAAAGCTGTGACAACCATAAAATGCAACTAGGCTTATATGTTTCAAGGCGATTCTTATTAGGCGAACAAAGCTGAAACAGTGTTAGTGCTGTGAAACTCATTTATGTAGGTGAATTTTACAGATACTGATTAATTTCATGTGTTCACCTTTATAATAAAACATTAAGAGAGAGAGAGTGTGTGTGTGTGTGTGTGTGTGTGTGTGTGTGTGTGTGTGTGTGTGTGTGTGTGTGTGTGTGTGTGTGTGTGTGTGTGTGTGTGTGTGTGTGTGTGTGTGTGTGTGTGTGTGTGTAGTAATTATTTCTTTAGACAAGGACAGAATGATCTTCTGTCCTTGTCTAAAGAAATAATTACTACACAAACACACATACACACACACACACACCATCTTAAAAAAAGTTGGAAACATCACAGAAATTCTAATGGTTTCTATTAAATATTACCAATAGGAACCACTGGCTTTTGCCATTTAAACCACTACAGTATTATTTTTTGTAGTGTGTTTGAGACATATTCCATTAGGATTTAATGCCCTCACCAATAGAACCCAGCACATATCAGTAGAGACCCACAGAGACCACTATAATTCCCATTACAACCAATAAAATTCCCATGAAAACCATTAAATCCAATTGAATTTCTGTAATGGTTTCTATGGGTTTTTTTTAGCAGGGCAGTATCATGCGTGAAAGCTTTATCTTGTTTAGCTGTGGGAAGCAGAACTCTATAACTTGTTAACTGGTGGGAATTATATTTTTGTATGTTGAAAAGGATGTGCTTGTGTAACTGGTTGTATTTGTATAATGTAGCAGAGGGTTTTTGAAGTTTCTGTCTTTGATGCATGTTTTTATGCAACAATGTTCATATGTTCTCTAAATAATAATAAAAAAAAAAAATGTGGCAGAGGGTGACACTGAAATAACCTCAATCCACTCTCCTCAACAATAACGGCAATCCAAACACAGACTACTACAACCCAAGGTGTTGCCATGGTTTGGCTTCACTTTTATAAGAAATTCAGCCAGGTTTCCTAGTGACCTGCCCTTCCAAGGACCTGGGGCCTATATCATGAAGCCAGTTTAGCTGGCTAGCCAGATATGTTTAAGCTTAGTTTATGCTAATCCTGGGTTTTAGGTACCATTAAAGTGGTTTGGCTTTTAGCTGTTCATCTCCATAGTAACTTGCGTTCCATGGCTAACCTGCTTCAGGGCAGGTTATGTTCTGGATAAGAGATTGAACCAATCAGCCGTGAGCAAAGTGACACACCTCTGATGCAATAAAGTCACTCCCCCTGTTTCTACACAGCTAAACTCAGGAAAAAAGCCTGGGTTGACAGAGAAAGCTTATGATCAGCATCATGGGACCAACAAAGCCTGAATAGATTGGTTTGGTTTTGTCAAGTCAAAACTAATCCTGTAACCCTGAGTTTGTTAAACTACCATCATGGTAAAGGCCCCTGGTGTTCCACACTCACGTCTGAGTGTGTACCATCTCACTTCCCACCTCTCCCAACCAGACAGCACTAACCAAAAATGAATAAAATCGTAACCAAAAATAAAATCAAGGTTAAATTAAAACAGTTATAAAAAAAGAATTAAAAGAATAAAAAGATGATACATAGATAAAGTGCAATGAGTTGGACGCACAGTGCTCATTCAGTAATTGCACAGCGAAACAGATGTGTTTAGAGTCTGGAAGCTGGTTCCAGCCGCGGGTGGTATAATAGCTAAAAGCAGACTCTCCTTACTTTGAGTGAACCCTTGGTATTTCTAACTAACTGACTATCCTGTTGATCTGAGTGATCTGCTGGGTTTATATTTAATCAGCGTATCCTAGGCCATTGAGTGATTTATAAACAAGTAACAGTAGCTACTTTAAAATTAAAATAAATTCTAAATGTAACTGGAAGCCAGTGTAAAGACCTGAGAACTGGTGTGATTTGTTCATATTTTTTGGTTCTGCTCAGAATCCTGGCAGCAGCGTTTCAGCTCATACAGCTCATGCAGCTCATGCAGCTGTCTAATGGTCTTTTTGGGAAGGCCAGTAAGAAGACCATTACAATAGTCCACCCTACTGGTGATAAAAGCATGAACGAGGTAGGATGATTTTACAGCAAAATACCCTATCAGATTGTCCTACCAGTATAAAATATATAGTTATTACATTCACACCACACACTCATAGACCGTAGGCCTACTTTTTTGCGGGCGTGAAGTAATTACTAACTAAAATTACATTAGTAATTACCTACTAAAGAGAATATGCGATTTCGGACGCAGCCACTTAACTGTTATAATGTTACAAGGAAAACCCATAGACAGTAAGGGAAAACCTTGATTCGATTTGGGTTGGAGGCTTGGAGCTGAACTCCAATGGTAGCCAACGAGGAGCAGGGTTGGAAACCCCTTATCTAAGTATTGACAACACCGCCATCTGGTGGCTCAAATATTACCAGATAGATAGATAGATAGATAGATAGATAGATAGATAGATAGATAGATAGATAGATAGATAGATAGATAGATAGATAGATAGATAGATAGATAGATAGATAGATAGATAGATAGATAGATAGATAGATAGATAGATAGATAGATAGATAGATAGATAGATAGATAGGTTGTATAGTATTTATATGTTATTTTGTTACTAACTACTAAAAATGTCCGTGATAAAAAGCAGTCTGCACTGCTGGCTGTGGTGGATTACCGTTTATCTTACATGCACTCCACATTCCACTAAACGCAACTTTTGTGTCGGGTATTTAAAGGGTTAGTTCACCCAAAAATGAAAATTCTGTCATTAATTACTCACCCTCATGTCGTTCGACACCCGTAAGACATTCGTTCATCTTCGGAACACAAATGAAGATATTTTTGTTGAAAGCTGATGCTGAGAAAGGCTTCAGATAGGCCTCCATAGGGATTCAGTACATTTGCACTCACAAGACCCATAAAAGGCACTAAAAACGTCGTTACAAAGTCCATCTCACTACAGTGACTCTACAATAATGTTAGGAAGCGACGATAATAGTTTTTGAGCGAGAAAAAAAAATCAAAATAACGACTTTATTCCACAAGTTCTGTCTTCCTCTGTCGTGAACTCACGAAGCACCAAGACGCATGCGCGAGAATATGACGTAGAACCGGCTTTAGGACACGTGACCCAGAAGCGAGGAGATTTGTTTACAACGAGCAGAGGAAGACGCGCCGTATCTAAGTTGTTAAACTCTACATTTATCGTGCTTTACAGCATTCGTAAATATGTCAGCAGATTTATACGAAGAGGAGGACTTGCATTTTTTTTGTTCATCCGTACTTATTCGAACCTGAATATACAGATAGTGAACTACAAGAGATGGAAGCGGCTGCAACACAACCACAGCCACAAGCTACTGTAAAACAGAGAGTAATGGACAAGTGGTGGTGTAAATGTGGTCAATGCCAAGCCATGCCTACTGAACAGGAGAGCGTGTGCTGTGTCGATTGGGACATTATCATGCCACAGCTTGAGACATTGGACAATTCTGTTAATTCAGCAGATGCGACAACACATCGTTACCTCACAGAGGATCCTGGCTTTCCATGTAGAATTTAACAACTTAGATACGGCACGTCTTCCTCTGCTCGTTGTAAACAAATCTCCTTGCTTCTGGGTCACATGTCCTAAAGCCGGTTCTGCGTCATATTCTCGCGCATGCGTCTTGGTACTTCGTGAGCTCACAACAGAGGAAGACAGAACTTGTGGAATAAAGTCGTTATTTAGATTTTTTTTTTTCGCTCAAAAACTATTATCGTCGCTTCCTAACATTATTGTAGAGTCACTGTAGTGAGATGGACTTTGTAACGACGTTTTTAGTGCCTTTTATGGGTCTTGTGAGTGCAAATGTACTGAATCCCTATGGAGGCCTGTCTGAAGCCTTTCTCAGCATCAGCTTTCAACAAAAATATCTTAATTTGTGTTCCGAAGATGAACGAATGTCTTACGGGTGTCGAACGACATGAGGGTGAGTAATTAATGACAGAATTTTCATTTTTGGGTGAACTAACCCTTTAATAGTCAGCTGTTAAATACCTGTTTCCACCGGCAGGTGGGACTGTTGTCAGACGGCAAGCTTAAAAAAAAAACGCCACTGACTCCCCTCGCCATTCATTCATCATTATTAGAAGAGATGTTGAGGTAATAATGATGCAACTGTTCCGCGAAACTGAGAAGTTTTAACTACTAACTAACTAAGCTTAATAAATGTTCACGTATATAATGTGCTGTTTCTCGTTTTGGCGAAATTAAATTATTTTAATCAATAAAATGTGCGTCATAACTATATAAATATCCTTACGTTATTCACTACAATATTGTAAATTGTACTAGCTTGCTATTTATTTTATCTAGATATGATATAGCCAGTTGTTGTCTGATAACATCTGTTACTGTAATGTTATCTAGTGTTTGGCAAGCCATTTAGCCATTTTAATCAGAGTTGGCTACACCTCTATAATCACTCAGTCCAAATGAATATGTTTGTAACGTTAGCACATTGGCTATCAGCTTATAAAATAAATCATGTGAAGACATGCAGAAAATGCCGGGTGTGTGTGTGTGTGTGTGTGTGGGGGGGGGGGGGGGTGTATTTAAATAATTTTGAGTGCATTAAAAGTTTATTTATTTAGTTTCTAGGCAGTTATTATGGATATTTTTAAATATAAAAGCTACGTAGCCTATGTTTAATTTACGTTTTGAGATTATAAACATAATATTAAGTGACATAAACTTATCTGCTTATCTTTAACGATTATGGAAATTGAAGAAATAGGGTAGCCCACTGTTTTTCTACTGAGCAAAAAAAAAAAAACTAAGTTAAAGCATATACAATATGTGAAATAATCTTGAAGATATTGAAAATACTATTACAAACTATGAAAAAAAGAATATAGAAAAAAAAAATTGAAGTGAGATGAAGTCTCAATAAAACTAACAGTGTGTGAAGTGTCTGAACATTCCTGGAGTGTTCTGGCATAGTCACACACCTTTCATAAGTCCAAACAAGCCCTGCAATTGCACCATTGCAAAGAACAAACATCCTTCCCCCTCCAAGGTTGAATTTTATGAGGACCCACCTAGAACATTATCTTAATTCAGGTGGCACAAAAACAAGAGGATAGAGTAATCTTCACACAGACATTCAGAGCAGATCGAACTTATATAAACTTCTTAAAACAGTTGCAAATGCTAACAATGAATGTATTAGTGAGTACTTGCCTTCATGACCCTAGGGATAGTTACTTAACGTCCAGGGCAGATGTAGGCTACAGTCAGGTAAGCAATAGACCTCAGGCAATCAAATCAGCTAGTATATTATAGTAAATTCGTCTTTAAAAAAAAAACAAGCAAATTGTTTTCACACAAATTGTTGACACACACAAGCATTAACACTAACACTAAGAACAGTCCACACATCTACAGCCTAATTCCTCTTGGTACCTCCACTGGCCATCATGTTCCTTTTGAGAAGATTGTGTTTATCTCTAGAGAACTTAAATGTCCTAAGTTTTATAGTAATGATGAGTCAAATAGTGTAACTATTAAGGACCAAGTAGAGGAGGTACAAGCTTGTGTAGATGACAGAAATTGTACAGTGACAGAAAAGGTCCAGTTTAGACCATTTGGGTGGGGAGGCAACTATGGAGATTAAATTACATCCTCGTAGTGAGAGAGATGTACCTAAAAAAAAAATTAAGATCCTCACTGACTATACATAGTGGCCGTAAATCTTATGAATCAGGGTATCTTGCGTCCATTCCAAATTCATTTTCAATTAAAAAACAGAAAACGAAAAAACAAATCGTTTTTTGTTTTTTCATTATTTTCAGAAAAACGAGATTTCGGCTTGATTTTTCGTTTTTCATTCAGAGGTAGAAAAATGGATTAACAGTTTGAATATTCGATTTCTACACGTGGGCGGGAATTATACGCCCATTTCTGCTGATTGGTCAGCCGAAGATCAAACTATTCCGTCATCGGTTCTTCCTCAGTTCTGCTCAGCAGAAGTCCTGCACTGCTACAGCTGTACGGATTCTTAACGCGTTTATTGCAACTACATTTAATAATTTTCTCATCAAACAACCAGACTAACGAATGGCTCGACACAACCCATACCGGGGCAGAGCCTAGGCAGGGTTTTCTTCTGTGTAGACCAGCGGTTTTAGTCCAGCAAAGTGTCAGGGGTCCGCAAAATAATTTGCTAGGCTATATCCTACCGTATTTTCCGGACTGTAAAGTTACGTTTTTTTATCACGAAACATGCTGTGATTTATTCCAAAGTGACTTATATAATGGATTTAACGTCAAATAATCGAAATGTTAACTTTTTAAGTCAGAGGCCAGAAAGAAAGAGTTTTATTTTATGTTTCCTCTGAATGGAGGCATGACATTAGATGTCTAAGAGAGCTTCTATTTATGTATTAAGGGCTGAAGGAGCAGGCAGAGAAGGCTTTCTGTGTGACTGGGATTGAGATAAGAGGAATATATTATTTTGGTTTCTGCAGAGCAGTAGAGATAAGAAACAATAATGATCTTATGGTGCATCTTTATGATAGAGGAATAATGTGACAAGTTAAAACAAGAGAGAAATAGCCCTAAAAGATTGATTTTCTTTTTTGGTGGAAAATTGATTTATGAACAATTTATGAACACCTGTAAAGTTAAATGGAGTTAATAGACATATGAATTGAAAAATCATTTTGAAACGGCTTTAAAGAAATTGATGATGACTTATAGTACAAATTTGAATACTTTATAAAGTGATATGGGAGATTATGAAAATTTGCAAGTTCTTGGTAAAGTTATAACAATTTTGGGTTTAAGTGGCAAGGTGAGGATTTGATGATAAGTGCCACTGCCAAATGACATGAATTAAGAGGTTTAAGATTTTGGGCCAGTTGGAGCGTACGTCTAAAGAGTTTTTTTATCTGAAATAACCACAAATGTTTTGCCTTCCTTATAGACTATGCAGTTTTTCAACTCAGGGCCAGAGAAAAGCGATGGGAACAGTGCGACCGCACTGTGCAAAATGGCGTCTGGATGAGTAGTGATGACAAGCCTTGTTTACCCCAAAAATATTTTCGATGATTATGATTAATGGCTGCATGGGCGATCACGTAGCCAAAGGGGGAATGATACTCAAATGGAAGTTTATGACAAGGTTTTAATATTTGCTGAAAATTTTTGCATCTTGATGTATATTAATATACACGAAAACGAGAAAAGGCCTCAAGTAAATCGGAGCCCATTTGAGACCGTTTAGTTTTTTTTGGAAGACCACCACTCATGGGAATGGAAGGGGGTAAACAATAGCTTACATCAATAGAATTGTGAATTATTGCAAAGAGATGTCTTTTCTGTTGTCTAAGGTCTGTGTGCAGGTAAAATTTGGGGAAACCAGCTGGGACTCCTTTACATGACATCAAACCAGGTGATTTTGTGTTGATAGAGGGCAACGGGAGGAGGAGCTGGAAGGCGAAAAGGTGACTGGGGCCTTACCAAATCCTCCTAACAACGCATACTGCCGTAAAAGTGGCTGAGAGGGCGACGTGGGTACACGCAAGCCACTGCAAAAAGATTTCCACCAGCAGGAAGGGGAGGAGCGAAACTGGAAGTGAAAAAAGCCATGACGAAGTGCCAGGGGAACAAAACCTGTACTTTGGCACGGCTGCAGAAACAACAGCAAGAGATAAAGACGAGCTGCTGACTTTGTTTGCAAATGTCCCATGCCTGCAAAGCAGTACCACTGACTGTTGTAACACTGAATGAAACTGACTGTTTGATCCCGTAGCAAATGACTGAGATAGTGAGAGCTGCGAAGGACATTGAGCACGGGAAAATCCCAACAAAACATCCAACATCTGACTGCGAGAGGACTGAAGTCAGAGTCTGAGTCAGGATTGACACGAACAATGAAACAATTGAGAACTGTACAGTGGTAGTGGGTGGCATTACAACTAATTTTACCTGCCTGTTTAGAAGACTAAATTACACTTCACCTGCGACAGTTTGGGTTTATGGTTAAGCTTATCATTTTATGGAGAGGGGAGTGTTGGCAGGATGATGTTACCCAGCTTTGATGAATGTGGGGACATCTGTGTACTTGCCAGGTAATGAAAACAAGAAAAAGGGTAGACAGAAGATAAAGCAGAATCAATAAACAAGATAAATGGGTTAGCATGGACTGTACTAGCTATAGCTAATAGCACGGAGCACACTTTAACAATGGCAGATGAGGAAATTAAGGAAATCTGAGGAGAATATATCCAAAACAGACTAGTTTTAGACATGATAACAGCTGAGAAAGGGGGAGTTTGGAAAATGCTTGGGGTATTGTGTTGCTTTCATATTCCAGATTATAGTGACAATGTAACCAATATAATTGAGTAGCCTACATGAGACAGGCTGTAAGAAAACCTGAGAGAGAAAAAAAAAAGGAAAAAAGCTGATGACTGATGGTTTGGTTGGATGACAAATCTGAAGGGATGGGGACACTGGTTATGTTTTACTGTATTGCAGGTTTTTTTTAAATGGTTGTACTGATTTGTATGTGTTCACAATGTATTTTTTCACGCATTTCCAGGATGGTTCAACGAGTAGTGAAGTCCAGTGTATCACAACAGATGGTCAAATTAGACATTTATGACGAGTACGACGAATGGATGAACGAATTTAGTTATAGGAGATAGTGACTAGCAAAGAGAAGAATGAAACAAATTAGGGGATTATGTTTTCGTTTATTTAAATCTGGGCGGCCTTTAGAGGCCTCAGATATCTAAATATTATAACCATGTTTTTGTTTGCAGTGAAAGGGGGGCTTTACCCACAAAAATAGCCTATGCATATTTTCTTTCTTCACAAATTCAAGAGTGTGATGAGAATAGATTATTACTATAATTTTTCATTCAGTTTAGATTTTCGTTTTAATCATTTAAAACTTTACTATTACATTTATTCATTTTCATATTTAGCCCTTTTTAACCTTACTATTATGGTTACTTATTTTTGAGTTTGCAGTCATATATATATCGTCGATTGCAGTCAGTGGAGAAGACCTCAAAATCTCCAAGAGTTGAGATCATTTGCAAGCTACTATCGTCGCTTTGTTGCAAGTTTTTCAAAAATAGCAGAGCCATTGAATGCCCTGGTTGCTGTCTTGCTGTCTAAAAATCATGAAGTTACTTCCACGAAATCTTTAGAGCAGCAATGGACTGAGGTCTATGAGCATGCATTTCAGACATTTAAGAGCAAGTTGGTATCCGCTCCTGTGTTAGCTTATGCAGACTTCAAGAAACCCTTTATTCTGGAAGTAGATGCCAGCCATCAAATCAAATCAAATCAAATCACTTTATTGTCACTCAACCATATACACAAGTGCAACAGTAGGTGAAATTCTTAGGTGCAGTTCCGAGCAACATAGCAGTCATGACATGACATGTACAACATTTAGAGCAACATCAGATTACATCATCTGATGCGCCCACAATTACTCACAGCACAGTATACACTACAATAAACAATAAATAATTTACACAATGTGAGTGTAGTTCTCACAGCTTTAAACAATATACACATACTTACAATATACATATACTTTAAACAATATACACTAAACATACATTAAACAATATACATTACGCTATAATAATAATAATAATATACAATGTACAGTATACAATATTATTCACAATAGAAATCCAATGTACAATAGATGCTATATGATAAATAAATGCTGGTGCGTGTTCTGATGCTGCGGTACCGCCTGCCTGATGGCAGCAGTGAGAGCAGCCCATGGCTCGGGTGGCTAGAGTCTCTGATGATCCTCTGAGCTCTCTTCACACACCGCCTGGCATAAATGTCCTGGAGGGAGGGAAGCTCACCTCCGATGATGCAGCTGGCCGTGCGCACTACCCTTTGCAGGGCTTTGCGGCTGCGGGCGGTACTGTTGCCGTACCAGGTGGTGATGCAGTCAGTCAGCAGGCTCCCTATGGTGCTGGTGTAGAAGCGTGTGAGGATGTGGCGGTTCATTCCAAACCTCCTCAGTCGTCGTAGGAAGAAAAGGCGCTGATGAGCCTTCTTCACAACGGCCTCGGTGTGGACGGACCATGAGAGTTCCTCTGTGATGTGGACACCGAGGAACTTGAAGCTGCTGACTCTCTCCACCGGTGCTCCATTGATGGTGATGGGGCGGTGTTCTCTCTCATTCCTCCTGAAGTCGACCACCAGCTCCTTGGTCTTGCTGACGTTGAGGGAGAGGTTGTGCTCCTGACACCATCGTGTCAGAGTATGCACCTCCTCTCTGTAGGCCGTTTCATCATTGTCAGTGATGAGACCTACCACCGTCGTATCGTCAGCAAACTTGATGATGGTGTTGGAGCTGTGGGTTGCCACACAGTCATGTGTGTACAAGGAGTACAGGAGTGGGCTGAGAACACAGCCCTGAGGGGCTCCAGTGTTGAGAGTCAGTGATGAGGAGATGTTGCTGCCCATTCTGACCACCTGGCGTCTGTTTGACAGGAAGTCCAGGATCCAGCTGCATAGCAAGCTGTTTAAGCCTAGAGCCCGGAGTTTCCCGTCAAGTATGGAGGGCACAATGGTGTTGAATGCTGAGCTGTAGTCTACAAACAGCATTCTCACATATGTGTTCCTCTTTTCCAGGTGGGAGAGAGCAGTGTGTATTGTTGATGAAATGGTATCATCAGTGGAGCGTTTTTTGCGGTATGCAAACTGCAGTGGGTCCAGTGAGGGGGGGAGAACAGAGCAGGAGCATTATGGACTTGATTGTTGGAGATTGAATTGACTTGAAGAATGTTGAAGGCCAACATGCTAACATCGCTGCTATCAACTGCTGAAGAACTGCTACACTACACCTTCAATAAATTCTTCTCTCCACAAGAACTCTGGTCAAGCTTACTTATTTTATGTATTAAATAAATCTAATACATTGGCAAGCCACCCTGTGGCGAGCAGCGAGGCAGAGGGACCGTGAGGGCGGGACGAGGCGGCGCTCATCAGGGAGGATGAGCGCCAGCTGCACGCCGCAGCGATCTCGGCTCTCGCGGAGGAGGATCGAGCCGTCCACCGAGCGTCCAGTATTTTTTATTTATTTATTTTTTATTTTTTATTTTCTCCTCTCTCCACTCTCTCGTCTCTGTCGCTCCTCATGCTCCCCGCTCCGTTCTCTCACCTCGCTGTTCTTACCCCCAGGTCCCGCGGCGGCCGTGATCTCACGGGCACTCTCGAGCCTGCGCTCTAACCCCCCCCCCGGCCTGCGATTGGCGTTGGGGGTATGTGGCGAGCAGCGAGCAGCAAGGCCGAGGGACCGTGAGTCCGGGACGAGGCGGCGCTCATCAGGGAGGATGAGCGCCAGCTGCGTGCCGCAGCGATCTCGGCTCTCGTGGAGGAGTGAGGGAGTATAAAGGAGGAGCGACGACAGTGAGGGACGAGAGAGGACCAGGCCTGGATTTGTGTTGTGTTTTATTTACGTTTTATTATGTGTATGCTGCAGTCGACCGTGAGGGGCTGCAGCTTTTTATTTTCATTTTGTGTTTGTTTGTATGTAGGCGGCAGTCGACCGCGAGGGGCTGCCGCCGCCATTTTATTTTGTGTTTGTTTGATTAAACGTTTTGAACGTTTGCTGGTTCCCGCCTCCTTCTTCCCGTAGGAACAAGCTTTACTACACACCCAAACCACTGCTTTGCCAAATACTGCAAAATCTAACCGAAATAAGTCTTTTTACAGACAATAATCCATTGAGCCATTATAAAAATGAGCAAAGATGGGCATCACAACTGGCAGCTTTTGATTTAGAGTTTTGATATACTTTTATTCTGCACAGTTGCACAGGGTAATGGGATAAATAAACAATACAAACCAATATATACATGCATCTGAGTGAGTAAACAAGCTGCTGCATAGGCAGATACATCTGCAAATATGAATGAACATAGACAGGACAAAACACCCCCTCCTGCCCAAACAAGCAGATACCAAGCACCAAGACATGTTTTTTCCACCCAAGAGTCATGTTTTGCATGTTTTAATATCTATGCGTGCCTGGGCTATCTTGCCGAATGGCTTAACTTTAGTGGCCAGTGACTATGTGTGTTTGGGCTACCTTGCCGAATGGCTTAGATCTAGTGGCCTATGACTATGTGTGCCTGAGATACCTTGCCGAATGGCTTAACACTAGTGGCCTACAGTGTTGGGAGTAACGGCGTTTAAGTATAACGGCGTTACTAACGGCGTTAATTTTTCAGTAACGGAGTAATCTAATTAATTACTTTTCCCAATGTTGCAACGCCGTTAGCGTTACTGAGAAAAAAAATGCGGCGTTACTATAATTGAGCTCACTGAAGCGGTTTTCATCTGAACAGGCTCTCTTGTCAGTCGGACCTGCAACGTGCGTGTGTGTGTGTGTGTGTGTGTGCGCGCGCGTGGTACACATAACTGATGATGATTGGTGGGTGGGAGACAAGGTTGAGGTTGATAGGTTGAGTCCACACACACACACACACACACACACCTATGACGCACAGTCGCACACGCATATGCACAGTCAGCGATGGCAAGTCCAACGACTTCAAAGGTAGCTTTCGCAAACTGGAAGTATAAGCGCTACTCTTCCCTCGTTGAGGTGAAAGGTAAGAATGTTTATGTGACGTGCAACTTATGCCCAGGAAGAAAGAGTCTCTCCACGTCGGTGGCCAGTAATTCTAATCTAATGAAGCCTCACATCATCACAGCCACAAAATGAGCGGCTAAAAACCCAGGCGATAACGTGAGCTCCACTACCAAAGGAGTAGTAAAGTACTGATAATATTTACACTATAGTAGGTCTACTGATAATATTTACAATATATTGAATTTGATAGGTGTCTCTCACATTGTCCCACAGCAACATTACAATAGTGTACATTAATCTACAATGTTTAGTGTCTAATTCATTCATTTAACATATTTAAATTGGCGGCATCCAAGTTATTTTACATATTTGAACTTTTGACAAAAAAAAAGTAACGCAGTAATTACTTTCCCTGGTAATTAGTTACTTTTATAATGATGTAACTCAGTTACTAACTCAGTTACTATTTGTAAGAAGTAACATGTAACTATAACTAATTACTTTTTTAAAGTAACGTGCCCAACACTGGTGGCCTATGACTGTGTGCCTGGGCTACCTTGCCAAATGGCTTGAATCTAGAAACATGCAAATGTGTTCTCATTAACACAAGCTATACGTTGCAAAGTGATGGAGATAAGAAAGCTAGTAACCACCTGAGCAAGTATCACAATTAATCATTTGATGTATGGTAGACATAACCGTTATACTCTATTGATAAGTGAAAAAGCTGTTGAGATGATAAGAAAGGAAGCGTTCTCTGACGCTGCATGCAGCTGAAATCAACTGCACACATTAGCATAGCTAATGAAAACATTGCCCTTGAAAATAAATGAACGTGTCATTAGTTATGCTGCTAAATATGGTAACCACATTGAATGTGTGAAGGCTTATTTCACTTTAATCTTTTCTCAAATCTGTAGCTTACACAGCGTATCCTCATAGAAATGATATACAACCGACCGATTGCGGTTACATGAACACATTTGCGTAAATGCTGCAGCTTATATCCTTAGTAAATCACACCACAAGACTGTTAAACATAATGCTTAGATGAGCAAACCACGCAATATGCACAAAGATATAGAGTAAAAGAGTGTTCACTTATCTTAGATGTTGATTTCAGATTCAGAGTTTTCTGAAAGCGCGCTGCAGACTGCTAACAGCAAACTACCAGTATTTAAATGTTGAGCCACAGCTCATTGGCCGCTGATGCAACAGCAACCAATCAGCTGTGCTATGAGATAATGACGTGATTGCTACTAATGAGTTAAGGACCTATTTAACCTACTTAAGGAACTAGATATTTCTGTTGAAATAGGCTATCCAAGAGGTGAGCTGTCCTGACATGCAGTTTGCCCAGGAGTCAGTGACCATGCTTCCAGTGCGAACATGAGAAGTCGATCATCCAGATCATTCAGCACGCGAACTTCGCTCATTTTAGAGAGAAGGGAGCCATGATCATACATTCCATGTACAGGTCCTTCTAAAATAATTAGCATATTGTGATAAAGTTCATTATTTTCCATAATGTAATGATAAAAATTAAACTTTCATATATTTTAGATTCATTGCACACCAACTGAAATATTTCAGGTCTTTTATTGTTTTAATACTGATGATTTTGGCATACAGCTCATGAAAACCCAAAATTCCTATCTCAAAAAATTAGCATATCATGAAAAGGTTCTCTAAACGAGCTATTAACCTAATCATCTGAATCAAAATTACACCTGCAAAAGATTCCTGAGGCTTTTAAAAACTCCCAGCCTGGTTCATTACTCAAAACCGCAATCATGGGTAAGACTGCTGACCTGACTGCTGTCCAGAAGGCCATCATTGACACCCTCAAGCAAGAGGGTAAGACACAGAAAGACATTTCTGAACGAATAGGCTGTTCCCAGAGTGCTGTATCAAGGCACCTCAGTGGGAAGTCTGTGGGAAGGAAAAAGTGTGGCAAAAAATGCTGCACAACGAGAAGAGGTGACCGGACCCTGAGGAAGATTGTGGAGATGGACCGATTCCAGACCTTGGGGGACCTGCGGAAGCAGTGGACTGAGTCTTGAGTAGAAACATCCAGAGCCACCGTGCACAGGTGTGTGAAGGAAATGGGCTACAGGTGCCGCATTCCCCAGGTCAAGCCACTTTTGAACCAGAAACAGCGGCAGAAGCGCCTGACCTGGGCTACAGAGAAGCAGCAGTGGACTGTTGCTCAGTGGTCCAAAGTACTTTTTTCGGATGAAAGCAAATTTTGCATGTCATTCGGAAATCAAGGTGTCAGAGTCTGGAGGAAGACTGGGGAGAAGGAAATGCCAAAATGCCTGAAGTCCAGTGTCAAGTACCCACAGTCAGTGATGGTCTGGGGTGCCATGTCAGCTGCTGGTGTTGGTCCACTGTGTTTTATCAAGGGTAGGGTCAATGCAGCTAGCTATCAGATTTTGGAGAACTTCATGCTTCCATCTGCTGAAAAGCTTTATGGAGATGAAGATTTCATTTTTCAGCACGACCTGGCACCTGCTCACAGTGCCAAAACCACTGGTAAATGGTTTACTGACCATGGTATTACTGTGCTCAATTGGCCTGCCTACTCTCCTGACCTGAACCCCATAGAGAATCTGTGGGATATTGTGAAGAGAAAGTTGAGAGACGCAAGAACCAACACTCTGGATGAGCTTAAGGCCGCTATCAAAGCATCCTGGGCCTCCATAACACCTCAGCAGTGCCACAGGCTGATTGCCTCCATGCCACGCCGCATTGAAGCAGTCATTTCTGCAAAAGGATTCCCGACCAAGTATTGAGTGCATAACTGAACATAATTATTTGAAGGTTGACTTTTTTTGTATTAAAAACACTTTTCTTTTATTGGTCGGATGAAATATGCTAATTTATTGAGATAGGAATTTTGGGTTTTCATGAGCTGTATGCCAAAATCATCAGTATTAAAACAATAAAAGACCTGAAATATTTTAGTTGGTGTGCAATGAATCTAAAATATATGAAAGTTTAATTTTTATCATTACATTATGGAAAATAATGAACTTTATCACAATATGCTAATTTTTTGAGAAGGACCTGTATGTACACAGAAAAGTTTGCTCATTCATAGGGACTGCAAAGCGGCACACTGTGCCTATGAAGTAGCCTCAGAAACACTCTTGATGAAAGCTATATTAATATGCAGTAAGTAGGTGTGGTGAGGTGGACGAGCGAGAGACATGGGAGGAGCGAGCGAGATCGGTGTGCGTGATTGAGAATGAACGTCACCTGCGAGGCACACCGGTTTCGAGTACTCTCATGAGGGAGTACGGAGGCATATAAGGACGAGCGACTCCAGTGAAGGACGAGAGAGGACCAGGCCTGGATTTTAATTTGTGTTTTGTTTTCGTTTTGTTATATGTGTGCGCGGCAGTCGTCCGTGATTGGCTGCCGCTTTTACTTTCATTTTGTGTTCATTTGTTTTATTAAAGTTGTTGAATGTTCGCCGGTTCCCGCCTCCTTCTTCCCACACGAACAAACGCTGTTACAGTAGGCATTACTGCATGCCCCATGTACACTGAGATAATCAGTGTCCAGCCAACTTGCAAGAGGATCTGTTCCAGTGTGAGCAGCTTGAGGGAGCTGGGGTTTGATTGACGCTGGGGTGTTTCATAGATTCATAATGCAGTTGAAACTGGGAACCATGTAACCTGCCGCTTCCAGACAGGGGCACGTATTGAATTAGAAGCATTAGAAGCACACTGCATAACAGAACATCACTTTCCTCGCACTGGGAACGGGTGCCATTTCTGCCAGAAGTTTTCTGGTTTCATAGCTGGCTCACCCTTACAAAAAAAGAAGTAGGCTATACTTCAAGTTTATTTGATTGATTGTACTTAAGTAAAGTTTGAGTATATTTTTAAGTATACTTTTTGCAGAGGTGGACAGTAACGAAGTACATTTACTTGAGTACTGTACTTAAGTACACTTTTTGAGTATCTGTACTTTACTGAAGTATTATTTTTTAGGGACACTTTTACTTTAACTTCACAACTTTTGAAAGACGTGTGTGCACCCATGGCCATACTTAGAAAGTTAAAGATTAGTTTCTTTGGCATACACTTGATGAATGTCTCATGAAATCTTAAAAAATGTAAATGTGTGGGCGAAAGAGAAGCATAGACATATGGATGAATCTGAACAAGCATGATGAAAGAGCTCAGTTCAGTCTGTTTTTTGTGCCTCTCAGATGCCAGAGCACGAGTACTGAATAGAGCTTTCTTTTGTGTATTTTTTCCGCACTTAAACAGACCAATGCACACAAAATGTCAATTTTCATTTTGGAAAGTATTCACGTAAATAAAGTTGATTATGTCTTAACTAAGTGAACGTAAACAGTTGGGGGAATATCGGATGTGTATCAGTGTATAGGATTTGTGCATTCTGCCTTAAAGTGACAGCAGCTTTGTAAAAAGCTTTGTAACTTTTATACAAGTATTTAAATTAGTTCAAGGTGGTCGTTTGCTAGCATGTCGGCTGGAGCATCACTGACCGGCTTAAACCACCATGATGGCTATAGTGTGCATTCATACAACAATGCAACAATAATAAAATAATGCATTGACATAAAAAAGGAAATTTACTTTTGATACTTAAGTACTTTTAAAAACAAGTGCTTCTGTACTTTTACTTAAGTAAAAATAGTTTTTTACAACTTTCACTTGAGTAATATTAGACCAGTAGTACTTTTACTTTCACTCGAGTAATGGAGTTTTTGTAGTAAGTATACTACTATCAATGTACTAGAAGTATACTTGTAAGTGTACTGTTTTAATACTACTTGGGACTAAATTGGTCTACTTTTTAATGTATAACAGTATACTTTTTAAGTATACTTTAAGTGTAACAGTAGTAAACTTTGAGTACACAACTAGTTAACAACTAAGTTTTTAATTTGTACTGTAACTATACTACAAGTGAACTTATAGGTATACTTATAGGCCCTGTTTACACCTGGCATTAAGATGCGTTTTGGTCGATCGGCTCACAAGTAGACAAGGGAGACACATACCCGTTTACACCTGGTGTTTAAATCCATCTCTTTTGTCCACTTTCAACCACTTCTGTCCTGATTTTTTTGAAGGGAAGGTCTATATTGGGTCAGTAGGCAGAGAGTAGGTTGTCTTTTGTGGCTGTGTGAACACATTTGACTTCATGAGCATTTTACACAATGAAAGCAATCTGGTCAAATGTGTTTTCGATTACCTCTTGAAGTGGTCGAAAGTAGTGAAGCTCAAAACGTTTTAGACCCTGTGTATACACTCTCAGAAAAACACAAAAAGCTGGTACAAAAGCTGTTACTGGGACAGTACTCATTAAAAATGTTCTAATATGTACCATTTAGGTACTAATATGTACACTTTTATTACCAATATTTACCTTTGAGAGACTAATATGCACTCTTTAGTTACAAAGTTGTACCCCAGGGGTACGGTTTCATCTCAGGCCCGACCTGTGGAACCTTCATCTTAGGCTCCTGATGGGCACTGACTGAGGGACACTGGGCTTTCACCTGCAGTTATTGAGACTCTTCTAAGTGTTAGGACTCCCTCCACTCGGAAAGTGGGGTGTCTTTGAAAGGTGGGGTGCGACACAATGCAGTTAACTGCCAGGTTGCTTCAGTTCTGGACTGTCTGCAAGAAAAATTGTCAACAGGCACTTGCCCCTCCACTTTATGTGGTTTATGTGGCCGGGCTATCAGCTTGCCACGCCATAGGTGGATGGGGTGCCGCTTGGGAGGCTTCCTCTGCTCACTCACTTCATTAGTGGGGTCAGGCGGTTGAGGCCTCCTGTAAGAACCAAGATCCCTTCATGGGACTTAGCTATAGTCCTCGAGGGTCTGGTCGAGACCCCCTATGAACCTCTAGAGTCAGCGTCTGACAAACTTCTGACACTAATGAAGGTTTTTCTTATGGTTATAACTTCTCTGAAAAGAATTGGGGATATGTAGGCTCTGTCAATATCGCCATCCTGCTTAGACTTTGCCCCAGGTTTGGTGAAAGTAATTTTGCATCCTCATCCTGACTACCTGCCTAAGGTTCCTTTCTCGACTGTACATCCTGTCACTCTTGAAACCTTCTTCCCTCTGCCGTTCACAACGCCAGATCAGGAGAAACTTCATAGACTGTGTCCAGTCTGTGCTCTTCAGGCCTACATCCACTGGCACTAGCCAGTGGCGTAAGTCAGAGCAGCTGTTTGTTTGTCATGGGGGCCGTCTTGGCTCAAGACAAACCATGTCACTCTGGGACAGCGATTCTATTGCTCTTGCCTATGTGGCGTGTGGTCAAGCTTCGCCTATAGGATTAAGAGCTCACTCCACCAGGGGGGTCGCCTCCTCTACTAAAGGCATTAGCAAGGGGTGCCCCCTTACAAAGTGTTTGTGATGCGGCAGGTTGGTCCTCTCTGCACACATTCATAAGATTTTATAGCTTGGATACTCATGCCACTCTGGGTTCTCGTGTCTTTGAGTCGACATTGCAAGCTAATGTCTGAGGCCTCTTGCGTCCTTGTGCACACCTACACAACCGTAAGGGGTCCACACACCATCAAGCACTGCGGCGTGGATATTCTCGTTCCCATATGCACTTTGTGCAGCATTGAGTGTTGCTATTGAAAGGGAACTTTCGGAGATACTTGACTGTAACCCTGTTCCCTGATAAAGCGGAACGAGATGCTGCACTGTGCTGATGATGTCCCAGGACATGTATTCAGAAAAAAAAGACCTGAAGGCTTACAGCTGGGGCTCATCCTCGTGTAGCAGGTGTGCTGATGACGTCACCGACCGAGGCTATAATACCTCCAGGTCAATTTCATTGACGTGTTTAAACACACTTTTTCACAGCGGGTCGTGATAAGACACTTTCCCACATGCACTTCGTGCAGCATCTCGTTCCGCTTTATCAGGGAACAGGGTTACAGTCAAGTAACCCCGAGAGTTTAGTAGTTTTATACTGCAAGTATTTAAATTTTTTCTATAAGTGAACATAACATCATACTTATAGTTTACTATTTATATATTATTTTTGCACTTTAAGTATACTACTATCTTCCTATTTAGGTATCTTTTTTATACTTGAAATTCACCTTTAACTGTACTATAACAAAAATATTGCTCAATGTATGTTGTTCTGATAAAGCTTTATCCTTCTGACTTTATTTTTACAGCACAAATGTAAGATTTAAAAATAGAAAACAGTTGACTAATTTAAGTCATTTATTCAAAACATACTTTCTGAATCAATTGAAATGTATTTTCTTTTTTTTGTAAAAATGAATAAATAAGAGAGAAATATTAAAGGATTAGTTCACTTTTAAATAAACTTTTGCTGATAATTTACTCACCCCCATGTCATCCAAGATGTCCATGTCTTTCTTTCTTCAGTTGAAAAGAAATTAAGGTTTTTGATGAAAATATTCCAGGATATTTCTCCATATAATGGACTTCAATGGGCTCCAAACGGTTCAAGGTCCAAATGACAGTTTCAGTACAGCTTCAAAGGGCTTTAAACGATACCAGACGATGAAAAAGGGTCTTATCTAGTGAAATGATCAGATTCTGTGAGAAACCGAGCAGTATTTATGCTATTATTTTACCTCTTATCAGTCGAACGTGATAATCTCTGAGCTCCGCCATAACTTCCGCTAAGTGAGGTCAAATATGAGCGTGGTCATAGATATATCGATCGTAGATGCCTCATTCTACTGATCCGTGCAAGCGCTAATGAGGAATCTACGTATACATCTATGACCACGCGTGTATTTGACCTCACTTAGCGGAAGTTTTTGGCGGAGCTCAGAGATTATCACGTTCGACTGATAAGAGGTAAAATAATAGCATAAATACTGCTCGGTTTCTCACAGAATCTGATCGTTTCGCTAGATAAGACCCTTATTCATCGTCTGGTATCGTTTAAAGCCCTTTGAAGCTACACTGAAACTGTCATTTGGACCATGAACCCAGGGGCGTAGCCAGAACATTTTTTCAGGGGTGGCCAGGTAAGACCCAGTGATTTTATTGGGGTGGCCAAAAAAATTACTACTGACTATGACATGCTGTACCAAAGCAAATTCTACAGAAAATATAGATCACAAACGAACAAAAATAATTAAAAATTATAATTTTATTTACAATGTCATACAAAATAAGTCAAATATGTACTGTATGTTGATAATTTTAGGGAAAAAGACATAAAGCTTAAAGTCAGAAAAAAAATCCTAAACAAAATTAACAAGTCGTTCACACATGAACAAAATTCTCAAACTTTTTATGCTTAATGCTTTGTCCTTTGCCAAACAAAATGTTGCCCTAAGAAAACAGATAAAGTATCATTACAAAAAGAGAAAAGTTACTGAATCTCTGCTTCCTCATCGCCTCTCTTAGCACCAGACATTTCCACTGCTACTGTCCTCTCTGTATCAGTATTTCCCCCTGCCTCTTTGTCATTTTCAATTCTGATGGTACTAGTCCTTTTTGTAAAAAAGGAATGTATCCCCCTATCTTCCTTTGCTTTCCTTTTCATGCTCTCTACAGTTCAGACAAACAGACAAAGAAACGATTGTATTATTATTAATATAAACAGCTACTTATACAACAGTGACAGTCATAATGTAAGTGTATATGTAATGTTTGTGGTACCTTTTTTTAATTAACTTGCTAACATTTGCAGTAACTTTAGCTAACATTAGCTAATTTATATGATTAATAGAGAGTATGCGCATCTGGGTATTCGCTTTGGTGAGTAATGAAGCCAATCACAGTCACAGACATGTTTGTTGATTTCTAAAACGCAATGGCCAATCACAGGTGTTGGAGTTAGAATCCACTCACCACCTGAGTTTTTGTCCAGCGACGAGGTCTGTACATGCACTAATAGACCTAATAGACCTTATTCACAGCAGCGCCTTCTTTATGAAAGAAATTAGTATGAAAGTGAGGCTGTGGGGATAGACATACATCTCTTCAGTGGGTTGTACTGTTATTTAATGTATTTTTGGATTGTTCTGCTTATAAAACACTGAAAAAATATATTTCAAAGATGTTTCAGTAGACAAAAAAGCTGTGGAAAATGATAAGTGATTTAGGAGCTTTATACAGCCTTTTACAGCGGATGCCATTGAAATGGTACGTCTTACCCTCATAGCCTCACTTTCAAACCTGGAAATTTTCCAATTTTCCATTTTCCAGATGTTCAAGCCTGTCATGGCTCTGCTCTGAATAAGGTCTACACTCCAAGTGTAGACATGTAAGAAATTAATTGATTAATATAACAGAACTTGAGATCACGTTCATTGAATGACTGACAGCTTTTAGTGATTATAAAGGGAATGCTCTTTGCACACTATCTAGGCGATATAACATATCTGATATATGATATATATGATAAATTCAGAATTTGAATAAAACTTTTATTTTCCATTCATGACAATATTTATGTATCGAAATCAGGCTCATATAAATGTCAGGAAAACATGATTCCTGGCTGCATGTCAATATCCATGGATCGCTGGATCTTTGTTAAGTTGTAAGGAACACTATATCGAGTCCAAAACCTTTAGTTTAAACTGATAACTGTTTTTTTTACTTGCGTTTCCCAAATCAATATCCATTCATGCAGCAGTCCCACTGAGTCCCGACTAACGACGATGCATACCCTAACGTGCTTCTGCTAAGGAAACATTCGCAGTACCTCAACTTTAACATCGCTGATACACAGCGGATCTTTGAAACTACACTAGGAAAAGCTTTTTTAGCCAAAGCTTCTAAAGAGTTAACAGAGAGGTGGGGGGATAGCTGCCCTTTCTTCAAGGAGAAAGATAACGCCATTCTTCTGTCATCACCGTATCCTCTTGCGTAAGGCGTTGCTCACTCGGCTTGTGCTGAACTTGAAATATTACCGCTCGCTTATACCGTCACACAGAGACAGAACCTCAGACAGTGCGCAAGCGAACCCCTTCACCAGAAACCCCGCCCTGCAGCTAATTTCATTGGTTAAGGTACTAGTGACAGGTGGTTTAGGAATCAGTGTTTGGTCAGTACTGTGATTGTCGTGACCAATAAAATCGTAAGAATCCGCTGCAGGGCAAAGTTACCGTCGAACTGGTTTTGGGGGGAAGCTGTTCAGAATAGCGCACTTTGCGCAGACTGTTTGTGTGAGAGCGGCGATTTTAACGTCAACTCTTAGTCATTGTCAAGAGCTTTTCAGCTTGCACAACAGGGGTGGCCAGAGGGGTGGCCAAGCTTCAAACAGGGGTGGCACTGGCCACCCATGGCCACCCCTTAGCTACGCCCCTGCATGAACCGTTTGGAGCCCATTGAAGTCCATTATATGGAGAAATAGCCTGGAATATGTTCATCCAAACCCTTAATTTCTTTTTGACTGCAGAAATAAAGACATTGACATCTTGGATGACATGGGGGTGAGTAAACTATCAGCAAAAGTTTATTTAAAAGTGAACTAATCCTTTAATAAAATATTTTAAGATTCTTTTTTCACGTTTTGTCTGAAAACAGACATAAAAGCATGACACAAATCTGATGCATGTTTGCTTTCTTGCACACAGGTTGCCATGAAAAAACTGAGCAATTATATAGATCCCCCCAAAAATACATAAATAAACTTTTATTAAACACCTTTTACTGCTGTAAGCATACTTCCAGACATGATGGTGGACCAGGTACCTCTGAAGTATAGACAAGATCCAGCAGGTCCTTCATGCGCGATTAGAGGGTTTAATGGCTGTGTGTGTCTGCCAAGCACAGAGACCGCTGAGGAAAGTAATCACCGTTTGCAGTTTAAAAAACTACCATGTTTCACACAGTAAGACACAATTAGTCTACTTTGATAAAGCTTTCCTCATCTATGTGGGCAGTAAATAACCTGCTGTCCGTAACTTATTTTGTGTCAAGATTTACAAACATTATATAAAGAGAATGTATAGCTACAACATCCATCGTGTTTTGAACGTTCAGAGAACATTCAGGAAATAATACTTTGTATAGGCCTAGATATCTTAATGGGAACGTTAGTAAAAAGTTCTGGGACTTATTTTTGTTAGCTGTGGAGGAGGAGAAAAGTAGCTATCACCCCTCTGTCATTCTTACTCGTGTGTGACAGAGCTCCGACAGGAGAGGGCGAGATTTCATCAAAAACAGTCAACAGGTGAGACACCCCGACCAAAATAGATGTCTACTAGTGGGACGCCGCCTTTTTGCAGTGCTTGTCGATCTCGCCTTCTAGTGCGACTAATGGACCGCCTTTACACGCCTTCAGCTACAGAAACAGGGAGAGAGCTTCACACACGCGCGGCACACACCCATTCAGAGCTTCACTCTCCGCGTTTGTGTGCGCGCTTCTTGTAAATCTCCAACCTTGGGGAATCGAATAGGAAGACACTTGTGGCACAAGAGCGATGAAGATCAGTGCGCATAGGACGCTGTTTGTGTTTATCAGACCGTGAAAATATTTAAATATATGATCATTTACTGAACGGAGCTCCAAACTTTCAAAAACCCGACCGATGTGGGCAGATGTGCTGATCCAGATCTGAATTAGCCGAACATCAAGGTGAGTGGGCACTGTTAGTTTGATTGGATGTCTGCGCGCGCATCTCACTGCGTTGTTTGGGGGGGTTTGAACTCACTTCTGTTATTACGCATTATGCAAAACCAGGCATAAGCACAGAGGCGCGTTTACATCCGAGAAAGCGAAGCTCATTTCACGCCATGTGGTTATTTTTTTGTTAGCCTACATACTGACACTTCTGTTTGTGTATTTTACATTTTCCGTAAGCTCGCCTCTTCTTAACTCTCCCCGTGTGGCAATGCTGAGAAATTGGTTAAGAAAGCTTCTCTAAGCTGTTTTGATCTTAAATGAATGATTCATCCTAAAATTAAAATGTTGTCATTTAATCACCCTCATATTGTTTCAAACCTGTATGTTTTTCTTTCTTCTATGGAACATCTTCTTTCATGCTATGCAAGTCAATGGGGTCCAAACATCTTTTTCTTTTGGTAGAAGAAAGAAATGCATAAAGGTTGAAATAACATAAGGATGAATACAATAAAATAAATAATTTTGAGGGGAACTAAAAGCATTTAAGCATTACCATACATTGGTCAGGGATGAACACTTACAACAGTCAGAAAAGCTTATAGATTCAAACATGTATATGACTTTTCATGACATTACCATCAGATGAGGCATCACTGACCTTTTCCATGAATACTGGTCAGATGGTTTTCCTGCCATTTTGCCCTGTAATGGATGTTTTTTGGGATAGAGTTAGAAAGTGCACACTGCACGATTTTCAAAGTGGTCAGATCACAGTTCTTTTCACACTGCATGACTATCTGGAGTAGCGTTCAGTCGCTGCTGTGTTCACACTGCACGATGGATCGGCGACAGGGGGTTTCGCATTGGCGGGCGTCATCTTCTGGCGAGATGCAGGAATTCATTCAGCGAGCGACTAACACAGTGCATTATTGCTCGTTATTGCTGTGCGTTGGGGAATTGAAGGAGTGCACTCGATAACCAGGGACGGCCCAAGTCTTTATGGGGCCCTAAGCAGAATTTTATTTGGGGGCCCCTCGGTGCCACCAATACGATTGACTATTGTCAGTTCTTGATAATTCGCACACCCAGTATCAATGTTAGTAATTGTTTAAGGCCATTTCAATCATCATAAAGTATGTCATTTCATGTGCTCTTGGGGGCCCTAAGCAGCTGCTTAGTTCACTTTTGCCTTGGGCCGGCTCTGTCGATAACGTTCACCATGGTTTCGGACACCACTACAAATGACTGTCCCCTCAAACAGTGCCCTATTTAAGGGTATAGGGGGCGATTTCGGACACAGTCTATGTTTCACAACCAAACACATGCGAGATGTGACAAGGAAACAACGTGAGATCACGCGTGCGTCAGACCCAAGCCTGCCACACACGTCCTGATAATTGAAGCCAAAGCTCAATCACCTCCAGGTGGTTGGTCCAGTCATTTTCAATTTTCAGTCAGAACTCAGAACACATTTCACACAGCAGGACTTTGATTCGCAGACACATCCAGATATTTAGCATGCCAAATATCTCACAATTTCGTCTGAGATTTTCTCGGATCGCGTCTTTATTCATTCAGACTACGTGATTGTCACTCGCGTGAACGAGCACCGATTTGCCTATGATTTTGGGCATTTGGCTACGATTTCGCGAAGCCTGTCAGCAAGTCAAAATCGGGGCTAAAATCATGCAGTGTGAACTCGGCATTAGGGGTGAAAATAAATTTGAAATACATGACCAGCGGCGTACTGTTATACCCCATTGACTTCCATAGTATGGAAAAAAATACAATGGAAGTCAATGGGGCCCAACAACTGTTTGGTTACCCATATTCTTCTAAATATCTTTTTTTTGTGTGTGTTCAGCAGAAGAAAGAAATTCATAGAGGTTTGGAACAACTTGAGGGTGAGTAAATAATGACAGAATTTGCATTTTTGGGTGAGCTATCCCTTATAGCGTCACTCACTGGACATTTCACTAGAGTAAAGTGCAAAGTGCAAGATAATGTCATTTAGCAGACATTTCGCCACAGGCACGTTTTTCCAATAAGCGTGGGTAGAAATAATCACAGAAGAAATAAATCAGTCTCATTGGCAGTTTGAAGAGTTATTACCTTTAAGTTTAAATAGAGCATATTAATAACATACTGACCTGGGGAAAATCAATCCCACAGTCTGGAGAGTGTGAAGCAAAGAAAAAGAGATGCAGAGACAGTGGAAACGGATAATGTTCTCTAATAAAGACTTAAAAGGAATGGTTGTGGAATTTCTGCAGATCTAGAAGTGGAAAAACAATGGCCTGATTTAAGAAAAAAAGCTGAAATATGAAATATAAATGGACACCTACTATTGAGAAACATACACATATTTGTCCCTGACAGACTACATACAGTAAGAGACAGACACGAAAAAAACAGCATATTGGAGATGAAAGCTGGATTAAGCTCAAAAAAGAATGCTGCAGAGCTTTTTTTAGACAAAAGATATGCAGAGAGGAGGTTTGCAAGAAATGACTCATCGGGAAGATTCTTGATATTGGTGATATGTTTTACAGGAGAAAGTTGCCTGTGGATTTCCAGGCTATCAGGGTCACTTTATTTATTGGTGCAAAGCAGTGCGGGTCAATTTCTATACTAGTTCAATTAAAGGCACAATATGTAAGATTTCTGGATTAAAATATCCACTAGAACAGTTATATATATTTTTGACTAGTCTAGGCCTACTTACATTATCCCAAATGTTTATAAAGAAAAAAGCCATTTCACGGGCTGTGTCCATTTGTCGCCTATCAATGACATCATACCTGTGTTACCCTTGATTTCTGGTTTTATTTTGTAGAAACCATGGAAACACCAAAGACGCTTTAATATATTATGTGTTCTATTGGACAGGTCAGCTAGCCTGACAAGCCAGACGCACATCAAGATGTTGGGTCTGGCAACTTTCCATTGGCAGGGCTCAATCCGAGGGGCGGGATAAATGGTTGTCTTTCAAATTCTCTCTGCACGCAATAAGATGGCGCTACAACCAACCAGAGCAACGAAGTAGATGAAGCGGAGCTAGTTGATAGATTAAACTTTCGCCGTATCCGGTCGGCAAAACTCTGAACACATCTTCCTTTCTTAAGAATGACTTCAGTGCCATTCTTTATTCTTTTCTTAAAGAAAAGCTTAACAACAAGTCTTCCAGGGTCGCGGCCAAAGCCGATTCGAAAAACCGCTGTTCGCCTACAAGTACCGCCGCAACTCTGCCGTCATTATGTTAAGCCCTCTATACACGATGTGATTGGCCTGACCAGAGTTTGTTTTTTCCAGCTCGCAAGCCAATGGAGAGTTGCTAGACCACCCTGGCTGCAAATTAGATTTCTAGGCTACAGGTGAGCAACTGTTTGGATGGATTAATCGACAGAAAACGAATCATTGTTATTTAGCTCAACACAGTCTTTTTGTTTAAGTCTCTTTTTCTTGAGTACCATGTTTTACCATGCCTAATATCAATCTAGCCTCCTGCAGTGTGCAACAAGTGTCTCATAGTAGCCACAGAGCGAACGGATAGCATTATAATATGACTTTCAACACATTCAAATAATGTATCTAATATGATAAAACAGCGCTGCGTTGCCCGACATATGGAAAAAGTGGAAGCGGTAGTCTGTGGCATAATAAAAATTCTGCAAAATCAAGACGTCATCAAGCAATGTTTTTGTTTTTGAATAAGCGACCTATAGCAGCGAAAAATTAAACCTCATCCTCTTCTGTCAGGGTGGGGTCTGTCACATTCACCAGTTAAGAATGGAAGACACTCACAATACACACACTTTGTTATTTATCTAGACATTTACCCTTATATAAAAAGATATATATATATATATATATATATATATATATATATATATATATATATATATATATATATATATACGCACACACACACACATACACACGTGCGCACACACACATACCGTAATAAAGCCGCCTCTGACATACAAGTGCAAAAATGAGCTCCTTTTTCCAGCTTATTAATGGTCAAATACACTCAACAAATGTCTCAATGCCCATCTTGGTGAGTTTTAACGTAAACACAATCGTAAAAGTTAGGACCAGTCTTGAAGAAAAAAATTGAAAAAAGATGACTATTCTAAGCGGTTTATGCAACCGGCACCTGTTCTTGAGCGTTTATGGGGATCACCTTTTGCCAAACTATACTCAGGAAGTGTTGAGGTCTACACCAAGCTGCAGTTATGCAAACTCTCACACACATGCGTACACACGTTTGCATCCATGCAACCCTTACAGTTATGCAGTTCACAACAATGTTAACAGTGTGTGCTATTCATGATTTACTCACAAACACATTGACATGCAAATATTTATCTCTTTATGTCTAATATTGACCATTTAGGGCTCTACTGGCTCTGGTAGTGAGCCTGGGCCTATGACATGATTTTGTAAAAACACAGGAAACACAGCATGACCCATTCTGTCAAGTTGGATAAACAGGAAGTCCATGTGTTTAACAGAGTGCACTGTGTGAATGTTTTAGGGATTAGGGGGTCTTCACCTAATTTCTACTGGGACAAGAATGAGAGCGAGATGTGCATATGATCAGTTATTTACTGACAGCGCTGCTCAAACACACACATGTTGGGTATCAATGTTTTATGGGGACTTTCCATGGACAGAATGATTGTTATACTGTACGAACTGTACATTATTTCCCCTAACCCTAAACACAACTTTCACAGACAACCTGAATTTCCAAATTTTAAAAAACTTGAAATATAAAAAAAATATCTGGTATTTTTTGGGGACATTTGGTCCCCATAACGAGGGTTTACCACACACACACACACACACGCGCGCGCGCACACACACACACATAAAGAGAGCTTCTTATTATGAGTTTTGTGAAAGTGTGTGTGTGAGAGAGAGAGAGAGAGAGAGAGAGAGAGAGAGAGAGAGAGTTCTGTTCATTTGCATATCTGGTTTGATAGTGCTGCATTGTGTTGCTGCTGAAAGATGGATGAAAATAGGAGAGAGAAAAACAAGTCTTCCTGTCTGCTTATTCAGTTCACCAGAATTGTACAGTAACCACAGTGCACATCTGACTCTCTCTCTCTCTCTTAGTGTCAGGCTTAGTGTGGTTTATTGGCATGACTTCACTAAACTGCACATTTGTACTGTCTTGACTTTGTAGCATAGCTGTGTGCAATGAGAAACGTGAAATATGTAAATAAAGTTTAAAAAAAAGTTATATTGAATCTTAAAGGGTTCTTTCAGACATTTCATAGAACCTTTTAGGGGTTCCCATCATGTGATATATTTTTTTTAAATTTAGTAATTAATTAGCTATATTAATATTGATAAAATGTTATTAATTTAACAGCTCATGAACATACGGTAGCAATATGCTGAAATCCATTAAACATGAACGTTTTATGCCATCATTTAAAGGTGCCATGAACTGGCTTTTTAAATTAGTTTAAACTGTTGTCTGATGTCACTTTATTACGTTCGCGTGGTTTTTACATGCAAAAAAATCATAATGAATAAGTAATAGGCTATTTTCTACCCTGGTTTTGAGCCTCTCTCCTGGAGCGCTCGGTTTTTATGGGCGTGCCACACTGAAGACTTGGAAGTAAACGCCCAGTGCTATGATTGGATAACAGTTTTGCAAAATAATGAGTTTCAGCTCCCCCGTCAGTACATGTGGGGAATTGTTTTGAAAACTTCCAATGTGGAGAAACGCAACCGGAATTCGCCCACAGGGCTCGCAAAATGTCTTTATCAAACAAACGATTTATCTCTCATCCACCCGCAATTAATATAAATGTTATTTTTTATTACTTGGCCCGCCCAATTGGTGGATATATCCGCAAACCGCGCATCACTAACACACACACACACACAAGCCAAGTACGTGCATCAGCAAAACTTCACTGCAGACAAATCAGCATGTTCAAAACCTCCGCAACATAATCAGTAGATATCAAACGATCTGTAACAATGCAATACTATCACGTAATCACATAAGTGTGTTGCACCATTCCTGTCGGATCCAATATAGAAGGCACAGCATTGTGTTTTAATCTCAATCTGTCTGCAAATCCAGTCTCCACATGTATCTTGTATCACGATTCCGCGGTGAAATGAAGCGAACAAACGTGCAATGTCTTACGCACGTGAGCTGGAACTTCATTAAAAATAAAGTTAAACCACACATTCCTAATATTAGAATCCGAAGGAAGCTTATGCAGCGACTGTTCTTCCACAACCAGGCACAGCGCAATATAATGCTATTTTCGACATTATTATTGCACGGTAGCGTGATCAGTTTAGCTCCACGAGTCGGTGGGCGGGCTTGAGGCAGCGTTTTTCACCACACTCTTACGTCACAGCTTGGCACATTCTGAGATCGAGCGTTTGCTGGGCCTGGTGTCAATAAAAGCTTTTCTTTGAATAACAAGGAACTTTTCAACCCACGAAACTTACAGGATACTCTTATATCACGGTGAATTTTTATATATCAAAGGCTGAATGAAAAGTTGATTTCTCAATTCATCACCCCTTAAAGACATTGTGCACCAGAGAAACAAGCGCGCAGCCATCTTTAGAATTTTGTCTTCTGTTTTTTGCAGTGGCTCTGTATTTCTATTTCTAGTGCAGTGCTGAAAAGAGGCAAACATAAAGTTTTGGCATGAAGGGTTCTTTAAAATAGAGTCAAGAACATAGTCACTAAAAAACTGCACCTTTGTACTGCCTAAGCATTTGCAGCAGAACTGTGTGCAATAAAAATGTGCAGTGTAAAATGAAGTAAAATAACAATACTGTGAATAAACAAGTAATATTAAGATATGAAATGCGTATCGTTATCTCATTTATTCTCTGTGAAATATATACATAAACAGTAGCTTCCGCCTTTTGTTAAGCTGTCAAACTGTTTCATTTTCGGGGCAACAGGAAGCATCTGCACTGAGATAGAACGACCAACAGAGAACATTCCCTCTGTTTTTCCTGCACACACAGACAGAGCAGCCTGGACTAATTGTTAATGCGTAGGTATAAATACGTAACATTTTCAGGTGCAAAACATACATTTTTGTATGTTTGGAAAGATGCTAAAATGTACAATATGGACAGACTGACAACATTTAAATGCAAACATCATTACGTATTTACAACTAAAAAAAATATATTAAGAATCTTTTATATCATAAATATATTTGTATAATTGCCCTTACCGCTTTTATAGGTAAATTGTAGATCCCTTAAAGGGATAGTTCACCCAAAAATGAAAATTCGCCCATGATTTACTCACCCTCAAGTCATCCTATGTGTATATGACATTCTTCTTTCAGATGAATAAAATCAGAGTTATATTAAAAAAGTCCTGGCTAATCCAAGCATTATAATAGCAGTAATAGATGCTCTGTTTGAAGTCCATAAAAAAATGCATCTGTCCGTCAAATAAAGTGCTCCACACGGCTCTGGGGGGTTAATAAAGGCCTTCTGAAGCGAATCGATGCATTTGTGTGAGAAAAATATCCATATTTAAAGGTCCCATGACATGAAATTTTCTATTTATGAGGTCAAAGGCCATTTTGTATTGCTGTGGAGAAGCATTATTGTGGTAAGTTATAGTTAGTAGGCTGGAGTGTTGTTGCCGCAATGCCGACGCAATGCTGTAATTTTCATCCGGATTACAGGTCCACTTTGTTCAGCCTTCCTAGGGACGGGGGTGCGTTGCAGTGCGTTTAAAATACAACATGTTATGTGCATGTGTGTATGAGACAGAGGGGAACAGGTTGCATTTGCAGCAGATATATGCTGCCCATCATAAATCAAAGCACGAGACAGACAGGGGTCAGAGGAGAAGACCGGAAAATGTGACATAATGGACAATATTCGTCTGTATTTGCAATACACGAGCCGCGGTTCAGCTGCGCGAGACAAACACTGCCAGTGTGAAGGCACAACGGGCGCGCACGGCTCCCGCTGCACATTTCACGGAGAAAAGCTTCCACAATCTTCGCGAGTTCAATGCAGGATTCGCACAACGGCTTGTCCTGAAAGATGGATTTAAAAACAGAAACTGTTTACGGGCCACAACCTGTAAGTATGATTTTTCGTCGATGTGTTTTCCTGTAATAGTTCGTATTGTTTATTGTACGTTGTAGCAAGGAAGTAAACAGATGACAGCGCTGTTTGGCTCTGCAAACCAGTTTGTTAAATGCTCATTCATATTAACGTTATCCGACAAACACCTAACGTTACAAACTTTTTTTTAAATCTCAACAGCGAACTTGGCATTAGTGTAAATTATTCTTTGATTAGAGCTTTTATGTATTGTTTATCTACAGGCATGCTAAACATGGTTCTGTGTTTGATTTGGCTACTATAGTAAAGCCAATGTTTAGTGTTCGTTTTGGGTTCTTACTACAGATATTTGGCTATAATCGTTCTAAAAATACAAAAGTAATACAAAAGTATTGGTATGGTTTTATTGACGCCATTGTTTCTAATACTACCCAAAGCACAATCTACCGGTAAAGGTAAGGGGCGTAACGTTTCCGACAAACGTGCACAAGGCGGTTAGCGAATCACAACACACTGGGCCAGCTAACCAATCTGATCCCATTGCGTATTTTTGAGGGACTGGCTTCATACAACCCGGAAACCATCAGACCGTTTTTACAAGGAGGGACAGAGCAGTGTAGAATAAAGGTAAAAAATTGCATTATTTTTCATATATTTTAAAAACGAAGCATGAACACGTTACAGTGCACCCCACAAACACAATCAAGCCTTCGAAAGAATGTGTTTTACCACCCCTTTAATTAAAAGTATGTGTGGTAGAACCACACTTTACGTAAAAATTAGTGATGGGGAGTCGACTCCAAAAAAATCGATTCCTCGACTCTTAATAGCCCTAATGTCGGAGTCAGTTCCAGCTAAGAAATCGACTCATTGCCGACTGAAATCACTCACTTGTGCGTCAGAGAGCTGGAGCTGTCGCAGAAAACATCAGTCACATACTTTTATTTTACATGTAGCTTACTTTACACAAAAAATAACAGCCAATCACATTGTAATTATAGCCTACAAACCTCTGTGCCAGCTTTGTGGTTTTATCTAAGTTTTATTAATATTCATACTTAGTTTTTAATGTTGTTTATATGTCTGTGTGGTGTGCTTTATAAGACAAAAACGTGCAAATTCATTAGTCAACACCATTGCTGAGCATTTTCTCCTTAAAGGGGCTATATGCAACTTTTTCCCCAAAATAAACGTAACAATAGCCTTTTTATTTTACCATTTATGAGTCAAACATCTCCTGATGAGCATACTGACACCTTGTCCGCTCACAGTGGGTGCACCTATAAGCCTGTATCCTATTTTTCCTATTTTCTGGCGGGTCGTTTTTTCCCGCGCTGTCTGCGGATGTGACGTCACCACCGCTGCGAGAGCGAGCAGAAAATAAGAGCAGTTCTGTTTTTTGGCCACAGGTGTCAGTCGTGAGTTTAAATTTCAGAAAAACGCATATAGCCCCTTTAAAAGTCCAGTGAACCAAAGACAGTCTCAAAAAATGCGGTTTGAAATCGCTGGTGTTTCTGATGTCACAAACTACCTGGTAACCAATCATGTCAACGTGTGGGCGGACTTTAGCATATCATCATTACCATGCTGTGAAGCAGGGGAGTCTCAAGAGAAGCCATGCCGGTATATTTTTCTGTTGATATGAAAAATCGTGTGCTTTTAGCAATATAGCGGGTGAATTATGTATATGATGTATACATGTTATGATGAACAAAATGCATTTGTTCACCGACATTATGATTTGTTCAAAGCTTTTCTAAGGATGCTGATTTTTAGAAGGCAGACTGAGATGGCAAACGGGAACATGGTTTGTGTAACATTAGCAACACATTACAACGTAGTCAAGCAAATGGCTAATCATATTAATTGCTGTTACAAGTCCGATGTTGTAAATATCAATACAATTGTGCAGCGTTTACTACAGTAACTTGAGTAAAAGTTGATGAGTGGATCTCTGAGCTGGTGTGAGTGAGAGGAGGCGGGGCCAATTAGCATATTCATGATTTTGTATATACTAAATTAAGCAAGACTGTACAGTTACATTCAAGCTATTTTAAGGTATGAAGAAATGTTTTCACAGGAACAATGTTTAAATGTGTGATTTTGGTGATCAAAGATGAGTTTTAAAGGATACAGGTACTTTAATACAATAAATATTAATTTGGTTTGCCATGGTTATCCTTATTTGTGTACATAATCATTAAACTAATCATAATTAAAAAAAAAAAAAAAAACTTCCAACAAGAATAAACACAGTAATACTTGTATATTATTGTATGTATCTAGATATTATTTTTTGCATCTTGAACTGACCTGTCCGAGCAGATTTTTTGCACTATTACAAGAGATGACGTGCTAATCGCCTTCACCCGAACGTTTAGATGTATTCATTAATGAATACATTACTCTCTCTCTGTCTCATTTATTTAACTCTGATATTTTCTCATTACTTTTCCCTCTTTAAAATTAAGTGTTGACCACAACTAGGAAACAATGGTTATACGCATAATTTCAAAGTAATGTCATCTCTAAACCGGACTAATCTGGCCAGTCATTATTACACACGTAATGTAGGCTATTTTCAACACAAAGCCGTCTTTGTGTTGAAAATAGCTTACATTAAGTGTGTAATAATGATGGCAATCTTGTATTCTTATTGCTGACCCTGTTTTGAAATGAAGTAAATGGAGCAAATATAGTCGAGTCCATCGACTCCTACAGTTGGAGTCGGGAATCGGAGGTGACTCTGAAAATTCCAGAATTGAGCACCTTTAGTAAAGAGACATGTGAATACTCATGAGATAACGTTGGACAGAGAGCCACAAGATTCACAGAAGGCCTCAGACAATGACTGTGTTTACATTCACCCTCATAATATGATTATATTTGAGATTTAGACAGCTTTACCTCATATAAACGCAATACTTTCAAATTGATGCGATTAAGCTCATAAGCAACCATGATTGTGGCATATGCTGATTTTAATCTCAATAAGCAGGCATGTGAAGTGTGCTTGTGACTTGGATGACGGTGCATTTGACGCAAGCAGATTAACACATTGACACACCTACTGTATGTGAGTTCATCATTTGTGCTGTGCATTGGGCACTGTATGTGAGTTCATCTTAAATATAACAGCAATTTTCGGCGAATAATCAGAATAATGAAAATTGTTTGTAAACATAAGTGAAGAGGTTTATTCGTGTCAGGTAAACATCTTACTGTGATTAAGACTGTACTCTGATTATTTGAAATAATCACATTCTAAGGTGGTTTCTATTTTTTTAGAACAGATCTTCCCATATAAATCGTACATGGCTCAAAAACTGCAAAAATCATGACATTTCCGTAAGGGTCAAGAACATTTTTAATGACACACTACTTCTTTTAACAAGTTATCTACATCTCCTGCTCTGTAACAAGACACCTGCATGACAACTGTCTCTATTCAAATTACATTAGCTAAATGTACAGCTAATGTTAGGCTCCAATAAAATCATAATTACGTTCTCAATGAGTAAAATCAGCTGTGCCCTATAGGCTACACTTATTATTATTATTCAAATTAATATTAAATCATTAGTATTTAATTATTATTGCTTACACAAACATATACATACTACCCACACTAAATGTAATACATTTGGCAGATTCTGATGGAAAAAGGCTAGAGAGTGAGAGACAACACCTGTACATCCACAAGTCCGCCACATTACAAAAATAGCTGTTTCCTGAAACACGATGGTCTCTACTGTGGTCCAAAACAGCCGCAAACCAAAAAGCAAGCTCATTTTCACTCACTGTTTAGAGATGCTGCTTCTTTTGTTCATGTTCCTCATGTATAAAATGGATCTAAACTCTCATCAGATGGGCTAAGATATTGCAGACCAGTAAAGCAGCCTATATAGGCTAATGAGCAACAATAGTACTTGTTTCTTGTGATGTTGTTGTTATTATTATTTAATGCAGATGGATGGATTTTACTGGTGTTCATCATCATAGTAACCAGAGAAAGGTTTTGTTCTGGGTAAGAGATGGCAAACAGAAACTTGACCAATCAGCTGAGCAAAGTGTGACATCTCTGATGCAGCAAAATTATTATTACTCTTGTATGTCTAAAGCATGTTTCACAGTTAAAGAATTATAGAGATCTTATCTTATGTTTATAATCCCTTCAGTTCATGTATGGTATGTTTACACCATTTTCTTTTTTTGATATTTTATTTTTATTGATTTTTCCACACAAAAAACCCCCAAAAGAACAAATAATCACAATAGGGAAATAAGAACATTATTAATGTATAACACTTGGATAACAAAAAAAGGAAATTATATTGTTAATTATATTAAAGTATTAAATCCCTTTGAACCAAGGAATATATTCTTATACATTTGAAGAGTAAATCATATGGATTCCCTATATGAAAATAATAATAAAGCAAAATAAAATAAAACAAAAAATATTAAAGAACACCCAACCCACATACGAAAACAAACCCACTGTAAAACATTATTGACCCAATTCTTGTGAAATGTCTGCCCCAAATCGCTACAATCGCAACTGTCTTTACTTTATTCATTTAAACAAAATCTGATCGTATTGGGGATATATAATCAATCCAATCTCTCCACAGTGCTGAAAACACCTGAGACTCAAGTCTTAAAGCATAGGTTAGCTTCTCCATTGTAAAAAATATTGTGTGCTATGTTCATCCAGTCATCAAGAGTAGGCAAAGTTGGTTGCAGCCACTTTCTTGTAATTGCTTTCTTACTTGCTATTGTTAGGATTCTGAACAGGTATTTGTTTGGGAAATCACTGGGAGTCAAACCCAAGTACATCACCTCAAAACTGAAAGGAATTGGGATCTTAAGAATAGTTTCTGATATGTATCTCATACCAATATTGATTAATAGAAAGACAGCTCCAGAAAATGTGGAAGTGATTTGCCTTGACAACCCCACACCTTCGCCAACAATTGGATCTATATGACTGTTGCTTGCTCTGAGCAGGTGTGGAGAAAAACCTAGAAACACCCTTCCAGGCAAACTCTCTCAAGAACAAAGAATGTGTCGTTTTCCATTCTGATTCGCATACGCTTTCCCATTCCTCTACCGAGAGACAGGTTGCCTTCTCGCTCCCATCTCTCCTTTATGTATAATGTGTCTACCCGCTTAGCTTGTTGTAGCCCCCTATACAACTTTGAGATTATATTTTTAGAGACATCGAATTGATAGGCTAGAAAAAAAACTTTTAATAACCCATCTTCTCCTTTCCTTGATACATCCCCCATAGCATACTCTAAATTGCAATTGGAGATACCTATAAAAGTCTTGGTTCTCTAGCCCATAATTTCCTTTAAGCATCTGAAAGCTCTGAAGTTTCCCCTTGTTCATAAATGTCCAATAGGCAGTTAAGCCTTTAATTGTCCATACTTTAAACCTGTTATCTGTTTTGTTGGGAACAAAATCAGTATCATAGGCACACCAGCGCAGCAATACTATAGAATCTTTCAAATTACATAATTTCACTACTTTCTTCCAAATGTTTAAGGATACATTTAACCAAGGATTATCTATAGTTAATAATATATTTATCAGTCCTATATCTCCCAATGCTGCCTGAACTGGGACATCCTGAGATATGGCGCTTTCTATTTCCTTCCATCTTGATTGATATGCTGGATTACATAAACACACCAAAGATTTTATCTGGGCATCATAATAAAAATCTTGCAAACAAGATAGTGCCATTCCCCCTTTTCCCTTCAATAGCTGAAGTGTTCTAAATCTAATTTTGGGCTTCCTCCCTTTCCAGATAAATCTTGAAAATAATTTATCCCATTCTACAAACTGCTGCATTGGTATATTCACTGGCAAAAACTGAAATAAATATAATAATATCGGTAGAATGTTCATCTTGACTGATTCAACCCTTGAGCTCATGCTTAAAAAGGGGATAAGATTCCATCTTGATATCTCAGTTTTAATTTTTGCAATTAGAGGTTCAAAATTAGCTTGCAATAATTGTGAAATAACTTTTGATAAAATTACTCCCAGATATTTCATTGATACTGATTCCCAATTGAGACAACAATTTCCGGTAATGAATGCAGATGGCCTATAATTAAGAGTTAGAACTTAGCGATAATTGATGGCGAATTGCCCTCCGCCCCTTCCGCGACCCCGTAAATCCTGATGTTGTTCTGTTGCGAACGGCCTTCCTGGTCCGTTATCCTTTCCTCTAACTGCGTCTGAAGTTTCAGAACCTCCGCCATTACGCTTTCGGTGTTTTGCAATCTCTCCTCCAAACCCACGATTCGATCCTCGGCTTCTTCTAATCGGTCATTGGTTTTTTGGATATCCTCTTTAATTTCTTTTAACTGATCTGAATTATCTCTCCTAAAATCACGCAACTCGTGGAGAATCATAGCCAGGCTGACGGTCTCCTCGAGGTCGCTGATGCCTCCCCGCTCCAGTACAGTGTAATCTGGGCACACATTTAATGGCGACTCTGCTTTTTGCCCCCATGCTTCTCTCTCTATTTTCTCGGGTTGGAGTTGCTTCTTTTGTTTTCGCCTAGTATGTACTTGAGCCCCCTCTTCCATGTCGACGATAATGGTAATTTGAGTTTTTTTCTCATGTTTTGGGGCTAAATTCTATCACTTTATCGGAGACCCGATCATTCAAGCTGCCATCTGTTTGATGACGTCACCAGAACTCCTTTACACCATTTTCAACTAAAAACTGAACACTTTTTATGTGTTTTGGCCATTCATGTAAGTTAAACAAAAAATGCATTTTGGGGGCCTGAAAACTTTTCAAAATGGTGCATGGTCTCCAGGTAAACAACAAAAACGGTGAATTTGTGAAAACGGTGGTGTCATGCATATGGACCCTTTTCACAGACTGTGATGATGCGTTTTAATATTGTAAATCCTGCAATGATTTTTGTATTTTCATTCTTTTTTTAAATGTATGTACATTTATAACACTAATACTTTGTATTATATTACTTTTGCATCAAATTACAAAAAACAAGTAAACGCTGCTGTGAGGGTGTTTCTAATACAGCGTCTATTGGGAGTGACGGTAAAATTAACATCATTCTCTCTTTTCACTGCCGTTATCAATCTCACTCTATTTTTTCCCTCTTTTTGAATGTTGTGAAATCACTAATGTGGAGTTTTTCTTTTGCTATTTGAGCAAATGTGTGGACACAGAAAATATATTTAATGTTTTCTCTCCTTCACCGCTATAAAAGTTAGCCCAATGACTTCTGCTTCTGAGAAACCCGGAAATGTGAAAAGGGTCTATTACATGCTCAGTCTATAGGTGTGGGGTTTCACTTTACAAAGTCACATCGCCAACTACTGGCCTGGCATGCATAATACAGTGTTTTTAGTCATATTTGCAGATCCACGTGAACGGTGATTGCTTTGACAACGTCAAATGTCTGGTGTTAGTTGTGTTTTAGTACACACTGTTGCACTGTATACTCTCGTTGGATTACTGCTTTTGTTTTGTTTTAAAGGGGCTATATGCAACTTTTTCCCCAAAATAAACGTAACTATAGCCTTTTTATTTTACCATTTATGACTCAAACATCTCCTGATGAGCATACTGACACCTTGTCCGCTCACAGTGGGTGCACCTATAAGCCTGTATCCTATTTTTCATATTTTCTGACGGGTCGTCTTTTCCCGCGCTGTCTGCGGATGTGACGTCAAGCGCGTTCATGTTAAACGTTTCAGATCACTCTGCCACCACCGCTAGTCAGCAAGTAGCCTACACTCGCAAGCAGTGCAATGGATTTAACGAATACACAGAAGAGACCCAGGACAACTCGGACACCAACAGTAACTCCACAGAAGACTAAAAAAGTTAAACTCCTGACAAGTGGCCAAAAAAGGTCGAAGATTGAGAGAGACCGGCGCATTGCAAGGACTAGAGTGAACATCGGCTTCGCATTTGAGCCTTGGAGGGATATATATATATATATATATATATATATATATATATATATATATATATATATATATATATATATAAACAAAAATAAATATGAATAGTGCATCAGTAATGTAAAGTCTTTTTGGGTGTCTAGAAAAGCGCTATATAAAACTGATGGATTATTTATTATATAGCCATGTAAAGCTACATTATATTGTTTGTTGTTTCTATATCTTAACAAAAAATAAGAGGTAAATGAAGATGTAAAGTGTGATGCATTTTATTTCACATAAGACATGTAGTCAATAAATATTGCTAAATAGTATTATGTATATGTGTCTTTCATACTTGGTGATAGTAAGCTACTTGTGTGTAATAAGTGGTCAAGGACAGTGCTCAGATTTGTGTTTTTAATATTCTACGAAAGTTTCGGTCTGTGCGCCCTTCATCAGCGTGTATGCCAATGGCGAAATGGGTTTATTTATTTATTTAATGTATTAATTTTTTGTGTAGTTTGTCAGCTACACGTTTGACGTTTTGATAAGAGAACACTTATCTCAAACAATATATGTATTTGACTGTTCTTACCTCTGTAAACATAATGTTGACCTCCTTGCAGCAGATGACTTGTGAAGTGTGCACGTACGAGCGCGCGCTGCGAGAGCGAGCAGAAATGAAGAGCAGTTCTGTTTTTTGGCCACAGGTGTCAGTCGCGAGTTTAAATTTCAGAAAAACGCATATAGCCCCTTTAATAAAGAAAACTATATCGTTTAAGCTACATCTTCTTTGTCATCCTTTGCGGAACTCCACCTGACAATGTATGCGACAAAAAATATTATTAACCTGTTAACTGTCACAGCCCTTTTGAGCATAGATCTAAACTTAAATGGGTTTAATTCATGAATGCTTTGGAATACAGATACAGAACTAAGGTCTCTTTTAAAAAATAGTAATCAGCAGATTATTGCAGAAGTGAAAGTGTAAAAAAGTTATAGAAGTTTTAAGTTCCCCTATTATTCTATTTTAAAGGCTTTTGTTTTGGAGGTCTCCTACAACAAGTTTACATGCATCAAAGGTCAAAAAACGCTTTAATTTTCTCATAATATACATTGCACATCACCACATTGTTCAATGATTCTCAAACGACTCGATAGATGATTCAGTCTCTCTAAAAACCTCCTTTCGAGAGCTACTCTGCTCTGATTGGTCAGATGGCCTAGTCTGTTGTGATTGGTCTTACAACGTTGGAAACAAAAACGACCATATACCATAACAAGCTTGGTGAGGAGGGTTCCTAAAGCTCAAAGCTTGTACACACTGTAAAGACAGTAACGATGATGTCGATTTTACTATATCAATCTGAGCATGAGTCCAATGATAAAATATTGAAAGAACTAGTTATTCAACTCGAACCTCCATCGCAAGGGCGACTTGAGCAGGACGTTTCTCAGTGATACGCTACTCACTTTGAGGTACATCATAAGATGTTGCAGCTGTAATTCCTCACCATCAGCATTAACAGGAGTATGTCCATCAACAAACCCATTTAACTGATACCCAGTTAACTGTATTAACTGTATCAATAATGGTGCATATGTTAGCCGTGAATGTAAATTAAAGTTTGCAAAATCTTTTACTCAACATAGTAAGAACAACAGACAATCTGCATTAATAAACACAGTTTGGATAATAATGGTGCCCACAGCTGATTTGCAGAACTATTTCAGTAAGACATAATTAAGTAATAATGTGATTTAGCCGGTTAGCCAGAAACTTACACAATATAAAACACAAAACTACGCATTTTGTAGCCTGTATGTAGCCAGCCGAACTTAGCCGAACTAACGTTACTTATTCCAGCGTGTGTGCAGACAGGGTTGCCAAGTTTTTAAAACAAAACCCGCCCAATTACTACTCAAAACTAGCCATAAACAAGCCCAATAGATAAAATGCCATTCCCGCCCACAACATTTGAGCTCGGGCAGTTCGGTCTGGACTTGATCCGTAGAGGAGTAATTATGCCCAAACAGAAACTGTTCGGACCAATGAAATTGTCAGGGCAGGCTTTAGACGATGATGAAAAGATGATAAACAGTAATGTAATCATCCACGTCATCAAAGGCGCTTGGGTTGAATTTGTTCTAATCCTAAACGGAGAACTTGTTCGTATATGCATTCACCTTTACTATTTCTCTAAAAAATGATGATCGTGTTGGTAAGTAAGTACTCTGTGTATCCTTAAATTCTTTTTTTACAACACCGGCAAAGATCGTTTACACTCATCTTTTTCTTCTAACGTTACTTATTCCAGCGTGTGTGCAGACAGGGTTGCCAAGTTTTTAAAACAAAACCCGCCCAATTACTACTCAAAACTAGCCATAAACAAGCCCAATAGCTTTTCCAGGGGGGTTCTCCGGGAAAAAAATGGCAATTGGGGGGTAAAATATGTTATTTTGGCAGGGCTACCTGCTAAAATGCCATTCCTGGGTCTATATATCACATAATTGGGGTCGCTTCAACCCGCGGACATGGAAAACAACCCGCGGACCTGGCAACACGTTTGAATTCTGTTGACATTTGACAACTAACGTTATGCGTCGCTCCGTTGCTCTTATTGGTTGTAGGTCTATCCAATTGAGGTCTTTCCTGATTCGGTTGAAACACGCCCCATAATCACAGCCCAACGGAGCAGTATCAGACTCATATTCTGACTAGAATTGAGTATGACGACATCAGGCTACACATTTTGAACACCCGGTAGAAAATATATGCATCAATAATGACAGGTTGTGATTCTGAGGAGCAAGCTGGTCCAAATAAACTGAGTACTGACCCATCTTTCCAAAGCAAGCGTTTTGGAAAACTGCATTGAACGCCGAAATTTGAGAAGCAGTCGTCAGTAAAATGGCGTGTTTAAGGGCGGGACAAGTTGTTCGCGGGCAGACAACATACAACATAGGCAGGCATTATGCAAATATAATTTCTAGTGACGTAGAACTGTCACACAGTAAGATTCGAACATAAAACGACTTGAGGCGGTTCAGGTTCGATTCTTTCTTTTGAGAGACAATAACTTTATTTACCGTGCAATTGCAACTTTGCAGAACTTTTACATTCACAAACAGCTATATTACACACTGCATGAAAGGTAATATTCGAAAAATCATAATGGAGGCACTTTAAGTTTACTGTAACGCAAATGTACTGCATTCAAAAAAATATATATGTACAAAATATATATTTTACAAAATAATTTGGCCATAGGTCTAACAAAATTCCAAATTTAAAGTTGATATCACAAAAATGTAGCTTTCAAATGATACCTAATTAATAAAATATATGATAGGGAATTTGAAGAGCTAGGGAACTCTATAAGCATAAGTTGTGTCCCAAATGACGCACTAAACACTAAACAAGTATGCACTTGTGTACTTTCTCAACCGTGTAGTGTATGAAGTTTACATGGTTATTTTGTTATTCAACATCGGAATCTAGTAGTGCCTCCCCCTCCACTACGTAATTAAAGCTGCGACAGTTGAGTGCACTTCGTTTTTTCTGTCAATTTAGTGCATCATCCGGGTATTTAAAGTGCACTTTTTATTTTTGTAATTTTCAGTGTGAACACACTACTTACACTATTTATACTTAAAAATGTTATGGAATAGTGCATAAATATGCGAATTGGGACGCACCTCTAGTGATCTAGGTCAGTCTTCAAAGCCTTGCATTACATGGAAATTTATATTTAATATCAAGCTTTTAAATTTAAAAATATACATTAATAAAAAAAAAATGATTAACAATAAATATAAAAAAAAAATATATAATATCAAAACATATAACATATCTTCATTGTTTTATTTTTCTAAATGTGTGTACTGTTGTCGTCTCTGTGCACTGGAAAGCTTCTTCTGTCACCGAAACAAATTCCTTGGGTGTGCAAGCTTACTTGGCAATAAATCTCTTTCTAATTCTGACTCTGAAATACTTATAATCTCTTCATTTTCTGCAGAGAAATGACTCATGTTCGCTCATGTTTTACATGATTGGCTGCTCACATTTTTATGTACAAGCACTGCAGTGTTAAACATAAACCCAGCTTTGAAAGAGACGGTTACAGTAGGTACTATATACAGTAGCACTCTATAAAGTAGCAAGCACTGTGAAACTGCTGAATCAGATCTAAACCGAGTTAGATTTGTTTCCTTTTGTCAACTTGAAACCCTGAGTTTGGAGAATTTGTTGTCTAACACAGATACCATTCCTCTAAATAGCATAGTCTCTCGCTTCTCTTTCTCCCTGTTTCTTTCTCCACTGAGGTTTCTTTAGGTGAGACCATTATCTAACTTTGACAGCAATGATGAAACATCCAATAATGAGAGTGAGATTAATAGTTGCATTGAGATTTGCATCATAAGCATTGCTTTGCCGCTTCAGTGACCGATAATATCACACTCGATATTTCCTCCTTTAATGAGTGCTATGTGTCTGATAAGATCAACATTTTTATTGTACAGAGTCTTGCGAGAGAGTGATGGAGAAAGAAATAAAGACAGACAGATAATGTTGTATTTCATACTTGAAGGTCTCTTGAATGCAGTCAGACTTCTATTCAGTTGCATCAGATACATCTTTCAAGCCCTGAGCCGTCAGGACACACACTCTGCAGGAGGGACTGAAATATTCAAAACACCTCTGCCATAAAACACCGGACAAACACACACACACACTCACTCATAACCTTCGATTAAATCCCTGTGAGGATCAATAGTTCTGGGGTTCTGTCACCAAGCAACAGAAGCTTCAGAAAACAGCTGCTGACAGACGGTTACACAGACACACACATACACACACACTTACACACAATACACACACAAACACATATCCTCATGCATGTGTTTTAAATCCCCATGGTAAAGCATCAGAGACAGATGACAAACTAGACAGCTGTTTTATTCAGAAATCCATCAAATGTTCATTTCTATAACCTGTTAACTGTCAGTACAACGGTAGCGGGACACTTGATACGCTTTTTTATTTTTTTTATTTTCTTATTGTTGGTTTTTACTGTAAAGTAGGCCTATGTGTACTGAACTAAAAAAATACATATTTTACTAAATAATTAGCTATCTAATGGCTAGAAAATCAAAGCCATATGTCTAACCAAGTTGTGTTCCAAATTTAAAGTTGAAATCACAAAACAAACAAAAAACAGGAACGCCATCAGGGGCGTTTCTAGGATTTTCATTTTAGGGGGGCTCAGTCCCCAGTGAGGATATGGGGGGGAATAAATTGGTAAGACTTTAGTTTAGGATCCAATTCTCACTATTAACTACACTCTAAAAAAAAAAAGGTTCTTTATGGCACCAAAAATGGTTCTTGGCTCGTAATCATAGGGGAACCTTTTTTAGTGCTATATAGCACCAATTTTGGTGCTTCAGTGGTTCTTCAGCGGTTCTTCAGAGGTTCTTTACCGGTTCTTTGACTAAGGTGTTATATAGCACCGCTACCATATACATAACATGTTAAGATATGGTGCTATATAGCACCAAAAGTGGTTCCTCTATGATTACGACGAAGAACCATTTTTGGTGCCATATAGAACCTTTTTTTTTTTAGAGTGTAGTACCTTATTAGTATGCATATTAGAATATTGGCTGTTTATTATTACTTATACCTATAAAGCAAATATTGATGCCTTATTCTGCATGACCATATTGTACATCCCTTAATCGTACAATGTAGGCAAGTTTTAGGCAGGGGGCATGGAAAATTTTGATTTCTATGATCTACATATGTGCATTTTAAAATGTTCTGAACGCCAAATAATTTAGCTTGAAAAATAGCTTGAAAACCATGTCAGTGGGCAGATATGACTGATAAAGTTTTTCCATTTTTGTCAGTGAAGAACGTAAACATATGTTTAACTGATATTTATATGTTTTATGAATCATTTTTGTAGACATGTTAATTTACTAAAGGCTAATAGGAAAGCTAGGTAACTAAATGTATTAAATTAATTCACAATATGCACACATTCATTACTGCCCAATACAGGCAGAAAAAAGTTTAGCTTTATTTACTGAGAGCTACACATGGAATTATTAAATTTACAATATGCACACATTTATTACTAATATTACTTTGTTAATATTTCTTGTATGTTAATTAAATTATAAATTACATTGCATAGGCTTATTTCAAATCAAAATGGCAAAATTAGACAAAAGTTAATTTGCCTGAATATTTTTGTCATTTGTTTAACATTTCTGACTTAAAGAAGCAGCTGTCAAATATGAAATGTTTAGTTTACTGGCTACTTCCATATCTCGCACTTGACGTTGAGTCCTGCTGCTAAAATTCGCGCTCAGCCTCAGCAGCTTTTGTTTGAACATAAAGCCCGCCTACTCTGATTTGATTGTTTTTCTCAAATATTTTAACATTGACGAGCGGTGACAGACCAATGAGGCTCAGATCAACGCACACACCTCTGCTTCTGACGTGCGCTCTGTTCGCCACCACAGCAGATTGAAAAACACGCTGATTAACGCAGATTAAAAGACGGTACAAAGCTGAAGCCTCCCGCCAGTTTCAAATGATACCTAATTTATTATGATTACTAAAAAATGTGATAGGAAAAAAGGCAATAAAGAAGCATGCAAGTGGAGTTGGTGGTCCAGTGGGTTAAACCATGGAACTGATATGCAGAAGGTTGCTGGTTCGATCCCAGCGGTCACCACCAGTGTGTCCTGGAGCAAGGCACTTTACTCCATGTTGCTCCAGGGGGATTGTCCCTGTAATAAGGGCACTGTAAGTTGCTTTGGATAAAAGCATCTGCCAAATGCATAAATGTAAATGTATGCCAAGTGTCCAGCCACCGGGAAATTGACAGTTAACAGGCTTTGGGAAATTTGACATAATATCCATTATGTTTATAATTGTATGTATCCAGTATGAGTTTGCTGCCAATACAGTAAATGTTCTCACTAAAACTATACTGTATTGGACTTTTTCATGTGAATGGTGAGTTTGGCATATTGACATATGGCTGTTTGTCCAAAAAAAAAAACATTTTAGCCCATCCCAGCAAGCAATAGCCGTCATTTCACCGTCTCAGTTAACTATAGACCCGATATAGTGCAGCTATGAGTAACTCACTTCTAGCCAAAATAACCTTGAATTTGTTTACATGTCGTTTTTGCCTAAATAACTTGCGAGATGTATGATATTCCATCACGTAAGCAAAGTCAACAGTGATTACAAGGTGTTTGGTTTCATTTCTTTGACATGTTCTATGCGTAGCCTGTGCAATGATGCTAATTGATGATTAGTCTATTCTTGGGCTATGGTTAGACGTCTATTAAATTTTCACTGACAGCCCAAATTTTGCCTTGTATAAGCCTAGATGTCAGGGTGTGTTTGGATGGCTATTAGACATATTTTTAACGCAAAATTGCTTGCTGGAATGTCTTGTCTTTTAGATCATGTGTTTGATTTAAGGCCTATCCACCTTTTAACCTACACCCCATGACATTTTGCACGAATAATGGGAGTAACGGTTACAACTGTAACAGTTACAAAACTGTAAACAATCAACAAAAGGTTTGCTCTATGAACACAATGATAAGAATTTTCAAAAACTGGGTACAATGAGATGATATTATACTACTCACCCTTCAACCCTTTAAATTTAAAAGTGTAAAAAACATTAACAAATAAATAAAACAGAACATGAATAACCCTAAAAGCTAGATTATTTCCACAGTAATCACTGTGTATGTCTGTATTATGTAATATGTTGCCTTAATCAAAAATGTTCATTAACTGGAACATTGCATAATATGTCATTTTGACAGACAATAAATATTGTTTACCTGCTTTAGAAATATTCAAGGTGAATATTAGTGAAAAGGGGAGACAGTCACATTTTAAAGCATCTGTGTGAAAACAAACCTTAAATGAGACGTGAGCATTTGGGGAGAAAAACAAGAGATTCTTAGTGCATTCCAGTGAATTATTCATGGGATAGGTCTATATTGAACATTAAATCGGGAGAGCAGACCACAGATGCGCAGGGCTGTGTTTCCCACAAGCGTCGTAAGCCTAGGTTGATCACAGAGACCATTGGTGGCAATTGTTCTGCGATCAATTTAGGCTTATGATGCTTTTGGGGAATGCAGCCCAATATGGGTTTTTTTCCACACTGTTACAGTGGAGGAAAAGAATATAACGACTGAAAAGAGCTCTTGCCATAGATATTCTTGTTACATTAAAAATACCAAGCGTTACGTTATACTCCAGGGGCCCATTTCAGAAAGGCGGTTAAGAGAAAACTCTGAGTATGTTAACCCTGAAATGAGGTAAACTCTAGGTTTTCCATTTCAGAATGGGACGTATGTTAAACCCGAGAAAGCATTATAAATCAAGCCCGTTTCTGAAAGAGAGGTAACTTCTACTCAGAGTCATGGTAACTTACTCTGTGAACCTAACCTGGTCAGGAGCAGGTTTTCTTTGGTAAATTCAGAGTTTATTTCGGGTTCTTCTCCCCCTTTTTAAAGTGCCAGCGGTGTTTAAATACTTAAAGGACAACTTCGGGGAAAAATGAACCTAAGGGTAATTAACACATGGTTACCGAGTAGATCGTTCTCTGGGATGCGTTTTCATGAAAATCGAATGTAAAGAGTTTTATCTCTAAAAACAGATTAGCTTATAATGCTAGAATATGGGGCATATAACAAGTAAAATTAAATCGCTAGTTAATACCACTAACAAGGCTCAAAATAGCCTCACACTAACACGGTAGCATAATGAGGGTCCATACATGCAAACCGAAGCATTGAGAACTTTGTAAGTGTACAAACAGTTTAATAAGAAGATTTTTTGTAAAGATTCTTTATAAAGACAGTACATTACGCGTATACAGACAGGAGCCATCATGGAAAACAGTCTCGACAAATCGAGCCACGAACGCTGTGCTAAGAGAGCTGGTCGATAGGAACTAAGTATTTTTCTTACCCTATTAGCAGATAATTTGCTTAATAAGAAGAATGCACTTAAATCAGCTTTTTTTGTGTCCCTCAGAAAACAAGACTTATGTCATTGTTCTTATGTAGAAAATGCACATTGATTTAAGATCTTTAGATATTTTGATTGGAAGTAACAAGACAAAAGAAAAGCAGTGCAGGTACATTCATTCACTGCAAATGATTTATTTAATATGTCAAATGTTTGTAAAGTCATGAATCCTACACCCATGAACCTTTTATGCTTAAAGCTTTACCTGATTGAATAATATTTTTAATTTTTTATACTTTATTTTTAACTGCTACCACATTCTTTTTTCTTCTTTTTTTACCCATGGGATACCATGAAAATGAATATTAGTTCAATAACTTACTGTTCTGCCAGTTTTCACCTCTGATATTATAACAGTGATTAAGAATTAAATTTACGTTTGACCTGGAAGTATGCAGGTGTCTTTTGTCGGGTGCTGTTGCCACACTCTCAGAAAAAAGGTACAGTGGAGGTACAATTTTGTTCTTTGGGGAACAAAACATATAACTGTACCTTTAAAAGTTACACAATTGGTCCTTAGGGTACAATTAAACCATTGGCAGGCAAGTTCAGTCCTAGAGAGTCGCTGTCCTGCAGAGTTTGGCTCCAACCCTGAAAGACATCTATAGAAGCTCTTATTGAGAATTAACAGAGGTTTAGAAGTTGATGTTTTATTGAAAATATATGGTCACCATTATGGTGATTAGTGTTTCATTTAGTTGGGCAGTTTGACTCTTGGCTTTTTATGAGAGCTTGTGGTTTTTGTTACAGTGTTAACAAAACACAATCTGTTCAAATCAAAAGAAGCCATAAACAAAAATTATCATGAAGAAAAATGCTTGATTAAACTCATCACTGACTAAAAATATTAATAAATAATATTCACCAACAATAATTTCTTACCACAGACATTCTGAATTTTGGTTTTTAAATACATTCTAGGGGGAAGTTTAGATGCACACAGATATCAAGAATCATCATATGCAACAATGGTGACATACTTAATGCTGCAATGCATGCTGGGAGCCATGAGTTTTATACTGTGGTGGCTTAGTAGGGTTGGAGCTAAACTCTGCAGGACATCAGCTCCAGGACCGAATTTGCCTACCCCTGACTTAGAGGTACAAAAATGTACCCTTATGGGTACCACCTTATTGTTCCCTTTCGTTCAGTCACTACGACGTACGTTAGTGACTAACGAATGGGGGTTTCGCTTAGAAGCCTATCATATTCGAGCACTTAGAAAACGCCCAATGGCGTGCCAATGCCATGGGCATGCTGAATTTGCATACGTAACTCCGCCTCACCGCATGAGTATAAAAGGAAGTATGTGGCAATATCGCATTATGTTTCTGCTTTCGGAGCCAAGAGTACCTACCTCTTCACTCCTCACAAGCCTTCTGAGACTCTGTCAGCTTCTTCGAGACGAGCAGCTTTCCAGTCGGTGTTGGTGTGATGGCGCGTTCCAGTGATTGCATACTTCCTGCCTGCTGATCTGCGCGGTGGTCTGCTAGACGGCTGGTGTGTGTTTCCCTGGGCGCTTCGGCATCGACTGCTAGGTTTCCTCTCACAAAAAGAGCTTGCGCGTGCCAGCGCTGCCTGATCCTCCCGTCCGGCCCCAGCAGCAGCCTTCACTGGGCCGCGCCGTGGAGGTGGTTGCAGGATGTCGCCCAGTCCGCTCCCCAGCCTGGTTAAACGCCAGGTTGGAGGCGGACAACCCAGAGATGGGTCCCAGTTCTTTCCAGGTGATGGTAGCAGGGCCTCTCCTTCCCACGGTGGAGGGCCGGGGGAAAATCCTTCTGCTGCTGGCCCCCGGGCTGGCGGCACTTGGAAGGAACTGGTGTCCCCATCTCTGAGGTCCCAGAGACCGGTGATGGCAGTGTGTGCCGCCCCCGGGGCCACGCCGCTCTCATCCCTCTCTGTCGCCAGCCTACTCTCAGAGCAGACCCCAGTGGAACGTGCATCCTTCCCTGGTCTCCTCTGTCAGGACACAGCCGTTAACCGTGCCCCCACACTGGGACGCTACACCTCCCATGTCTGGGCCGGTAACGCTGCCTCGCTGCCCCACCCTGGGTACGTCTGTGGTTCAAGCGACCCTTGGTCAAGACCCTACAGCTTCAGGGGCTGTCCGCTGGGTCGAGAAGGCCATCAGGCTCGGCTACGCGATTCAGTTCGCGCAGACTCCTCCCCTCTTCCGGGGAGTCCGTGCGCCATGCGGGGGCCCAATAGAAGGCCCCAGTCATGCGTGCGGAGGTTGCCACCCTACTGGCGAAGGGTGCGATCGGGCCTGTCCCTCCAGCCGAAATGAAGTCCGACTTCCTCAGCCCTTACTTCATTGTACCCTAGGAAACTGGTGGGTAACGGGCAATCCTGGACCTGCCCGTCCTGAACCGATCCCTTCACAGGCTTCCTTCAGGATGTCGGTAGCGAACGCCTCCTCGGACGCGTTCGTCCGGTAGATTGGTTGCAGCGATCAAACGTACGAAGTACGTTTACTTTCATGTCTCCTTCCCCGACGTGGACCGTTCCTACGGTTTGCTTCGAGGGGCGGACATTCAATACGCAGTCCTCCCATTCGGGCAGCTCTGTCCCCTCGTGACTCTACGTAGTCTATCGAGGCAGCCCTTGCGCCACTCAGGCAGCACGGGGTTTGCATCCTGAACTTCTTCGATGACTGGCTCATACTGGGTCACTCTCGTAAGCAGGTCTACGGACACAGAGTCCAAGTGCTCCGGCACTTAGCCCGTCTGGGCCTTCGGGTCGACTGGAAGAAGAGCGACTCTGCCCCGTGCAGAGGATCTCTTTTCTCAGTGTGGTTTCCGCCTCGGTCGCCAGGTGCGTGCTGCTTACCAGCGAGCGCGCACGCAGTCACGGCTGACTTACCTTTGTTAATGCGAGAGCAAGAGTCCGGTCCCACTGAAGTTTTTTCAGAGGCTCCTGGGGCATATGGCATCTGCAGCCGCGTTAGCACCGCTCGGGTTGCTTCATATGAGACCGCTTCAGCTTTGGCTTCGCGATCGAGTCCGGAGATGGGCATGGCGGTCTGGCACGCTCCGGGTACAAGTGACTCGGGCCTGCCGACAGACTCTCACCCAGTGGTCGAACCTCAGTTTTCACCCTCAAAGTTTATGTGGCCGCAATATCTGCCCTCCACAATCTCTTGGAGAACAAAAAGGTAAGTCAGCACGACCTGATCATCAGGTTCCTGAGGGGGGTCAGGAGACTGAATCCTCCTCGCTCTCCTCTCGTACCCTCTTGGGACCTCTCAGTAGTTTTAGATGCTCTGCAGAGGCCTCCCTTTGAGCCTTTACAGTCAGTGGATCTTAAATATTTGTCAATGAAGACAGCGATCCTGACTGCATTGGCTTCCTTTAAGAGGGTCGTGGGACCTGCAGGCATTTTCGGTTGACTGGTGCCTGGAATTTAGGCCGGCCTACTCTCATGTGATCCTGAGACCCCGGCCTGGATATGTGCCCAAGGTTCCCACCACTCCGTTCAGTGAGTCAGGTGGTGAACCTGCAAGCGCTGCCCATGGAGGGGGCAGACCCAGCCTTGGCATTGCTCTGTCCAGAACGCGCTCTCCGCGCTTACGTAGACAGGACGCAATGTTTCAGGACCTCAGACCAGCTCTGTTATGGTGGAGAGTGGAAGGGAAGAGCTCTCTCAAAGCAAAGGCTGTCTCACTGGATAGTGGACACCATTGTTTTGGCTTACCAGCAGCAAGGTCGACCATGTCCCCTTGGGGTTAGGGCACACTCCACTCGGAGTGTGGCCTTCTCTTGGGCTTTAGCGCATGGCACCTCGCTAACAGACATCTTCAGAGCTGCAGGCTGGGCGACACCGAACACATTCGCCAGATTCTACAATCTCCGAGTGGAGCCAGTGTCCGACTATGTACTCGCCCCCCCGAGGGGGCGGTATTGGACCAGGCTCAGGTGTCTTCGCTTGCTCGCCATTCCACTCCACTGACTAGATACGTGCAATATTTTCCCTCAGGTGAGCTCCCCGAGAGCCCTGAGTCCCTCCAGCACTGCTAACGCAGATACCTGTGTGTCTTCCCTCTAACGACCTCAGACCCTCGTGTCCGGCCAGGTGCCTCGTGTGCATGGTTCCCCTCCGGCGACCCCCACACGTGTATTTTCCACCGTAAGCCTCCTCAGTGAGCAAGTGTCTTTCCCTTGGCAAGTCCCTGCCACCCTGGGGTTAAAAATCCACCTTCGGCTGGTTCCCTAGAGTTTTCCATATGCAGCCCTCAGCAGGTCATATGTGTACTCTCTAAGTCCTCCCTACGGGCAGGCATCTTTGCATACCTCCTCTGGAATATGCTTTCCAGTGTACCTTGGTATTCCTGTGATGATTGGGAGTCCCTCGTCCGTACTAGTTTTACAACAGGGAACTCACACTTACGCAGGGCACTGGAAGACGGCTGAGTGGCGTGATTATATTGGGACCCCCATTCGACCCCCATTCGTCGTAGTGACTGAACGAAAGGGAACGTCTCTGTTATGGATGTAACCCTCGTTCCCTGAGGAGGGAACGGAGACGTACGTCCCGTTGCCACTTCAGCTGTGCTACCTGGAACGCAGGAATTCAGTCTTGGCTCCTCAGCAGGTAACATAATGCAATATTGCCACGTACTTCCTTTTATACTCACGCAGTGAGGCGGAGTTACATATGCAAATTCCGCATGCCCATGGCATTGGCACGCCATTGGGCATTTTCTAAGTGCTCGAAGATGATAGGCTTCTAAGCGAAACCCCCATTCGTTAGTCACTAACGTACGTCTCCGTTCCCTCCTCAGGGAACGAGGGTTACATCCGTAACCGAGACGTTACATCCGTAACCGAGACGTTACGTATACAGCTAAACACGTCTCCGTGTGGACGGGGCCTCAGAGGCAGTTTCTCAAAATCAAGTACGCAAACTTCAGACTTGCGTCCTTGTTAGTTCAGACTTGCCAAGTTTGACTCGGGAGAATGAACTCCAGAGGTCTGGTAATTCTGCTAATGGTACAGCAGCGTTTTTGATAGCGTCACTCAGCTCGCTCTGGTTACTCCGGTTATCTCTGTATGTATATTTGAGGCTATAGTAAAACGAAATATGTTCTATAACACCACTCTGCCTCTTTTCGTTTTCATTTAGAAAAAATCTTAAACATATTAATAGCCACACAAATGTAGTTCAGGCAATGCATGTATGCATTGATTATATTCACTGCATATATTTATAACAAAACGAAAATATAAAACACAACCCTGCCTCTTTTTGTTTAAATTTTTTTTAAATACATTAATTTATTAACATGTGGTTCATGCAATAAGTGTGCATATATGAATATATTTACTGTTATAAAATTAAATATGACATAAAACATAACCCAGTCTTTTTGTGAAATGTCAGTTTTAATGATCAAAGAAATAAATTAAAGGCAATCTCTTTATAAATAAACCACAGATTTGAGCTTTAAACGAGTACATTCTCACCTGAAAAAATCTTAAAACTACATTTCATGACACAATTACAGTAGTATTATTAAATTACATGGGTTTTCTCATCCTCTACTGACACTTGTTGGTTGGTGCGAGATGCATTCTGGGATACCGGTCTATCTGAAGTCCACACAAGTCACCTCTCGATGCATCCTCGATAAAAGTGGCGGATCAAGGACACATCCATGGATTTGAACTGTACTTGGATAGATGTGAACTTTGAATTGGAACAGTACTTGGGCAGTGACTGATGACTATTCACAAGTCCATGAGAACACAAGTGCAGACAAGAACGCATATTAGGAAATGACTAGAGTCAGTCTAATCAGAGTTGAATGAACTACCTCAATTCAGCTGTTCTGAAACCCAAAACTCAAGAGTTTCCCATCTCAGGGTAAGTCAATTCAGAGTTCAAGGTTGGTTGAAACTCTTTATTGAAACAAGCCCCTGATGTCGGTACATAAAACATGAATGATATTTTACAGCTCATTCAGTCAAACTGACGGATAAGGATTATTTGTAGCGCAACCTCAAGATTTGAAATGATTTGTTTTCAGTCTTTTTGAGTGGAACATCTCCCATAATTTAAAATGCAGTAGGCTTGTTAGGATAAAGGTGGATTGGTTAACAGTGTCACATGTTCAGTCTGTTTTTCTTGTGTTTGATTTGTTTCTTTGTTCAGTTCCCCATCTGTTTGTCTCCTTGGTTACTATTTTGATTAGAATACTTAATCCAGGTGAGTCTAGTTAATTAGTCTCGTTAGTCCTTTGTTTGCTATGTATAGGCTATATGCCCTTAGCTTCAGTCTGGTCATTGTCTTGCGTTGATGTTGTTTAGTGCGGGTATGGTCGCGCAGTTCACTACAGCCACACCAACCGTGACAAACGGTTAGTCAGTTAATAACAGTCTATGAACTGTTATAGGCCAAAATTTGCATCCCAAGTCCACACAGAACCAAAAGTCAAATGGGTGTTTTTTTGTAGGGTTTCAGTAGGCAGTTGGCAGATTTTGGCTGGCAGTTCAGTTAGAGGTGATCCTACTCAGAGTGATAAACACACGTCTTCTGATTGTTCCAACAGTCTCTTTATATAGAGCCTATTTCTCTTTTCTTCTGTTTGCATATCCCTCATTCCCTCACCTTGTCACTCCATCTGTTCCTTGCCCTGCACTCGTTTTTTCAGCACTGCGGCTCTTCTACTTCAACTATTATTCTCTTCTCTCTCTCTCTATGAGGGCTGTAATTGAAAGTGTCCGCCCACATCTCTGCAGTCCACACATGCACACATTCCACCATACAATGAGATCCTATATAAAACACGCTTCATGTAGCTTAATGAGAGCTTGTTTGTGTGTGCATGTAGCCGTGTATCATTACCCAAGATGCCTTATTTAAGGTTGCACTACTGTCTACAAGAATACAGATTTCCTTTGTGTTTTCGGTGGTTCTTGTCAAACAGAGTACTGAGGCTAAATTAGCCAGTCAGAGCTCAAATACATTTGGTTTGCTTGGAGAGTGAAATGGCTTGTTGTTTGTAAAACTATACTGGAAAAATGGTCACCTAAATGATAACGTCTAAATTAGCTGGTTTTATTAAAGTCAAAAGTATAATTTAATATGACCTAAATATTTAAGCAGCCTACATACATTGATTTATACATATATTAATCAAGTAAAAAATAACTCTTTATGGTAACAATTGCAGTGTGTGTTGTTTTATGAATTGTTTTATGTGTATATTTGTTTTATGTGTACATGTGTATATTTGTACATTTATGTGGAATTCTTTGTACACTATAAAAAATCTTTTTACAGAAAAAAAAACTGGGAGCTGTGGTTGCCAGAATAGTTTTGTAAAAAAAAAAAAAAAAAAAAAAAAAAAGTAAACATATTTACAGAACAACCTGTACATTTTTACCATTTAAACCTGCAATTTACAAAAATATGAATACAAACTAATTACATCTTAAACCAGCAAATACAACAATGCATTTCTGCTGAATTTGCAAGGCCACACTGCTAGTAAAATCTATTGTGTACTTTTTACATCCACTAATAAAGAATATTTCCACAAGCTAAGGTAAATATGGAATGTGCACATAGTGTCATGAACACAAATACAAAACACCTTCATGTTAACACAATAATACAATAAGTATTCATTTAACAGCATAAAATGTAACATAAAACCCATAAAACTATGTACATAACTGATATAAAAAACTAAAAAGAAACTATTATTAAAAGTAAAAACTGTCACATGTGAAGTGTCACAATGGGAATTCTGGCAATGTCAGTTTATAGCTTTTCACTGTAACTTATAAGATGATTATAAAACTGTAACTTATAAGATTATCTTTTTTACTCACAATTTTTTTTTTATATTTAACAGCATTTTAATCACATGAAATATAAGGTTAGATTTATTACACTCAGAAAGGGAATGTAATGTTAACAAATTAACAGATTTTTACTGTAGCATTTTTACAGTCAAAATTACAATCATTTTACAGTGTAATGGAATATATAATTCATTTCCACACGGAGAGGTTGATCACAATGGAATGGAGTGTGTTGCCATGGTTTCCTGTTGGCCACCTTGCTAAGACTGCATGAGCAGAAATATGCATGTGTGTGTTTGCCTGTTCGGTCAATACATGAAAGACAATGAGTGATAAATGTGTGTGTTGTGTAATTGATTGACTGTGGTTTGGTGCTTGTGTGACTGTTTATTTTTTAGGATGTGATAACTTGAGGTTTTCTGTTTTGGAAGAGGTCAATTGCTTGGCAGACTGAAGCTCATTATCATGTTTCTCTGTGCGTTTATTACTGTACATTTGTTTATCAGCTGGGACATTTGGTATGTCTGTCATTCTGTCACTAATATGCCAGAATGTAGTGTCATGATGTCGTGTTCAGTGTTTATTTTGGTCAAAGTTTAAAGCACACACATACACACACAAACACACGCAGGCAAACAAACAACACATTTTGTCTGCTGCATCTGCAGCCCCCTTTTTTCATATTTCATATATATATATATATATATATATATATATATATATATATATATATATATATATATATATATATATATATATATATATATATATATATATATATACACTAGAAATTGTATACAGCTATTCTATGCAAGCTGCTGCTGAAGTGTAAGACCAGAAATGGCTTTGTACTGTCAAGCATGAAATGTGAAACATACTCTTGTGGTTTAGAAGTAGTTTTAAAAAGAGTACTTAATATACTTTAAAAATATATTTTTAAGTGCAAACGGAATGCAATGTTTTCAGACACTTAATGGCATGCTATCTGCAATTGAATGAATGCAAATAGCTGGACTTTAATGTGCTTTTTTGCCAAGTTGCCTGCAAAATAAAATGTAATTTACTTCTTTTGTCTTTGAATGTATGTACTGATAAGCATTCATGCTAAACTAAAATATTTCTATTGAAACTTATGTCATGTATTTAAATATTTTTGTAATTACACATTTGTAATGATTACTGTAGTACATTTAACATATATTAACATACATTGAATAACACACTACAGTGAAAATTATAATCAAGTACTTTTCATGTGCTTTAGTATGTTAGTCAACACAACAAAATATTAAAACATAATGACTTAAAAAGCAAAACTGAAGAGTTCAGATGCAAAATCCTCTAAAAGCCACTTCGGTCAAAAATGAGATGACGATACTGAGTGAATGCTCTCCGTAGATAGTATACGTTCATAAAATACTTTCACTTCAAACCCACTAAATCCCAGCCTCAGCCCATACCGGTACTTAGGTAGAAACATATAAATAGGAGCCTGACAAAAATGTGTATTTTAAAGAAAAACATCAGACGTACTTAGAGGCTTTTGCATCGCAAGTCTTCAACTTTTAATTTGACATTATTACAAAGTGCACTTGTTAAAAGTATACTTAAGTGTGTTGGACAAATAGTTATGAAAGTGCACTCCCTTTAAATACACTTAGGTGACATTTTATTTTATTAATATATTATCTGCAAATACAGTTATAAGAAAAACTTTTAACATTTGAAATACACTACATTCAATACAATTACGTGCACTTCTTATTCACAAGGGTATTCAATGTGTTCCTCTCCTTATAACAATCTCTATTGACAGACAAAAGAGAAGAGGAAGACCACTGGAGGAGAAGAGACAGACAGAAGGTCATTAGAAAGTGAAGGTAGAGGAAGACAGAGAGAGAAATTATGGATCCGTTACCTGTGGATTCAGAAACAGTGGATGAGTTGGTGAACATCTGCATACAATCCTTTGGTGAGTCTATAAAGAAAGTTTTAACACAAATGAGTTTCAAACAAAAGTTTGGGTGGAATATTTAGTCCGATGAATTAGAGCAATTTCTGGTGCGGATCTAGATGATGTAATAGCAAATAGTATCCCATCATGCTGTTCATTAGCAAAGCTTAGCTGGTAAAGCTGGTCAACAGTGACCAAAGTCACCACAAAAATTGTCTATGGTTTATTTTGTCATTAATGTTATGTGATGTTTGTGCTTTCAGACAATGCAGGCACAATAAAAAATCCCTCCTTTGTGAAAATGTTTCTGATGATGCATCCTTGGTACATATCTTCCACCGATCTGTCCAAGAAACTGCTGCTAAAGTATCCTTTATCTACAGAACCCTTGTGTTGTATTTTGTATTGCATTGTTCTAGGGTTGCTACAAACGATTATTATCTTTGATAACTTCCCATAAAATGTGCAATATGTTATTTACATATGTTCTCTTGTAAGCTTTGCTGTAAAGTCATGGTGTAGAGTTCGATAGAAAACACTTTACAGCCTTAACAAATGTGCAGGTCACAGGAGGGCAGCACTGATGAGACCAGAGCCCAAATATGCCACCTCGTAAAGTAAGACTTGTCCTGTATCTAATTTGAATTCTCCATAGTATGTCTTATCTTCTCTTTTTTTTTATTGCATTTGCTGTTTGGTCTTTTTCTATGTAGGTACTGGATTTCTGAATTTCCAGTAGAGTTTGATCTGAATCCTGCTTTGGCTGACCAGATTAAAGACCTGAGAGAGAACCTGAACACTAGCGGCAACGAAACACAGAGTCAACTTATTGATGTAGAGAGTGTGTAAGTATACAGACTAACACCCACAGTTATTTTTATGTTCTTCTCACTCTGAAAAGTTTAAAGATGGCATGAAATGGAAGTTGTGATAGTATTTTCTTCTCTATTGTGATGCACTGTATATCTGAGTGAAATGGCTTCTCGAAAGAAAATGTAGGGCCGGACTTGATTTTTGTTGATGGGGAAATAATTGGATGGTTGTGGTTTGCTATTATCATGTGAGTGACAGGTTGTAATTGATTAAAGGGGTGGTAAAACACATTCTTTCGAAGGCTTGATTGTGTTCATGGGGTGGGGGTGGGGCACTGTAACATGTGTTCATGCTTCGTTTTTTAAAAAATTGCATTATTTTTCATATATTTTACCTTTATTCTACACTGCTCTGTCCCTCCTTGTAAAAACGGTCTGATGGTTTCACTAATGCCAAGTTCGCTGTTGAGATCTAAAACAGTTTGTAACGTTAGGTGTTTGTCGGATAACGTTAATATGAATGAGCATTTAACAAACTGGTTTGCAGAGCCAAATGAGCGTTGTCATCTGTGTACTTCCTTGCTACAACGTACAATTAACAATACGAACTATTACAGGAAAACACATTGACGAAAAATAAATCATACTTACAGGTTGTGGCCCGTAAACAGCTTCTGTTTTTAAATCCATCTTTCAGGACAAGCCGTTGTGCGAATCCTGCATTGAACTTGTGAAGATTGTGGAAGCTTTCCTCCGTGAGATGTGTAGCGCGCGCCCGTTGTGCATTCTCACACTGGCAGTGTTTGTCTCGCGCAGCTGAACCGCAGCTCGTGTATTGCAAATACAGACGAATATTGCCCATTATGTCACATTTTCCGGTCTTCTCCTCCAACCCCTGTCTGTCTCGTGCTTTGATTTATGATGGGCAGCATATATCTGCTGCAAATGCGACCGTGTTCCCCTCTGTCTCATACACACATGCATATAACGTTGTATGTTAAACGCACTGCAACACACCCCCGTCCCTAGGAAGGCTGAACAAAGTGGACCTGCAATCCGGATGAAAATAACAGCGTTTCGTCGGCATTGGCAACAACACTCCAGCCTACTAACTATACCACAACAACGCTTCCCTGCGGCGATACAAAATGGCCTCGCCCCCCCTTATTTCATATTCTCGGAGGAGGGGTTTATGTAAATATTGGGGCTGGTGATGTCAGCAACCCTGGAGGAATGTCTAGTAGTCCCTACTGGCCATTTGCTGTAGTCCTTAGAAATGTATTTATCTAAAAGCAAATATCTCCCTTTGCTTTAAACTTTGTAACTTTGCAGATGTTGTTTATGCTCAAACTGTCAGGGTCCTGCCCTGTCAGTCTTGTCTGTCTTGTGTCTGTTCAATGTTTCTTTGTTTGTCTTGTGTCTGACCACATGGTTCTGTCTTTGTTTGTGTTGGCCATGTGCTCCTCTCGTCCCACCTCCTTGTTTCCCTTTACCACGCCCCCTTGTTTAGTCCTCGTCTAGTCCTTGTTTGACTAATTGTGTTCACCTGATCCTCTGTGCTCTTCCCTTTTATATTGAGCTCATTTCCCTCTTGTCCTTGCTGGTTCGTTGTGTGCTTTTGTTGTATGCCTCGTGTCTAGCTAACCTTGTCCTGGTGATAGTAGTTCATCTAGTCTAGTATAGTTTTTGGTTACTTTTTCCCTATCCTTATTTTCTCTCTCTAGTTTCCTGCAACGTTACAGATTTAGTTTCTAGTTCCAGTTATTTATTTTTATTTATTTTTATTTTGCCTTTTCTCTCTTTTGAGAAGTCTTTCTTCTGTTTTCTTTTTTGGATTCTAGTTACTTTGTTGGCATTTATCCCTATTCTTAGTTTTTGCTTTTTGCTCATGTTTGTTTCTCTTGTTGTCTCGTCTTGAGTCTTGTGTGTTGTCTTGTGGTGTTTCCCGTCCTGCATCCTGTTCCACCCTGGTCACCCTGGACTCTCCTGGCCTGGCAACCAGTCTGGTTTCACAGCAAGTCACATCACCTACTGTCAAGCCTGGTTCCTAGAGCTGCCGCCTCGTCTCCATCATTGGCCATCCCATCCCTGCTGTCTCTACCCTGACCAGCCACTTCTCCCATTGTGTCCTGCCCCTATTGTTTGGACTTTGTTCCTGTCTCACCAGTCTTGTCCTGTGTCAAATATTGTTAATAAATTTCACCCCCTGCTCATTCTGCATCTGGGTCCTCACTCTCAGTATCCTGACAGAACGAACCAGCCAAGACAGGACCCAGCAATGAGCATCCGTGTTGTTCCCCCTGCAACTGCCCAAGAGAGACTGGCACTCCAGAAGGGATTGTTATCGCTTCGCCAGGAGGACCGGGAGGTACGGTCCTTTGCCCAGTTTTTCTGGACCATGGCAAGGGGTCTGGAGTACCCTGACTCAACCCTTAAAGCTGCATTCAATCTCTGCTTGAGTGATCCCCTACCACAATGGGAGATGGATCAGCTAGCGGTCCTGGACTATTGGAATTTTGCTAATTACCTGCACCACCGCAAAGACTGGCAGATCCTTACGCCCCCAGAGTCTGATCACTGTGGCCAACCCGCTCTCCCACCCTCGTCGAGTCAAGTCCCAGATCATCTTCTGAGTCCTACTGAGCAGCAACGGTTGAGAAGGAAGAGGGCGGCTCGGACTGCTGCATCTGTCTCTTGTTCCACCAAGTCAGTTCCTGCCAGTCCAGAGCCAGTCGAGTCCGACCCTCCTGCCAGTCCAGAGTCCCCTCCTGCCAGTCCAGAGTCCGCTCCTGCCAGTCCAGAGTCCGCTCCGTATGAATTGTCATGCCCTCAGAAGCGGAGGAGAAGGAAGGCCAATGTTGGCAAGTCAGATGCCCTTCTAGAGGCCCCTAACCTGTTGGTCCAGGAGGGCCTGAATCAAGAGGCTCCAGCCCCAGAGACCAGTCCAGTGTCGGCTCCAGCCCCAGAGACCAGTCCAGTGTCGGCTCCAGCCCCAGAGACCAGTCCAGTGTCGGCTCCAGCCCCAGAGACCAGTCCAGTGTCGGCTCCAGCCCCAGAGACCAGTCCAGTGTCGGCTCCAGCCCCAGAGACCAGTCCAGTGTCGGCTCCAGCCCCAGAGACCAGTCCAGTGTCGGCTCCAGCCCCAGAGACCAGTCCAGTGTCGGCTCCAGCCCCAGAGACCAGTCCAGTGTCGGCTCCAGCCCCAGAGACCAGTCCAGTGTCGGCTCCAGCCCCAGAGACCAGTCCAGTGTCGGCTCCAGCCCCAGAGACCAGTCCAGTGTCGGCTCCAGCCCCAGAGACCAGTCCAGTGTCGGCTCCAGCCCCAGAGACCAGTCCAGTGTCGGCCCCAGCCCCTGTGCCAAGTCCAGTGTCGGCCCCAGCCCCTGTGCCAAGTCCAGTGTCGGCCCCAGCCCCTGTGCCAAGTCCAGTGTCGGCCCCAGCCCCTGTGCCAAGTCCAGTGTCGGCCCCAGCCCCTGTGCCAAGTCCAGTGTCGGCCCCAGCCCCTGTGCCAAGTCCAGTGTCGGCCCCAGCCCCTGTGCCAAGTCCAGTGTCGGCCCCAGCCCCTGTGCCAAGTCCAGTGTCGGCCCCAGCCCCTGTGCCAAGTCCAGTGTCGGCCCCAGCCCCTGTGCCAAGTCCAGTGTCGGCCCCAGCCCCTGTGCCAAGTCCAGTGTCGGCCCCAGCCCCTGTGCCAAGTCCAGTGTCGGCCCCAGCCCCTGTGCCAAGTCCAGTGTCGGCCCCAGCCCCTGTGCCAAGTCCAGTGTCGGCCCCAGCCCCTGTGCCAAGTCCAATGTCGGCTCCAGCCCCTGTGCCAGCTCCAGAATCTGTCAAGTCAGCTCCTGCCCAGGAGTTCACTCAAGTCCTCCCACAGTCGATTGAGACGGTTGCAGTCACACCAGAAGCGGCCAGTCATGCGCGGTTCTGCCCCCAGAGGAGAGGGCATGTTGTGCAGTCAAATGCCCTTTCGGAGATCCTAAACCCACTGGTCCAGGAGGGTCCGGTTTCAGCGGTCTCTAATCAAATGGTCCAGGAAGACCCAACCCTGTTGGATCTGTATCCAGTGATTTCAGAGGCATTTAGTCTGGTTGAACCAAACCCTAAGCCACCTACTTCACCAGCTATTCCTGTGCTGAAGGAACCTGTGACTGCGCAGCCTGAATCACTTACCAGTCCTGTCATGGCCAAGCTGGGCATTCAAATCAACACCGCTACCTCAACGGAAACCGTTCCTGACCTGGCCATGGAGGCTACCTCAGAACAGCTAGCAAGCCCATTTGAGCCCTCAGAAACTGGTGTCTGTCATGTTATGTTCTCAGAGACCATTCCTGTTTGTAATGTCATGTCCCTTGAAACCGTTCCTGTTCCAGCCACCGAGGCTTCTCCAGAGCATCCATGTCTTCCTGTTAAAGTCACGAGGACCATCTCAGGAATATTATCCAGTGAAGTCATGCCCACAGAGACTGACCCTGTCAGTCCTGTTATTTCTCCTGAGTCTGCTTCTGACCTGGTCACGGAGGCCATTTCAGGGCATCTTTCTCTGCCCGTTATAGCCACGGAGGCCACCTCTGAGCTGCTCACCAGCAATGATTCGCCTAATGAAAGACTTCCTGCCAGTCTCGTCATGCCCACTGTGATTGTTTCTGCCACTCTCGACTCAGCCAAGAGGTCTGCTTCAGCCCTAAAGTCTTCAGCAGGGTGTATTTCTTCTAAATCTGATAAAGCCCTTGAAGCTGTTCCTGACATCACGTTTGTCCGGGAGGCGTCAAAACAGTTGTCATTACCAGCCAGTGCCGTTATGGCTCCTGAATTCATTCCCAAGCATTTCCCTAATCAAGAGACTTTCCCTGCATCTGTTCCTGACCCCAAACCCTGCTGGAGGTCCCCACCAGTGAAGTGGCCCTCGATCTCTAGAAGTGCCACTAATCAGTTTCCCGTCCCTCCCACCCCATCTTTGGTGTTGCCTGGCCGTCATGTTCCTCCAAAGCCAGCACCTCCATGGGCAGTTCCTAACCATACTGCTGGATTGACTCCTACCCTCCCTGCTCCACCCCCTCTGTTTCCTGGCTGTTATGGGACGCCGATGTTTACACCCCTCCCAGTTGCTACCCCCTTTGACTCCTTTGCCTCGTGTGGACGCCTGGAGGCGTCCATTGGGGGAGGGGTACTGTCAGGGTCCTGCCCTGTCAGTCTTGTCTGTCTTGTGTCTGTTCAATGTTTCTTTGTTTGTCTTGTGTCTGACCACATGGTTCTGTCTTTGTTTGTGTTGGCCATGTGCTCCTCTTGTCCCACCTCCTTGTTTCCCTTTACCACGCCCCCTTGTTTAGTCCTCGTCTAGTCCTTGTTTGACTAATTGTGTTCACCTGATCCTCATGTGCTCTTCCCTTTTATATTGAGCTCATTTCCCTCTTGTCCTTGCTGGTTCGTTGTGTGCTTTTGTTGTATGCCTCGTGTCTAGCTAACCTTGTCCTGGTGATAGTAGTTCATCTAGTCTAGTATAGTTTTTGGTTACTTTTTCCCTATCCTTATTTTCTCTCTCTAGTTTCCTGCAACGTTACAGATTTAGTTTCTAGTTCCAGTTATTTATTTTTATTTTTTTTTATTTTGCCTTTTCTCTCTTTTGAGAAGTCTTTCTTCTGTTTTCTTTTTTGGATTCTAGTTACTTTGTTGGCATTTATCCCTATTCTTAGTTTTTGCTTTTTGCTCATGTTTGTTTCTCTTGTTGTCTCGTCTTGAGTCTTGTGTGTTGTCTTGTGGTGTTTCCCGTCCTGCATCCTGTTCCACCCTGGTCACCCTGGACTCTCCTGGCCTGGCAACCAGTCTGGTTTCACAGCAAGTCACATCACCTACTGTCAAGCCTGGTTCCTAGAGCTGCCGCCTCGTCTCCATCATTGGCCATCCCATCCCTGCTGTCTCTACCCTGACCAGCCACTTCTCCCATTGTGTCCTGCCCCTATTGTTTGGACTTTGTTCCTGTCTCACCAGTCTTGTCCTGTGTCAAATATTGTTAATAAATTTCACCCCCTGCTCATTCTGCATCTGGGTCCTCACTCTCAGTATCCTGACACAAACAGCAACATTACACACTAGCTAAAGTTAGAAAAGTGAAATCGTGGTTTACCACCCCTTTAAAGATCACAGGGGCACATGAATTTAAAAAAATAATAATGTTGTGCATGGATAGAAGTTCAGCAAAAAAATTTACTTGCACATGCACATGTTGTTCTTCCATGGACCAAAGAAAAAGAAGATAATGTCCAGACTGCTTTTTCCACATGATCATGGGTGGTAACTGCAGCTGTTAAGGACAAAATAACACCAAAAATGTACCATAAAAGTAGTCCACATGCTTTCTGCTGTAGCTCTCAAACCTTTATGCTTCTGCACTTTCAAATGTGGCAAAATTAAAAACAATGTTTAGAGTGAAATGAGGGTGAGTACTTGATGAATTGTTTGATTTTCATGTTATGCAGGACAGTCATATTTCAGAATGTTAGTCAACTGCCAGGAATAACAACCTTAGTCCTGTCTGAAATAACATTTTTCCCCACTGCAGGCCCTCGTACAAATGGAAACGACAAGTTACCCAAAGAGTTCCATCATTGTCAAAAAAGAGGAAAATGTCCCTTTTGTTTGATCACCTGGACCCTTGTGAGCTTGCTGAACATTTGACCTATCTGGAGTACAAATCCTTCTGCAAGATAATGGTATGTTTGTGAGTACAGGTTTTTGCTCTAATTGTCCACAGAATATCATAAAAGATAGACCAAAATACACCAAATAATGTCCTAATTAAAGTCTAAAAATGCTGAAGGGCTTGGTGGAGTGGTAAGCTGATGCATTTATTTTTATCTTATATTAAGAACTATGGATGAGGACCAACAAAAAGATATGCATACAAGCTTAAATATACAGTTGAGTTTACCCCGTGTTTGCATACCCCGTGCAGAATCTCAACGTATTGTTAAAAAAAAAAAAAGAATCGTGTTTTGTTTTCTATTTAGAATTGCCCTCATTAAAATGCCCCTATTATGCTATTTTAAAGGTTCCTAATTTTGTTTTGGAGGTCTTCTATAATAGGTTTACATGCATCCAAGGTCAAAAACACTTTAATTTTCTCATAATATGCATTGCAGTGTCACCTCTTTTCTCACAATGTCTGAATTGGTTACATAAAGGATCCGGTCTCTCTAAACCCCTCCTTTCCGAGAACCTCCTATTCTCTGATTGGTCAGATGGCCCAATCTGTTGTGATTGGTCTACCGCTTACAGCGCAAGTCATAAACAAAGCACCAATTACCGTTTCTGAATTTCGGCTCCGTAAGCTTCCTCAGAACTTGGTGCACAGTGATACGAACAGTAACGATAGTGTCTATAAAAAGTCTATAGGCTGACTTTTTGGAGGGGGAGACAATAAATAGCAATAAGTAATTCCATTAATCCATTAATCTACCGCTTTTTATTATGCAGAAAAAGCTAAATAAGGACACTTTAAGCTAAGGTGACCAGGCGTCCCCGTTTTCCGGGGACAGTCCCGGTTTTTGGTTTTCTGTCCCCGACTGGAGCTGTCCCCGGAAATGTCCCCGTTTTACAGCTCGTTTAAAACAACCCTCAGGCCCTGTCCACACGAACACGGGTATTTTCAAAACCGCAGCTTTTTCTATGCGGTTTGGCTGTTCGTCCACACGCAAACGCAGTATCCGGTTACTGAAACCGGACTTTTTTGAAAACTCCGGCCAGGGTGAAGTTTTTTAGAAACTCCGGTTACAGCGTTGTCGTGTAGACGGTGAAACCGGAGATTTAGGCTTGTTAAGTCAAAATGTGCGCCGTTCTCTCCTTTGTTTGACGTCAGTTTGTGCGCCGTTATCGATTTTGTTTAACGTTACATGAGTCGAGTCTATGCAAGCGCGGACGTAGCTTTTAATAACTCTGCTAATAGCGCTTATCACATGTAGCCTATACAGATACATGCACAGTTATCTCATTGTATTGCAGAACAGAGGTGCCAGAATTCAATAATACAACATACCGGTAGTAAGGCAAGTGTGTGAAGCTTCAGTCCACTTGAGCCCTGCCCCTGTATATACAGTTACCTGTCACTGAGTCCAAAGTAAACTTGTAGAAGGGTTTCACTGAGCCCATAGCATCCCTCCGTGGATGGGACCCATGTGGAAATCAGGCAGCCAATCATAGCGCGGTTTTGCGTTTTCATTAGGGATGGCTGACGCGAAACAGACGTTTCGGGGCGTTGCCGAGATCCCGAAGCGCAGATGTTTCGAAACACTAGGCTTGTTCGACTTCACCCAGCGATGCGCAGACCGATCTGCGGCTGACTTGAAGCAGTGCATGCCGGTTAGAAATTTTGTCCGACTTGAGACAGCGCCGACGCCACGTGACAGTGACGTATGTCAACAAAGTGCCGCGAGAGCGATTCGAGAGCAGTCGGCTGATACAGCCGGTGCAGTTTCTACAGAGCAGCTGCAGGAGGCTGCACGGACTCTGATGACGACACAGCTGTTCCACGATTGCTGTCATGCGGTGAATCCAGCCAATCACGTGTGTTTCGTGTTTATTCTGAAACCTTCAGCTCCACTAATGCGCACAAATCAGTTTTTTTATAACAGTAAAACCTCCTTTCATGTAGTCGCGATGTTATATTGTAATGTTTATCAAAATAAAACGTAAACCCCACTTCATTGACAGTGTAGGCTTATATGTTGAACTTTATTCTTGTACATACACACGCTGTATTAAGCAGTACATAAAGTATTACATGACAATAATGTCTCTGAAACATCTGTGTATTGCCAAATATTGCATTTATTTCACTTCAGCTGATAAAGTATGCAACCACAGCGCGAGCGTCACTACGGGAAGCAGAAAGTGTCCGACTTCACGTCTCCGTTTGCAGCTCCTCCCCGCCTGCACGCGGCTACTCTCGCCGATCAGTTGAATCCGGCCGCAGCCGATGTCGAACACACCTACTGCTCCGAACTGTGATTCGAAACACCAATGTCACGTGACTATGGCTAAATGAAGCTTCGAAGTGTTTCATCAGGTGGCGCCTGCCGAAAATTGCGTTGATTAAAGGGGGCGGGAACAAACCACACAGTCACACATCTGTATGAACCTATTTCACCACAGTTTAAAAGTGAAGTAAATCCATCTTCACCTCGTGGGTTTTTGTGATAGCAGTGATTTTGTGATAGCAGTGATTTTGTGATAGCAGTGAGATTTATAGTGCGCTTTGGTTAGTTATATTTAGGCTAGATTTAAATGAGATATATTGACTGATAGGTATAGACAGTGACGTATAGTTAGGATAGATATAGTGACACATTCATATAGACTAAGTTAGATAGTGACAGATAGATAGCACAGCATAAGTTAAATATATAGAATTATATAGATATAGATTCATAGGTGATATATAGATAGATATATTAATAGAATAGATAAAAATGGAGGCTCCACTTAAGAGATGCCGTACATCTGTGGTGTGGGAGCATTTCCATTTGGAAGCACCAAATAAAGTGAGATGTGTGTATTGTGATAGGCAGCTAGCCTTCTGCAACAATAAATCATCCATGATGCGCCATTTGAGGAGCACTCATCCTGCCATTTTGGAGGGTGCAGAGGATGGTAACATTCCCCCTGTACCTAGGCCTGCTACTGACACTGCTGGACCCAAGGTTCAAAAATGTGGCTTTTGGGAATTGTACCAACGCCCAGGAAGCTGAAAAAAACCTCACACTGGAGTGCGCTTCATTGATGCGTTCAAACACAGCGACTCCTGGTGAGCAGTCTCAGTCTTCATCTAACTTTATGGAGATGGTTCATCTGAATAATTATGAACATTATACTTCATATATGCTGTCAGTTTATGCTTTGTAAACTAATTGTTGTTTTAATTTTCATTCAGAGCCACAAATGTCAACATCAGGACCATCATCATCATCATCATCATCATCAACAACACCAGCAGAAACCCAGGACAGTTTATGAGAACTGTTTGATAGTCGTATCCGTGAAACCCAGACGACACACAGCACTACAGCTGATGCAACTGTAGAAGTGAAAAAATACCTGAAAGATGCGTTTTTGCCCAGAACGCATGATCCATTAATTTATTGGAAAGAGAGAGCAGTAATTTTCCCTCATTTGTGTGATCTTGCAAAAAAATATTTGTGCATGCCAGCAACAAGTGTCCCTTGTGAGAGGATTTTTTCAAAGGCTGGGGAAATTATATGTAAAAAAAGAAGTCGGCTGAGTCCTTCAACAGCAGAGCAATTCATATTTTTGAATAAAGAAGTTTTGTAACAAATGTGACACATTGTGGCTTTATTTATTTTATTAATGTTCATTTTGTATAACAAAAAAACAAAACATATAGTTCTTTACAATGACGAGGCTACAGGTTACAAAACCAAGACCATGTAGTTGTCAGACAGATGTTAAAAAATATTTTTTTTTACATGGATCATTGTCAAGGCAATACATGCAAGTGACCACTAGATGGCGCAGTAGAGACGGGTGTCAGATTGATTCGAAGCTTCGAAACAATATGGAACATTTGCTTCAACTGCTTCATTGCTTCACGAAGCCTCGGTCTGCCCATCACTAGTTTTCATGTGGACGGAGATTTTTTTTAAACCGTGCTTGTGTGGACGCGATTGTTTTTTTAAACGGAGAAGGAAAAACTCCGGTTATAAAAATACCCGTGTACGTGTGGACTAGGCCTCAGATATATTGTAAAAAAGCGCCCAATCACCTTGAGTGATTTTTTTTTACCAGTAGATGGCGCTGTGAGCTACACTGACTCTACTTGGAGTCCGCGCGCGCCGCTACTAACGTTACTTCATGAAGAACATAACCGAGAGCAGAACGCCATTATCGCCAAATATCAAAAGAAACATCACCACCGCTTTCAAGGTAGTGACATACTAACTATTCATGTTAAATTAAAGTAATACTGTTTGTAAGTGCTTTATAACAGAGCCTCAACAGGGTGCGGGACTCTGAGAGTTCCGCAGTCACAAAGCAGTGATTAACTTACCACCCATCTGAACTATAAAAAAGCCTAAATAATTACACTTGTAACAAATACATGTGCAGAATACACACACTTTCTCCTTAAAATAAGCCTAAAATGCAAAATAATTAGACCAATTGGATAGTAAGAGTTTTTTTCAAACACAAACGTAACAAAACAGTACAAAAAGTAATCGATATAGTATAAACTTGTGAAAATAAAAATATTAAATACAATTTATAAAATTATTATTTATGTTGTTTTATTTTTGTAATGTGTTTTTGTGAAGTCATGTTCTAATATTGCTTTGAACTGCTTGTTATTTACAATGGTCACTATTAACTGGTTTCATTTTTTTGTTTTTGCGGGTGCGTTGAATTGTATTAAATCCGGACCAAAAATCCTAATAATCAAACTAAATCATAATAATAATTAATGTTAAAAATAATATAGGGAGCCCACAACAACAATAACAACAAAACCATTAAAAAAAATTTATTGTCCCTGTTTTTTAATTAAAAGATAATAACAAATTTGATTTTAGTGATATTTTGACCACTCAAATAGGAAATGTCCCCGGTTTCCATTTCAGAAATCTGGTCACCTTACTTTAAGCTCTTTCACATAACAGATGTTTGCATTTTTTCCACAAGACAAAATTCTAACTAATGAACCTTATTATGGAATGAAACTTTGTAAAACACCACCAAAGGTCATTTATAAATCATTATGAAGCTCTGTGACCATTTGTTTTATCTGTGTTTCAGTTTCAGGATTACCACAGCTTTGTGATGCACGGCTGTACAGTAGATAACCCAATTCTGGAGAGGTTTATTACACTCTTTAACAGCGTCTCACAGTGGATTCAGCTGATGGTTCTCAGCAAACCCACTGCCCCGCAGAGAGCTGCCGTGATTGCACAGTTCATGCAGGTCGCACAGGTGAGGAGAACTAACTACTGTTGGTCCCACTTTATATTAGGTGTCTTTAACTACTGTGCACTGATAGAACAGAGATTTTCAGTGTACATCAGTAATTGTTATTGTATTGCAAAATCGCGAGCGCCCCTTTGATGTCGATATGCGCCCTCGATGCGCACTTCTGCCGAGCCTGCACTGGTGCGGGTTACGCAGCGGACTTCTTCCCGGCAGTCAAAGCGGCATTACGTTGTGAAAGTGCGGACTCAGAGTAAGACCGTGAGGGTTTAGGGTGCCGTTTGGGACAGGGCCATAATCATGGGCTAATTTTCATTTTTGGGTGAAATATCCCTTTAAGCTTGACATCGACTAGTCACTGATCATGGCCGATAGATGGCGCAACAGGACAAGAAATCTTTGAAGTCCACTTTTATGCTCCGTTTCCAACAGTTAAAATGACAAATAAACGCATACTCATAGAGCGCTTGACAGGATATGTTTGATTATGCCATCTGGATTCCCAAAATTGAACAGGTGAATGCACGTTTTAAACAGCTTATTGTACGCATATGTTAATCGCACACACACACATACAGGCAGAAGCTTGCACATCACATGCAGATCGCGCGCAGATTCAGTAGCGCAGAAATGTATTGTCAACACTGTTCTATGATTTATCAATGAAATAGCTTAGAAACTAAAAAGTTCTAGCATATAGGCTATTGCTTAGTAACTAAAACCGGCAGAGATGCTGCCAGATAGAATTAATTCACATGCAATCGCTCTCTCACTAATGCATTCATATACAGTGAGGAAAATAAGTATTTGAACGCCCTTCTATTTTGCAAGTTCTCCCACTTAGAAATCATGGAGGGGTCTGAAATTGTCATCGTAGGTGCATGTCCGCTGTGAGAGACATAATCTAAAAAAAAAAAATCCAGAAATCACAATGTATGATTTTTTATTTATTTGTATGATACAGCTGCAAATAAGTATTTTAACACCTGAGAAAATCAATGTTAATATTTGGTACAGTAGACTTTGTTTGCAATTACAGAGGTCAAACGTTTCCTGTAGTTTTTCACCAGGTTTGCACACACTGCAGGAGGGATTTTGGCCCACTCCTCCACACAGATCTTCTCTAGATCAGTCAGGTTTCTGGCCTGTCGCTGAGAAACACGGAGTTTGAGCTCCCTCCAAAGATTCTCTATTGGGTTTAGGTCTGGAGACTGGCTAGGCCACGCCAGAACCTTGATATGCTTCTTACAGAGCCACTCCTTGGTTATCCTGGCTGTGTGATTCGGGTCATTGTCATGTTGGAAGACCCAGCCTCGACCCATCTTCAATGCTCTAACTGAGGGAAGGAGGTTGTTCCCCAAAATCTCGCAATACATGGCCCCAGTCATCCTCTCCTTAATACAGTGCAGTCGCCCTGTCCCATGTGCAGAAAAACACCCCCAAACTTCTTCTTCCTCCAAACACGTTTAGTGGAATTATGACCAAAAAGTTCTATTTTGGTCTCATCTGACCACAAGACTTTCTCCCATGACTCCTCTGGATCATCCAAATGGTCATTGGCAAACTTAAGACGGGCCTTGACATGTGCTGGTTTAAGCAGGGGAACCTTCCGTGCCATGCATGATTTCAAACCATGACGTCTTAGTGTATTACCAACAGTAACCTTGGAAACGGTGGTCCCAGCTCTTTTCAGGTCATTGACCAGCTCCTCCCATGTAGTTCTGGGCTGATTTCTCACCTTTCTTAGGATCATTGAGACCCCACGAGGTGAGATCTTGCATGGAGCCCCAGTCCGAGGGAGATTGACAGTCATGTTTAGCTTCCATTTTCTAATGATTGCTCCAACAGTGGACCTTTTTTCACCAAGCTGCTTGGCAATTTCCCCGTAGCCCTTTCCAGCCTTGTGGAAGTGTACAATTTTGTCTCTAGTGTTTTTGGACAGCTCTTTGGTCTTGGTCATGTTAGTAGTTTGATTCTTACTGATTGTATGGGGTGGACAGGTGTCTTTATGCAGCTAACGGCCTCAAACAGGTGCATCTAATTTAGGAAAATAAATGGAGTGGAGGTGGACATTTTAAAGGCAGACATTTCAAAGACAGGTCTTTGAGGGTCAGAATTGTAGCTGATAGACAGGTGTTCAAATACTTATTTGCAGCTGTATCATACAAATAAATTGTTTAAAAATCATATATTGTGATTTCTGGATTTTTTTTTTAGATTATGTCTCTCACAGTGGACATGCACCTACGATGACAATTTCAGACCCCTCCATGATTTCCAAGTGGGAGAACTTGCAAAATAGCAGGGTGTTCAAATACTTATTTTCCTCACTGTAAATGTAATCTTTACTGTGTTACTTTATCTGTATCTGATTTAGAACGAGCACAAATCTGTGAGAAATATAATGACCCAAAGACAAAAGAACTGATAAGCTGTTATGTAGGAGCAATAGCCTTGTGGGTAGCACTGGGTCAAATGCCATAGCTGTGCACAAGACAACCTGTGTTCAGTCTCAGCTTGAGGTTCAGGCTTATTTGTTCATTAATGACGTCCTCAGCAACTAGTCGATGTCAACTCGACATTAATGTCAACTTAAATTTGAAGCCGTTCAAACCCTAGTACATAGTAGTTAAGTGCTTTTTGGAGCTGATTTTTAGAATACAGTTGCTCATTTGGGTTTGTTAGTGCTTGGCCTATAAATTCTTGTGTGGTTGAAATTATAGTCAACACGGTTGGGAACTAACACCTCTAGTACAGAACAACAAGCTATTGTATTTATAAGAACAACAGCTGCAGTGTGGAAAAATCAGCAACAATGACAACATAATGAATAAAACCCCTAAGACTTCTGAAGACTTCAAAAACAGAGTTCTGGTGTAGACCTTTAGTACGATGACAGCTAGTCCCATGTGACTTTTCTTCTCTTTGAATTTTTCAGAAGCGCAGTGGGGCTCTATCACCCCCTGCTTTTGTTCCTCCTGATGATCCCTTGTTCTCTTCCTCCTTATGGGCCCTGAGCTCTTCCTCTTCCAAAATATCACTTCGACTACCGCTTTATACCTTTCTGATTTTTCCTTTCTCTTCCAATAGGTTTTCTGCCCAGTATCTTTTCATATCTAGTAGTCTTTCTCTTTGAAATCCTTTATTTTCTCCATCTATCGCTTAAAAGCATGCTAGGAACATATTTAGGGGCCAAGCCCCCACAAGTGTGTACACACCTATTGTATTCTTAGTAATTGGAAAGATTAAAAAAAAAAAAAAAAATCAATTGTGTGAAATAGTGCTCCAAAATTTTTTAAAGATTCTTCACTGTTTCTATGTTATTGCCTATATAGTGAATTTATGTAGAATTTATGTAGCCTAGCTTACATTGGAAAGCATACATTTAATACTAACATTAACTTAACATACTTAAATAAGCTTAGTGTTTTTATGGATAATATGGTGTTACAATAAATCGTTGTTTACTGTTTGCAAATGCTTTATGTTTTATATATTTTTACATCTTCCACGAGTTTGCTAAAATATGCAGACTTGGAAGCTTTCAGAGCCTCATAATAGCATAGTTGTTTGTGCATAATGTTTTTAGTATTAATAATATAAGAAAAGATTTTGGCAATTTCATCCTCTTTTTCTTTCTCACTAATTCACACCCTTTAGAAACTACTACAATTGCAGAATTTCAACACGTTGATGGCGGTGGTCGGGGGTCTCAATAATACCTCCATCTCTAGGCTGAAGGACACACAGGCACACATCAACAATGAAACCAATAAGGTACATTCAACACCTGTGCACCAGACATAAAACCTTTACATCAAATCCAACACTTGTATTTCAGACAGTATCAATTTCAGAATATCTCTCTCAGATCTTTAACAGTTTGTTGGACCTGGTGACATCTTGTGGTAACTACAGTCAATACCGGCGCCGATTCGCTGAATGCACTGGGTTTCGTTTCCCAATCCTGGCCGTTAGCCTCAAGGACTTGATAGCTGTTCATGTTGCTCTGCCTGACTGGTCAGACCCACAGAAGACTCGGGTCAACTTGGCCAAAACCCAGCAACTCTATGCGATCCTGCAGGAATTAGCCCTTGTGCAGAACACTCCCCCGAACATTGAGGCCAACACAGACTTGCTCAATCTACTTACAGTGAGTGTGTGTGTGGGAGTGTTTTATGATGTGTATATGAATTCAAGAGGAATAGAGTGATTAGGATTAAACTAACCAATTGACTGTGTTTGTTTGAAAAAACTCATATTGTTACCAAGTTTGGGAAAAAATGATTTCCATTATAAAGTTCTGAAGTGATGACGTATTTTTCAGGCCAACCTGTAAGTTTGCATCACCCAATAGGATTTTTCCATTGGCTTTTGAATTATTACATAAAATAACCTGTAACAAAAGTTTATGATACTTTTATGACACATTTTGTTCATCATGATCATTTTTATGAATGAACACAACATTTATTAATTAATTTATGCCAAAATACAAAAATTTTCAAAACAAGTAGACATTTTTAAAAATCACAAGCGGCTATTACTGGTGTATGTTATGTCGTAGAATGAAACATGCAAATATCTCAAGCTTGTGTTAAGCACAGACCTTATTTCAAGTATTTAACCAAAGACCCATACAAAAAACCTATTGACTTCAGGACAATGGAACTGGAAGAACTAAAATTTAAAAAGCCAGAAACGAGTTAGCCCTTTAAAAATGTCATCCCTGCAGCAAGATATTCCAAGTTGGAAGATATTTGGTAGACCGGACTTGAACTTTCATCAGCTGCATGAGCAACAAAGCTCAATGTGTCGAGCATATAGACTGACTGAGTTATGGCTCTGACACAGTTTTATTATTTTTTTTCTCTGGTAATTTTTGGCTCTGATTGTTTACAGCTCACATTCAGCACACTTCAGCACAGAAATAGAACAGAAAGACATTTTCTACAGGATGTTTTGTATACAACATTCCTCAATTGTTAAATTCCTGTGCATGCTCAATATTCAAAAATAACTGTTGCCATGCACAAATTGTCTATTCCAAAATCTGTTCCACCCATCCATCCATACGCAACAAGGAATGCATTTTCAAAAACTCTTTTTTGCAGTTTGCCAGAAATGAGAATTTGAGCGTTGCCATAGAAACAAATTTTCTTTTTTCAAAAGTCCCCAGAATGTGAACAGCTTTAAATAGAATCTCCTAAATAATTACAGTAATTGCTGCATGGGGTGAATGTACCATGACAATGTATGTCTGATTCAAATCCAACATTTCAACCATTTCTAGAGAGAGAAAACATGCAGTATGGAATGTTTGATGAGTCTTTAAACTTTGCTTTAAGTTTAGCCCATTTTACTGTTTTCTGATAAACACACACTCACACACTAATGCAGAACAAAACAGAGCAGAGACATTTAGTAGACAGCAATCTACCAGGTTCAGGATTACCTTCTGAGACATATAAGAAATCATGGTAACACTTAACAATAAGGTTTCATTAGTTAACATGATGTATTAACTAACGAACTAAACCTGAGCAGTTCATTTGTTATTGTTTTTGTTCATCTTTGTTAACGTAAGTTAATACAAATACATCTGTTCATGGTTTGTTCATGTTCACAGTGCATTAACTTGTTAACGAGATTTTAATAAAGTATTAGTAAATGTTTAAATTAACATTAAAAAAGATAATTAAATGCTTTATAAGTGCAGTTCATTATTAGTTCATGTTAACTAATGTATGTAAACTAAACCTTATTGTAAAGTGTTACCAAAATAGTTTATGTCTAATCTTCCCTGAAAGTTATATTCATCATTTGCTGAGATTATGGTTGTGTTTTATGTATAGGTGTCACTGGATCAATACCACACAGAAGAGGAGATTTATCAGCTCTCATTACAGAGAGAACCCAGAGCTGCAAAACCTGCGGTCAGTTTCCAGCCTGTTAGATCTGGTTCATTTTATGTCTTTTTTTTTTTCATTTTGGCAATAAACAGTTCAGTGCATTCACTTAAATGCTGATGTTTTGTTATGAATAAATGTATTATTTACAGCAAAATAAGTAATCTCACAAGGTTAGATTTAATCTCATATATTAAATATAAAGATACATTTGTAACTTTGCTTTTTGCTTGCTGGATCAGAACTCAACACCTTCCTCCAGTCCAGCTCCCAAACAACTATCAATGATTGATGAATGGGCAGCATCAGTGAAGCCCAAAGCCAACCCTGTTATTATCAGCAAACATATCGAGAAGATGGTGGATGTAAGAGAAAAACATTCTTATCATTTCTAATTTGTTTTGACACTTTTATGTTCAGCACATTACATCACTTGCGTTGAGAACCTGTGCTAAGTCCCGTCCCTCTTATTTATTGCTCTACTGGTTCTCCTGTCCTGGGGAGCCCTCACCAGTGCACATTTTGCATGTCTCCCTCATCTAACACACCTGATTCAAATCATCAGCTCCTTAGTAGAGACTGCAAGACTTGAATTGGTTGTGTTAGATGAGGGAGGCATACAAAATGTGCACTGGTGAGGGCTTCCCAGGACAGGTTTGAAAACCACTGCTCTAAATGCAGTGAATTGCTTGATTAATGTTTTTGAGCCTGTAAATTACAACTTCAAACCATGACTCACGACTTTGTAGCGTTCCAGGCAAAGTCACGACAAACTGCCTGAGCGCAAGAAATTGCGGTAGCTAGATGTAAACAAAGCATGGCAGACCGTACGGTGCTTATGCTCATTTACAATCATTTCTATCGCCAAAGGTGCTTACTCCTTGCTTATTTGAGGTAAACGGAGGAGAAAAAACAGCGCATAAGGCAAGATAAGCTGTTATACCTTTTATTTGACGTTATTTGTGTATTGTTGTTCTGTTACGTCAGAGCGCGTAACTGGGAGTGCATCGATCTAGTACGAGTTCACTGGTGGGAAGTAACGGGTTTGACTGCCGTTCCAGTGCACTTTCACGGGTAGAAGGTTGGAAAAACACGGGTTGCCTGGAAAGCGGCATAACTATACAATTCTATCCAGAGGTTAAATTGGGCCGGAGCGCACCGGAGCACAGCTCCGCCTCCTCAGGTCCTCGACACACCCTGCTGGAGCTCAGCTCCGTCTCCTTCAGCACGAAATATTGTTATTAGACTTTAATTATTGTTCGTCTCCTGGCAAATACAGGCTAAATGGAATTATCAGACGTCATAATGCATTAATCGCTGCGTTCTCTGGTTCAGCACCGCGCCTACAGCCATCAAGGTTAAACCGTCACAATTCTAACAGTGAGTTACCATGGAAATCCGCGAACGGCTAGAGCAGCGGTCGGGAACCTATGGCTCGCCAGGTCTCTCATACTTTACCAACATATCTAACATTTACTAACATGATCGATAAAAAGATTAGACACACATCAACAGAGATCTGTTCTCTGCAGAAAAAAGCAGCCAATTACAATTCCCTTGTACAGCCTACTGAAGTTAATGACAAAATAAATAATAAAAGCATCATAAGTCATGAAAGACAATGAATTACTGACAGGATGCTGTGCGCGAGCTCCGAACGCAACACGGACAAACAGACAAGCATACTAGTCTTCGGTTGCGCGCCTAAACGGTCATATAAACACCGAAATATATCGAAATGCGAAGTCGAGTATTCATTTAAACACAGTAGATGTAAGCACTGTGGGTGTTCACACACACGAAGAGGATTTATACTCATCAGTTGCTCAACCTCATGTGGCGTTCACACCGGACGCGATTCGCGTGAAGGTGGACGCTTGAACATTTTGAGTTTACTCGCTTCATTCGCGAGTGAAATTCGCGTGTGACAACTACACAACAGACGCGAATTCGCGTCATGGGAGGGGCTTCTATATGAGCCTAGATGAGCCAGCTCGTCTCGGTCACTTTACGTCTTTTTTGTAAAAAATACTACTATTAATGTGTGACAAAACGTAGTTTAAAGACTTTTCAGGCGATAATATAGTTGTTTAAAGCTCAAATCTGTGGTTAATTTATAAAAAGAGTGCCTATTTGAGCATTTTATCTGGCGTTTTCGGAGTTGTGAGATCCAGGGGATCAGTGACATTCCACGCCCGTTTACCCGGGGAGACCCGCCTTTCCTCGGCTAGTCCTTCTCACATTTGCCGCTGGCTCTGGCTCTTTTTTTCTGCTCCTGTCTCGTTGTGAAATGGCTCACTTGGCTCACAATAACTCACTTTCTTCCAAGCAAGATCCTTTTTATTCCTTTTATTTCTGATCCTGTAGTGATAGGATGATGTATCATACAGCTCCGGGTATCCACATACGGCCACGATTATCTTGTCCTCCATTGTTGTTGGGATTTCTGCCTCCGCTTGTAAATGCGTCATTACTAGAGCAAGCTCGTGATTGGTTAACGTGGCGCGAAATATCCGCCAGAGTTCAGATTTTTCAACTTGAGCGATTTGCGCGAATTGCGCGTTCAAAACGCTCAATTCGCGTCATTCGCACCACCTCAATCGCGCGAATGAGGCGGCGAGATTCGTGCGATTGAGGCGGTGCGAATGACGCGAATTGAGCGTTTTGAACGCGCAATTCGCGCAAATCGCGTAAACAATCGCGTAAACGAGCGTGGAATGTCACTGATCCTCTGGATCTCACAACTCCGAAAACGCCAGATAAAATGCTCAAATAGGCACTCTTTTTATAAATTAACCACAGATTTGAGCTTTAAACAACTATATTATCGCCTGAAAAAGTCTTTAATCGGCCGCAGAATGCCATTTCGCGTCTCTGCATTGACTTGTAAATCACTCGCGCGAATCGCGTCCGGTGTTAACGCACCATCACAGTGAAAGCCCTGCACAATTAATTCCATATTGCAACTTATTTATTGTTTGCTGTATAATTGTTTGTTTTTAGTTATGGACCTAATTACTACTGTTGACATTTTATTGAAAAAAAATGAATTTTTTACAGTGGCTCTTTTGGAAAACTGCATTTACCAAAAATGAAAAAAAAAAAATGTCTCTTTGGTCAAAAAAAGTTCCCAACCCTTTTCAGGGACACAGACGAAAATGAAAAGACTACGGTCAAAGCTCATCTTTAGGGGGGTATTGTCAAATAATCTACTGCCCACTGACATGGTTTTGAAAGCTATTTATTATAAATTTTTTTGGCCTTCAAACTTATTAAAAATGCACATATGTAGATCAAAGAAATCAAAATGTTCTCCCCCGAACCCCCCTAACTACTTCAAATTTGGGACCTCACTTATTTAAAAAACCCTGCCTATGGCCCTAAGTGAACTGTAAAGTATTTCTCTTTGTTTGAATAACTACTCAACCCTACCTTACACATTAATACTGGAAAAAGAGCCCTTTTGGTGTAAAAACACATTAAGTCTTTTTCCGCCGCGATTTTGAATAACCATTCACCATAAATAAGGGCCCCCCCTCCCTACAAAAGCCAGTTTAACCACTGGATATATCTAGTAATTGTCCAAAGTGGGCAAGAAATGCATGATGAAAAGATTCAAAATCTAGGCAAATACTTTTAAGAGTCAACTAAAGAGAATGAATGATAATTTACAATTACGAGATGATAAAAAACATACGAATGAATAATTACATGATTGAACCGAATAATCAAACGAATCACCATTAATTGCACACGACTTCTTGGAATAGACATTTTCAAAAAAGTGTTTTAAATAAATAGCTTGCTTTATTTCCATATCATCTAGCAATCAATTTTTCAATTGATATCTTGTAATTATTGGTCTATGTGTAACCCCTCTTGTTTGAACCACCCGCTCCAAGCGGGACTCGAACCTGGATCCACCGGCATGAGAGTCAGACGCTCTAACAAGGAGGCTAAAGGCTGCAACCTCTAGCTTCAGTCGCTAGAGAGTCTATTGAGATTCGAGGAGTGAGGTTTACTCGCACAGCAACTACTAGCTGGCCTCTGTTACATATGTACCCAAAAAGATTGAAGACTTTGGCCATTACATTGTGTCTTGCTGTGTTTTAGCATCTCACGACATGAGCATCTTGAACATCATGAACATCTTGAAACCCTTACCCTCGGTTTCACAGAAAAGGCTTAAGATAGTCCCAGACTAAAATGCATGCTTGAGGTGTTTTAACTGAAAGCAACTTGCACCGACATATCTTGCACAAATGTCAATGCCATTGTCTTGTCTCGAGATGCACACCAGTAATGTTTTTTTTCTAAGGCATGTTTATAAAAGCTACTTAAAGGTCCCGTTCTTCGTGTCTTTTTGAAGCTTTGATTGTGTTTACAGTGTGCAATATAACATGTGTTCATGTTTCGCGTGTAAAAAAACAGTATTTTTAACACAATTTACTTATCTGTATACCGCTGTTTTCACTGTCCTAAAAACGGCTGATGACTTCCTTTATTCTATGAAGTCCCTCCTTCAGAAATACGTAGCGAGTTCTGATTGTGCCAGCGGTTCCCGTGTTGTGATTTGACAGCAGCTTAGCGAACGTGGCTCGGTTCCTGTGTTGTGATTCGACAGCAGCTTAGCGCACGTGGAAAGGTCACGCCTCTTAACGGGAGATATATGCGCGCTTAATGATCTCTACAGCGTCCCTGGGAAAGCCAAACAAAGGTGATTTGACTCCGGGATGAAAATAACAGCGTCTCGACGACATGGCGACAAACACACTCAAACGCAACAATTTATTTTCTCCACGCGACACGTCCTCTTCTCCACGTGGGACAGCAACAAGACCACGCCCCCTTTTTTCGCGTAGTCTTGTGGGCGGAGGTTAGTCTGTTCTACTGTTCTATCGACGTCATTTATGAAGGAAGTACCAGGATGTAGTCCAAGCCAGCCGTTCGCTGTAGGCTTTGAAAGGGAACTTCTGTTAAATAAAATATCTCGCTTGGCATTGAACTTTGAGCTTTATAATTTTACAGGTATTATTTATGCTCTAACAGCAACATTACACACTAACTAAAGTTTGAACAATGGGATCACGAAGAACGGGACCTTTAAATGTCCTAATTGAACTTAGGCCTAATTCTGGCTTAATCTCAGCCCTGTCTGTGAAACCACTTTAGTGTTCTGTTTTTGAACAAGCTAAAAAAAGAAAAGAGCTCAGTATCAGAATTGTGTGTCAGAATTTGGTAAGAAACGATGAATGAATGATTATCATACATTTACGTCATACATAGTACGATAAATGTGGTATCCTAATTATTAAAAAAACACTGCATTTTTCACACACAAAAACAGACATTTTGATTGCAAAAATCACAATTACTAGAATTTACATATTGGTAGGGAAGTAAATGTGTTACGTTTTAACATCTTATCTTGCGTTTCCGTAAATTAGTCATACTAAATTGACAGCCCTAATTAAAAGTGAGAATGGTTTTGCTGCACAAAACTGCTACTGGATTCAGGGTACTTTCTAAAGCAAACATTACTAAGGAATACTCACTATGGTACAGTGAACTGTTTCTTTCGCCACTACTGTGACCGGAATTAATACATTAGCATTAAATGAAATCGAGACCTTGATATTATTCCTGTTCCCTGTGCTTTTTAGCTTTTAGTTGTCAATGTATGATTTGTCAGTAATGATTTTAAGGTGGGACTTAGTGCAGGGTCAATTATGTATATTTCTTTAACTCTGACAGTATAAAATATAAAATTTAACAGGCTCAATACATTCATTTATAAATCCCTCCATTGTGTAAGATGTATTATTGGAGATGTTAATGAAACTGTGTCTCTATTCTCTTTTCACAGTCTGTGTTCAAGAATTTCGACTCAAACGGTGATGGCTTCATCTCACGTGAAGAGTTTGAGTGCATCAGGAATAACTTTCCTTATCTCAGCAAGTTTGGAGAACTCGATAAAAATCAGTGAGTGTATCAATGCCAAACAAGAGCACTGTCTTTTGCACACCATAATATAAATGTATTCACAAAAAATGATTCACAGCACGAACAAAAGCAATTTTGCATTTAAAAGACATCTAATAGCCGTGCAAACACAGCCCTGACATGTAGGGTAAAACAGGGCAAAATTTGGGCTGTCAGTGAAAATGTATTAGACGTCTAACCATAACCCAAGAATAGACTAGTTATCTAGAACATGAACATGTCAAAGAAATGAAAGAAAACGCCTTGTAATCACTGTTGACTTTGCTTAAATGATGGAATATCATACATCTCGCAAGTTATTTGTATGCTGTATGTTAGGGTTAGATTCAAGGTAGGTTCAACCCAAATTCAAGGTTATTTTGGCCTGAAGTGGATTACTCATAGCCGGAGTATATTGGGTCTATAAGTTGACCTAGACAGTGAAATGGCGGCTATTGCTTGCTTGGTTTAATAGAGAAACCAGTATGAACAAGGACATGAGAGGTCAGAATGCAAACCATAGAGGGAAAGATTTTCTTGAAGAGAGTCAACAAGACTTGTTAAAGGGGGAACTCACTAACTTAATTATGAATTAAAGGCATATCCAGAATCCAAGTAACCATGTCTTGAACATTAAACCATTTTTGTTTGTTTTTGTTATTTAAATAATTTGACTAAAAAGTTGAGTAGCTTGCATCACTATACCTAGTGCTACTCATCTTTTTGTGTAAACCCAATAAGGCTATCATTACTGTTGGTCTTTTTACATAACAATTGTAAAACAATCGTAAAATATTCAATATTTTTCGTACATTTTACCTTGTACTCTTGCACCATTAAAACTGAAGTATCATGCCGGAACTTAGGTTCGGCTTCTGTGAATGTTAATACCGCCTTCATAGATTTGATTGGTAATCTATACTATTACTTACTTCTATACTTCTATTCTATAATCTATACTTATATTTTGGAGCAACTAACCCAATTCCTACCCTAAACTTACCCACTTTTAAACAATATAAAACACGTAAAATAAAAGTACAGTCCCAGGTATTTATTGCAAAAATTTACTAAAACAGTATAAAAGTATTAACTCATGTTGCATTCCAAGTCTTCTGAAGTCATACGATATCTTCATGTAAAGAACAGAGTTGATCTTAATGTTTTAATCGCTGAAATGATGATCCCGCCGCTCCGTGAACACACTCAGTCATATCTCATTCAAATGATACACACGACTCTTTAGCATGAAGCAATCGGTCACAAGACACACGAGAGCCAATGACATTTTACAATCAAAGCTGACGTAATGACGCAATTGGTCACAAGACATACAAGAGCCAATGCAATGTCACTATAACAGCTGATGTAATATTTCTTCGGACGGCAATTTTTGAAATTTTACTGTGTGCATGATCTTCGGCGGATGGAGACACTGATCGCTTTTGGGGATTTTCTTCACACAAATCAATTGTTTGGCCTCGGAACACTTGGAATATTTATACTTTTTGTATAAATTGTGCATGCCTGTTATATCTGTGTTTTATATCATATAACACAAATGGGTAGGTTTAGGGATGGGATGGGGTTGGGTGACATGTTCAAACATGTCTAAATAGTGTAAATAAATGTAAATAAAATTATGCTGGCTGATTAAATTGAGACATAACCTACCCAATATATAATTTCATCATGACGATAACTTTCCCATGCCCAACGCATCTGTATATGATGCCAAAGGTTTCTCATTGAAATCAATGAAGGGCCCTGTGCATCGAATTTAATTGTGACGCGAAAGGCACTTGACCATGCTTCAGATTTTGACACCTTGGGAGAGAGAATGTGTTGGTGGAAAAATATCTAATTATTCTATGGTATAATTATTCAGTTTCAGTCATTTCCAAAATTCCAGAAATGTTTCCAAATATGGCATATGTCTGACTACACAACTGCAGTAACAGTTAAGCCATATGATTTATTATTATAGCCATAACTAAGCCTACAGCTCATAGGCAGGCGGCATGAGTTATTGGGCCTCTTCCCTTGTGATGTTCATGAAGCACCCGTTCCATGGAAGCTGATCTGTTATGAGGAAAAGATGCCCATAAACAAAGTTTGCACTGTTTGGATCTTGTTGGCTGTTTCTGAGTGTATGTTTTTCTCTCTCATGATCTGTTTGTCTCCGTCTATTAGGGATGGAAAGATCAGCAGGGAGGAGATGATAGATTATTTTATGAAGGCCAGTTCTTTGCTCAATTGTAAGATGGGCTTCATACACACCTTTATAGAGACTACATACGTGAAACCCACGTTCTGCGAACACTGCACCGGCTTTGTAAGTATCAGATGCTCATGCAATCATATAGTAATAGATTCGTGTTTTTTAAAGTGCCCCTTATTATGCTTTTATCAGAAAATACCTTTCATTTAGTGTGTAATATAGGCTGTTTGTGAATGTAAAAGGTCTGCAAAGTTTCAAAGATCAAAGTTATTGTCTCCCAAAAGAAAGAACCGATTCTAAATTGCCTGAAGTTAGTCATCAGTAATTCCAGTATGAACCTACGCAGGTTTGTAACAAATTTGCCTAATGCCTATGGTCTTCATTGGCTGTTCGTGAACAATATCTACTTTGACCCACCCTCAAACACTGTAGGTGAAGCTGAGGCCTGGAATAGTTTGGTTTGTGTTGTCGGCATATTGAGAAAACACTATTTTCTGCTCTGCAAAAGCAACTCCACTTTGCTTGCACTTCCAAAGGGGATAAAGACTTGGACTGAAATGTATAAAGTATACAGAGACTTTCATTGCTGTTCGTATCACATTGTATCAAGTTCTGAGGAAGCCTCCGGAGCTGAAATTCAGATACGGAAATGGGCGCTTCGTCTCCGCCACATGCTGTAAGCGGTAGACTAATCACAACAGACTGAGCCATCTGACCAATCGGAGCAGTGGAGGCTCTTTAGGAGGGGTTTAGAGAGACCGGATCCTTGATTGAACCATTTCAGACACTGTGAGAAAAGAGGTGATGCTACAATGGATATGAAAAAGAAAATCAATGGTTTTTGCCCTTGGATGCATGTAAACCTAAGACCTCTGAAACTAAATTACAAAAGCATAATAGTGGGACTTTAATTATTGCACAGTGTGTTTTCTAAGACAGACAGTTTTAGAAATGAGCTCTATCTGAGCACATTTGACTTTGATCTGTTGATTTATTTATAGCATGGTGTGGTGTGTAGCTGTGTATTGAAGGCTGTACCCCAGTCCCTTCCATTGTGTGTATGTGTGGTACTTTCAGATCTACCTGTGTGTGGCCTCTGATGTTGTGTGTTTGTGATGTTTGTGCTTTCCCTTTCATCTATTGTTTTCCTGCTGTGATTCTCATTCTCTCTTGATCTTAGTCCCTCCCTCTTCTCTTGTCTTCTCTGTACTATTTTCAAAATCCTTTCTGAATCTCTCTTTTTCTTCAAAAATAACTGTAATATGTATTTCCTTATTTTTAAGATATGGGGCTTTTATAAACAAGGATACAAATGCAAAGGTAAGAGACGTGTGTGTGTGTGTGTGTGTGTGTGTGTGTGTGTGTGTGTGTGTGTGTGTGTGTGTTTGGCATATCTGAAAACATTACCAATCCCTTTACCCATTCAGACAAGGTCAATAGGAGAGAATATACATAGTTGCTCTTTTCAATGCAGTGGACTCTGGATTTAATTTTGTGCTTAATTTTTTTCATAATTTTCATAAACTGCGCTGTTTTGAAAGTTGGGGTGGCCGGTGAGTCTAAATGCGGAGGCGTTTGTACATAGAGTCCATTACTGGACTGGAACTTTCTAGCTTCATAAAGAATGCAAAAGCACTATAGATTTATCATAAAAGCAGCCCATATCACTTCTGAAGTCATATGATAGCTTTGGATGAGAAACAGACTTACATTTAAGCTGTTAACTCCACGAGTCAATGAAAAACCGATTATGTGAGCAAATAAGTCAGATCAGTTTTGTGGACTTTATCTGATGATTCATTGAAAATGTATAAACAGAGATTGCTTCTTCTCTCATGAACTCTAATGAACGTGCCAAGGGTAGCTATTTGCATAGGCGTAATTTTCGGGTGGGACGGGGCACCACTTTTTGCCATCATTTTGTTTGTTTGTTAAATATGAGGCGATAGGGCGCTAGTTGCCACTGTTATCAGTGGCGTGGATTTCTCTTGTGGCTCATGCACACTGTCCAGTCTTCACACGGACGAGCGCTTTAATCTATCGCTTAACACCATTGCGGAGGCTTTCTATTTGTTCAGGTGAAATCACAAAACAAATTGCACAAAAAATTGTCCCTGCTCTTGATATACAATCACTGATGATATTCGGGTTTGATGAGAAAAAAAAAAAACTATACAAGGGTAGATTAGAACCAAGCGGCAACCTCCCCTAGTTTCTCCTGAAACCCATACAGAAGTGAATTAAACTGCAAAACTCCAGAAAGGAGCAGAATCTCATTGAGCTCCATGTTAAAATGCTTTACAGCAGAAAAAAAAACATGTTTACAGCCTGGTACAAAGTTTTGGTCTATGCGGATAATTTTGCCCTTCATGACAACTGTGAGGGCAGTGAATTTTTTTATAACTCATTCGTTTACATTATATGAAGCCTTACATTTCTGCATATTAAGGGCGTGGCCACTTTGAGTGACAGGTGGATTGCCGTTTTTCTGTTAGTCATCACATCACCTCAGCTTTACCCACGTCCCGCCTCTTTGCCCATTTTCTGTTATTCGAGAGTGACGCGCGAATACACACAAAAAAAATTGCGAATCTATGCATTTATTTACATAAAAAATCTCAGGACACTAACAATATATTGTGTTTAGAAGCAAGAATGAAACTATCGCAGTTCTCAGATGAAGTGAAAAATCAACAACATTTGTGTCTCCGATTCGTATAGCCATCATCTCTGCAGTTTAAGTAGCCTATTTTGAGGATGCCTGTACTGCACATAGTGTTTGTGTGAGTGAAAGCGAAGCATGCAACATGGCCAAAATAGCTAGTGCTGACATTTAAGTGAGAGAAATGAGACAACTGTGAAAAGTAAAGGATCTGGAAGAAATGAAAAAAAGTACTTCTCTTTTTTATTTTTATTTTCATACATCTTTTGTCACGCCTGTAGTGTTTTTTAGCACTTTTCATTTAAATGTATAAAAATGCCTTTCTTTTTCTTCTCCTCTCTTCAGATCCAAACGTCAACTCCCTATCAGTGTTTTGACTCCATTAATCCTTTATTGTCTCACAGTTTCTCTCCCTGTTTTTTGGTTATCAGCTGTGTTGTGAAAAAGAAGTACACTTTGGCATACTTTTAAAAAGAGAACTTTTAATTATTTTCTTTAAAAGAATATACTTATGGCAAACTGAAAGTTTTAGGACACTTAAATAGAATTTAAGTACATCTTTATATGTAATTTCATAATTACTTCCATTGTTATTTAAATATGGTTAAAGTGTACTGCTGAATTTACTGACAAGCATTTATGATAAACTAAAATATACTTTTCTATTGTATACGCATGTATTTAAATATATTAGTAATTGCACATTTGTAATGATAAAGTTGGAGTTCAATTTAGTACATTTAAAATATATTAACCTTAATATCAAATAACACACTACAGTTATTGGTAGTACTTCACATGTGCTTTAGTATGTTAGTCAACACACTTCTTTAAAGCATGGCTAAATATTAGGTTACACTTTTTGGTAATACTTTATTTTACAGTGTCCCTGTTACACGTTACATGTAGTTACTGTAGTAATTACAATAAATTATGCATAATTACACACAACTAACACTAAACCAAACCCCAATCCCATAGTAAGTAGGGGAGAGTGGGGTAAGATGAGCCATTTTTACTTATGTGGTCCTCAAGATAAGATAAAATAAGGCAGAAATACAATGAAATAATCTAAAGTAATGTCAGGATGTTTGCTTTCATGCTTTCATTTTAAATGATCAGAATACATCTCTGACTAAAGGTTCTAAAAATATAGCTTCTCATAAAAAAAGTGTTCATGTGGTTCAATTTACCCCATGTTAGGGGTAAGTTGATCCAAGTCATCTAATTGAATCTGAATCAAACCTATGTGAAATTGTAAAGCTAATATACCTCTTTTAAAACTCAAATGTCCTTTTACACAGTCATATTTATTTTCTTAAAGCTAACTTAATGAAGTTGAAATCTTTATTTGTTTGCATTTCTGAAACAATATGTTGAACACCAAAGTTGTAACCTTACCAAAAGCAGACTAAATAAGAGTTTGTTGAGTACAATTAAATAAAAATATAGTAAAATTAAAACTGAATTAGAATGAATGAATGAATGAATGAATGAATGAATGAATGAATGAATGAATGAATGAATGAATGAATGAATGAATGAATGAATGAATGAATGAATGAATGAATGAATGAATGAATGAATGAATGAATGAATGTCATTGAAACTAATACACATTTTAGTCAAAATGTTCTTGGCATGGTAGTTTTTCTGCAATGTCGAACATGTTAGGTCATTAGGGACTACAGGTGGAAAGATATTAAGCATCTTCTGGTTCTTATCAGAGAAGGATTTGGTGTACTTGTACATTGTTCCTATCATTATAAACTAAATTTTTTAAAGAAAATGATAATCTAAACCAGTTGTTAACATTACATTGGAATTATACCAGTTTAATACTTCAGAGATTTAACTTGCCTACAATGCCTTATGGTGGGGTAAGTTAAAACGTTGGCTCAATTTACCCCACATAATTTGGCAGCATTTGCCCCATAGCTGCCATTTTGGATTAAACTAGCTATCTTACCAATTCAGGCTAATATTTAGCTAAATGATTTGCATGGTTTTATACATTGCTAAATCACCAATATGGAAATATTTTAGACCTAGACAAATTTGCTTTGCTGTAACTGATTAGATCTGTTATGCTTAGCCAAAAACTGTTTTTAAAGTTAATGGTTGCCTTCCACTCCTCCCATGTGCTTCTCATTTTCACAGTCTGGCAGAAATGAAGGGTGGTTCCAAAATATATGGTCACATTACAAAAAAAGTGTACAGTTGCCAAGATAAAGGGGGTGGGTCAACTTACCCACTGTCTCATCTTACCCCACTCTCCCCTACATGTAGGCTAGTTAAAATGGACACCTTAATATAAAAGGTTATACTTTATTTTAAGGAGTCTGTGTTACAGCGTAATTATATATTTAAGTACTGAGTAATATCACTTAACAACATGTACTTACTATATAGGATTAGGGTTTGGTTGAAGGTTAGTTGCATGTAATTATGCATAATTTACTGTTATTACTATGTCCTTGTTACAGTGTAATTATACATTTAAGAACCAAGTAATATTAATTATTAATTATACTTGGGGTTAGTTAGTTGCATGTATTTATGCATAATTTATAGTTATTACTATAGTAATTACATATAATGTGTAACAAGGACAAAGATAAAAGTGTTACCAATCATTAATAAAACAATGATTTAAAATGTACTTTAGAGCAATACTTTTAATTTGACATAATTACAGAGTTCACTTAATTGTGTTAAGAAACTCACTTTCTATCTTTAAATATACTTAAGTAGCCTTTTATTTAATAAATATGATATGATCTGCTAGTAGTTTTTTTTAATTATACATTTAAGATTTGAAATACACCACAAGTGCACATACACACTTTATTTTTCACAAGGGCTTTTCTTTTCACCTTTGTCCACCAACCAAGTAATATCTCTCTCTCTCTCTCTCTCTCTCTCTCTCTCTCTCTCTCTCTCTCTCTCTCTCTCTCTCTCTCTCTCTCTCTCTCTCTCTCTCTCTCTCTCTCTCTCTCTATCTATCTATCTATCTATCTTCAGTTTGTGGGGTGAACTGTCATAAAGCATGTCATGGACGTCTGACGGTTGAATGCCGTAAAAGAACGAAGAGCATCAGTCATGAGACACCACCGTCATTACAGTCCAGATCCTACAGCTTTCCTCTGTCCAGTAACGCACAATCAAACCTGCAGAACACAGGTACACACACGTGTTCTCACACACAATGCACATAATTGCAGAACTTAAACATGGAAGCTTAAAAATAAGATAATTGCGACTTTTTATCCCACAATTCTGACATTTTTTTCTCGCAATTGCAAGTTTACGTTTCACAATTCTGAGTTTATAACTTGCAATTCAGACTTTTCCCTCAGAGATATAAACACGCAATTGCGTGAAAAAAAAGTCAGAATTGTGAGATGTCACAATTAGGCAAGAGCGGGGCACAACCTAATGCTTGTTTACTTCCTCAGTTTGTGTAAACCCCCTTGGGATTCAGAGGTGTAAAAAGTACTCAAAAATGTTACTCAAGTGAAAGTACAAGTACTGAATGAAATTTTTACTCAGTTAAAAGTAAAAGTATCTGGCCAGAATCATACTGAGTAAAAGTAAAAAAGTACCACATTAAAATTGTACTTGAGTATTAAAAAAGTAAAAGTAGCGTAAAAGTAGCAGCAAGAATGAAAACTAGAGATTCTTCTTTAAGCTTTTAATCTCTAAAAACATGAACCACATACAAGGTTTTATCCTGCTTTAGAACTGTTTGAATTTAATGGTATTTAATTATCAAACTATAAGACTACTACCTAATGCCAGTATGCAACATGCTACTCAAAGTTGTAAAACCCCGGATTTAACTTAAAGGGATAGTTCACCCAAAAATGGAAATTTGATGTTTATCTGCTTATCTCCAGGGCATCCAAGATGTAGGTGTCTGTTTCTTCAATAGAGCACAAATTAAGATTTTTAACTCCAACAGTTGCAGTGTGTCAGTCGTATAATGCATGTGAACGGAAACAAAATAGAGTAAAAAAAAACAAAACAAGCACAGACAAATCCATATTAAACCCCGCAGCTTGTGACGACACTTTGATGTCCTAAGACACGAAACGATCGGTTTGTGCGAGAAACCGAACAGTATTTGTAAAAATGTTTTACCTCGAATACGTTCTATCTCCGACACCCGTTCAGCGTGCCATCACTTCTGGTAACTGAGGTCAATGTACACAATCTGGCATAGCGATACGTGCGAGAGATCACTTCCGGCACTCTGTCTGATCATTTGCCAGCAGCCATATCACCCTTTTGCCCAAGACTTGTTTCCCACTGAAGCTAAGCAGGGCTGAGCATGGCCAGTACCCGGATGGGAGACCTCCTGGGAAAACTAGGTGTCTGCTGGTAGAGGTGTTAGTGAGGTCAGCAGGTCTGTTTGGGTCCTAACGCCCCAGTAGGGGACACTATACTGTCAAAGAGCACCGTCCTTCAGATGAGATGTTAAACCGAGGTCCTGACTCTCTGTGGTCTTAAAAAAAATCCTAGGATGTCCTTCGGAAAAAGAGTAGGGGTGTAACCCCGGCATCCGTTATCCATTATGGCCTCCTAATCATCCCCATATATCGATCGGCTTCATCACTCCATCTCCTCTCCACCATAAGCTTGTGTGGTGTGGGCGTTCTGGCGCAATATGGCTGCCGTCGCATCATCCAGGTGGATGCTGCACATTGGTGTTGGTTGAGGAGATTTCCCCCTTCTATATGTAAAGCGATTTGAGTACCCAAAAAAGCACTATATAAATGTAACAAATTATTATTATTATTATTATGTACATTGGCCACACTTACCGGAAGTGATGGCGCACTGAACGGGTGTCGGACATTCGTAGATCGTTTTTGAGGTAAAAGTATTATATAAATACTGTTCGGTTTCTCGCACAAACCGATCGTTTCATGTCTTAGGACATCAATGTGTTGTCACGAGCTGCGGAGTTTAATATGGATTAGTCTGTGCAGGTTGTTTTTACTATCATAGATGATGCTAGTAGTCATGTACCATTCACATGCATTATACGACTGATAGACTGCAACGGTTGGAGTTAAAAATCTTCATTTGTGTTCTACTGAAGAAACAAAGACACCTACATGTAAGCAGATAAACATCACATTTTCATTTTTGGGTGAACTATCCCTTTAAGCAGAAGCTGATTTTCAAAATTGTGAGTGTCAAGCGTCTTTTGGGGCTGAAAAGCTATCTTGCAGTGCTGAAAAGCCTCTCACTCTAATTTCCAGGGCTGCGTTTCCCAAAAGCATCGTAAGCTTAAATTGATCGTAGAACAATTGCCACCAATGGTCTCTACGATCAACTTAGGTTTACAATGGTTTTGGGAAACGCAGCCCAGGTCAAGGTGCTGCATTGTGGTAATTGATGCAACATGACATAACTTCCAGAGGACCAATTAGCATGTCTGACCAATTTCATGGAATGTGAAAATGAATCTCATTGGCAGAATAAATACATTTAAAATAAACATTTAAATTAAACTGGGGTCTTCTGCTGTTGTAGCCCATCCGCCTCAAGGTTGTGCGTGTTGTGGCTTCACAAATGCTTTGCTGCATACCTCGGTTGTAACGAGTGGTTATTTCAGTCAAATTTGCTCTTCTATCAGCTTGAATCAGTCGGCCCATTCTCCTCTGACCTCTAGCATCAACAAGACATTTTCGCCCACAGGACTGCCGCATACTGGATGTTTTTCCCTTTTCACACCATTCTTTGTAAACCCTAGAAATGGTTGTGCGTGAAAATCCCAGTAACTGAGCAGATTGTGAAATACTCAGAGCGGCCCATATGACACCAACAACCATGCCACACTCAAAATTGCTTAAATCACCTTTCTTTCCCATTCTGACATTCAGTTTGGAGTTCAGGAGATTGTCTTGATCAGGACGACACCCCTAAATGCATTGAAGCAACTGCCATGTGATTGGTTGATTAGATAATTGCATTAATGAGAAATTGGACAGGTGTTCCTAATAATCCTTTAGGTGAGTGTATGTATTTATTCACTCATGCGAAGAATCTCAGGACTAATAATATTTGAAGCAAAATAATGCGAATATTGTTTTCAAATAGACCCAAAAGGATTATTTCCCAACTAGAATTAGACCTAGAATTTCGTTCACTGTTCAAGACATGGTTACGGCCTTGTTAATCACAATAACTTGCGAAAAACAACTCCTTGCAATCTCGCGCAGTCTGCTGTCTGACACACACACCGAAACATGTGCACAAGCCACCTCTCTGAAAGTGTGAGATCCCTTCAGTTCTGTTTCATGCCTTGTTAAACACTCAAACTGTCAAATACACACACAGTTATGTCAAAATGGGTCTTGATGAGTATTCATGTAAACACAGGCGGTTATGCTTTAAGTGAACGACATCAGTTGGGGAAAGAAACCGAATGCGTGTCAATAGGATCCGTGCATTAGGTCTTAAAGTGACAGCCTGCTAATACAGTAAACCTGCTAATACAGTAAACCTGCTAATACAGTAAACCTGCCGCTCTTTGTCAAACAACAAATGAACCAGAGAAAATCACTCAGTGCTCTTGGCTGAATAACCTTTGTAGCTTTGTAGATTATGCATCAGTGCATATTTAATTCATGTGAAGACTACTGTTTTTAGTTCTTATTTTTAATAACAAAGATAAATTAAAATAACAAAAATAATCATCCACCATAATCAGTTCAGGTGTCTTTGTGTACCTGGATGTTCTTGATGTTAAGTTTTAGGTTGATATAACTATATATTACCAAGTTCCCTTTCAGTCGGTCACGTTCGACGTACGTCGGAACTGACCGACGAATTGGGATCTGTTTCAGAGACCAATCTACTTCGAGTGTATTAAAAACGAGCCAATGAAGATTGGCATACGATCACGCATTCCACGCACCGCCCCGCGTCCGCGGGTATAAATACGGAAGTGGAAGTGCCGCATACCGCTTTCAACTTCGGAGCCGAGCATTACATGTTCCTACGAAGAGTGTGTTTACACAAACTAAAAGAGTCTCTACGAGAAGATCAGCTTACCTGTTCCTGTGTCGGTGTGACGGTGCTTTACAGCGGTCGTCGCGAGCAGAAGAAATCTGTCGGTTCGCTGGGCGTTTCCTCTGAGTGCTTACAGTGGGCTTGCACCTTTAAACCACTGTGAGCCGCGGCTATTCCCCTGTGTGCCTCGGCACTTGTTGGAGCGGTTCTCTCTTCTCTCTATCACTAAAAGAGCAACACGGTTTGACCCTGCGTCTTTTTCAAGATGTCATTCAAACTGTGTGTTTCTGGATGCGGTTGTTTCCTGTCCTCATTTGACGGCCACGATCTCTCTCACATACAAACATGTGAGATTGCTTTCGTGGGTGATTCATGCTCTCTCAGGAGAGCATGGTCACGTCGGCGCGTTGTTCGTCTCACCTTTCTCGTAAGGGCTTGAGCGTTCAGCGCGCCGTGTGCCGTCGAGCGCCGGCTGACAGCGGGGGTTGCCACGGCAACCCAGCGCGTCACTCGGCGCTCTCTAGATGCGCTGTCCAGACTATGAAACCTCAAACGGGGTTGAGTCCCTTTGCTTATTCCCTGATCTAGTTTCTTTTCTGGTGCTCCAGAAAAGGATTATTTTAGTTAATAAGCCTTGGTGACCTGAGGATTACAGTGGGGCATCCCCGCCGGGTACATCTCTTCGGGCCCCCACTCCTCTATCGCATCATGAGCATGTTGAAACTTTGTTCGTGGGTGGTTCATGTTCTCTCATGGGAACATGGTCACGTCGGCGCGTTGTTCGTCCTGCCCCTTTAATAGGGGCTTGAGCGTTCAGCGTGCCGTGTGCCGTCGAGTCTGGCGGCCACGCCCACTGTCTCTCATGCCTGCTGGTAGCCCAGATGGGATTGCTGGTCCTTTTTTTTTTTAAAAAGGGGGACCCAGCATTTCATTTGTGGCTCTGGCAGAGGACAGATGTCAATTGCTGCATCGGAGAGAGGGCTGTTATGCGCTGGAGATGATGACGCTGAGTTTCCCACTATAATAGTGTGTGCTCATGCTGAATCAGATTCAGTGTTGACAGCCATGCCTTCCAGGGTGGCTGCCTGGATGTGCATTGGAAGAATATAGCAGTGTGGAGCTTTTGGTGTCAAAATATGGAACGCCAAAAGGGCCATAATCTGTATGAATTTTTTCGCTCTCTCACTACCCTCTCTCCTGCATGCACGAGGGTAGTCTTGACTCAGGGGTTATGCAGGAACTGCGTGCAGTGATGGACCTCGCTCTCCGGGTGACGGAAGTCACTGCACGCTCCCTGGGTCAGGCGATGTCCACGTTAGTGGTCCAGGAAGCCGGGGCTAAACCTGGCAGATATGCGTAAGCCTGACAAAGTTCGGTTCCTCAACGCCCCTGTCTGTCAGGCTAGCCTCTTCGGCGACGCTGTCGAGAACTCGCCCAGCAGTTCTCGGTGGCCCAGAAGTAGATGGAGGTGGGTTAAAAAAAAAAAACCATCCTGCCCTGACGACTAGCTGCTGCCTCCACCCGGTCGTCGGCTGCAGCACCTCCATCTGCTTGTCGCTGAGGGTGCCCCCCCAGCGTTCGCCTCCGCCCCTGCTAAGCCAAGCAGCAGCCTCCACCCGGCCAGCAGGTGGCCGGGCGCAGGGGATGTGCCCAACCCGTCCAGGATACCGTGAGTCCGCTAGCAAGCACATGGGCGAGCGGCCCTGGAACGGGCAGCCCAGCGAGATGGCAAACTGCTCGGGGAGACGGTGTCCGCACCCCTCCCTCCCCCGGAGGAGGACCGGGGGGAGAATATTTTTTTCGGTTCGGTCCTGCCGCTCCGGAGTCCAGCGGTACCCACGTTCTCAGAGCAGTTTCCTCCCTCTCTGGGCCCTGAGAGGGTCAGGTTGGCAGTGTGCGACGCCCCCGGGCCTTGCCACTCCTTTCCTCCCCTCTCCCCCTTCGCCCCAGGGGGCAGCAGTGTGGGCACCGAGGACGCCCCAGGGGGCAGCAGTGTGGGCACCGAGGACGCCCCCGGGCCTTCTCACCCACACTCTGCCCCACCTGGAGTACTCAGACAACACTCCGGGCCGCCTCCGGGCCTCCCGAGTCGGGTCTGAGTGCTCCACCTCGCTGCCTCACCCCGGGTACGTCTGTGGTGCCGATGATCCCGCTTGTTCGGTCTCTGGGGGCCTGGCTAAAAGGCCTCCCCAGACCGTCACGCTGGCTCATCCGTACCATCAGACTCGGCTATGCGATTCGGTTTGCACGCCGGCCTCCCAAGTACAGGGGCATCCTCTTCACCTCAGTGCGGAGCTCGGATGCCCATGTCTTGCAGTCCGAGATCGATGTCCTGCTGGCGAAGGGCGCGATCGAGCTGGTTCCTCCAGCCGATATGAGGTCGGGGTTCTACAGCCCCTACTTCATTGTACCCAAGAAAGGTGGTGGGTTAAGACCAATCTTGGACCTGCACATTCTGAATCGGGCCCTGCACAAGCTCCCATTCGGAATGTTAACGCAGAAATGCATTCCCGAATGCATCCGTCCCCGAGATTGGTTGCAGCGATCGACCTGAAGCCCTTCAGGCTGTCCCTGTCGCCTTGCGTCTTCACGGAAGTCGTAGAGGCAGCCATTGTTCCGCTCAGAGAACGCGGCGTTCGCTTACTCAACTATCTCGACGACTGGCTTATTCTCGCCAGTGTCGGGAGCAGTTTTGCGAACACAGGGACATGGTGCTCAGTCACCTCAGCCTGTTGGGACTTCGGGTCAACCGAGAGAAGAGCAAACTCTGTCCCATGCAGAGGATCTCTTATCTCGGTATGGAGTTGGATTCGGTCAACCGGACGGCGCGCCTCACTCCAGAGCGCGTCCGGTCAGTGTTGAACTGCTTGAATACGTTCAATGGCAGGACAGCGGCCCCACTGAAACTTTTTCAGAGGCTCCTGGGGCATATGGCATCCGCAGCCGCGGTAACGCCGCTCGGATTGCTTCATATGAGGCCGCTTCAACGCTGGTTACACGACCGAGTCCCGAGATGGGCGTGGCACAGCGGTCAGTACCGGGTCCCATTGACTCCTTACTGTCGCCAAACCTTCAACCCGTGGTCAGACCCCTCGTTTCTCCGGGCCGGTGTGTCCTTAGAACAGGTGTCGAGGCATGCTGTGGTCTTCACGGATGCCTCATCCACGGGTTGGGGGGCCACGTACAACGGGCACGTAGTTTCGGGACTGTGGACGGGACCCCAACTACGTTGGCATATCAATTGCCTAGAGCTTCTGGCGGTACGTCTTGCCCTGGCCCGGTTCAAGAAACCGCTCCAGGGCAAACACGTACTGGTCCGTTCGGACAGCACTGCGGCCGTTGCGTACATCAACCGTCAGGGTGGTCTACGCTCCCGTTGCATGCTCCGGCTCGCCCGCCATCTCCTCCTGTGGAGTCAGAAGTTTGTGAGGTCACTTCGTGCTATTCACATTCCAGGTGCGCTGAACCAGACAGCCGACGAGCTCTCTCGCCAGTCGACACCTCCGGACGAATGGCGACTCCACCCCCGGAGCGTCCAGCTGATATGGGACCACTTTGGGGTTGCGCAGGTAGACCTGTTTGCTTCCCCGGAGTCGACCCATTGCCAGTGGTACTACTCCCTGACCGGAGGTACCTTAGGCATAGATGCACTGGCGCACAGCTGGCCCCGGGACCTACGCAAATATGCGTTTCCCCCAGTGAGCCTTCTTGCACAGACCCTGTGCAAGGTCAGGGAGGACGAGGAGCAGGTCTTGTTAGTTGCGCCCTATTGGCCCAACCGGACCTGGTTCCCAGAACTCACACTCCTCGCGACAGCCCTCCCTGGCCGATTCCCCTGAGGAAGGACCTTCTTTCTCAGGGACGGGGCACTCTATGGCACCCGCGTCCAGACCTCTGGAAATTCCATGTCTGGTCCCTGGACGGGACGCGGAGGTTCTAGATGGCCTACCGCAAGCTGTGGTAGACACCATCGCTTCAGCTAGAGCCCCCTCTACGAGGCGCCTCTATGCTCTGAAGTGGAACCTGTTCGTCGTTTGGTGCTCTTCCCGCCAGGAAGACCCCCGGAAGTGTTCGATTAACGTCGTGCTTTCCTTCCTGCAGGATGGGTTGGAGCGGCGGCTGTCTCCCTCCACCCTCAAAGTGTACGTCGCTGCAATAGCGGCATATCACGATGCAGTAGACGGTAAATCCGTAGGTAAGCACGACTTAATCGTCAGGTTCCTCAGAGGTGCGAGGAGACTAAATCCTCCTTGTTCTACCTCGATACCCTCTTGGGACTTAGCCCTGGTGCTTAGAGCACTCCAGGGTCCTCCATTTGAGCCTTCGCAGTCAGTCGAGCTAAAAATCCTGTCCATGAAGACAGTCCTCCTGACCGCATTGGCCTCAATCAAGAGGGTAGGGGACCTGCATGCGCTTTCGGTCGACGAATCGGGCCTAGAATTCGGGCCGGCCAACTCTCACGTTGTCCTGAGACCCCGGCCTGGATATGTGCCCAAGGTTCCTACCACTCCCTTCCGGGACCAGGTAATGAACCTGCAAGCGCTGCCTTCGGAGGAGGCAGACCCAGCCCTAGCTTTGTTATGTCCCGTCCGCGCTCTTCGCGCTTACGTTGACCGGACACAAAGCTTCAGATCCTCACAGCAGCTCTTCGTCTGTTACGGAGGTCAGCAGAAGGGAAAGGCTGTCTCCAAGCAGAGGTTGGCCCACTGGATAGTGGATGCCATTGTCTTGGCTTACCAGTCCCAAGACGTACCTTGCCCGTTCGGGGTGCGGGCTCACTCAACAAGGAGTGTTGCTTCATCCTGGACGCTGGCTCAAGGTGCCTCGCTGACAGACATTTGTAGAGCTGCGGGCTGGGCGACACCTAACACGTTCGCTATATTTTATATCCTCCATGTAGAGCCGGTATCTTTCCGCATCCTCGCCCCCCGGGGCCAGTAGCGCTAAGTACCCGTTCTAGTGTCGGCTTGCAACGCCACTCCCGCCTCCGGGCCGGATACGTGCGTCTTTTCTTGCTCCAGTTGTGTTCCCCGGAAACGGCTAACCCTGTCGAGTTCCTCCGTCACCCTTGCGGTGTCAGACGTTGCGGACCGTCTGACGCCAGGCCTGCACCCGTATGCTTGTGGAACGTGTGTGTAGGCTGGGTTCCATATGTTGCGGTCCCCTCACGGCTACCCCATATGTGTATTCTCCACGGTATCTGCTACCCTACTCGGTTAGCCCCGTGTCTTTCCCTCGACAGAGCCCGCTCTGTCATCTCTGGGCGTGTTCTTCCCCCCCTGGGATCAGGTTGGGTCCACCCCAGAGATTTCCATAGTTGCACTACCCTAGGTTAGGTTAGTCCTGATGCGTATTTCCACCTCTCCTTCCATTGAAGGATGTGGCTCCGCAGCGTACCATCTCCCGAGACGGGCACGCTTTCCCAGCGTTATCCAATAGTCACGCTGAGTGGGTCTTGCAGGAACAGCAGTGACTGTCCTTCCCTGCCCGGAGCCCTGACTTCCACTCCAACAGAGGAGTGATTCAGCGAGCTCAGGCAGGGCGCTGGAAGGGCCAGCTCCCTGGCGTTTTGGTAGGGATCCCAATTCGTCGGTCAGTTCCAACGTACGTCGAACGTGACCGACTGAAAGGGAACGTCTCGGTTACGTATGTAACCCTCGTTCCCTGAAGGAGGGAACGGAGACGTACGTCCCGTCGCCAGGTGCTGTGCTTCAGCTGAAGGCCCGAGCCACACTTCTCGGCTTCTCAGTTGAAAACGGTATGCGGCACTTCCACTTCCGTATTTATACCCGTGGACGCGGGGCGGTGAGTGGAATGCGTGATCGCATGCCAATCTTCATTGGCTCGTTTTTAATACACTCGAAGTAGATTGGTCTCTGAAACAGATCCCAATTCGTCGGTCAGTTCCGACGTACGTCTCCGTTCCCTCCTTCAGGGAACGAGGGTTACATACATAACCGAGACGTTTTTGGTATTTAAATATTGGCATTACATTTTTTGTTTGTTTACATTGATGTTAAAATTATTTTTCAGATTTGTGACAGATTTTTGCTGAAACACTGCTGGTCACTTTCAGAAGTTAAAAGCGAAAGAAATGCTTTCTTTTCCCAGAAAGAATGTGAAACACATAAATGGTATCATTCTCCGTTTTTAAATAATTGTTTTAATATAATTTAAATAGATTTTACACACTTATAGCAATATCGTATCGCATATCGAATATCGCATTATCTAACAAGGATATCGCATATCATATCGCATTTTTCTTCAATATCGCAGAGCCCTACTATACAGCATAGTTAAAAACATTTTTGAACATTGCCTCTCAGTCATTATTCACCTTTTCCTCATGTTTTCTCAAAAGAATTCATAAAAGTATAGAATATAGTAGCATATTTCTAATAGGGGCACATTGTAAGTAAATCAGTGTTACAATGCACTCCATCTGCACAACTGGGATTTAAACCCGGCTCGTGTCTTCTGCTGTTAGATCAGCATTTAAGAACTATCTCAACTGTTAAATAACAGATATAAGATTAAAATAATATCAAATTTGTCTTATTTTAAATAAACACAAAAAAACAGAGATGAAAAATAAACTTCAGAAATATACTTTTGCTATGGTTAAATAAATGTTCAGTGATATCTTCCAAAGATTTTTTAATTTTGGCGCAATTTTTTCTCTAAATAATGTTGATATGGCAACTAGTAAATACACAAAGTTTCGTCATCCTGGCAAAGTTTTAAACCATGTGTGTTACAACTAACCCCGCATTAGGTTGTGCCCTGCTCTCCCCTACTTGTTCTTTTTTTTTATTATTCCATGGCGGAAGCTTACGATCTTGTATCAGCTGTTTACCAAACTCTCTCTGTCTATTTCTGTTTATTCTTCGGTCTTCAGTCATCACAGAAGAGGATGTTGAGACAGCTGAACAGGGTGTATTTGACTGTCACCTTTAAACTGGTAAACCAACATTTTGCTTGACTAATCACTACATAAAAATATTTCACAGAAAAAAAACTACTATTATGCTAATGATATACTAATATTATATTGTATTATTAACTCAATATTGTTTCCTGTATGACGTACAGATTTTTGTCTGACTGCATGAATGGTCAGCATGTCAACAAGAATTATTGTGCTCGGGGCAAATTTCTTCCAATCACACCCTCACCGCAACAATGTTGATGAAAAAAGAGCTGATCAGAGTCAGGAAAGTTATCAAATTTGACTGTGTTCACTATCACAGCCTGACACACATCATGAGACATAGATATGCTGCTATCTGCTGGACTGAAGCTGCAACTGCTGACCACCTCTTCCCATTGAAGTCTGAATGTAATCTTAAACATATCTCAAAATCGCAAGCATATTTGTAGGATTCATCATTAAGGGCCCCTGAAATGCCTTGTAATTTAACTTTTATAAATATTTAAAAAAGAAAAGAAAATGAAATGAAAAACAAAGAAAATAACAGATGAAGAAGAATGGGGAAATCTCGGTAATGTATCATGAACTTAATGATGAGTAAGTTCCTTCGGTTACCATGTTCCGATAAACAGAAATGTACATTTTGAAATGTACATTCACTGAAGTAATGAGATCTTCTAACATCACCAAAGCAGTTCTGGCTGAGTTTCAGTGTAAACTTAAGAAGGCATATATCTGGTGTATGTGTTTATGTGTTTGCACCTGAAATATAGTTGATAATATGCAACCAGCTGTAATGTTCTTTAAATCTTTGGGAAAAAATCCCAATAAATTTTTCTTGAGAGAGTTTACGCCATTAACTGCATTAACTACATAGTCATAGATATTCCAGCTGTAACTGGTGCACCAAAATCTTTGTCATCCATGTTGAATATAAGTGTTGTCATAAAAAAAAAAACTATGTTTATATATATATATATATATATATATATATATATATATATATATATATATATATATATATATATATATATATATATATATATATATATATATATATATATATAGACAGTCATATAGAATTACATTGGAAGGCCCTGCTTTCACACCATAAATATTGTGCATGAACAAGATTTTGAACAGAAGCAATTCATTCCTGTGGAGCTATTCACACCGGAAAAGTTTTTTCTTCATTTTTTGTGTAACTTTTTTTTTTTTTTTTTTTTTCATCCATGGAAGAAACATGTCCAGAGACTTTGCCCTCTGCATATCTAAGCATTAAACATGAACTGATAAAGAATTTGAATTAATTCAAAGGGTCAAACATAATCGCTCATGGTCGTTTGATGTAACATGGCATGCTGAATGGTTAAATGGCTGTTAATAACCCATCAACTGTATGATCTCAGATCAGCTATGTTGAGGGAATGCAGGATGGCTGCACGTTTCCATACTTTACTCTAAAGTCATTAGAAATAAAACTGTAAATGGGAAAATGAAATCTTAATGAGGAAATACAAAAAAAAAATGTAATAAGATTATGATTACAAGTAGTTTTTGTGGTTCTATGTTCAAAATATGTAAAAAATCCCTTAAAAAAAATACAGCTTATGTTGCTGTTTCACAACACTATAGGGCCATATTTCACATTTGAGAATATCCCTGTTCTCTCTCTTTTTTAAATACATGTTGTAGCAGTTGCTGTTAAGATGAGATTTCCAAAATTCTTCCAATGATCTGAGAAACTGTAGTCTGGGAAATCTGACTCTTATGTGACAGTAGGCATGTAACGTGTGTATTGTATGCATATTAACTGATATGTTCTTTTCAAATATCCTGTTTTGTTGAATGATTTGTTTTTATATGTACAGGAAGATCTGAGAATGCATTTTACATTTAAGTAAATTTGTCGTGTTGCACACTGAAATATTGTTTGTTCTGTAATACAAAATAAGATTTTTTCTTGGTGATAATTGAATGTATTTTTCTCATGCAACTACCTTTTAATGTGCAGTTCTGTAGGAATATTTCAGTGACATAATAAATATTGCTATATCAAAATTACATGAGCCTCTTTACTCTTCTTTTCTACTGCAACCACAGTCTAGCTGTAGTCAGAAAAATTATTTACAAACTTCTCACGCTTGCACTATTATGATTTTCTTAAGTTATAGCGCCCCCTGGTATTGGAAATTGATTAAAGGGGTTAGGGATAGTTCACTCTCATGCCGTTACAGACTTATTACTTTTTCCCGCTTGCAGAACACTAAAGACATCCAAAAAATATGGTGCAGTGTTTATTATTTTAGGGGTTATTGTTGTTTTATCCCAACATTCTTCAAAATATAATCTTTTGACCACCAGATTTACATTTTTATGTGAACTGTCCTTTTAAATTGGTCATTTGTCTATTTTCAGACTATTTTCATCATGAGGTATAAAAAGTGTATAAATTATTTCACTGTACAGCGGCAGCACAAAAATTGCTCTTACCTTTTGATACTCCAAATGTGGTTGTGCGATTTTGGTAATGCCGAAGAAGCTTCATTCAAATTTTCAACTTTATTTCCATTAGCTGTTGTGTAGTTTCCTCTGTTAAGATTTCTCATGTAAATAGCCTATTTCAATTTAGCGTTGTCACGTCACGCATGTGGAATGCCACATACCTATAGAATGCCAAATCTGCCAAAATTAAAAATAAATAAATATACAAAGAAATGTAAAAAAGCAAAAATAAATACATATATAAATAAATATACATAGAAAAGCAAAAAAACTAAAATAAATAATTATTTATACATTTATTTCCTTATTTATCCATATATTTAATTTTTCCACATTTATTTATTTCTACATTCATTCATTTCTACATTCCTTTATTTTTAAATGTATGTACTTTTACATTACTTTGTTTGTAGGGTAATGAGGAGGGCATGGTTTACCACAGATATAGCAATCGAGCTCAGAGTAGGCGAGGGCAAAGCGTTGAGACCACAGTGACACCTTGTGGTGTGGCCGAAAAACAATAAGTATAGCCTATTGACGTTGATAATGTCTGTGATGAATGACTTGGATAGGTATATGGCCAAAATCTTATTTCTCGGGTTAATAGGTGATAGGTGGTTGAAATCTCAACATTGCTTCAACATTAACTGAGGGTGCAAAAGTGATGATGAAGCAACATCCCTTTATAACGTTAATTGACGCATCAAAATTGACTCAACATTGTTTCAATAATCGCTTGCTATCTGGGATGTTACTTAGTACTAAAGTCATTTATTATATTATTCTGATTCATTATTGGTGAATTCATTATTAATATGTATTTTTACTGAATTTAGAATCTGTTGGTTCTGTTAAATCAATTAAATTAGATGTAACTATTATATTTGCCTATAGAACCCTCCAATCTTACCTTACTGGATGGAGGTGTTTTAAAGTGATGCATCTTTCATATAACCTGCCATTTCCTGAATCTTAAGGTCCATCAAAGGTGTGGTATCCAATTTTTTCACCAGCTGATCTATGGCACTCCTTGCCCTGAGATATTTAATTCCCCAACCTCCCTTCAGATCGAAGGTATTCAACAATCCAAATCGCCCGTCCTGATGCTAGACAACCCATAACCCTAGAGATACTCACCAAATGTATCTCCACTCTCTGATTAGAATACCATTCCATCAATACTGCCTGTATTCTTGATACTTTCAACCACCCCGCTACACTTTTTGGTTCCAAAGGCGCCTCAAATCAATTCTCATTCACTCAGAAGTCCCACCAGAAAATTATTCCAGTCACTCATTCTGCATAGGGGTAGAAACCAAAATCCTTCTCCCAGCAACAGATCCGAACTCTCAGTCGATGTCATCAAAGGCTTTCAAAAGATAATTCAGGTCCAATCGGTTCCTTATCAAAAAAGCCCATCAAGAACTCATCAGCTAACCATTCCACGTTCTACTTCAAACCCACCGCATCTGCCCCCTTCAAACTCCAACTTACTCAACACATAAATCTTTAATAATAACAACAGCAACTGCGGGCTCCCCAGTTCGAACACCGTGGGGGCTCCCCGTTCACGGGCTCCCTCAATTACACCCGTGAAGCGGCGGTCGAGCCCTAATGTTTGGATGCAGTGAGAGCTTGCTACTTTTCACCACCGAGCGCCCCCATTTTTATTGCAGTGTGGGTTCTCTGGTACCCCTTTTCCACCAAAGCAGTGCTAGAGCTAGATCGGAGCTAGAGCTAGTCCCAGTTCATAGTTGGTTCAACTGAGGAGCCTGCTAAGAACCGTTTGCGTTTCCACAGGCTAGAGAGCCACAACAGAGCCAGGTCTTACGTCACTGTGTATACGTCTCATCTTTCTCAGCAACGCTAGCGGGAAACACACACACACCAGGCTTGTTTGAGATGCATCGGCGCTGCGCAGACCGATCCACGTATAATATTTAAAAAAACGCATGAGTGAATCAAAAGCATAAGGAGTCATGTGCTCTCGCTGGACTCGTTATCATACGGCGATCGCCGATCGGTCTCTGCACAGCACCGCTGCGAACAAGCCTTCCATCAACACTGCAAATGTTGCGTTACTATTGATTCACATGGCTTTACGATCCTACATCGGCATCAAAACACAACGAAAACACAGCGAATCCAACGCATTCGTGCAGTTCGCCGTAATTTGCATAGACGGAGATTACAAACGAGCAGCAGCTGTTAGCTCCATTAGCTGCTATTTCAACAATGGCGGATCTCAAGTCTGTGTTCGTCTTGTTGACCCCGCCCCCAGTGCCTGACGTAATCGGTTCTTACTTCTAGCCCTGTTTTAGCCCAGCAATGTTTTGGTGCTACTTAAGAACCACTTTTCCTGGCTCGGAGCTGGAGCTTTGGGTGTGGAAACACAAAGAACCGATTTGGAACTAGGCTCTGGCTCCAATCTAGCTCTGGCTCTGCTTTGGTGGAAAAGGGGTATGGTAGTTCGTCTTCTGGCAGCTGTCCCACATTTATTTTCCTCGTTAGGGGAGTACTCTGGGTTCGGGCCAAATTCCGAGCTTAGAGCCATCTCCTTGGACAGCATACCAAATATGCATACTCTTTACTATATCCGATTATATGAAAGGTGAACTCATGAAATGAGTCAGAAGGAGCAGATAATCAAGCTCATTAGCACGAGAGGAGGTGTATATATATATACAGGTGCTGGTCATATAATTAGAATATAATCAAAAAGTTGATTTATTTCACAAATTCCATTCAAAAAAGTGAAACTTGTATATTATATTCATTCATTACACACAGACTGATATATTTCAAAAGTGTATTTCTTTTCATTTTGATGATTATAACTGACAACTAAGGAAAATCCCAAATTCAGTATCTCAGAAAATTTGAATATTACTTAAAGACCAATACAAAGAAAGGATTTTTAGAAATCTTGGCCAACTGAAAAGTATGAACATGAAAAGTATGAGCACTCAATACTTAGTTGGGGCTCCTTTTGCCTGAATTACTGCAGCAATGTGGCGTGGCATGGAGTCGATCAGTCTGTGGTACTGATGTTGTTATGAGAGCCCAGGTTGCTCTGATAGTGGCCTTCAGCTCTTCTGCATTGTTGGGTCTGGCATATCGCATCTTCCTCTTCACAATACCCCATAGATTTTCTATGGGGTTAAGGTCAGGTGAGTTTGCTGGCCAATTAAGAACAGGGATAACATGGTCCTTAAACCAGGTACTGGTTGCTTTGGCACTGTGTGCAGGTGCCAAGTCCTGTTGGAAAAATAAATCTGCATCTCCATAAAGTTGGTCAGCAGCAGGAAGCATGAAGTGCTCTAAAACTTCCTGGTATACGGCTGCGTTGACCTTGGACCTCAGAAAACACAGTGGACCAACACCAGCAGATGACAAGACACCCCAAACCATCACTGACTGTGGAAACTTTACACTGGACCTCAAGCAACCTGGATTGTGTGCCTCTCCTCTTTTCCTCCAGACTCTGGGACCCTGATTTCCAAAAGAAATGCAAAATTTACTTTCATCAGAGAACATACTGTAACTTTGGACCACTCAGTAGCAGTCCAGTCCTTTTTGTCTTTAGCCCAGACGAGACGCTTCTGATGCTGTCTGTTGTTCAAGAGTGGCTTGACACAAGGAATGCGACTGCTGAAACATGTCTTGCATACGTCTGTGCGTAGTGGTTCTTGAAACACTGACTCCAGCTACAGTCCACTCTTTGTGAATCTCCCCCACATTTATGAATGGGTTTTGTTTCACAATCCTCTCCAGGGTGCGGTTATCCCTATTGCTTGTATACTTTTTTTCTACCACATCTTTTCTTTCCCTTCGCCTCTCTATTAATGTGCTTGGACACAGAGCTCTGTGAACAGCCAGCATCTTTTGCAATAACCTTTTGTGTCTTGCCCTCCTTGTGCAAGGTGTCAATGGTCGTCTTTTGGACAACTGTCAAGTCAGCAGTCTTCCCCATGATTGTGTAGCCTACATAACTAGACAGAGGGTGTGTTCCATTCGACCGTGAGTGGACTGTGAAGTGGACTTCAGAGGCTATTCCGCCATCTCAAGTGAGATTCCAATCCAAAGGGAGCGAACATGTTCAGTTCGAAGGGCACTGCGAACGGCGTAGGGAAGAAGGGAACATCGATACATCACTTCACAGGAAGTGGAGAATGAAAAACACCCAAGTGTCATTGCGCGTCGGCGTCACATCACCTGTCTGAACTAACGATGGAGCAGAGGCGTTGAAAGAGTTTTAAACAGCTCTACGATGGAGGAGTTTATAGCATTTGTATATTCATAGTTATTATACAAACTAGAGTATTTATGAATGGTAATGGCAATTCGCATATTATATTTTATGAATATGTAAACAAATTAAAAGTGTTGAGATGCAGCTGAGGGCTGTAATTTTTTTATATTTTACTTTATATACCCTCAGGACTGTTTACTATGTAGCTGTGCTTGGGAAAGAAAGCGCACAAGATGAGACCGCTACAAAGACCATTGATTAGGATAAGCCTACATTTATACATAGTTAACCAAATCAAAATGTATTTTCATATTGAATGACAGGTGCAGCTTCAAATGTGTTCATAGTCAATTCAACTTATATGTAAACTAATAAAACTAATGTTTTGATTATATTTTTAGATACACACTGTGTTTTGTAAATGTATATACTTATTATATGGTTTAAATTTGAAAGTAAAGTAAATTACTATATTAATTTATGTTATATCATAATCTGCACGACCCCGTCTTTTTTTTTTTTTTTGCCTTTCTTTGATGACGTTGCAAAAGAAACATGGATGAATGAGAAAGTAAAGAGCAGGATGTGCTTGATATTAAAAAGAAATATTAAAAGCACAATAAGCCACGAAAGAGAACTGAATCTGCTACTGACAGGATGCTTCCTGTGAAGCCTTTGTCTTTAGTTGCACACTTAAACGGTCAAATACACATAAACATATCTCAAATTGCCTGCCTTGAGTATTTACATAAACACAATCGACGTAAGCACTGTTCATTATTCTTCACTCACTCATACACACACACAGAGAGAGAGAGAGAGAGAGAGAGAGAGAGAGTGTGAGAACTCTGTAGAGAATTTATATGCTCCTCAGGTTACTCAGCCTCACAGTTAAAGCCCTGCACAATTAATTCCACATTTGTTTGTTTTTAGCTGTCCTTTGGACAAAAAAGGTTCCTGAACCCTGAACCCCCGATTCTAGACGCCGTAATCCTAATAATCTGCGTAGTGTACCTATTTCCTCTGCTACATTAATGTCCATTCCAATTGGTCTCTGGAATTGCCAGTCTGCTGTAAACAAAGCAGACTTTATTTCATCTATTTCCACTCATTCACATCTCAGTCTCATGGCTCTAACTGAGACATGGATCAAACCAGAAGACACTGCCACTCCTGCAGCTCTCTCAAATAATTTCTCTTTTTCACACACCTCTCGCCCGATTGGGAGGGGCGGAGGTACAGGTCTGCTCATCTCAAATGATTGGAAATTTGAGCCCATTCCTTCTCTATCTGGCAAATTCACCCTGCTAAAATCCATGTTGTAGTTATTTATCGTCCTCCAGGTCAACTGGGTAACTTCGTGGAGGAATTGGATATTTTACTCTCTCACTTCCCTGAGGATGGCACTCCTCTGGTACTGCTCGGTGACTTCAACATTCACCTTGATAAACCCCAGGCTGCAGACTTCACCACTCTTCTGACCTCATTTGACCTTAAGCGAGTATCTACTACAGCTACTCACAAATCAGGTAACCATCTGGACCTTATCTACACACGCTACTGCGCCACAGACGACACTTTAGTTACTCCATTGCACACCTCAGATCACTTTCTTATCACTCTTAACCTCCTACTAACTCCTGACACAACACGCACTCCTCCGCTGATCACCTTTCGGCGTAATCTACTCTGACTCTCTCCCTCACGTCTATCCACTATGGTTTCCTCCTCACTCCCTCCACCTGCTCAGTTCTCAGCACTGGACACTAACAGCACTACTGACACTCTTTGCTCCACTCTAACATCTTGCTTAGACAACTTCTGTCCCGTATCATCCAGGCCAGCCCGCACCACCCCCTCTGGCCCCTGGCTGTCTGATGTTCTCCGCGAACATCGCTCTGGGCTCCGGGCGGCAGAGAGGAAATGGCACAAAACTAAAAACACTACTGACCTGACTCTGTATCAGTCTCTTCTTGCTTCTTTCTCTACTAATGTCTCCACTGCTAAAACTACATACTACCACAACAGAATCAACAACTGCTCTGACTCTCGTGCACTTTTCAGAACATTCTCTTCGCTCCTCTGTCCTCCCTCCCCCCCCCCTTCATCAGCTCTTACAGCTGACGACTTTGCATCATTTTCACAAAAAAAACCTCCTCCATCAGCAGCCAATTCTCCACACCACAAACTGACACGCACATCTCAACAACCATCACACATACGCTCCCCTCTTTCTCTCTGCTCTCTGAAGCTGAAGTCTCCAAACTCATCCTTTCCAACCACCCCACTACCTGTCCGCTTGACCCTATCCCCACTCACCTCTTTCCGGCCATTTCTTCTTCTGTTACTCCTGCACTCACTCACATTGTCAACACCTCTCTTCACACCGGGACCTTCCCCACAGCATTTAAGCAGGCTCAGGTAACCCCACTGCTTAAGAAACCCTCTATGAACCCAGCACTTTTAGAAAACTACAGACCGGTATCCCTTCTGCCTTTCATTGCAAAGACACTCGAGCAAGTTGTTTTTAACCAGCTCTCTACATTTCTTGAACAGAACAACCTCCTGGATATCAATCAATCAGGCTTCAAAATTGGCCACTCAACTGAGACTGCCCTGCTCTCGGTTACGGAGGCACTGAGACAGGCAAAAACGGCTTCCAAATCCACAGTACTTATCTTACTGGATTTTTCTGCTGCTTTTGACACAGTTAACCACCAGATCCTCCTTTCAACTCTCATGAAGATGGGCATCTCAGGAACTGCTCTCCAGTGGCTCAAGTCTTACCTCTCAGGTAGGTCCTTTAGGGTATCATGGAGAGGTGAAGTGTCTAAGTCACATCATCTAGCCACTGGAGTTCCACAGGGCTCAGTGCTTGGACCACTTCTCTTCTCCATCTACATGTCATCACTGGGATCTGTCATTCAGAAACATGGCTTTTCCTATCACTGCTATGCCGACGACACTCAACTCTACTTCTCATTTCAACCAGATGATCCCACGGTTGGTGTTCGTATTGCTGCCTGCCTAACAAACATTTCTGCCTGGATGAAGGAGCATCACCTGCAACTCAACCTTGCAAAGACAGAACTGCTTGTGGTCTCAGACAACCCAGCACTTCATCAAAATCTCTCCATTCAGCTAGGATCTGCAACCATTACTCCGTCCAGGACAGCCAGGAATCTTGGAGTTGTGATTGATGATCAGCTAAAATTCACTGACCACATTACTGCAACAACCCGGTCCTGCAGATTTGCATTATACAACATTAGGAAGATTAGACCCTTCCTATCAGAGCAGACCACACAACTCCTGGTCCAAGCTCTTGTTCTCTCCAGACTGGACTACTGTAATGCTCTTCTAGCGGGTCTTCCGGCATGCACTATCAAACCCTTGCAACTGATCCAGAACGCAGCAGCGAGGGTGATCTTTAACGAGCCGAAGAGAGCGCACGTCACGCCTCTCTTCATCAGTCTCCACTGGCTGCCAATAGCCGCTCGCATCAAATTCAAGACACTGGTACTCGCCTTCAAAGCAACCACTGGCTCTGCACCAATATACCTAAACTCGCTTGTTCAGACTTACACACCCTCCAGGAGCTTACGTTCTGCCAGTGAACGACGCCTTGTGGTACCATACCAAAGAGGCATGAAATCACTCTCAAGGACCTTTTCCTGGACCGCCAGGAAATCAATCTCAATCGAAATCGATCTCAATTCGAGCAGCCGACTCTGTAGCCATTTTCAAAAAACAGCTAAAGACACGTCTTTTCCAGCAGCACCTGACCAATCAAGAATAGCACTTAACATTCTATTCAATTTCTGTCTGTCTAATTTATTAAAAAAAAAAAAAATTGTCCTGTGTGTTCTGTGTTAGATTAACTGAGACTTGTTACAGCACTTGCATACTGTAGCCTTTGACTGTTCTAGTTGCTTCTATTGCTCTCATTTGTAAGTCACTTTGGATAAAAGCGTCTGCTAAATGACTAAATGTAAATGTAAAAAATGTAAATGATATGGGAGATGTGTATCGCTGTATCCCTGCTATATTATGGGAGCCTACTCACACAAAATCAATGTGTTTTGTTTGGGAAAAGAGCTTGCCCAGTCAGTCCTCGAGGGGGCTGATTGCGTGCACTGCGGGAAATTTACAGTGAGAGAACTTTGATCACACTTGGTTCTCTTCTCAAGGGATGAGAGTCAAGCGTCTGCTCCCCATGGTTCAGGGCCCGTGGTTGCCAAGGCGGCGCAACAGCTTCGGTCATTGGGGATCGCAGGTCGAGTTAGCTGAGGGAGAGCATGAGATGGGGATTCCCCTATATTTCACCTTCCCAGTTTGGATTCAGTCAGTGATTTCTTCTGATCTAAACGAGGATCTAATGCTGTCTGCATCTGATTCTGAGGAGTTAGATGTGGGCATGCATACGGGTGTGTCAGCAGAGTAGTTTTCTCAATCTGTCGCATTTGAGGAGCTGCTTGAGGTTGTGTTCCTGCCAACATGCTGATTCAGAGCCACACACAGGTCAAATTTCTAATATGGAAAAAAATTATACCTCCTTCAGATCATTTGGCAGCATGGCAACTACTGCAAAATGTATCTCATTGGGTCCTGAATACTATACAGAAAAGATTCAGTTTGCCTCTTGTCCTCCTCGTTTCGACCATAAATATGTATACATAGATGCCACATTGGACCACTGTGTTGGTTTGTGTTTTTATATGTAGGCTATTTACTCAATATAACAGTTTTTTAAACTATGTTAACTTTTTAATGTTGTTTTAGTTAATGACTTTGTCTTTTTGTATTGTGTTAATGATAAAATATAAATGTTCACAGACCATTGGCTTTGACCATTGCAATATGACGACTTACTATAGCGGCACATAGAAACAGCCGCTAATGAGGTATCTATGTATATCTATGGTTTCAACTGTGTGAACTGTCTGTGTGGCCTGAAACGTACTCTGCAGACAAACAGGTTCAAGATGCTAAAGCTCAAACTCATTGTGTCTCAAATCCAATCCAAGGACAGGAACTTTCTTAGGTGACAATAAGTTATCCACAAGTTTCCTACACCCCATGAAGCCTTGCGTCAAAAGTGGGAGCGTCTTCCGGTTCGAAGTAAACAAGCGGGACTTTAAGCATTTCTATCGTAGTTTATGCACACGTTTTCGTATCGGATAGAAAATGTATTCGACTCAAACGAGCGCATACATTTTTTATGCATATTTATAGAATTCATTCATCACAATTAAGTACACAAAAATTGTATAGTTTATTGGATTGTGATATTATTAATTAACTAATAAATGTACTAAACTGAAATGTTTAGTGTGTGTCATTCATGTTGCTTCACAGTAACCTTCTTTTAACCCTTGTGGCACCATCTGATAAAAAAGTAAAAATTATCATTTTGAAACCTTGCCAATGATCTGAAAAACACTTAGCCTCTTCACTAATACCATTGGTATACTACTTCCACCGCCTCACCGGAAGTTTTACCCACATTCTTTTTTACATTAGCGCCGGATCAGGTGGATAGGCTAGGCATATTGGCTAGCACAGTTCATGTTTGTTGGTTTTAGTTAAGGTTCTACGTTTACGGACTGAGGAAGCCTCCTGAACTGAAATTCAGTAATGGTAATGGGCACTGTAAGCGGTAGACCAATCAAAACAGAGTGGGCCGTCTGGCCAATCAGAGCAGAGTATGCTCTTGGAAAGGTGGGATTTAGAGAGACAGATTAGTAGTGGGAAGTTTGGATCATTTTACTGACTCGGAACATTGAATCTCGTTCAGCAAAATGAACAAATCTTTTTTCAAGTAATTTCGTTAATTTCGTTTATTTCAGCAGAATCTAATTAAAATGTTACATCTTACATTTTTCAACACATTTAGTACTTTTGGAATAAAAAAAAAAAATAAAAAAAAAAAAATCAAATCACTTTATTGTCACTCTACCATATGCACAAGTGCAACAGTAGGTGAAATTCTTAGGTGCAGTCCGAGCAAACAAAGTAGTCACGACATGACATGTACAACATTTAAGCAACAACAGATTACACATCTGATGCGCACACAATTACTCACAGCACAGTATACACTACAATAAACAATAAATAATTTACACAATGTGAGTGTAGTTCTCACAGCTTTAAACAATATACACATACTTACAATATACATATACTTTAAACAATATACACTAAACATACATTAAACAATAACAGTATACATTAAGCTATAGTAATAATATACAATGTACAGTATACAATATGTTCACAAATTGAAATCCAAAGTGCAATCAGGTGTCAGTCAGGTGGTTTTTTATACATTTACGTCCAAGTCTTTATTTAAGTACTTATTTTTATTCAACTCACATCATCTCAGATGCATTGTACTTTTTATGACATGGCAGCCGTCGACCGAATCAGGCCCGCAAACCTGCGGACAGTGGAAATATGAACTCATCCCAGATGAAGATGATGTCCCGCTGGCACAGGCCTGGTCTCTATCCATAGTTTTCAGTCACATGACTGTCGCTTAGCCTTGGAGCGCAAAACCGCCATAGAACTCCATAGAACTACAGCACAAGTCTGTCAAATTTCCATCTTAAAACAAAAATATGTGAACAAGATGCACGTTTTTCATTTTAAACACAGATTAATTATGCAGTAAAACGTTATCGAGCTGATAAGCAGCAGACGGAGGGTGAAATGACGACAGGCTAAAGAATCCTTAGTGCAACCCACCCTTAAAGTGCTGTAATGTACTTAAACAGTGATATTAAAATGTGGAGGTATACAAGGACTTTAATTTTGAAAGGACTTTGATGTGAAAAAAGGGGTGCGTGAGAGAGGGGAGGAGCTAGACTGCGTGAAAAAAGATACGGAGAGAGGGAAAGAGAAAAGTTTTAGTTTTTGTCGTGACATTTTTGACTCTAAGTGAACAGCATTTTGACAAGTGTCGAGGTGAGCTGATGAGAAGCTGGACCGAGCTTGTGCTGTTGTGAGTTTCAGCCGAGCGTGATCGCTGATGCTGAAGAACTGAACTGCGCGTGTGTTATGAAGAGGGGCATTGCTCGTCGTGCTGGCTGAGACGGTCGGACGGCCCGAGTGTTTGTCTCCGATTTAAGGGAGCTAGCTGAGGTACCGTGAGTTTTCTCCATTGTTTGTTGAACTACAGTTGACATCTGGAAAAAAATACACGGACATTATTTTTGTTTTTGTTTTTTTGCTGTGGAATAACGCTGATGCAGATCGAGTGATTTTTGCTTCTGTTGTTTCAAGAAAAATCCTCACTCGCCATTTTGGACACATTAGCGCCGCTGTGTGGATGCAAACGGCATTGCGAATTCTTTGAAAATCTTCACTGACAGTATGTTTCTTACCCTTGTGAGTATTTCAGCCATTGCCCCTGAGAACTATTTTCTTCCTTTCTATATTTTTCTCTAAAATTCCCTTTTTGAACACTTTGAGGTATTTTTTATTTTAAGACTTGGAAATCCTTTTTGAATAAACTTTCTGCATATATCTGCATACACTTTTTGAACTGGTAACAGTTTTGTTTTGAGCAAATCTGCATTACGGTACGTGTTTTTTTTTGTGAAAGAGACTGCCTCGTCTATAGGAAGCGCTCACGTGGATGCTATATTTTTTTGGGGGGGATTTTCCCTGAAAAAGGAAAGAGACTTTCTGCTTTTGAACAGGTTGTCATTTGTTGATTCAATTACCCTGCCATATCTGGACACTCCAACTCCAGCTCAGTTCTACTGTGAGGTAAAATTTAACTCTGGGTTGTGAATCTCACTCCGGTATGTGGACTGACATGAAAACATTCTATCAGAACTGTTGTTGTCTTCCTATTTCTGTTTGGTTTGAGCATAATTGAAGAAAAGAGACTGAACAAAAGAGTGAATCTGATCAAAGCTTTATTTCTTTTTGTTGTACATTTTGTTGTGGTGAACCTATAAGTGAAGTGAAACAAGAGTTTCTCATGACTTGTTTTTGTTTGTTTATTCTTTACTGAACATTTAGGTAAATAAGTCTAAGATTGTCTCCTTGGAGTAGGGGCATTCCTCCTGTCTTGTAGGCTGATAGTCGGGAAAAGGAAAATTAACTTAATCAAACTCTGAGAAGCTACCGTGTACTTTGAGTCTTGGAGCTTTCTCCTCGCCAGTCATCACTAAAAAAGAAAGACATAAACAATCAAGACAGAGATTCAGATTATTTTATTTAATGCCATGTGAGCATTCAAAGCTATTTTCATGGCAAAAATTCAACTACAAAAATACAAATATCATATAAATGCAATAAAATCAAGACAGAGAAAAACATACTTAGACAATAAGTATAGGAATTAATTGTACTAGGGGGTGGGGACCTAGATCCTGTCATTTTCCTAGTCGTCCAAGGTAAAGCAAGAGAAAACACTTACCCCTACTTTGTAGTGAAATTTCCCGCTACATTAAACTGGTGTCACGAACAGGATCATACTTAGGCTAATTTTTGTTGTAGTATTCTGTCCCAGGTCTGTGAGCAAGAAGAAAAATGGCAGAACTGAAGAAGGAGTTCGATGAAATGCAGAGGAAGTTAGCGGAGCAAGCCGGGGCGTTAGATCATGCCAGAACGGAACAACGAGAAGCCCTGTCACTGGCTAGAGCAGTAATGGAGCAGCAAGCATCCACTCGTGCACCCCCAGCAACAATCTATATCCCAAGAGATCATAAACTTACCGATTTCACTGGCTCCACCAAGCCTGGAGAAGGAAGCGTGGAAGAGTGGATAGTCTCTATGAAATCAGCATTCCGAGTCATGAAGGTACCAGAGGAAGATCAAGTGGAGTTGATAAAGCAGCACCTAAAGGGGGAAGCTAAAGATACTGTGAAGTTCATGCTGGAAGAAGGGGAAGACAGTGTGCGGTCCATCTTCAGGCTGCTCGAGAAAACCTATGGGGACAAGGTACCTATTGGCACAAGGTTAAAAGACTTTTATGATCGAAAACAAGCACCCGGCGAGACCATACGTGCCTATGCTTATGATTTACAAGAGAAACTTTACAAGGTAAAGCACAGAGAGCCAAGCAGAGTTTCAGATGAAGAGAGTGTTCTGAAAGAGCAGTTAGTCCTGGGACTAAGGGATGATTTCCTAAGAAGAGAGATGAAACAAAGGATCAAGGAAGAGCAAAGCTTGACTTTTGCACAGCTGATGCAGGATGCCATCACGTGGTCCGAAGAGGAGGAAGTACAGCCTGAAGGTAACTTGAAGACCCCTGTACGTGCGAGAGCAGCAGTTCACACTACTGGTGTGGTCACACCACACACACTTCATCATTAATGTTTACATTTACATTTTACATTTAGTCATTTAGCAGACGCTTTTATCCAAAGCGACTTACAAATGAGAGCAATAGAAGCAGCTAGAACAGTCAAGGGCAACAGTATGTAACAGTATGTAAGTGCTGTAACAAGTCTCAGTTAATCTAGCAAAGAACACATAGGACAGAAGGTTTTTTTTTTTTTTTTTTTTTTTTTTTTTTTTTTTTTTTTTAAATAGACAGACAGACAGACAGACAGACAGAAAATGAATAGAATGTTAAGTGCTAATCTTGATTGGTAAGGTACCGCTGGAAGAGATGTGTCTTTAGCCGTTTTTTGAAAATGGCTACAGACTCGGCTGCTCGAATTGAGATGGGCAGGTCATTCCACAGGGTGGGTGCGGTCCAGGAAAAGGTCCGTGAGAGTGATTTCATGCCTCTTTGGGATGGCACTACAAGGCGTCGTTCACTGGCAGAACGTAAGCTCCTGGAGGGTGTGTAAGTCTGAACAAGCGAGTTTAGGTATCTTGGTGCAGAGCCAGTGGTTGTTTTGAAGGCGAGCACCAGTGTCTTGAATTTGATGCGAGCTGCTATTGGGAGCCAGTGGAGACTGATGAAGAGAGGCGTGACGTGTGCTCTCTTCGGCTCGTTAAAGACCACCCTTGCCGCTGCATTCTGGATCAGTTGCAAGGGTTTGACAGTACATGCCGGAAGGCCCGCTAGAAGAGCATTACAGTAGTCCAGTCTGGAGAGAACAAGAGCTTGGACCAGGAGTTGTGTGGCATGCTCTGATAGGAAGGGTCTAATCTTCCTAATGTTGTATAACGCAAATCTGCAGGACCGGGTTGTTGCAGTAATGTGGTCAGTGAATTTTAGCTGATCATCAATCACAACTCCAAGATTCCTGGCTGTCCTGGACGGAGTTATGGTTGATGATCCTAGCTGAATGGAGAGATTGTGATGAAGTGCTGGGTTGGCTGAGACCACAAGCAGTTCTGTCTTTGCAAGGTTGAGTTGCAGGTGATGTTCCTTCATCCAGGCAGAAATGTCTGTTAGGCAGGCGGCGATACGAACACCAACCGTGGGATCATCTGGTTGAAATGAGAAGTAGAGTTGAGTGTCGTCGGCATAGCAGTGATAGGAAACGCCATGTTTCTGAATGACAGATCCCAGTGATGACATGTAGATGGAGAAGAGAAGTGGTCCAAGCACTGAGCCCTGTGGAACTCCAGTGGCTAGATGATGTGACTTAGACACTTCGCCTCTCCATGACACCGTGAAGGACCTACCTGAGAGGTAAGACTTTAGCCACTGGAGAGCAGTTCCTGAGATGCCCATCTTCATGAGAGTTGACAGGAGGATCTGGTGGTTAACTGTGTCAAAAGCAGCAGACAAATCCAGTAAGATAAGTACTGTGGATTTGGATGACGCTCTTGCCTGTCTCAGTGCCTCCGTAACCGAGAGTAGGGCAGTCTCCGTTGAGTGGCCGCTTTTGAAGCCGGATTGATTGCTGTCCAGGAGGTTGTTCTGTTCAAGAAACGTGGAGAGCTGGTTAAACACAACTCGCTCAAGTGTCTTTGCAATGAAAGGCAGAAGGGATACCGGTCTGTAGTTTTCTAAAAGTGCTGGGTTAAGAGAGGGTTTCTTAAGCAGTGGGGTTACCCGAGCCTGCTTAAATGCTGTGGGGAAGGTCCCGGTGTGAAGAGAGGTGTTAACAATGTGAGTGAGTGCAGGAGTAACAGAAGAAGAAATGGCCTGAAGGAGGTGAGTGGGGATAGGATCAAGCGGACAGGTAGTGGGATGGTTGGAAAGGATGAGTTTGGAGACATCTGTTTTGGAGAGCAGACAGAAGGAGGGAAGCGTATGTGTGATAGTTTTTGAGATGTGCGTGTCGGTTTGCGGTGTGGAGAATTGGCTGCTGATGGAGGATGTTTTGTTTGTAAAGAATGATGCAAAGTCATCAGCTGTAAGAGTTGATGAAGGAGGGGGGGGAGGGGGACAAAGGAGCGAGGAGAATGTTCTGAAAAGTGCACGAGAGTCAGGGCAGTTGTTGATTCTGTTGTTGTAGTATGTAGTTTTAGCAGTGGAGACGTTAGTAGAGAAAGAAGTGAGGAGAGACTGATACAGGGTCAGGTCAGTAGTGTTTTGAGTTTTGCGCCACTTCCTCTCTGCCGCCCTGAGACCAGAGCGATGTTCGCGAAGAACATCAGACAGCCAGGGGGCAGAGGGGGTGGTGCGGGCTGGCCTGGATGAAACGGGACAGAAGTTGTCTAAGCAAGATGTTAGAGTGGAGCAAAGAGTGTCAGTAGCACTGTTAGTGTCCAGAGCTGAGAACTCAGAAGGTGGAGGGAGTGAGGATGAAACCATAGTGGATAGACGAGAGGGAGAGAGCGAGCGTAGATTACGGCGAAAGGTGATCTGAGGAGGAGTATGTGTTGTGGCAGGAGTCAATAGGAGGTTAAGAGTGATGAGAAAGTGATCTGAGGTGTGCAATGGAGTAACTAAAGTGACGTCTGTGGAGCAGTAGCGTGTGTAGATAAGGTCCAAATGGTTACCCGATTTGTGAGTAGCTGTAGTAGATACTCGCTTAAGGTCAAATGAGGCCAGAAGAGTGGTGAAGTCAGCAGCCTGGGACTTATCAAGGTGGATGTTGAAGTCACCGAGCAGTACCAGAGGAGTACCATCCTCGGGGAAGTGAGAGAGCAAAATATCCAGTTCCTCCAAGAAGTTACCCAGTTGACCTGGAGGGCGGTAAATAACTACAACATGGATTTTAGCAGGGTGAGTGATAGTGATTGAGTGTGATTCAAATGAGCAGTTGCCAGATGATGAAGGAATGGGCTCAAATTTCCAATCCTTTGAGATGAGCAAACCAGTACCTCCGCCCCTCCCAATCGGGCGAGAGGTGTGTGAAAAAGTGTAATTATTTGAGAGAGCCGCAGGAGTGGCAGTGTCTTCCGGTTTGATCCAGGTTTCAGTTAGAGCCATGAGACTGAGATGTGAGTGAGTGGCCAGAGATGAAATAAAGTCAGCTTTGTTTACAGCAGACTGGCAATTCCAGAGACCAATTGGAATGGACATTAATGTAGCAGAAGAAATAGGTACACTACGCAGATTATTAGGATTACGGCGTCTAGAATGTACTGAGCGTGATTTACGGGTGTATGTGGTAATAGTAGAGATTTGGAAGCACATAGTGAAATAAGGGTTAGAGAAATAAACAGATGAAAGCAAGCAAACACAAAAGTGAGCAAAGTAGAAGGAAAGCTATACTCAAGTGCCTTGTCTGTGTCCTTGCTCGAGTGGAGTCGCGCAGAGTAGAGTCGATGTCTTTACACTCTTCGGGCTTCACGCGATGAGGCTGAACGCTCCCGCTGACGCTTCCGCGCCAGCGTCAACGAGCGTATTAAATAGATGCTAATTACTACAATCAGAGCAGGTGAGGACGCTTTTGTAATTCTCCCAAACAATCAAGGGAACAGCCTGTCAATGGCTCATCAGCTCCAAAGCGAAACTATGACTCACGAGTAGTGAAATATCCAGCAATAGCAATAACAATTGAGTGCGGACGGGCGGCAAAAACAGCCCGTGTTATAATTCAAATACAATTATCTTAGCCAGTAAAATTATAAATCCAAAAAGAACTACAGAATCGAAATGTATCCACTTGTAAGTGTGTAATACGCTGAGCAAATACAGCAAACTGAGTAATTCCAAAAAACACTTACGTACGGCTTCAATATGCGCTCCTTTCACTGTCAGCACGCTTCTTTCTCGCGACTAACTGACCGACCTGACTTTATATATGTTCGGTCCACCTTTGTAATTCTCCCAAACAATCAAGGGAACAGCCTGTCAATGGCTCATCAGCTCCAAAGCGAAACTATGACTCACGAGTAGTGAAATATCCAGCAATAGCAATAACAATTGAGTGCGGACGGGCGGCAAAAACAGCCCGTGTTATAATTCAAATACAATTATCTTAGCCAGTAAAATTATAAATCCAAAAAGAACTACAGAATCGAAATGTATCCACTTGTAAGTGTGTAATACGCTGAGCAAATACAGCAAACGGAGTAATTCCAAAAAACACTTACGTACGGCTTCAATATGCGTTCCTTTCACTGTCAGCACGCTTCTTTCTCGCGACTAACTGACCGACCTGACTTTATATATGTTCTGTCCACCTTTGTAATTCTCCCAAACAATCAAGGGAACAGCCTGTCAATGGCTCATCAGCTCCAAAGCGAAACTATGACTCACGAGTAGTGAAATATCCAGCAATAGCAATAACAATTGAGTGCGGACGGGCGGCAAAAACAGCCCGTGTTATAATTCAAATACAATTATCTTAGCCAGTAAAATTATAAATCCAAAAAGAACTACAGAATCGAAATGTATCCACTTGTAAGTGTGTAATACGCTGAGCAAATACAGCAAACTGAGTAATTCCAAAAAACACTTACGTACGGCTTCAATATGCGCTCCTTTCACTGTCAGCACGCTTCTTTCTGCCCACCAAATGCTAATGTTAGAAAAGTTGCACAAAGCAATAGAGAAGATAGCTGTGCGTCAGGAAGAATTGTACAGAATAGTCCATAGTCAAGGGAGAGTTGACCCCCAGCCTGGTGTGCCGAGGAGACAGATATATTTTGCTTTGCTGTTTTTCAGTGGCTGTTACACCTGTGGTGAACCAGGTCACACAAGTCGATGTTGCGGGCAGCATAAGGAGCTGGGTAACCAGGGCGCTGCATCATCACAAATGGTGCAAGTGACTGAGGCGTTAGGAGGAGCTTCATCGGGTGACTTGGCAAGCACCAATGGGCCTTCAGTGATCCGGTGCCATACAGCTGACTGGAGGGCCAATGTAATACCAGAAACGCTAAGGGAGAGGGCTTTTGGAGACTGTTTGACAGTGGAAGTAAAAATAGCAGGGGTGCCCACCAAATGCTTGCTGGACACAGGTTCAGAGGTCACCACCATCTCAGAGTCTCACTTTAAACAACATTTCGGAGGGCAAGAGATACAGCTGTCGTCTGCTAACTGGGTGCGCCTCACTGCTGCAAACGGACTAGACATTCCTGTTCTTGGATGTCTACAGGCAGATATAGAGTGCATGGGAAGTCTGCTTACAGGGAAGTGTGTTGTCGAGCTCACAGCGTCCAACCCCGATGCAAAGGAGATGAAAGGATTGGATGGAATTGTGGGGATGAATGTGCTTAGTGATTTGAAAAATCGTGTACTGTCTGGAAAGGAGTTGAACAAGGAAAGTAAAGTCAGTCAACATGAAGATGCAAATGTCAGGCGAGTGATAGCAAGAGTGAACAAAGATGAAAGACTCTTGGGTCCAGAGGGAAGGATAGGATTTGTTAAGGTGTCTGGGAAGCAAGTTGTGACAATCCCGCCCTTAAGTGAGAAGATTGTGGAAGGCCACTGCAGTATACCTCATCAAGTGAAGCGTCAAGTACTGGTGGAGTGCACAGATTCTGTTACCCTTCCAAAAGGACTGTTTGTAGCCAATGTGCTCGCAAGCCCAGAGAAGGGTAAAGTCCCGGTGCGAGTGTTAAATCTCTGCCAAGAAACTGTCAGGGTGATGCCAAGGTCCAGGATTGCAGTTGTGTCTGACCCCCAATTTCCACCGGCTGCGTTACGGCTGCGTTACGGCTCCGTCACGGCGGCGGAGTCAATAGGTTTCCATTAAAGTCAATGAGTGTATTTCCACTGAATGCGTTACAACTGCGTTCCGACTCCAGCGATCCGCAGCCCTCCGCATCAAATACGCAGAGCTTCTATTTTTGCCGGATGCCGGAGCGCTCCGCAGCACTACAGGGCAGAGTACGCAGGACAGGAAGTCGAGTGACAAAACAGAACAGCCAGAAACAAAATAAAAGATCCGTTTAATTTTCAAAATAAAATACACCGCGCTCATATTTCCCTACACTACACCTTGAAAACGTCATAATGGGCGGAGACAGGCTTGTTTTAACCCCGTTGACACGATGGATGAAGAAATGCTGATTATTGAGGTACAGAATCAACCCATCATCTATGACCCCTCACATCCTTTTTATAAGGACAACATTAAAAAGGATGCGGCGTGGAAAACTATGGCAGAAGTGATTGGTGTGGATGGTAAGTCACTATTTTTGTCCAAGAAATAAAGATAGAAATCAAATAGCTAGTTATGTACTCGTAATGAGGAGTTATATAGCTATACAGGTTAAATATCGCGCGATCACACCAGAATTCGCGAGATTACATGGGGCCTCGTGACGTCAGCTGTCAGTCATGACCGCAGCCGTTCCGCACCAAATCCGGACCTGGTGGGTATTGACGGACGACGGAACACGGAGCTGTCACGCAGCGGAGCCGTTCCGCAGCCGTAACGCAGCCGGTGGAAATTGGGGGTGAGCCTCAAAAGGTAATCCCAAAGCAAATGGTGGAATTCAAAGAGGATGATGACGAATTACGTGTTAGACTGCATGTATAGTGCAGCATTAAGGTTGAAAGCCAACCCGAACAACTGTCAATTCCAGTTCAGGTGAACCAGGACGGACTGTCGGAGATGCAACGGGAGGCGTTAAATTCTCTGCTGACACGTTACAGTGATGTTTTCTCCAAGAGTGACACGGACTATGGATACACAACGACAGTGACGCATAGCATACCTACTGGAGATGCACAGCCAATTAAGCAACGCCATAGACGAGTCCCCTCCTGATTTCTAGTGTCCGTTTGTTACGAACCCCTTGAGCGGTTGGAGGCTCCAATTGACGGAGGAAACAGTCGTCATGGTTAACAGTGCTTTTATTATGGTGCACAGCGACAGTCACTCCGAATTGGTGGGAAGAAAAACAAAAACAAAACAAAAAAATCAAAACTCAGATGCAACAGAATATGAACTGAACAAAACATAAGATCAAAACAATCTATATCAATAAAACATAACCTGACCTGTATGTGCAACTGTACTACATAAGCAGCACTTTCTCAAAGACTCTCTCACAGTCTCTCAGGGTCTCCAGTCGCAGCCCCAGACTGTCCATGGTCTGCCTAGACCTCTCCTCACCTCCTATCTCTGAACTATCCAACTAACTTTCTGAAGCCATTTTATAGGCCTGACTCCTCCTACTCTGGAACATACCACATGAAAGGTAACACGTTTCACATACATCACAGGAATACATAATGAAAATAACAAAAACAATAAATACAAATAAACATACATGCAAGACATCATATCTGCAAGTATACATAACATACATATTCAAAGGAAATAAATAACTTGAGAAACCTTTCTCCCTTACAGCTATGCGAATGGACTCTCCGGTGACATCACCCACATGAACAAGATGGTGGACACAAAGACCTATAAATAGACCGACTGTCTAACTGAACAGGTTTGGCAAGTGACTCTTCAAATGTGGTAAGCATAAACCTCCTACCCATGAGGTAGTACCTGAAAGAGTCTAAGGCCCATTTGACAGCCAGACATTCCTTCTCTACGGTTGAAGGAGTTTCCTGCTGATAAAAGCAATGGGTCTCAAGTGTCCTTGCTCTCCCTGCAAAAGTACAGCCCCAAGGCCAAATTGTCAAGGATCAGTCTGCACTGTAAAAACTTGGTCAAACTCTAGACTCTGCAACACTGACTCTTTGCATAAAGCATCCTTTAAGTCCATAAAAGCACACTCACAGTCTGCAGTCCAGTTAAGCTTGTTGGGTTTGTTCTTCTTTGTGAGTTCAGTAAGGGCTAAGGCTTTCTCAGAAAAGTTCGGGATAAAGCGTCTATACCACCCCACCAGGCCAAGGAAAGACCTCACCTGCTTCTTGGTTACAGGCCGCTCAGCCTGCTTAATGGCCTCAACCTTCCCAACCTGAGGGTGTATGACTCCATGCCCCAGCACATGACCAAGATAGCAGGTCTCTGCCTTAGCTATCGTGCACTTGTCTGAGTGAATAGTAAGACCAGCATTCTTTATTCGAGCTAACACCTCCTTGAGATGTATTAGATGACCCTGCCATGTCCTACTGTAGATAATAATATCATCCAAATATGTTGCTGCATACCTCTCAGTTCCCCTAAGGATCTGATCGATCATCCTCTGAAAAGTCGCAGGAGCCCCATGCAGCCCGAAAGGAAGCACCCGGAATTGATAGTCCCCAAACAGCGTTTTGAATGCTGTAAACTCTTTATTATCTGGATTTAAGGGCACTTGCCAATAGCCTTTGCACAGATCAAGAGTTGTGAGGTACTGTGCGCTTCCATGCTTTTCAATCAAATCGTCTACTCTGGGCATAGGGTAAGGATCAAATGTGCTCACCGAATTGAGTTTTCTGAAGTCCAAACAGAATCTTAAGGACCCATCTTTCTTAGGCACCAGCACAATGGGGTTGTTCCACTCACTGACTGAAGGTTCTATCACCTCCAGTTTCTGCATCATTTCCAGCTCCTGCTTCATGGTGGGCAACAGCCTTTCTGGAACGCTGTACGCTGGTTGTTGGATCGGTTTCACATCCTTCAAATAAATATGATGCTGTACCAGGTCTGTCTTCCCAGGTGTGTCCCGGAACAGCTGCTCAGGTATACAATTTTTCAGCTGATTTCTTTGTTCAACTGTCAAGTGCTGAAGATTTAAAGGGTACTCACTTTCACGAACAGGCAAGAACTGCTCCTCTACTTCGTCCTCTTCATGTACTGCCCTCACCAAGAGCTCCTTCACCTTCGCTCTTGCTGGTTCCGGCTGTGAAGATGGACTGTGCCACTTCTTCAACATATTGACGTGAAAAGTCTGCAACGGTTTATTTCTGGATGGCATTTCAATTTCATACGTTACCGGACCAACTTTCTTCTTCACTTGGTATGGACCTTGCCATTTGGCCAACAGTCTGTTCTCTGATGTTGGAAGTACCAATAAAACTTGTTCTCCTACTTGGAAAGTTCGGGACCTGGCCTTCTGGTCATACCACGTCTTCTGCTTTACTTGTGACTCTTGCACGCTCTCTCGTGCCCGGGTGGATGCCAGTTGCAACTTTTCTCTCATTTTGAGGATGTACGAGAGAATGTTCTGCTTGGTAGGCTTGTCACTGGCTTCCCAACTGTCTCTCAACACGTCCAATGGACCTCGGATCTGGTGAGCAAACAGTAATTCAAAAGGAGAAAACCAGGTGGATGCTTGGGGAACTTCATGGTAAGCAAACAAAAGGTAAGGCAGCCATTTGTCCCAGTCTTTTCCATTTTCAGACACAAACTTCTTCAACATGCCTTTTAAGCTCTGATTAAATCTTTCTACCAGACCATCAGTCTGGGGGTGATACGGAGTAGTACAAACTCTCTTAATGCCCAGTAATTGATATACCCGTTTTAGGGTGCGACTCATAAAATTGGGGCCTTGGTCAGTCAAAACTACTTTAGGGATGCCTACGTGTGAGAAGAAGTTTAAAAGTGCAGCTGCAATCTGCTTTGCAGTAATGTCTCTCAAAGGGTAGGCCTCAGGGTATCTGGTTGCATAATCACAAACTACCAGAATAAACCGGTTCCCTTTCTGACTTCTCTCCACAGGTCCAACAATGTCAACCCCTATCCTCTCAAACGGTGTATCCACTGCAGGTATCAGAATAAGAGGTGCCTTTGCAGGTGTCCTACCAACTGCTAACTGACACTCAGGACAAGTCCTGCAATACTCTTTCACTTCGGTATACATAGCGGGCCAATAAAACTGTTTGGAAACTCTCATCAATGTCTTCATGAAACCCATGTGACCTGACCAGGGAATTGAATGGCTGAGCTCTAACACCTTTCTGCGCTGAGCTTTGGGTACCACTAACTGCGAACCTTCCTCTTCACTCTGTCTATAAAGAAAACCTTGTTTCATCATGAACGTCTCACCATACAATGAACTCATAGTTGCATCTTTGCTAACTTTCCCAAAACATTCAGACAAGGTAGCATCCTCTTTCTGAAGCTGTCCTAGTTTACTGGGTATGACAAAATCTGCCTCATCCATCTCCGGTTCTTCCCACTCAAACTTTGTCTGTCCTGAGCTATCCATCAAATCTGCAACTCTTTTCCTGCATCTGTCCAATCGATCTTCCTCAGACCACCCTTCTTCATCTAGCCTTTCCTCCAGAGAAAATGGCATCTCCTGAAGGGTGCTATCTCCAGAATCTTCAGTTCGTGCTACCTGGGTAAACTTTTGAGCCTGTGCTCGAGTAACTATCCCACACCAAGCTGTTTCCTGCACTAAGTCTGCTAATATGGGCATATCAGTCCCTAGCAACACAGGATAGGGCAGGTTTGTGGTAACCCCTACGTTCATCAAAAATGACTGCTTGTTAACCTCCAAATACACCTCAGCAGTAGGCAATTCCGACTTATCTCCATGTACACAACAAACCGTTACGGTTTGCTCAGTCCATGACTCTCTGGCTATATATTGTGACTGTACTAACGTACGTGTACACCCTGTGTCTACCAACGCTGTCAGCGGCTTACCATTCAACAACACTACAATAGTGGGCTCCTTATCCGGATTCACCACTACCTTAGGGCTAGATTGAGGCACATAACACAAACTGGCAGATTTGGGTTTTCTCAAAGGGCAATGTGGCTAGTATGTCCTACCTCTCCACAATTATAACATACTATATCGCCTCTAGGCAATATCTGGCGTGTGACTACTGGTAGAGAAGGCTTCGGGTCAGTGACTTTAAAACTTTTGGCTTGACTTTGAGAGAACGAACTACCCCCTGACCCCACAGACTTACCCCTCGCCTCCGGAAAGACACCTGAGTACCGAAAGGTCCCAGAAGATCCCTTCCGCGCTGCTATATAGGACTCTACCAGGTCAGCTGATTCTCCTGCAGTGCTGGGATTTCTCTCCTTCACCCAGGTCCTCATCTCCGGATACAGCACTCTCATATACTGCTCCAACACCAAGGTTTCCATCATCTCTGTTTTGTTACTCACGTCCAACTGGACCCACTTTGAGAATAAGTCTTTTAAGCGAATGTACAACTCTGTTGGGGACTCATCAGCGGCAGTGTTCAATGAACGAAATCTCAGTCTATACGTTTCTGGATTAATCTCATATTTCTCATAATCACCTCTTTGACCCTGCCATAGTCAGAAGTAAAGGCAGGTGCCATGGCGACAAAAGCACCTCTCACTTTTCCAGTGAGCAAGGGAATCAGATGAACCGCCCAGTCCTCTCTTGGCCACCTGTACACCTCTGCCAGTCTCTCAAACGTAGTCAGAAAATGCTCCACATCATCACTGTCTTGTAGTTTTGGCAACTGAGGCACATGATTCAGCACTCGCGTACCTGGCTGATCTGAACAGGTAACTTTATGCCTGGCACACTCTACGTCCTTCTGCATCTGTGTGACCTGATGATTGAGGACCTTATATTGCTGCTCCCGTCGTACAGACTCCTTCTCTTGCGTCTCTTCCCTCTCCTTCTGGTACTGCAGGAAGGCCTGAAACATCTCTGCCTGGACTGTCACAGCTGCATCACCCGTGGTGGTTGGGACCTCAGTAGGTTGGCCACCTTCTTCTGGAACGCCACCCACTGCACCCTGATCTCCTTCTGCTTCCACATCTGTAGTCACCTGAACCCTGGTCTTTGGTGGCATTTTTGAGTCAGTCACTTTAACTGCTGTTAGACACCAACTGTTATGTTTCCTTTACTGCCGGCCCCAACTGTTACGAAGCTTCACTTCTGACACCAACTGTTACGAACGCCTTGAGCGGTTGAAGGCTCCAATTGACAGAGGAAACAGTTGTCATGGTTAACAGTGCTTTTATTATGGTGCACAGTGACAGTCACTCCGAATTGGTGGGAAGAAAAACAAAAACAAAACAAAAAATCAAAACTCAGATGCAACAGAATATGAACTGAACAAAACATAAGGTCAAAACAATCTATATCAATAAAACATAACCTGACCTGTATGTGCAACTGTACTACATAAGCAGCACTTTCTCAAAGACTCTCTCACAGTCTCTCAGGGTCTCTCAGGGTCTCCAGTCGCAGCCCCAGACTGTCCATGGTCTGCCTAGACCTCTCCTCACCTCCTATCTCTGAACTATCCAACTAACTTTCTGAAGCCATTTTATAGGCCTGACTCCTCCTACTCTGAAACATACCACATGAAAGGTAACACGTTTCACATACATCACAGGAATACATAATGAAAATAACAAAAACAATAAATACAAATAAACATACATGCAAGACATCATATCTGCAAGTATACATAACATACATATTCAAAGGAAATAAATAACTTGAGAAACCTTTCTCCCTTACAGCTATGCGAATGGACTCTCCTGTGACATCACCCACATGAACAAGATGGTGGACACAAAGACCTATAAATAGGCCGACTGTCTAACTGAACAGGTTTGGCAAGTGACTCTTCAAATGTGGTAAGCATAATCTGTATCTCTTACACTGTATTCAATAAACTATGTAAATCAAATACTTGTGGTGGTGATTTATTTCTGTATATGAGAAAAGACAATTCTATCATGTTATCATATGCACTCGTGTTATGGTTACTAGTTCTCATAGTCACAGGCTTACCCTGTGACACCGTTCATCCTTACGACGGATGGGAGTTTAAATGGACTCGGTGCCATACTCAGCCACAAGCAAGGGGGCGTAAGCGTGTCATTGCCTACGCGAGCAGAGGACTTAAGGGATCTGAAAGAAATGACAGGCATTACAGTGCCTTCAAGTTGGAGTTACTAGCCCTGAAATGGGCAGTAACCGAGAAATTTAAGGAGTACCTAATGTTTGCAAAGTTTCAGGTTATTACCGATCACAACCCTCTCCGTTATCTAGAGACAGCCAACCTTGGAGCAGTTGAGCAACGTTGGGCCACTCAGCTAGCAGAGTTCAACTTTGAGGTTTGCTACAAGCCTGGCAGACAGAATACTAATGCTGACGTTCTTTCCCGGATTCCCTCGGGTATGGAACCCGAGGAGGAGGACACTGAAAAAGACTTAATTCGGTTGACCTCAGACGAGGTATGGGCATGCCTGTGGCCAGGGAAATGATAAGAGGATTACAAGTCCACAGTCTGAGTTGCCACACAAGCAGCCATAAAGAAGGGTGTTGATGGTTACAGCTGGTTATCCATCAAAGAGCAACAGAGGAAAGATCCTTGTATAGCACCTGTGTACGATGATGTGCTCGAGAACCAGTGGTTAGTGACACTTAGTTTTCGGGGTATGGAAACCCAGCAAAAGAAGCTTGCTAGACAGTTTGAGCGTCTGAAACTAAGGCATCAAGTGCTGTTTCGAGTGATTACAGACCCAAGAGATGGAGAGGAGATTTGGCAGTTGGTGGTGCCGGAGTCTTTATGGGAGAAAGTGTATAAGGGAGTGCATGAACATGGAGGGCATTTTGGTAGTAGGAGTACAATAGAGCAGATGTGACGGAGTTATTATTGGCCCACAATGGCCAATGATATACAAACATGGGTAACCCAGTGTCGAAGATGTACCCTAGCTAAGGATGTGTTCCCCAAGATTCGTGCTCCTATTACTTGCACCAACGTAACCGCTCCTCTAGAAGTTCTTGCCATGGATTACACCGTGCTTGAGAGGTCAGCAGAGGGTTACGAGAATGTTTTAGTGCTTACGGACATGTTTACAAGATTTACTGTGGCAGTCCCGACTAAAAATCAGACAGCACTTACCACCGCCAAAGCTCTTGTACGACACTGGTTTGTCTGCTATGGTTGTCCTGCCCGGCTGCACTCGGATCAAGGGAGGTGTTTTGAAGCAAACGTAATCAAGGAGCTCTGTAAGCTGTATGGAATCAGCAAGAGTCGCACCAGTCCTTATCATCCGCAAGGGAACGCGCAGTGCGAAAGGTTCAATCGCACGATGCATGACATGCTGCGGACGTTACCTGCAGAAAAGAAGAAGGATTGGAAAACTTACCTGCCTGAATTAGTAATGGCTTACAATAGTCATGTTCATTCCTCGACGGGTTAATCCCCGTTTTATTTAATGTTTGGGCGGGATGCAAGGCTGCCCATGGATGTCCTAGGAGGAAAGGACCTAACTGATGATGAGGCGGATGATCTAGATGAGTGGGTGAAGAATCACCATGAACGTCTGAGGACTGCAGTGGAGACTGCGAAAGCAACTGCCCAAGAAGCTTCCAGGAGAAGGAAGAGGGTCTATGACCGAAAGGCTGCAGGAGCGCTCATTAGACCTGGTGACAGAGTATTGTTGCGTAACCACAAGTTTAGAGGACGAAACAAAATCCAAGATAAGTGGGAGTCCATACCGTATTTGGTAGTGCAACAGAATCATGCAGGTTTACCAGTGTTTACTGTACGTCCTGAGCAGGGAGGTTCCACGAAGGTGGTTCACAGATATCAATTGAGACACTGTACCTTCCCCCCACCCACAATTCAGGTCACACGTACAAAAAGAGAAAAAGAATTGTTGAACACACACATTGACTCACACAACATTGTCTACATTCCATATACCACACACTTACCAAACACAGACTTACCCGGGGAAGTCGAGGGTGGAATGGTATGTGAGGAGGGTAGTATAGCTGAGAGTGAGAGAGTAGAAACGGGACAAGATGGGGAATCTGAGGACTCTGACATTTCCGAAGCTGACACTAGTGGGGGACCTGATCTGAGACGTTCGAAGAGAGAAACGCAGGGTAGATTGCCTGTAAGGTATAAGGATGATTACATTATGTAATTGGATTTAAAGTGTTGATACATATGTAAAGAAACTGTCAAAGAATGTGTTTTGCTTCAAGAGAATGTCTAAACATATGTTGAAAATGTGTTGATGAATCAAATGATAACTGTTCTTGTGTTCTGTTTTTACTCAGGAGCTGGTCGTCTTGGAGAGTCCTGTATATGGCAGGGTTTAGCAGGGGGGAATGTGGAGGTATACAAGGACTTTCATTTTGAAAGGGGTTTGGTGTGAACAAAAGGGGTGCGTGAGAGAGGGGAGGAGCTAGACGTGCGGGAAAAAAGATACGGAGAGTTTTCTCTTTCCCTAACTTTTAGTTTTTCTCGTGACATTTTTTATTCTACGTGAACAGCATTTTGACAAGTGTCGAGGTGAGCTGATGAGAAGCTGGACCGAGCTTGTGCTGTTGTGAGTTTCAGCCGAGCGTGATCGCTGATGCTGAAGAACTGAACTGCGCGTGTGTGTGCAATGAAGAGGGGCATTGCTCGTCGTGCTGGCTGAGACGGTCCAACGGCCCGAGTGTTTGTCTCTGATTTAAGGGAGCTAGCTGAGGTACCGTGAGTTTTCTCCATTGTTTGTTGAACTACAGTTGACACTTGGAAGAAAATACACGGACATTATTTTTGTTTTTGTTTTTTTGCTGTGGAATAACGCTGATGCAGATCGAGTGATTTTTGCTTCTGTTGTTTCGAGAAAAATCCTCACTCGCCATTTTGGACACATTAGCGCCGCTGTGTGGATGCAAACGGCATTGCGAATTCTTTGAAAATCTTCACTGACAGTATGTTTCTTACCCTTGTGAGTATTTCAGCCATTGCCCCTGAGAACTATTTTCTTCCTTTCTATATTTTTCTCTAAAATTCCCTTTTTGGACACTTTGCTGTGTTTTTCATTTTAAGATTTGGAAATCCTTTTTGAATAAACTTTCTGCATATATCTGCATACACTTTTTGAACTGGTAACAGTTTTGTTTTGAGCAAATCTCCATTACGGTACGTGTTTTTTTTGTGAAAGAGACTGCCTCGTCTATATGAAGCGCTCACGTGGATGCTATATTTTTTTGGGGGGGTCTCTGAAAAAGGAAAGAGACTTTCTGTTTTTGAACAGGTTGCCATTTGTTGATTTAATTACCCTGCCATATCTGGACACTCCAACTGCAGCTCAGTTCTACTGTGAGGTAAAATTTAACTCTGGGTTGTGAATCTCACTCCGGTATGTGGACTGACATGAAAAAAATCTGATGTGAATGTAAAGTCTATAATGTACTTTTGAGTAAACTGAGTACCATTTGAACATTCTATCAGAACTGTTGTTGTCTTCCTATTTCTGTTTGGTTTGAGCATAATTGAAGAAAAGAGACTGAACAAAAGAGTGAATCTGATCAAAGCTTTACTTCTTTTTGTTGTACATTTTGTTGTGGTGAACCTATAAGTGAAGTGAAACAAGAGTTTATCTCATGACTTGTTTTTGTTTGTTTATTCTTTACTGAACATTTAGGTAAATAAGTCTAAGATTATTGTCTCCTTGGAGTAGGGGCATTCCTCCTGTCTTGTAGGCCGGTAGTCGGGAAAAGGAAAATTAACTTAATCAAACTCTGAGAAGCTACCGTGTACATTTTGAGTCTTGGAGCTTTCTCCTCGCCAGTCATCACTAAAAAAGAAAGACATAAACAATCAAGACATACAGAAAAACATACTTAGACAATAAGTACTAGGGGGTGGGGACCTAGATCCTGTCATTTTCCTAGTCGTCCAAGGTAGAGCAAGAGAAAACACTTACCCCTACATTGTAGTGAAATTTCCTGCTACAAAAAGATTAAATTCAGTTTACTCCTAATTGATGATGCATACTATATACAGGCGAGTAAATGAGGCAAGAATATGATCAAAATATGATAATCATAGGGGAACCTTTTTAAGTGTTATATAGCACCAATTTTGGTGCTTCAGTGGTTCGTCAGCAGTTCGTCAGAGGTTCTTCAACGGTTCTTTGACTAAGGTGCTATATAGCACTGCTACCATATACAGAACATGTTAAGATATGGTGCTATATAGCACCAAAAGTGGTTCCTCTATGATTACGACGAAGAACCATTTTTGGTGCCATATAGAACCTTTTTTTTTAGAGTGTAGTCTCCCCGATCCTGCCACTGAAAAACATCCCCACAGCACGATGCTGCCACCACCATGCTTCATTGTAGGGATGGTATGGGTCAGGTGATGAGCGGTGCCTGGTTTCCTCCAGACATGACGTTTGCTATTCAGGCCAAAGAGTTCAATCTTTGTTTCATCAGACCAGAGAATTTTGTTTCTCATGGTTGGAGAGTCCTTCAGGTGCCTTTTGGCAAACTCCAGGTGGGCTGTCATGTGCCTTTTACTAAGGAGTGGCTTCCGTCTGGCCTCTCTACCATACAGGCCTGATTGGTGGAGTGCTGCAGAGGTGGTTGTTCTTCTGGAAGGTTCTTCTCTCTCCACAGAGAAATGCTGGAGTTCTGTCCGAGAGACCATTGGGTTTTTGGTCACCTCCCTGACTAAGGCCCTTCTCCCCTGATTGCTCAGTTTGGCCGGGCGGCAAGCTCTAGGAGTCCTGGTGGTTCCAAACTTCTTCCATTTACGGATGATGAAGGCCACTGTGCTCATTGGGACCTTCAATGCTGCAGAATTTTTTCTGTACCCTTCCCCAGATCTGTGTCTAGATACAATCCTGTCTCGGAGGTCTACAGACAATTCCTTGGATTTCATGACTTGGTTGTGAAACTGTGGGACCTTATATAGACAGGTTGTGCCTTTCCAAATCATGTCCAATCAATTGAATTTGCCACAGATGGACTCCAATCAAGTTGTAGAAACATCTCAAGGATGGTCAGTGGAATCAGGATGCACCTGAGCTCAATTTTGAGTGTCATGGCAAAGGTTGTGAATACTTATGTACATGTGATTAAAAAAATAATAATAATTTAATAAATTTGCAAAGATTTCAAACAAACTTCTTCATGTTGTCATTATGGGGTATTGTTTGTAGAATTTTGAGGAAAATAATGAATTTAATCAATTTTGGAATAAGGCTGTAACAACAAAATGTGGAAAAAGTGAAGCGTTATGAATACTTTCCAGATGCACTGTATATTGAATTTACTTGACCGCTAAACCAAGTTGGTAAAATAAGAGCAAACCAGGCCATTGGGAAATGTCTTTGGTGTTTATCTTCTTGTTCTTTCAAAATATTCACAAAAAATCTAGCCTTTAATTAAAGTAAAATAATTTAAATATTATCAGAAAACAAACAAATGATAATTGATTGGCAATTCTTTGTGCAACCTCTCTTTTCCTAGATAACAGCTCTGACTCTTCTTGTGTAATACGTAAAAAGGTTGATGAACACATAACAAGGGACCTGAGACCCTTGTTATGTGTCTGTACTCAGTGAACCAGTGTTTTGTTTTTTTCCCTGAGGTGTGCTTTGGATCATTGTCCTGCTGGCAAATCCAACCATGTCCAATTTAAGCTTCCTGGCAAAGGCACTCATGTGTTGATTTAATATCTGTTTCTTGTATCCTAACAACTTGTTCAGGGCCTTTGGAAGAAAAACAGTCCTGCAAAATCAAAGACACACCAAACTTAACACGGATAAAGTACACTTTTCTGCTGTATGGCTATTTCTTCCTCTTGTAGTGTGCTATGTGTTATGTATGGATGTGTATATAGTGTTAATTATCAAGACCTTTAGATATTATGTCTGTACAGGAGCATAATTATCAGCAAAATAAGATAATAAAGCCTACCACTATTTTTTTATATTATAAATTGTATCGTTTATTTACGTACATTTTGTATAATACACCTCACAAGGATCTGTACTAAGTGGAATTTATTTGTACAGCATGTTTTAATAATATTGTGAAAATGATACTGAAATGAGAACAAAGCAGAATGACATGCAGGTCATTAAGGAAAATAAAAAGGAAAATGAGGTAAAAATCAAACAAAAAAATGACAAAATCTGCAGTTTAAAAGCATTGTTAGGGGCCCTAACATCTTGCAATAATGCATGTGTAATCCTCAGAACTGTAGCAATACCAACGATGTCCACTAGATGACCATATAATGACTGGGTAAATGTAGGACTGAACCCAGGACACCAGACTCCACTTTTAGCTGCGCACCATATCTCTTTTATACAGCTTGCTCTTCCTTTTTTAACATTTTGTTTATTACCTCTCTATTTTACTGTTTATTGTCTCTGTGGCATGAAACCACACCCACAACAAAGTAAAGCAGGACAAGAAAGAAGCCTGGCAAGAAATCAGCAGAAAAGGGACCTTAAAAATTCCCCAAAATGTAACTTGACAGGCTCCAGAACAGTTATTTTAGTATTATTTATATGCTATTAAAGTGCTGCAGTATGTATTTTTGATCTGAAAGCTAGCTTCATCCTGCATGGTTCCTTCGACAAAAACCCAATGGATTTTTCCTTTGGCTTTTGGATTTTTGCAGAAAATAAGCTCTGTGGCCAAAGATTATTATTCTTACAAGCTTTATTTATCATTATAACATTTACAAATTAGCAAATTAACCTAAAGACAATCGGCAGAAGTAAAAAGCTAAATGTAAAGAAACTACACCACGATCACATGACTCAAACATCACCACCATTAAAATTACTCGTCATTAATTACTCGAGCACGATCCCATGATCACATGCATGCGTTGTGGTGCTGGTAGGGAAGAGAAGAGATTGTTGAATAAAGTAGTTATTTTTGTTTGTTTTTGCATACAAAATGTATTCTCATCGCTTCATAACATTAAAGTTGAACCATTGTATTCACATGGACTATTTTAATTATGTATTTACTACCTTTCTGGACCTTGAAAGTTGCCATTACGTTGCAGTCTATAGAGGGGTCAGAAAGCTCTCAGAGTTTATCATAATTATCATAAATATCTTAATTTGTGTTCTGAAGATGAACGAAGGTCTTACGGGTTTGGAAAGACATGAGGGTGAGTAATTAATGACAGAAATAACATTTTTGGGTGAACACACCAGTGAGCAGTCATTGGGGCTCATGTGACCTCACATAAACCTCGCTCCAGATGTGTCTGAATCAAGTCCGTAACTAGTTGGCATGTCTGTTCTTCCTATGTTCAGTAGCGTATCAAATTAATGAAAGTATAAACCCTTTAGTTTAAATGTGCTCATATGAATATATACAGTGGTTCTGTTGTGTTTGTTTTATGTTTGTTCTGAGAATAGACATGTCACATGACTTTCCTCACTGGAATTCCTACACAACTTGCAATATTCTAAAACAGCATCTGAGGCAATAACTACTACATTAAGGCGATTCTTAAAGGGTAACTTCAGTGATTTAGCATTAAGCTTTGTATCAGTAGAAACCCGGTAGTATATTCAAATGATGGTACTTTATCATCATATCATCATTTTGCGTCATCAGAGAATTTTTTGGCCAGAGGCTAAAGACTACAGCCACTAGATGGAGCTGTTCCGCATATTATCAACCCGCCCACAGGGGAGAGATCTCACGCACAGAATGTAAGACACAGACGGCCGCACGGACAATCATAACGGAGCGCGGTGCAGAGTGAGTGTTTCAACTTTTCAATTAATTCCTGTGAAAGTTTAGCTTCCATATGCGATCTGAAAATGTGCCAGACTGGCGCTTAATGTTACCTCAGCTCTGCTCAGCTCTTCGTGATGAATGAAATCTGACACTGCTGCATCTATGCCGTGACTTTCGTTCGGCTCACTCACACTTTATTGAAAAGACACGTTCAGTTTTTAATTGTAGTGTTTATTCTCTAACTGAACGAAATGATTGTATTACTATGAAGATCAAAACAACAGTGTACAGAGCGAAGCAAGTGCATTCTGGGAGTTGTTGTCTTTCATCCACAAAATAATAATTTCACATTTGTTCTGCATAAATGACCCAGTTTAAATACAAAGCTTAATGCTAAATCACTGAAGTAACCCTTTAAAGGTCCCGTTCTTCGTGATCCCACTGTTCAAACTTTAGTTAGTGTGTAATGTTGCTGTTAGAGCATAAATAATACCTGTAAAATTATAAAGCTCAAAGTTCAATGCCAAGCGAGATATTTTATTTAACAGAAGTTCCCTTTCAAAGCCTACAGCGAACGGCCAGTTTGGACTACATCCTGGTACTTCCTTCATATATGACGTCAGTAGAACAGTAGAACAGACTAACCTCCGCCCACAAGAATACGCGAAAAACGGGGCGTGGTCTTGTTGCTGTCCCACGTGGAGAAGAGGACGGTCGCGTGGAGAAAAGGAATTGTTGCGTTTGAGTGTGTTTGTCGCCATGTCGTCGAGACTCTGTTATTTTCATCCCGGAGTCAAATCACCTTTGTTTGGCTTTCCCAGGGACGCTGTAGAGATCATTAAGCGCATATATCTCCCGTTAAGAGGCGTGACCTTTCCATGCAAGTTACGTGTGCTAAGCTGTTGTCGAATCACAACACAGGAACCGGGCCATGTGCGCTAAGCTGCTGTCAAATGACAACACGGGAACTGTGCCATGTGCGCTAAGCTGCGGTCAAATCACAACATGGGAACCGCTGGTACAATCAGAACTCGTTACGTATTTCTGAAGGAGGGACTTCATAGAACAAGGAACTCATCAGCCGTTTTTAGGACAGTGAAAACAGCGGTATACAGATAAGTAAATTGTGTGAAAAATACTGTGTTTTTTTTACACGCGAAACATGCACACGTTATATTGAACACTGTAAACACAATCAAAGCTTCAAAAAAACAAGAAGAACGGGACCTTTAAGATGGTATTCAATGCGTTAGTCGTGTGTACTGTCTGTCAATAATCATTAGAGCACCACACGCCACCCTCAGGCAGAATACCGCAATGACATTAGAATTCTGCCCAAAGTGAGTCTATGTTCAGCGATTAGAATATAAAGCTTACAAAATGTTAATCATAAACTAGTGCTATGACCCAGAATCTGCCCTATCTAAATTTACGACCAGGAGCTGTTACTGACAACAACCTAACTTTCCTAATGAACCGACAACAAGTGGCACTGGCAGGACCTACAATCTATCTCTTCATCGGAGCCAAGCAAACTCTCATCGTGGGAAACCCTGTCATGCAATTAATATTACACAGTGACTCGTTTTGGTACACAACCGAAAACTTGCTGCATCTAATTAGGTTTTCTAAGTCGTTTGTGTTCGTTTTTGTAGTACTGTTACTCACTGTACTGTGAAGTTTTCTCACTGGTGAATGACACATGATGTAATCCAATAACGTTGTAACTGGTTAACTCGCCTTTGTTCTGTGTCAAGTGTGCCGCACACTTCCTGAAATGTAAAACCAAAGTCTTGATCGCCCCCAGGCACTGTTGCCAACTAATTTTCTGGCGAAGTTGGCTAAAGGCAGATCGATTTGTTGCTATAAGTTGCTAAATGACGTTGTGACGTCATTGCGCTGTGACGTCATTACGTAATCGCAAGGCAAAACTACGCCTTTATGTAATATAATGCATAGATATTATTTGAAATGCTAATTTAGATTTGTTTTTAAAATAAATTAAAGCAATGTGTTAGTTAATATATATACGGAGCCCCGCACATGACGTAAAATGTACCAATTAGTTCCCTCGATTTATAAATCATGCGCACAATTTACTATTCAGTTCCCTCGATTTCCTAACCGTCCACACAATTTACTAATTTGTTCCCTCGATTTATAAACCTGCATGTCATGTGCAGGTCTTCGTAAATATGCTATATGATCTTCCGGTTTTTACTGTGATTTCCACATTTCCACAGCGATCTTAAGGAATTATGAATGAACCGCTTGGCCTATTGAGCTAGCTTGTACGTGTGTTGTTTGGATTAGAGTCCCTTTCCAGAAGTTGCTAAAAGTTGCCAAATAAATAAAAACAATAGCTAAATTTGTTGCTAGGTGCTTTTTGAAAAAAAAGTTGCTAGGGTAGTCTAGCCTAGAAATCTAGACACACCCTAGCAGCAGCAAATGTAATTTGCAGCCAGGGTCATCTAGCAAGTCTCCGTTGGCTAGCGAGCTGGAAAAAACAAACTCTGGTCAGGCCAATCACATCATGTATAGAGTCGGTGGGCGGGCTTAACATAATGATGGCAGAGTTGCGGCGGTTCTGCATGCTACTTGTAAACAAAGAAGCTTGCGAACAGCGGTCTTTCAAATCGGCTTTGCCCGCGACTCTGGAAGACTTGGAGTTAAGCTTTTCTTTGAGAAAAGAACAAAGAACGGCACTGAATTCATTCTTAGGAAAGGAAGATGTGTTGTGAGTTTTGCCGACCGGATACGACGAAAGGTTTAATCTATCAACTAGCTCCACTTTACCTTTTTCGTTGCTGTGGTTGGTTGTAGCGCTATTCTATTGCGTGCAGAGGGAATTTGAAAGACAACCGTTTTTTCCCACCCCTCGGATTGAGCCCTGCCAATGGTGTGTTCCCAACATCTTGATGTGGGTCTGGCTTGTCAGGCTAAAGGCTGATTTATACTTCTGCGTCGGACCTACGCCGTATCCTCTACGCCGCAAGTTACACGTTGGTTTTCATTGATATTTCTACGTTGTTGTCTGCGTCAATGTCCAATTACACATGCAGACCGCTAGTAGGCAGTGTCCTCAATCGATTGCTGTTGCGGAGACTTTATTCACGAAATGTACCCTAACATGTTCCTGTTCTTGATATACAATCACTGATTAACATCTTAGGTTTTAATGAGAAAATAAATCAAATATATTAATTATTAATAATCTCAGCGGATCTATGTATTTATTTACTAACATGAATCTCTGGACTACAAAATATTGTTATATATGTCAGGGTTCTCCTCTGACAGCTCTGTATGTTTTGTCATTGTTTAATGTGTCTTTGTTTGTGTTGTGCTTGAACACATGGGGCCCGTTTCAGAAAGGAGGTTAAGTGAAAACTCTGAGTAGGTTAACCCTGAAATAAGGGAAACTCTGTGTTTTCTGTTTCAGAATGGGAGGTATGTCAAACCTGAGAAAGCTGGGTAAGTCAAGCCCGTTTCTGAAAGAGAGGTAACTTATACTCAGAGTCAGTTACCAGGGTAACTACTCTGTGAACCTAACCTGGTCAGGAGCAGGTTTTCTTTGGTAAACACAGAGTTTCTTTCAGTCTCCTCCCCTTTTTTAAAGCACCAGCAGTGTTTAAATACTTTATTCATTCATTCAAACACCACAAATGCTTTTCTTACTGAGTATTTTGGTCGTATTTCAAGTATAAATATAAAAAAAAAATTATGAATTGAATCTAAATCTAAAGTAAACGAAGTTTACTTAAAACAAATTCAATTATCTACCACTTGACAAAAATGCAAAGTAAGAAAAGCATTCTTTGCAGGAACATTCATTCATTGCTCATATTTTCATCATGAGGACACTGCAAAGTGACAAAAATGGCATGTCCTTTTATACAGGATCCTGACGTTCACTTGATAATCCTCTAGAAGTATCCTAATAATTAGAATTTCCTTTAGGATTTCCAGTGGTTGGATGCATTGACACTCATATTCCCATCATCACACTTTCTAAAAACGGATTATTGTATGGAATGGAAGGATGCTGCCAGATGGTAGTACAAGATATATGCCATAACCACCACCACAGCTGTTAAATACATTTATTTAAAAAAATGTATAGTCATCTTTATTTCCTACAAATACTTTATTATTTTTCCTGTTGGGTGTTAATATTCTTCCTCCATCTCCTCTTCATCTGTCAGTGGTGCTGGTGTTTGGCTGGCCTGAGTAGAAGTCAAATGTTAATGTCATTCCCCTGATTAATAAATGTAACAGGTGGGATTAGAGAACATTTCATTATGTGAAAAGAGCATAGACCCTTTTCACATTTCTGGGTTTCCGAAGCTGAAGTCGTCATAGTTGGGTTAACTCTTATAGCGGTGAATGAGAGAATACATTAAATATATATTTTTGTGTCTCCATTTGCTCAAATAGCAAAAGAAAAACTCCACAATAGTGATTTCACAACTTTCAAAAAGATGGAAAAATTAGAGTGAGATTGATAACGGAAGTGAAAAGAGAGAAAGATGTTAATTTTAACTATCACTCCCATAGACGCTGTATTTGAAACACTCGTAATTTGTAATTTGATGCAAAAGTAATATAATACAAAGTATTAGTGTTATAAATGTACATACATCAAAAAAAATAATACAAAAAACGTTGCAGGATTTACGATATTGATGACCATTAAAACACGTCATCAAAGTCTGTGAAAAGGGTCTATGTGGGAAAAGCTGCTGCACATTGGACACTGAATGATATTTATTTAATATGTCAAATGTTTGTAAAGTCATTAAACCTACACCCATGAACATTTTATGCTTAAAGCTTTTCCTGATTGAATTGTTTTTTTTTTTTGTTTTTTTTTGTTTTTTTTTAGCTGCTGCCACATTCTTTGTTTGTCTTTTGGATACCATGAAAATTAAACTTAATTAAAATAATTAAGAATTAAACTTGTGTATTGACCCGGAAGTATGCAAACGTCTTTTTGTTGGGTGCTGTTGCCATGGTGAATCGTACTTTCGGAGCTCCATTGATCGTGGCTTTTCATAGTTGGAGTGCATGTGCTTAACTCAGAGTCAGTCTACTCAGAGTTGATTGAACTACCTCAATTCAGCTCTTCTGAAACCCAAAACTCAGAGTTTCCCATCTCAGAGTAAGTCAACTCAGAGTTCAGGTTTAAACTCAGAGTTGGTTGAACCTCCTTTCTGAAACAGGCCCATGGCTCTGTCTTGGTTTGTGTTTGCCATGTGCTCCCTGTTGTTTCCTGTTACCACGCCCCCTTGTTTAGTCCTTGTCTAGTCCTCATTGATTGACTGATTGTGTGCTCACCTGTTCCTTGTCTGAGTGTGCTCACCCTTTCCTCATGTTTTCTGCTCCTTGTTTGTCTGAGTGTGTTCACCTGTTCCTCATGTTTTCTGCTCCCTTTATAAAGGCCGTTTCTCAATATGCGTTCTTGTCTGTACTTGTGTTCTCGTGGACTTGTGAAACGTCATCAGTCGCTGCCCAAGTATTGTTCCAATTCAAATCTAGCCATAGACAAGTACAGTTCAAATCCCCGGACGTGTCCTTGATCCGCCCCTTTTATCGAGGATGCATCGAGAGGAGACTTCAGACAGACCGGTAGGCTATCCCAGAATGCATCTCAGACCAACGGACGCAACGATCAGTAATGCCATGCCCCCCAACACCCGCATGATACGCTGAACTTGGTTGTGCGCGAGCCTCTACTACTAACCTAACCGAGAGCGACATTATCATCACGGGGGGCGGCATTGTTTTGTCACTTGCAACACATCCAGAATACACATAATTTCTGCTTAAAATAAGCCTAAAATGCAAAACAAGACCAATTTAGGATAGTAAGATTTATTTTTAAGCACAAGCCTAATAAAACATTTGAAGTAAAACATTTTTTTAAATTTATTACTTATATAGTAGTATAAACTTGTGAAAATTAAAATATTAAATACAATTATAAAATGTTAAAATATTTGTTAAATAGTTTTATTTATCATATTTATGTTTTATTTTTGTAATGTGTTTTTGTTAAGTCATTATAATATTGTTTTGAACTGGTTATTTACAATGGCAACTATTAACTGTTTTTTTTTTTTTGCGGGTGCGTTGAATTTTATTAAAACCACATAAAAATCCTAATAATCAAACTAAATCAGAATAATTATTAATGTTAATAATAATATAGAGAGCCCACAACAACAAATAAACAAACAAAAACATTTAAAAAATATATTGTCCCATTTTTTTTTTATTAAAAGATAATAACAAATGAGATTTTAGTGATATTTTGACCACTCAAAGAGGAAATGTCCCCGGTTTCCATTTCAGAAATCTGCTCACCCTAAACTACATATTAGGCTAATGTTTAATATAGGCCTATTGTTTTTTTAAATCTAAACGAAAAGAGGCAGGGTTGTGTTTTATACTTCGTTTTGTTATAAATATATAAGATAATCAATGTAGCTGTCTGAACGACATTTGTGTGGCTAAGATTTTTTTGTAAAAATAATGAAAAGAGGCAGTGGTGTTTTCTGACATATTTCGTTTTATTGTAGCCTACAATATACGTTTCTCTATACCAAGTAGGCCTTCGCGAACTTCAAGTTCAACTCCGGAGAACTAACTCCCTAGGACGGGAGGACAATAGTCCGGTACTCTGCTAATGGAACAGCGGCGTTCTTGATAGTGTTATTCAGTGTATATATGTATATTTTAGGCTACAATAAAATGAAATATATGATAAAACACCACTCTGCCTCTTTTCATTTTCATTAAAAATATATTAAACATATTATAGCCACACAAATGTAAAGCAGCCAATGTTATTGTATGTATATTTATAACAAAACGAAATATTAAAAACCCTGCCTCTTTTTGTTTAAATTAAAAAAAAAACATTAATATGTGGTTCAGACAAGTGTGATTATCACTGTAATAAAATTAATTATGACATAAAACACAAGCCAGTCTATTTTTGTTATATGTCAGTTTATGTGTTTAATAGCCTAAAAATATAAAGTTATGAAACTTCACTTTGCCCTCAGTCAAAACAATTTACCAGAGAACAAATTATAGATTCATGAGACTAAAGATCGCCCGTTAGAAGACGGATTATATCTGAAGACATCAGGGCCAGCGGCAGGCGTCAGAAGGACTAGCCGTGTTAAGTCTGCTCTGGGCGGGGAGAGTTCCCGCTGAGCGCCGCTGGTCCACTGGAGCGCACAACTCCGAAAACGCCAGATCACATTTTCTATAAGGCGCTCTCTTTATAAATAAACCACAGATTTGAGCTTTAAACAAGTACATTCTCGCCTGAAAAAGTCCTAAAACTACATTTTGTGAAACATTAACAGTATTTTTAAATTACGAGGGGTTTCTCATCCGCTATTGATGTTTGTTGAGATACATTCTGGGGTCTGTCTGAAGTCCACAAGTCTCCTCTCGATGCATCCTCGATAAAAGGGGCCGATCAAGGACACATCCGGGGATTTGAACTTAACCCCCCCCCCCCCCCCCCCCCCCGTCCTCTGGAGTTAGTTCTCCCGAGTCGAACTTGCAAGTCTGAACTACCAAGGACGCAAGTCAGAAGTTCGCGTACTTGGTATTGATAAACGGCCACAGTGTGTTCTTTTCCTCATGTGGGGGCTGGTTCGTTATACGTTGTACCTATGTGTGTTATGCTAGTATTGCTAAGTGTTTGTGCTGCCTTTTGGTCTTGTCTTGTTTTCTGTGTCTCTAGTTCCTGTCCTGCAAGTAGAGCTTCCCAGGCAGCTTGCTCTCCTTGCCTAGCTGCAAGCTTGGTGAGTTTCCTGATAAGACCAGACTGCATTGCCCTAGGATTCCTGCCTGGCCATCGCTGGTATCCTCTGGTCTCATGCTGCTCTGTCAGAACTGCTCTCCAGTCTACCACCTTCTGGAGTTCGTTATTGTGGCTGCTCTTCCTGCCTGTATTGTGCTCCTAACCTGCCTACTGTTTGGACCGTTCACCTCCTCACCATTTCTTGTCAGCTGTTTTTCAATAAACCCCTGATCACTCATTCCTGCATTTGAGTCCTCTCTCATAGAACTGTGACAATATAGTGATGTATGGAAGAAACTATCATCCCATTTCTGGACACACACACACGTTGGGTTTTCATGTTTTATGAGAACTTTCCATAGGCGTAATGGTTTTTATACTGTATAAACTGTATATTCTATCCCCCTACACTGCCCCTGCCCCTAAACCTGCGCATCACAGGAGACATTCTGCATTTTTACATTATCAAAAAACATCACTTAGTCTGATTTATAAGATGTTTTCCTCATGGGGACCAAAAAATGTCCCCACAAGGACAAGGATTTCGGATATTGCCATCTTTGTGCAGACATTTTGTCCCCATAACGTAGGGTTTACCAGGCCACAGAGACACACACACACACACACTCCTATCGCAGACTTTTTATTTATTTATTGACCTGAGGGAGAGGTTCTGGCAGAGCAATCACAGCATTTGCGGTCCACGTAGAATTGACACGTTTTTACATTTTTGGAGAGGTGCGCGTCAGGGTACGTCATAGGCTACGCGTGCAACACACAGCCTACGCCCTACGGCATAGCTACGGCGTATAAATCAGCCTTAAGGATAGTCTGTAAAGTTGTTAAATCTAGCAACAAAATTGCTAAGTTGGCAACACCGACCCCAGGGGTTGGTCCCAGTATAGCTCATAAACTCTGCTCCCTCCATGTATGAGACAAACTAAACAATCAAATACACTTCAAATATTTTGTAAAATTTTTGCCTTTCGTTAGTTATTTGATGCTATAAAAACGGGAGTGTTACATCATGATTGACAGCTTCTCTGGGCGAAGGCACCAACAGACTTTTTTCTGGAGAAGATTGGAGCTTTAGCTTTAATTTCTACATTTCCGTAACTGTTTCTTTCACACTGTTATAATGAGTTGTTCTGCAGTAAACTATACTAACAGATACTGCGGTGTGGGCCGGGTTTTGATATCTCAGCTCTACTTCCTGTTCTCTACTGCGCAGACTCTGGTCCCGAGGTCACTACTGCGCAGACTCTCTGGTTCCGAGGTCACTACTGCGCAGACGCAAGTCCCAAATCAGTGCAAGATGTCTGCACCATATTCGGACATTGGCGGCTTCACTTTTCATCAATGGAAGGTAGTGAAGGGGCGTCGTCCATCTTTTTTACAGACTAGCTATGGTGTGTACATTCGTTTTGGAGGAGGCGTGACTTTGGACGTGATTTCCAAGGAGGGTGGGATGTAAGATTTCAAGGCTAGCAGGTTAAAGTTAGCATTTCCCAGGTGATCTATTGCACCTTTAATTAACATGAACTAACCATGAGCAATACATGTGTTACTGTATTTGTTATTCTTTGTTAACCTTGGTTCATTTCTGTCATGACAACTCTGAGAGATTGGCATGGTAATGGATATGGCATTGTTAATGTATTTGGTCTTGGCGGAATAGATCTGCTACACTTCTGCTGCTGCAGAAGAGCAAGTAGCAAGAGACTTGGTTCTTCAAACGAATTTGCGGATTGGATTTAAATATCTGGATTAAATGATCTAAGATCACTGCGCGTTCTTGTTTTCCCTGAAGAGGGCAGATGCATCGATACTCGAAACCATGATCAGCAATGCAGCGATTGGCTGGCGTCAAGACAGCAACGTAATGACATCATATAATTAAAAAAGCCACCTGGCAAAAAACTTGGCAAATTACACAAGAAAAAACCCCACGAATATCTGGAGCTTTATAAGGAAACAGCTAAACGACCAAACCAACATAAAAGTTATAATAGATCAATGATAAATGTTTTTTTTTTTTTTACATGATTACCAATTATTTATATTCACGATTTTATACAGTATTTGTACACCCTTTACATTTTTATTTCAATGTTGTAATTAAATTTTTAATTCAATTTGAAGCAGATTTGTTACGTGACAGTATTAAAGTTTCTTAAGGGTCAAGATCAAATTCTCTGCATCTCCTGCGCTGCATCAAGCCACTCCCATAATATCCGTCATCACTTAAATTAATGCACGCCTCAGATTAACGGTACAACGTGTGTGCAAACCTCCAATAAAATTATAAAGTAATTATTCCATCACAAATAAATCGCTCAATCAAGTGGCTGTGTCTATAGTATTATACACAACATTATAATATTATATACATTCTCATATACATATACAATTTAAAATTTGTATATTATTATTATTTAAAATTATTATTATTGCCCCTGGTTCAGTAATGAACTCTTGTAATAAAGTAGCAGTGGCTGGGACAGATTTTAAGTATCACCTCAAGATGCAATCTAATCCTGTTTACATGAAATAAGCCTGCTCGCGAGCAGGTTTAAGCTTACGGACCTGTTGCTATGACAGCAACTCCAGGATGAGCATCGAAGAACCAAACAATCCAAGATCATGCCAAATCGTCAACAATCAAATCCGGCTAACTGAGTTAGCGACATACGAAGAACGGGCCCCAGGATGACAAAATTTTGTGTATTTACTAGTTGTCATATCAACATTTAGAGAAAAAATTGCGCCAAAATTAAAAAATATTTGGAAGATATCACTGAACATTTTGTCACACTTCACTTCCATTCTTTCAGGGTAAATCAAGAAAAAGTATACACTGTATTAATGAAACAAAACCATATAATTGTACTAGACATGTCGGAAATTAATGTGGGAAAAATAAATACACTGAACCACAAATGGATTTACACAAACTGAGAAAGTTCAAAAACGTGCCCCACTCACCCCTATAACGGTGACCGGACAAAGACTGAGTGAACAAGAGGAACTTAAATAGCAGACAGAAACGATATAATGAACTAAACACAGATGGGACAAATTAACTAATGAGGGTAACTATGGAAACAGACAAGTGGTGGGAAAACCTTGGGTGTGTTCGACATCGGCTGCGGCTGGATGGAGCCGATTGGCGAGAGAAGCTGCGTGCAGGCAGGGAAGAGCTGCAAACGGAGACACTGCTTAATACAGCCAGGGGCGTAAATTTGATCTTAAAGTTGGGGGGGACAATAAACATGAAATTTCTCAAGAGCAATTTTTGAAGGGGACACAAAATACAGCCAAAATCGTAATTGTAAGGATATGTGTACCACAAAAAAAAAAAAAAAGGATAAATGTCCGTTTTTCTTTTCTGTCATTTTATCTGACCAACAACACAAAGCGATAGTAGTTTAAATACGATTAAGGTTCACCACGCAGTCATATTATAATTATTAAATTATCTTGCGTCCTCCACATAGTATTTTATACTATGATATTCAGATATTTAGATTTTCAACTGCAGCAAGCCCTCTGATCTGCCACTTATTATCATATTGAGCAAAACCCAACACAGATCTGACTGATCTTTCGGTTTAGAATTAGCCAATTTTTAGAATTTGGGGGCAGTTGCTTGAATTTCGGGTTCATTAGCCGATTATTCATAATGAAAAACACAACAACAAAACAGTACAATGACACACTCCCTTAAATAGGCGCTTTTACGCTTTGAAACCAAATCTTCGATAATCTTGTCTGTCAGCGGTTTGCTCGTTCGGTTCGTGCTGTATTGAGCAGACACGTTCAGTTTTTAATTGTTTTGTCAGTTCTCTAACTGAACTAAATGATTTTATTACTATACAGCGGGGCGGGGCGGGGCGGGGCGGCGGTGGGCAAGTGATGTTAACAGTGTTTTGCCTAATCTGTATTAAAGAGAAAAGAATCACTTCATCTGACGTTTAAAGTGAATAAAATAGCCTTGACAGGTGTTTCACAACTGCTGTCTGAAGAGCCTTGTTCTCTCCCCAAACTTGTGTGGTAGTTTTTCTACGTTCTATGTAACGTTAGTTGAGGTGCACGGTGGATCAAACCACTGTGAGGCTAGGGGGGAGGGGGGACTCAAAATGTTTCTAAACTTAAAACGCATTTTTTTGTCCCGTTTGCGTTTGTATTGTTTTACTACTTACACATTTATTTTAAGTATATATTGTTATATTATTTACAATACTCAGCATGGTTTTTAGGGGGGGACAGCCCTCAGATTGGGGACAGCCCTCAAGTGTCCGACTTCACGTCTCCGTTTGCAGCTCCTCCCCGACTGCACGCGGCTACTCTCACCGATCGGTTGCATCCAGCCACAGCCGCAGCTGATGTGGAACACACCTACAGAGAAGACCTAAAAAACAGACATGTGACAGGTTCATTATTAGTTCATGTTAATGTTAACAAATGAAACCCTAATGTAAAATGTTACCTGTTCGGCTGAGGGCGTTTAATGTCCTGACAACCTCTGTAGTCCCATTTAGCCACTGCCTATTTCAAGACAAGTAGAAGCTTTAAAAATAATCACAAGTCGTAGAATAAAATGTGGAAATATCTTGAGCATGTAACCACTGACCTAATTTTAGGTCAAAAAAACAAAAACCCTTTCAAAAAAATGATGTCAGGGTGATGGAACCGGAAATGCAAAAAAAATGTATAGCCTACAAAAACAAGTCATCCCTGCAGTAGTGATGTGTCGTTCATGAACGATTCGTTCATTTTGTATTGACCCGCGCATGCGCATTGCGCAACATCTCAAAGGCTACTATAGGAATCAGAAATGATTAGTTCATCTCTCCAGTCGTTCGTTCATCAAGTCCCAGCCCCATATTAGGGCACGGATATGCAGTCTGTACCGGCGGAAACAGAAAAGATTAGTTGATCTCGAGTCTTTTGAGTCGTTCGTTCAAGTCCCCATAGGCTGAATGCAGAAACAGAAATGATTAGTTCATCTCTCGAGTCAGTCTTCGGGTCCTAGTCTCGTTCTATTGTCACGTGATATGACAGCCGTATTGCATGCAGAAATTAGTTAATAATTCACATATAACTTTTTTTGATGCATGATGCGTTTCTGGCCTCAAATTGTACCTTTTTTATTTCTTATACTTTATATATTTGTGAATATCTGTCATGATGGTTCTTTTCTATAACAGAATTATATTATTAAAGAGTTGGTTAATGCTTTAAACTTTATCTGTATGATGGGGAAATCACTTTGATAAAGCAAAGATTGAGACTTGTTTACAGTGGGTTCTAATCTTCAGTAAATAGCAAAGCCATATCATCATAATATGGGAAATATATTGACCAGACTATTTGGGATCAGCTGTAATTTAATTTTTCTAATGATATACTGTTAGGCTATGATTTGTGTTTTTACTGAATAAAAAAACAGGAACAAAATAGAACTGTAGTGTTATGTATTTTGTTGCAGATATCTTTTGATAATTGTATGATAATTCCTAAACAAAATAATATACAGTCAATAATACGACTGTAATGTTGTATATGTTGAGACACTGAACCCGGGAAGTGGTCACGTGACAAAAGAACGAGACTAGGACCCGAAGACTGACTCGAGAGATGAACTAATCATTTTTGTTTCTGCATTCAACCTATGAGGACTTGAACGAACGACTCAAAGACTCGAGATGAACTAATCTTTTCTGTTTCCGGTGACTGTCTGCAGCCTTGCCAATGGAGCTGGGACTTGATGAACGAATGACTCAAACCCGAGACTCGAGCGATGAACTAATCAAATCTGTTTCCGGACGCATATGTATTACACGGCTGTCACGGCCAGACCAGAGCATCAGACATGAAGACGGAACTAACGGCTCGAACCTGAAGACAGACACGAGAGGTAAACGATTTGAAAAAAAAAGAAGAAGAACGATTTGGATCGGGAGGTGAGGTGAACTAACAGACTGCATACACAGCCTGAATCAAGCTAAGCAATTAATTAATCATTTATTTCTCAAAGTTTGGCCATGGCTGCATTAGCTTATAGTTAATTTTTTTATTCCAAAAGTAGGCTACTAAATGTGTTGAAAAATGAAAAATTTTACATTTTAATTAGATTCTGCTTAAATGAACGAAATGACTTGAAAAAAGATTTGTTCATTTTGCTGAACGAGATTCAAAGATCCGAGTCAGTAAAATGATCCGAACTTCCCACCACTACCCTGCAGCACTCTATTAATGAATATTTTTAATTATAGCTTTTATTTTTACATTTTCAGTATTCATTTTAATTGCAGTTCAAGTTTTAGTAACTTTTAATGTGCTTTTTTCATTTTTTATTCGGTTTTTTTTTTTAAGCTTCAGTTTATTTTTATTTCGGTTTTAGTTTTAGTCATTTTACTTCAAATTACACATATTTCATTTAGTTTTTCCATCTAATATTTATATGTAATTTTATTTCGGCTTCATTTAGTTTTAGTAATTTTAGTACTTCAACTTAAACATCTAATATTTATATGTAATTTTATTTCAGCTTCATTTAGTTTTAGTTAAGAAAAACAGCACAGCTCCAGAAGAGCTCTGAATGTGGTTCGTTCATCTGCAAGGTTTCAATAAGAAAATGTATGACAATTTTATTTACATAATCCAAAAAAATATCATCTTTCTGATAGATATTTTGAACCAACAAGAACTCATGCTCTCCTTTCTTACGGGAATATTGTCATTTGAGAATCAAACAAAAAGGCTTTGTGTGTGTGTGTGTGTGACACATCGACCAACCCCCCAAATCACTCCTCCCCTACTTCCGTGGTGTTCATTTAGTATCAGGGAGGGTCACCCCACATTCTGCTGCCAGATGGCCAAGCCATAGTAGAGTCCTCTTGCTGTAATACTGAATCTAGTGGAGAGCCTCTCCCAGCCCTCATTACGACAGTGTATGTACAGTATGTGCTGACATGAGTCAGGAGTGTTTAGGGTTATGCACACACACACACACAAGCACAAGCTATGTGCTGAGAATTGCATATACACTCTTAAAAAAAAAGGTTCTTTATTGGCATTGATGGTTCCATGAAAACCTTTAACATCTATAGAACATTTCCATTCCAATAATGCTTCTTTATAGCGGAAAAAGATTCTTTAGACTATTACAATTTTATTCACACAAAAATGGTTCTTTTAAGAATTATTAACAGTTTTTTTTTCCCCGCGGTTGAACTCAAAAAATGGTTCTTCTACTGCATTGTTGCTAAACCACCCTTTTGGAGCCTTTACTTTAAGAGGAAAATAATAATTTCTTCTCCATACTAATCTAGCCTCTTTAATCATCCATCCATTAGTCTAGAAAAAGGATTACTGTAGCTACAGTGAGGAGGAGGCTGAGGAGCCAGAGGGCAAGAGAGATCCAAGAAAGAGGGTGAATGAGAGAAAAGATAGGAGGGGGTGGAGAGCAATAGCGTATGCGGGGCGGAGGAAGGGGTCGGCTTTAGTTTGATGTGAATGGGTATTAAAGGGAGCATGCTAGAGAGGGGCAGAAAAAGACGGAGAGCAATCCAACCTGCCCCTGTAAGAACAGCATGATGGGGGCATAGTCAGCTTCTCAGGGCAAGCTGTCAAGGGTGGTTTTTGCATTTCTGCATTGATATATCTGGGTGAAGGAAAAACAGCCTTCACTGGGGGAGAGAGATCACAAAACTGCTAGCATGAATTGAAGTGTTTATGTGGAACTGAAATGAAAACTGGGAGGTAAGAACCTTTTTTTTTTGTCTGTACATTTAAAACTGCACATCTCGCTGTACACCCTTACAAATAAACATTCTAAAAGGGGGTTTCACAGCAATGCCATAGAAGAACCATTTTGGAACCTTTCAATGAACAGTTCCCAAAAGAACAGTGAAGGACATTTGAATAATCTAAAGGAGCTTTTTCCACTTTAAAGAACCTTTTGTGCAATCGAAAGGGTCCATGAATGTAAAATGAAAGGTTCTTTATGGATTCCAATAAAGAACCTTTATTTTTAAGCGTGTGCATCCCGTTCTGCGTTTGAATGTGTGGTTTGTGTGAAGGATACAAGTAACAGAGAGTCAGAGAAGAGGATGTGTCAACACAGTAAAGGGAAACACATTGTGAAGCAGAGGAAGTGATGTCTGAGGTTGAAACTGTGCTCTGCTAGCTTCACACGTCTGCACGTCATTGCTGGCTTGCATTCGCATACATGCATACGCACTCACACACGCGCAGACCACTGTTCTGACACAGACACCGAGCCACTGCAGATCTTTGCTGAGGATGTGCACTAGACTAGATGATAGACAGAGATTATGGAGACAAAGAATATGAGAGAATGTGAAAAATAGATAAAGAAGGTAAGGATTTTTTCCAACACATTTTATTTCTGTGGACTCTTAAAAAGGAGGACTGGGACGTTTGCACAGATGATTTGCTCTGAAGTTATTTCCGCAATCGCCGCTGCTGAAGGTGTACAAGGTGGCAAGGAAAATGCAAGATGCACTGTAGTGTCTCTATCAATCTCTTTCTCATTTGATTGGTAGGATGGGGGAAGGGTTGTATTCCGGGCTCTAGGGATATGTTGATAATAGATGAGAATGGAGGGAGTGGGATACAGAGCGAGAAAAGAATAGGAAGAACAGAGTCTTACGTAAACAAGCACAACAAAGGGTACGACTGCATGGCTTTTCATGGCAGCACTTGACCCTGTGCAGCTGAAATAGAATGTGGTTAATTGCACAATGGCATCTTGCACCTTGTTACATTTATTGTGATGTGGTGATGTTAGCAAGTCCGTTCTCTTCCTCTGCCTTTTCAGGTGCTACAATAACACATGTGCTTGTTGGGTTTATTTGATTGTTTTTGCCTGGAGTTGTGACTCTTGAAACTGCTTCCAATGCATCAGAGTAGATAAGGACCCCTATACCCTTGTGAAAAAGAAGTACACTTAAAACTTAGTATGGAATTGCATGTTATTACAACTAATAACATGTTATTACATAGTATAAATTTGTATTAAATGCAATTAGTTGAACTTAAGCTTTTTTGACCCTCTTAGGTAGGACTTTAGTATATGTTTATGCATAATTTAAAAAATAAAAAAAAATAAAAGTATATGTTTATTTCATAATTACTTCTATTATCTTTGAAATATGGTTAAAGTGTACTGCTGAATGTACTTACAAGCATTTGTGGTAAAATAATGTAATTTCTATTGAAACTTGTATGTCAGGTATTTAAATATATTTGTAATTGCACATTTGTAATGATGAAGTTACAACTTAGAACATTTGAAACATTAATTTTAAGTGTAATATCAAAGAACACACTGCAGTTGAAATTATAATCAAGTACTTTACATATGCTTTACTATGTTAGTCAACACATACAAATAAGTACACTTTAAAGCACGACAAAATGTTAAAAGTAAAACTGATTTAACTGAATTAATTTGACTTTATTGCAAAGCGCATTTTTAAAAATATACTTAAGTGCATGTGTTAAGAAAAATTCATGAAAGTGTACTCTCTTTACCTCACATATACAGTATTTTAAGATATATACTTTTAAGATTTAAGTGCATTTTAAATACAATTAAGCACACTTCTTTTTCACAAGAGTAGCATCATTTTGGTAGCCTACATACTGAAAACCTATGACGGTTTATTCTTTATCTGGGCTGCAGGAAAATATGTCAGAATGTATCTCTGTAATGGAAATTGTGGACTTAAATTTTCTTATAATATGGCTTTTGCACCAGGACTGCCATTTTTACTTTCAGTGCTTACAGTTGCTCTGGGGAAGCTGGTCATTATGTATTTTCACCTATGTGATGCTGAAATACAGAGGACTAAGTTAGTAAGTGATGGAAGTGTACAAATGTATCCATTTTCAGACTGGTCTCATTGTTTATAAGTATTCATATGTATAAATTTATATACAAGGGTTGTAACAGTATGAGATTTTCACGGTATGATAACATATCACAGTTTCACGGTATACAGTATTAAACAATCAATTATTATTATCATCAGTTAAAATGAGCGTTAGATGAATAAAAAAATGTTTTTGTTTGAATAAATGCTTTGTTATACTTTATTATAGATTTTTTTATTTTTTTATTTAAATTTCAATCATCAAAAACTTGTCTAATCAAATTTAATTGATTATGGATTAGATTTTTTCTTATGTATTTTTCTTTTTATGATTTAATACAAATATATTATCAAAAACAGTGTAATCAAATGAATGCATAAAATTAACGATTTAATTAATGTTTTAAAATGTATTCAAATGAAAATTAACAGCTTTTATACTTTTATTTTTTGGCAAAATGCTGCAGATATTCACTCAAATAAAACAAGGACAAAAATGCGATTCCTTAAATAATGTTTAAATAAATTTTATTATTATTTTAAGAAGTAGCTACATTCTACAATATGTCTGTGATCATTTCTTCAAATTAAACCTAACTTTTATTTTGACGGGTTGTAGTGAAGAACAAGTAGATTATAGAGCAGTCTTTTTATAGGGGTGGTTAATCTGTCTGATTTCCCGATTCGATTCGATTACGATTATTGAAGTCCCGATTCGATTACAGTCGATTTTCGATTATTAACGATTCTCGATTAGCGATTATTGATTTTCCATTTCACAACAGTAAACGAAAATACACTACAAAGTGATTGCAGTATAAAAAAAAAGTCAGCTACTGAATTACTTAACTCTTTTATTGAGTAACAACAACTCAAAGCACTTGTCGTGTAGTTACACAGAAATGAATACATCACATTGTGTTGTGACTCATCAAGTTGAACTAAACAATAACAAATAAATGAAAGGCTTATTTCCTTTAGGAAGTAGATCAGAACCAACATACTGTAGAAATTGGACAATTTTCTTCTAGAAAGACAACGTGTTCAGGTGGAGGAAGACTGCAGGTTGCAGTCGAAACATGTCAAGGTAAAGAAGTTTTTTCTCCAAACACCTTGTCTTTCTAGAAGAAAATTGTCCAATTTAATCATTAAGAAGACAAAATGAACATTTTTGAACAACTTACTGTAGCTTCAGCTTATATACTGTACTGTAGAACACAGTGACAAAATGTCAAGAGTGATGGATGCGGTGCGCGCGTGAGGGGGGCGGGAACGCGTGGAACGCTCGAGCTCCTCTCGTTCGTTTCCTGACGTGAGAAAGACAAAAGGGGAAAAAACGACAGAAGAAAAACGGGTTCGTGTCGGAGGAGTGTCGAGGCCCGTTCGGTTCCGTGAGCGGGAGCCGCGGGTCGGTGCAGCGGAGCTGCGGTGTGTTTCCAGCATCAGTCCGGCTGTGGGTGTGTGTGTGTGTGTGTGTGTGTGTGTGTGTGAGATCCGCTCATCGCGTCCTCAGGATCGCCTTAATTCCCGCGAATGTGCGCGTCGATGTGTGTCGCGCTCGCTCATCTGAAGCGCTCATAAATCTGCGGCGTTTATTCGGTGTTTGTGCGCGAATCTGAGCCGTGCTAACGCGCTAATGCTAATGTGCCTGAGCTCCAGAGGAGGCGAGGCGGGAGGATTTCTAGTGTTCCCTCAGAATCATCTCAGCATTAACGACAGATTTACATTCATCTAATGAACACACACACACACACACATGGTGGTATAGTCAGGTTTAGATAAATAAAAAAATCGATTTTTGAAAATTTAATGATCGATTCATGCTCGTCCATAACATACTCGCGATTAATCGATAATCGAAAAATCGATAAATTTTTTCACCACCCCTATCTTTTTACGCTTTTAATATCCACAGACCATGTCGCGATTTGATTTACTTTACAGCTTTACTTTCGATTCATCCATCCATCCATCCATCAATTTGCGCGTTTTGTGGGAAAATTCCATTTTCATGACTGGATTCTGTGATTACTCTGCATCAAGGAGATCATACTTACATTATAAACGGAGCATACCTTTATCTGCACGGAGGGATGGTGTTCTCGATTATAGGCGAAAATGTTCGATGTGTTTCCATCTTTTGCAGCCACATTTGCGTCCACATTTTTTCTATGAGGATCTTTTCTTGCGTCCACTATCCTCGAGGACAAGAACAAGTTGAGAGTCTAGCGGTCAAGTGGAAATAAGTTGCTTATGCGCAGGTGAGATTCTCCGTCTGATATTTTTTCTTCAATACCGTAGATAAGCAAATGTGCACTATATGATAATCGTATGTGTTCATACCGCGATATATCGTACCGATATACCATTACAACCCTTATAAATACATACTTTTTTGTACATTTGGGTAGATTCTGAAACTAACAATAGACTTAACCTTATCCCCAAACCTAAACAAAAACACTTTTCAACATAGCCTACAGTGATAATATTGTTTTGTTGCAATACACCTTTTTTGTCTCTATCTCAAAGCCTAACCCTAAAATATAGAGTATAAAGAAAAATGTAACAGACAGACGTGTAATCACAATAATTTATGGGGTTATATGAAAAAACGGTATCAAAGTAGGCTATTACATGTGACAATTTTAATAGTGTTGTCTTGTTTGACATTAAGCAATCTTTGTCATTTTTATTCTGTTCTGTGTGACTTCTAGTGCCAGATTGTTTCAAAGTAAATGAGTCAACTGCGTTAAATGTGATTTAAAACAATATCATTGATCATAAATACAGTAGAATCAGCTGTATAATGAAATATTCATAGATTAAATAAGGATTGGATGGTCTAGGTTTAAAGGTTTATATGTTGTCAATATTTTAGCAACATTTTAGTGTATGCAAACATAGGCCTACATGTACGGGTGGTAAAATACTTACAAATATAGGCTACCATGAGATCACGATGCCATAGTATACTAAGACACAGATACAGAATTATCTAAGGTATGCATGTGTTTAAAAACATGAGACATACACTATCATGTCTGATGAAATATAGGATTTTTGAAGAAAATGAAAAAAAAACAGCATTAAACATTAGTATGTGTATGTCTCAGCATTTCCTTGGTGCAAAGAGACAAAAATCAATGAAGGTGCTGTGAGTGTCTGTGGGAAACTCAGAGCTTAATGCCACGTACACCAACCGCTGTGGGAAATAACACCACTAAAGAAGAGTAAAGCAATGTACAGAAATGTTGAAACTTTGAACAAAAATGTAATGATTTATTTTGCCGAAGACAAACAAACTTCTTTGCTCGAACATATGACAGTGTGAGGTAATGAGAATGACTCAAACACTCATAACTAGAAAAAAGCCCAAGAAGTGGATGAATACATTATGTAATTTTTCTTTTATTCCATTACACTTTCGCTGCCCTGCTATAACTTGCTACTGAAGCTAAATATAGTGTAATGTTAAAATGGAACACTTAAATATTAAATGCTTTGACCTAAATGATGGGAAGCTATGTTGATGTAGATGATGCTCTATATACCCTAAGAGCTATAGTAAGGGAGACAGATTGCATTATCATTTGAGAAGCCACAAAAATATCCCACAATGTCTGGATGTATATATAGGCCTATAATTATAATTATTATATAATTATTTATAAATATTTGTTTATTTCTGTCATCCTTTGGATGTGCTACAGTATATGATCACACTCTCATTCATTCAAGTGATATTAAACCATTCGAGCATGATAAGATGTGAACAAACACAGAAACGCTCGCACAGAATGTTGCTTCAGACAGCATTGAGTTCTCTTTCATGCTTTAACGGACAAAGCCTCCCATCTTGTCGAGTATCCTCATAAGCACAGTCTTAAATGAGTTGAAAAGTGTTACATGAATGTAGAGTTGTGAGAAAATGGGATGGGTGTCAGATCCGCGTCAGGTCTTAAAGTGACAGCAGCCTAATAAACCTGCTGCTGTCTGTCATTAAAGGGCTAGTTGACCCAAAAATGAAAATTAGCCCATAATTTACTCACCCTCAAGCCATCCTAGGTGTATATGACATTCTTCTTTCAGACGAATAAAATCGGAGTTATATTACAAAAGTCCAGGCTCCTCCAAGCATTAGAATTGGATTTATAGTTGCTCTGTTTTTGAAGTCCATAAAAAGTGCATCTGCCCATCAAATAACATGCTCCACGCGACTCTGGGGTGTTAAAGGTCCCATGGCATGGCATTTTTCTATTATTTTATAATGTTTCCTGAGGTGTACTTATATTGTTAGTATGATTTTTACATCATAAAATGTCATAATTTAGAAATAAAAGGCATTTTTTCTATACTGCTGTTTGCCCTGTGGCTGAATGCCCTGCTTCAAGAGGCGTGTCTGCTGTGAGACTTCAGTAAAAACGCCCACTGTTGTGATTGGCTGACATCTTTGCATTTTAAATGAGCGGAGGGGGCGTGGTTTAACGAGGCACGAGTCTGCCAGAGACGGATGGACCTGAGTTCACTTCTCATCAGTTCTCAGTCTCAGTTCAGGGTGAACTGTTGTAGTTACTAGAATATACTTCAGGTTATTAGTCTATTTCTAGTCGGAGGGACTGTCACTCATGTCAGAAAGTTAGTAACTTTATTAAATGATGGATCAGCGCTGACTCGAGACGCGAACCGTTTAGAACGATTCAGTCCGATTTGGTGAACTGGTTCGGTTCACTAAAAAGAACCGATTCAAAAGAATGATTCGTTCGCGAACCGGACATCATGGAGACGGAGCGATTGCTAACAAAGTTATTTATAGTAACTTCTGAGTTATGAGAGCGCTGTCAGTCAGCGCGAGTTTATTGTGTTTGTATCTGAGAGTTCTGAATAAACACGAGTCCCAGTCACGCCGAGTCCGTATTCATCATTATTCTACCAACTTTGTAACACATGCAATGTACCATTACAGCGAGATGAACGAGTTAGTAAGTGTTGAGTATAGCATTATTTCTAGATATGTTCCAATCATATGAATAGCGTCAGTGGCGCACATTGAGTAACGTTACACAGCGCAAACAAAGACACAACAACAGTAATCGAATGTAATCCAGTTTATTGTGGGGAAAGATGGCTAGCCTAGCCCGGATACGCTCATGCTTACCCCCCCCGTCTGCTTAATCTCACGCCGCGTTTGGTGCCTCCGCTGTGGGCCAGATGCAGTACTGGGGGTCGGGGATGTTGAAGGCCAACGGCCAGTGCAGCCCGAGCTTCGGCGTGTGTGAGGCCGATGTTGAGCAGAAACTCATGACTGTATGCACATTTTAGAACCGGTAGACGCGACGAGGACGTACAAAAACACTGACTCACAAGATAGAAAACACGAAAACACCGTTCTGTCTGGAGAGAGAGAAGCCGCTGCGTGTGCACGAATAATAAATAATTAGCTACACATCAGAAATTACTGATCACAGATCAGAAGGAACTGAAGAAAGACTTCTGTTTTTATTTGTACATCCAAACACTGAGAAACTGCCTGCGTTCACTCGTTCACAAGTAACGTTAATGTTCTCGAGCGTTTGCATGGGCGTGCCAGATTCTCTGGGCGGAGGAAAGGGAGGTAACCACTCCTGCTTGGACGTCAAAACAGGAGACTTCAGGATTGGCTCGTCTGGCCTGTCATTTTCTCAAAGGCAGAGAGAGACAGCCAGAACTCGGGTTTACACCGATCAACATTTCTATCCACTTGGGGACAATATTCAGGCTAGGGGAACTCATATTAATGTTGAAATACCTCATAAAATGAAAATTTCATGCCATGGGACCTTTAATAAAGGCCTTCTGAAGCGAATCAATGCGTTTGTGTAAGAAAAATATCCATATTTAAATAAAACTTTATAAAGTAAACTTTCGGCCGACAGGGAGCGCTAACACGCATACCTTACCATGCGCTTTTCTAAGTTATATATGAAGAAACAAATTTGACCTGTAATATTTTAATGTTTAAATTATTTTCTGTAGAATTTGTTCTGTTAGAACTTCTTATTTTAATATTCATATTTATAGTTTTTAATTTAGCACATTTTCATGTATCAGTACTGTTTTTCTTGTTATTAAGTTCAGCACTGTTTTACTTATGTTTTTTTATCCAGTATCCATTTAAAAAACTATCGGTTACTTAATCGGTTATCGGCAAGTGCGGTCCAACCTAGTTAGCGGTATCGGTAAAATCCACTATCGGTCGACCTATAGTTATGTTTTCAAATTAGTTCCAAATTAAATGTATCTTCTTAAACAGACCATTTTTTGTGTTGTGAAGAGAGGCTGGTGAGATTTAAAACTCACATTTAGGAAATTTATTTAAGATGTTTATGATTCATAGTGGAAGATCACATATTTGTACTCCGTAGATGTTTTCCAGATGAAGTGCTCTTTGACCGACATATTAGAAATGTCTAATCCGTCAAATCTGAGACTCTGAACGTGAGAAAGAGTTAAACAGAATGAATATGTACTATTTCCGATTGCTCATGCTTATTGTGTAAATTGTTTATTTCATTGTAATAAACATTGTACTTTCTTTTTAATGAGCTTTATATTAGAAGAATGAGCCCAGGGCTCAGCTTTCCTCAAGCTCATTAATATTAATTAGGCCAAGCAAATGGGCGCTTTAGGGAGGTCACATCAAGCAATGTCTGCATGGTCTAATTAATATTCATCAGCTAAGAATTTGTAAATTCTCTCCTGGTGCCTTATGTCCTGAATGCTTTTAGAGTATTTGGCTAAAGAGATGCAACTGAAATAATCACAACGACAACATTAAGATGTTCTGACAAGACTTTTCCAAACTCTTGTTATCTTCCATGCATGTGTCCTGCACAATTCTAAGGCAGGATGAAAAGAGCTTTTTAACAAATATCAACACATGCATTAACTTATATCAAATAAAATAAAGCGGATGGATATGTAATTTCTTTATTAATGTATGATGACATATACTCTTAAAAAAATGTAGTTTCTTAATTGACGTTGATGGTTCCATCAATGAATCTTTCCATTCCATAAAATGTTCTTTAGATTTTTTTTATCTTTATTTCAAAGAGTGATAGTCTAAATTTATATTAGTTAAAAAGAAAAGTAGTGAGATGAGAGGAGAATGTAAAGTAGGAAAAGAAGGGTTATGAAAAAAGCTCTTAAGCAGGCAGGCGCAGGTGCAAAGACGTTAGTATGGACAGAGTGGACAGTGTAACAGAAGTATAATGGATGTAGTGATGGAGGAAGGCTTCTCACTATATCTTTTCTTGTGTGAGTGTGTCTCTCTGTGTCTTTCATTGGAACAGTTGTTCTTCCTGCCTACTTGGGCAAGAAGCCCTGTTTCTGTAGACATCTTCAACACATACACACACATGAATGAGGACATACTACAGACCACTACTGTTTTTATACAAAGCTAATTAGCTATAATTAGGCCTACGCATAGTAAAACAAAAAAACGATTTGCATTTGTAAAAATAAAAATCTTTATTAATAATCAAGTCATCACCAGACTTGGATTCCATAAAGTATTTTTTTTTTTTTTCATATGTTTGGTCAATGTCTATGTGTTTTACAGTGTTTTTACAGTAGACTGTTTGGGTCTGTGACTAACAGAAATAATTTAGTGAACTGATATGCAACTGTAATGTGCTCAAGACCTGGAATTACTTTATTTCCATGCAGTTTCTTAATAAGGCATGATAAACCATGTTCTATTATGAAGATACAACAGCACAAATATTAAAAACAAACACAAACACTTACCGAAATGTTTTCTTTATATACCGTATGGCAAACTGTCAATATAAAACGGGGTCACACTTGTTAAATTCAGGTATTGGGTAGATTAAGGGATGTAGTATATGGTCATGCAGAATTAATATGTGCTTTATTACATGTGTGAATACAAATTTAAATGCATGACATACAAATTCAAATAGAAATGAATGAAAGTATATTTGATTTGACCATAAATGCTTGTCAGTACATTCGGCAGCACACTGTATTTCAAAGACAAGTTAAATTACATATAAAGATGTATTTAAGACCTAATTAAGTGGGTCAAAAAAGCTAAAAATGTAATATTTAAACTAACACTTTTTAATGTAAACGGTTATCTATTAACATGCAAGTGAGTCTCCAAAAAAGTTACATCAATTTCACACTTAATTAGATTATTTTTCAAAAGTGAAGTGTATTATTTCAATAGTAAGTACTCTTTTCTTAAAAGTAGGCTACTTCTTCTTTTCAATGGCGTACATGCAGAAATGTACAGATAGACAGAGGAAGTCACCTGTCCTGAACTCAATAGTAGCATAAGGAATAAAATACTCTCATCTGAATTACCCAACTAAATTCCATTGTGTTGTTTTGTAATGCAATTTCCTCTTCCTCTTTATGTTATACAAACTCAAAACTCATAAAACACCTGCCATTTTCAAATACAGCCAACAGATTCAACAGCTTTAACTTCCAACTGTATAATCTGTTGCATTTAACTTCTAAAAAAAAAAAAGGGTGTGTTTATGTCTGATAGATGTCTCATATCTGTGTCATTGTACACTTCTCACATCATGTCAACCTTATGAACCAAGTTGTAAACTTCTTGCTTGAGGTTTTGTTCTTGTTCTCAAATTTGCATTGGAGGAGGAGCTTTTTTGAGCATATCCTGAATGTGGCCTGATGGTTTGCTCATGAATAACTGAATAATGTTTTAGTCAACCTTTTTGTCCTTCCAAGTTGATGGTTTTTTACCACACTTTCTTATGGACTCATTTTTGTCAGTCCTGCTATTTTTGTCGAGCAACCATATTTTTGACACTGAACACAAAATAGCATTTATTTTTTATTTAGTGTTCAGTGTCATATGCTAAAAATACAGTGTTGCCTCAAGCACTGAGGTGACCTTGCATAAATACCAGGGGAACGTGAGGCAGCAATTTTTTTCTTGGGTTCTCTAAGCACAGGGAAATTAAATACAACTAATGAACCACACAAAAAATATCAGGATCCTTGTGAAAAAAGTATTAGTCATATAAATGTATAATTCATTTTTTTTCTCCATAATTTATTAAATACTTTTTTGTACATTTTTTGCACTGTCAAAAACATTATACATCTCAGACAGTCATCTGTCATATGTAATTTGGAAAGTCTCACGGAGTAGAATGCAAAAATCATAATTGTTTTGGGCTTTGACTAAACTTGAGCTTTTTACAAAAACTTGAGTTTTGGCATGTGAAGCCCCACAAGACCCACATGTAAATATTATACAGAACAGATGCTGCATTCATGTCATGTTTTCGCTCGTAACTTCATGAAACATGCTCCGAAAAATACACATCATTATTTTACAGTAGATTCTCACAATTAAAATGAGTCCAAAATCAGCATAATCCATTGCGTCAATCACAAGATATTCCTCACGGAGTTACATCACATAAAACACCACAGGTACACCACATATAGGTAAAATCAAATGTAGCTTTCATGTGACATTTTTACTTGTAATTTCCTGAAACATGCATAGATAGTAGAAAATGGCATATCATTACTTACAAATGGAGGAACAACAATTTAGAAAAAATCCCATTAGTGGGTGTCAAGGGCTAAACAAAAAGGCTAGGTTCCAAATGCTTTTGATTACTTTATGCTATCACCACAAAATTTGATCCAGGTGCAGCTCACCAAACTTCACCAAAAATAATTATCCACCTACCTTATTTCCCTCCTGAGTTATTGCATGTCAAATAAGAAAGATATGCTATATTGGCAAAAGTATTGGTACACCCTTCCAAATCATTGAATTCAGATGTTCCATTCACTTCATGGCCAAGGGTGTATAAAATCAAGCACCTAGGCATACAAACTGCTTCTACAAACATTTGTGAAAGAATGGGTCAATTCAAGCATGATAGGTTGCCACCCATTCGTGAAATTTCCTCACTACTAAATATTCCACGGTCAACTGTTAGTGGAATTATAACAAAGTGGAAGCAATTGGGTACAACAGCAACTTAGCCATGAAGTGGAAGGCAACGTAAAATTACAGAGCGGGGTCAGCGCATGCTGAGGCGCACAGTGCACAGAAGTCACAAACTTTCTGCAGAGTCAATAGCTACAGACCTCCAAACTTTATGTGGCCTTCAGATTAGCTCAAGAACAGTGCGTAGAGAGCTTCATGGAATGGGTTTCCATGGCCGAGCAGCTGCATCCAAGCCTTACATCACCAAGTGCAATGCAAAGCCTGGTGTGCAGTGGTGTAAAGCAGGCCGCCACTGGACTCTAGAGCGTTGGAGACGAGACGTGTTCTCTGGAATGATGAATCACGCTTCTCTGTCTGGCAATCCGATAGTCGAGTCTGGGTTTGGCGGTTGCCAGGAGAACGGTACTTGTCTGACTGCATTGTGCCAAGTGTAAAGTTTGGTGGAGGGGGGATTATTGTGTGGGGATGTTTTTCAGGGGTTGGGCTTGGCCCCTTAGTTCCAGTGAAAGGAACTCTTAATGCTTCAGCATACCAAGACATTTTGGACAATTTCATGCTCCTAACTTTGTGGGAACAGTTTAGGGATGGCCCCTATCTGTTCCAACATGACTGCGCACCAGTGCACAAAGCAAGGTCCAATGAGCTCATTAACAAGGTTAATGAGCAAGGTTGGTGTGGAGGAACTTGACTGGCCTGCACAGAGTCCTGACCTCAACCCGATAGAACACCTTTGGGAAGAATTAGAGCGGAGACTGTGAACCTTCTCGTCCAACATCAGTGTCTGATCTCACAAATGTTCTTCTCGAAGAATAGTCAAAAATTCCCATATACACACTCCTAAACCTTATGGAAAGCCTTCCCGGAAGAGTTGAAGCTGTTATAGCTGCAAAGGGTGGGCCAACTCCATATTAAACCCTACAGATTAAGAATGGGATTGTCATTAAAGTTCATGTGCATTTAAAGGCAGGTGTCCCAAAACCTTTGGCAATATAGTGTATGTAAAATTATAATCAACAGTTTCTCAGCATGAGAATTTCCAAATGTAATTACTTTTTGAACCTTTTGACTTTCCTTGCTATAGTTTTGGAGTTATGAGTCTTTGAGGTATGTCATGGTGTACCATCTGGGTTAAGATGAATAAATGTTTACATTTTGTCTGGCTATCACCAGACCAAACTCAATTTAAGATTAAACACTGATCTGCGGAGTCTGCTCTGTATTTTCTACTGCACACGTAATCATAAACGCGCATAAATTAAATGACTCTGTACGCAATTGGATAGTCCTTCAACCAATCAGACCACAAGAGGCGTGATAAACAAGCATAATTCAAATGACTCTGTACGCAATTGAATAGTCCTTCAACCAATCAGACCCCAAGAGGTGTGATCAATGGGCAACGACCCATCGCTTCTCTATCCGTCATCGTGATAATCCCTCCAATAGCGCGCCAGGTGGATAATCCAGTCTGTGATTGGTTCCCGCAAAAGTGTAACAGAAGCAGTAGAAATTAATGCACGGGTTTCCAGACTGAGTTGCCAGGCGAAATCAAATCGCTGGCAGATCAGGCTGGGTTTACCCAGTCTAGTTTAAATTATATATGAATAAACAATAACACAATTGCACAGTAAATGTATATATATAATATATATATATATATATATATATATATATATATATATATATATATATATATATATATATATATATATATATATATATATATATAATATTGAAAGGGAATATTCTCACCACTTAAAACATTACCGCATCCTGAATATTAATCATTTTATAGATGATTTATGGAATCCAACACTGTCTTTATGAGAACAAGTTTAAGTACATATCCCTTTTTAAATGTACTTAAACTTGTTCTCATAAAGACAGTGTTGGATTCCATAAATCATCTATAAAATGATTAATATTCAGAACGCGGTAATGTTTTAAGTGGTGAGAATATTCCCATTCCAATATTTTGGTTAAGTAGTGAAGTAGACTTATCATCAATCAAAAGGCATCGCCTATATATATTTTATTTAACTCACTGCTGAAGAGACCTGTCTTTTGTTTAAAAAAGATCAATATGTGCTAAATAATTCACAGAACATCTTCAGTATGATATCAACTTGCAGTGACAGACCGACATGAAGTACAGTATGCTGGAGGAAGCAACACACAATAATAAAAAACATGCATATTTGAACTTTTGAACAGGATTATTTATGTAACTTTTGTTATTCTTTTGTCTTGTGGAATATCCCTCTTTTGTTTGTTTTTTAAAATGGTCAGCTTAAGAGGAGAACTGTATTCATGAAATCAGATCCTCTCATAAACTAAATCCAATCCCAAGTGATCACAGGAGATGCATTTGAGACACATGTGATAACTGTCTTGGTTGACAACTTGTGATTGTATCACACAAAATGTTGAATGTTAATACCAGGTGTTAACAGAGCCATAGTCAAGCAGATAAAGGTGTTTAGTTTATCCACACAAAAACATAATAAAGTATAGAGGATTATGGTGATATATGCAGAAAAAAAAACTTATTCAAAATGTTAAAAATCAACTTTGCAAAACAAACCTATGACTGACAAAAATTAGCAAACTGAATGAGAGCATATTAAAAAGTGCAAAAGATGTGAGCATGGAGGAAACAAAGTGGGAAGAAATTACACGGAAGTTTAGTTCACCTTGCTCTAGGCCATGCAGGGTGGCATGACAGTTTCATTCTCTCAGGCTACATAAAGGTCAACCGGCATATCACATCATTTCCTGTCAAACAGGAAGCAGAACCTATAATAAGGGTGATGGTCGGAGTCAAACAGCCTCTCTGAAACAACCCTACAACCCCACTACATTCCATTCCATTTAATCAGTTTTTGTATTATATATATACAGTATAGGCTATATGTGTGTGTGCGTGTGTGTGTGTGTATATATATATATATATATATATATATATATATATATATAATTTTGAATATATTCCAAATTACGGTGTGAACACAGCATAAGCTCATTATTTTGGTTCAGGAGGAGCTGTAAAAGGTGGCTGTTATTAAAATGCCTTTTTTTTTTAAGTCACTTAAGTCAATTAATTGGTATTTAATAATGTTGAAAGTTTTGCTGCATTGTGTTTTTTTTTTTTTTTGCAAAATCCACCTCTTTGGACAACAAGACCTGGTAAATAGTTGCAAAATCACTCAAGATGCAACTGGAAACATTGCAAATGACTTAAAAATGTAACAATGAAGAAACTGATCCACACAGTATGGGGAGCTGTGATGCAAGTACCATGTCCGTGTATTACAGCTGTTCTTTACTGCAGCACACGAAACACTGTTGTGTTGACATGATACTCGCGAAATTCTGTCATTGCCACTGTAACGATTTTCTTTACACACACACACCTTTACTCATCTTGAAATCCTGAGATTCGATTCGTGTCTTCTGATCGGCTCTGTAGACTTGGAGGCTTTTGCTGACAAAAGGAAGTGGCGTTTAGCGGTTTCTGCCAATGAACAGGTATTTCTGAATAGGCTGAGTCTGCGATTTAGCGGATTTGAAACTAAAGTATTTGATACAAGTATACTTTGCACGGAGAGCATTCGCTCAACGTTGTTATCTAATTTTTAACAGAGGTGGCGTTTAGCGGCTTTTGCATCTGAAGTCTGCATATAAAGTTTGCACATTAAATCCGGAAAGTATTCACAGCGCTTCAGTTGTTTGTTTTTTTACAGCCTTATTCCAAAATGGATTAAATTCATTATTTTTTTCCTCAATTCTATAAACAATATCCTACAATTCTACAAGCTTGGCACACCAATTTTTTGGGCAGTTTCTCCCATTCTTCTTTGCAGGACCTCTCAAGCTCCATCAGGTTGGATGGGGAGCGTCAGTGCACAGCCATTCTCAGATCTTCAGATTTTCAATCATGTTCAAGTCTGAGCTCTGGCTGGGCCACTCAAGGACATTCACAGAGTTGTCCTGTAGCCACTCCTTTGTTATCTTGGCTGTGTGCTTAGGGTCGTTGTCCTGTTGGAAGACAAACCTTCACCCCAGTCTGAGGTCCAGAGCACTCTGGAGCAGGTTTTCATCAAGGATGTCTCTGTACATTGCTGCATTGATATTTCCCTCAATCCTGACTAGTCTCCCAGTTTCTGTCACTGAAAACCATCCCCACAGCATGATGCTGCCACCACCATGCTTCACTGTAGGAATGGTATTGGCCAGGTGATGAGCAGTGCCTGGTTTCCTCCGGACATGACGCTTGCCATTCAGGCCAAAGAGTTCAATCTTTGTTTCATCAGACCAGACGATTTCAGTTTCTCATCGTCTGAGAGTCCTTCACGTGCCTTTTGGCAAACTCCAGGCGGGTTGTGATGTGCCGTCTGGCCACCCTACCATAAAGGCCTGATTGGAGTAGTGCTGCAAAGATAGTTGTTCTTCTGGAAGGTTCTCCTCTCTCCACAGAGAAATGCTGGAGCTCTGTCAGAGTGATCATCAGGGTTTTGGTCATCTCCCTGACTAAGGCTCTTCTCCCCTGATCATTCAGTTTGGCCAGGCGGACAGCTCTAGGAAGAGTCCTGGTGGTTCCAAACTTCTTTCATTTATGGATGATGGAGGCCACTGTGCTAATTGGGACCTTCAATGCTGCAGAAATTTTTATGTACCCTTCCCCAGATCTGTGCCTTAATACAATCTTGTCTCGGAGGTCTACAGACTTGGACTTCATGGCTTGGTTGAAAAATAATGAGTTGAATCCATTTTAGAATAAGGCTGTAACATAACACAAATGTGGAAAAAGTGAAGCGCTTTCTGGATGCACTATATATATATTGGCAAAACTTGTCATTGTAGATGAACGTCTTGTTTACTATTGTAACCTCTGTTTCCTGATGGGAATGAGATGTTGTGTCGCACCCCTGTCAGTAAAATTGTCTTTCCCTAGGCAGAGCTCCGCCTCTGCCGCCAGTCACTGTGTTTGTAGTAGGTCCATGTTGGTTGGTAAGTCCATGTGATGTTCTCCACATGTAGGTCAAAAGACTGGCTGAAGCGACCTTTTCCCATTGTAAGTAGGTCCTTTTTCTGTTCCTACATAGTATGAAGGTCTACACAGCTTACATGGTGCATTGGGAAGGTTATGACTTTGCCAGCATCTGCACCACCAAAACCTCATAACTCGTTTTAGTTTTCCATGGGGAGCCCTGATGTCAGTACTCAAAGCAACGTCAAAGTCACTGACAGATAGGGAGCGTCTTGGTTACTATTGTAACCTCCGTTCCCTGATTGAGGGAACAGGACTTTGTGTACCTCCTGTCACAACACTGAATGGCCGGGACACGGCTCGGCTCCTCAGCAGAAAACCTGAATGAGTGGATGTCTCCTTTTATACCCGTAAGTCCGAGAGAGTGGCTCATGCATATTCCACTCACCAATTTTTATTGGCTTTTTCTCAACACTCTAAAAAACACTGGGTTAAAAAAAACAACCCAAGGGCTGGGTAAATATAGGACGAACACATATTGGGTTCATTTTACCCAGCAAATTGGGTTGTTTATTTATTTAAGGTTGTCGATTCATTTTTATTATAAATCTAGCTTTTTTCCCCCCCATTTTTGTTCTTCATACATGAATTCATGTTTATGGATTAACTTAAATCCTCTAAACTTAAAAATAAAAATTAAAAAAACCACACAACCATTGGTTTGCATGATAATTCCTTCCGATCATATTTTACAGTAAAGCATATTTAACAGAAAAACTACACAAACACTGGGTTTTTATGTTACGTCTGACCCAGGAGCTGGGTAACACAAATACCCAAACACCAAAGAAATAACCCCAAAAATTACCAAAAGGCTCAACCCAGGATTTGGGTAGAAAAAAAATTCAAAAATAAGATTTTTTAGAGTGAAAGTATCAGATGTGTTTGCAAGTGCGACCCCCAAGTGTCAGTATTTGACACAACATTGAAGTGACTGACTGATAGGGAACAGTCACCATTAGATGAAGTTTGGGCACTGCATCAAAACCTTCAGTATGGTCAATATTCAAGCCGTCAATACTGAAAGCTTTTTAAGCCTTTTCTCTCTTTAATCCCTCACTGCATACAGGGAATTTAAAATGGTAAGAAACACTGTGCATCATAGCAAGCTGTTTATTGTAGCAACTTGATATGGTTTAAGTGTTTTACATAGGCCCCTATGGGTCAATTTTCCATAGCATAACAGTTTGGGTGAAATATGTATGAAAGACAGGGGGGGGGGGGGGGCAATGACGGCATACTAATTTGTTAGTATGTGTGTGTTAACATGGAGAAAAAAAGCATAATAAATAAATACTATAACATAGCGAATAGACATTCTGCTGTTAGTAAATTACTTTGCATTCCCTTATGCCGAGTTCACACTGCACGATTTTCGCCCCGGTTTTGACTCGCCAACAGATTTTGCAAAATCGCAGACAAATGCCCGAGATCATGGACAAATCGGAGCTTGTTCACGCAAGTGACTATTACATAGTATGAATTATCAAAGACGCGATCCAAGAGAATTGCCGTCGAGTCGCAGATGCCTGTGAGATACACTATATTGCCAAAGGTTTTGGGACGCCTGCCTTTACATGCACTTGAACTTTAATGACATCCCATTCTTAATCTGTAGGGTTTAATATGGAGTTGGCCCACCCTTTGCAGCTATAACAGCTTCAACTCTTCTGGGAAGGCTTTCCATAAGGTTTAGGAGTGTGTTTATGGGGATTTTTGACCATTCTTCTAGAAGAACATTTGTGAGATCAGGCACTGATGTTGGACGAGAAGGCCTGACTCACAGTCTCCGCTCTAATTCATCCTCAAAGGTGTTCTATCGGGTTGAGGTCAGGCCAGTCAAGTTGGAACAGGAAGGGGCCATCCCCAATCTGTTCCCACAAAGTTGGGAGCATGAAATCGTCCAAAATGTCTTGGTATGCTGAAGCTTTAAGAGTTCCTTCACTGGAACTAAGGGGCCAAGCCCAACCCCTGAAAAACATCCACACACCATAATTCCTCCTCCACCAAACTTTACACTTGGCACAATGCAGTCAGGCAAGTACTGTTCTGTTGGCATCCGCCAAATCCAGACTCCTCCATCAGATTGCCAGACAAAGAAGCGTGATTCGTCATTCCAGAGAACACTTCTCTAATGCTCTAGAGTCCAGTGGTGGCGTGCTTTACACCACTGCATCCGAAGCTTTGCATTGCACTTGGTGATGTAAGGCTTGGATGCAGCTGCTCGGCCATACAACCCATTCCATGAAGCTTTCTATGTCTGGACTCTGCAGAAAGTTGGCGACTTCTATGCGACTCACATTGCGCTGAGCCACTGACCCCGCTCTGTGATTTTACGTGCCCTACCACTTTGTGGCTGAGTTGCTGTTGTTATAATACCACTACAGTTGACGGTGTAATATTTAGTAGTGAGGAAATTTCATGAATGGACTTATTGCACGGCAACCCATCACGGTACCACGCTTGAATTCACCGAGCTCCTGAGAGCAACCCATTCTTTCACAAATGTTTGTAGAAGCAGTCTGCATGCCTAGGTGCTTGATTTTATACATCTTTGGCCATGGAAGTGATTGGAACACCAGTGTATTTGGCATGCTAAATATTTGGAACTGTCTGCGATTCAAAATCCTGCTGTGTGAAATATGTTTTGAATGAAAATGACGATGATCTACAGCCAATGAGAGCGCAAGATACAGGGCAGCGGGTAGTTCAGGGAGGAGTTATAGATCAGAATATCAATAATTTAATAGATATATTTACAATTATATAAAACATAAACAAAGCACAAACATTTGCTTGACCAGCAACTCTCTTTGCAGAACACAATCCTTGCTCCCTGTTCTTTTTCTCCTTTTACAAATTGGAACGCAAGCTTATTGTGGGTTATCATTTTTTTAATAACAATTCTAGTCTCGTGCGAGAACTCCGGTCTGACGCACGCGTGATTTCGCGTTGTTTCCTTGTCACTTCTCACATGTTCGGTTGTGAAATTTTTTAGTTTGCGGATGAGACAGTTGTCGGCGATTCTTCCTATTGTAAAGTCATGCAATGTTGTGCGATCCATCGTCATTTTATTTCAATAATTTAAGAATTAGTTCCAGGCCCATTTTCAAATAAGTTCAAAAGAATGTATCAGGCATTATACACTGGCAAATCATGTGGAAAGAAACAAATCTCTTAGTACAAAACATAAATAGACCACAAAAACAGCATATTGTTGAATATCTAAATTTTTCATTAAAAAAAAATATTTTGTATGAATTTATCTATAAGATTTATATAAATGTATCAGTCAACACTGACCCTACAAGTTGAGAGGTAGATCTTTCATCCTAAATCAAATATAGCTTTTAACCAATTACAATAAAAAATGATAATACAGAGAGGTAACAAAGCTGCAAAGCCCTGTTGCAAATGCAAATTATACATTCTTATCGAAGTATAATATAATAATATATTGCTTTCTAAAATAGTAAAAGGCCTACATAATTTAAACTCAACTTTACTCTAGTTGAGGTATTGGGAAAGTGGAAAGTTTTAAGAGAGACGGTTAAATTTGCATTTATTTTCAGCTACCAATTAATCATGCTTGAAATCAACTTAAAAAAAATAACAGTTTAACAGGTGATGCACTTGAACGTGAAAACAGCTTGAGAGCATACAGAGGCTGCAGGATAATCATATTGACATTATTAAATATTTAGGATGTTTGATAATGCATCCTAAATGTTTTATGTAGTGTAAACATAAATGACAAAAAAAGAAACATGCCACATGAAAAAAAAAAGGCCCAATGATTAGAGGACCTGAGTGGGTTGAAAGCCTTATTGTGCAAATGTGACAGTCTCAAATGATCATACCAACAAAAAGCTGCACTAAATTTACTACGAAGCGTCAGAAAATTGGAAGTGAAACTGAAACTTAAGCATGTGGAGTGAGAATTGGGTCTCAGTTATTTCTTATATCAGAAAGAGGAAACGGAGAATGTGTCAAATGCACAACACAATTCACACTAAAGTCACACAGTCTTGATACGGTGCTGTTGTTGACAATAACAGGCGTTTATTCCTCCTAATAAATAGACCCTTCTTGGCTATTTGCTTATATGTTGCCAAACAATCTAGCGTATAATTTATTTAATGCAACATTTCGGCTTTTACAATCGGATTTCTGGCATTCATTTCTGCTGCATTTGCTCAGTGTGCATATACCCCTAAATCTGCAGTGGGGAAAACGTCTATTTCAAGAAAGGAGAGTGTGAAATAAGATCAGGACACTCGCACCGGGTGTGTGTGTGTGTGTGTGTGTGCGAGAGAGAGAGAGAGAGAGAGAGAGAGAGAGAGAGAGAGAGAGAGAGAGAGAGAGAGAGAGAGAGAGAGAGAGAGAGAGAGAGAGAGAGAGAGAGAGAGAGAGAGATGAAACCGTCAAATCCTCGTCGTTCACCTTTAAAATACATCACCGCAGTGCTCGCGTATTGGAGCTTCACTGGCGCGCGCATCGGAAGGGCTCGCTGCACCACTGCACCTGTTCTCGAGGTTGCAAATCACAGGAAGTCGTTGTGCAAAAACGGCATATTCGTCGAGCTAGGTTTAGCATAAAAGACGTCAGTTCGACAGGAATTCCGAGAGGGAAAAGAGAGACTAGACAGCTATCAGACATCGCTTTGTCGGTGAGTTTCAGTCGAGACCGCTATTTTTTAATACGAGTGACACCAAATACCACTGATGCAATCGACATGAAGACAGCAGCAGCGTCCTGTAAGTGAGAAATGATGTGCTCTGCTTCTTTGTTCATTCGGTTACTTCGTCCTGTTCCGGTTGGCATGTAGCAGCCAATGATTCATAACGTTGTCTATTCTGTGCGAGCAGCCTTTGTTGTTATTATGAAAATGAATTGCTCATCTAAACACTCATTTTATTGTAAAGAGATACTATTTGTGAAATAATAATAATTTGTTTTAGCGTAGACGAGTCTGTTCAGAGGCAGGCAGATTATTAACTGCATTCACACAGCTCTCACATACTGCCCTCTTTTTGGCGACATTTGGATGAAATTTAGTGCATGGATGCTCATAAGAAAGAAACGGCACATCAGCACAAAAACGATGCCGAGAAAGACATGATATAGGGGCGGTTCTAGGGTCAGTGGATATATTCAGGGTTTAGCCTAGACATCTGTGGATGCGTGTAGAGCCATCCATTGATTAAATGCTGGAACATGATAGGGCCTATAGCTACTTTATATAGGGTAATGTTAAAGGTTTTTATTTATTTGTATTAGTTCCAAACATTAAACATTACTGGTGCTAAAACTAAATCGTCTCTAAAAATGTTGGTGGGTTTACCAAACTTTGCGAAGTTCATGGCATAATAAATGTTTTTTGCAAAACCCTCAAATGGCCTGACTTGTGTCTGAGCAGCCTATATGCTTTATGTTTATTAAATATTAGGTGCTTTTTACATTTTTACTGGAATTGATAAGTCAAATCAATGTTGTGCATTACTGACAGAAATTATTGTTTATTGTTGCTATTATTACTATACTATTATTAGTGAGATGCATTAAACTGCAAATATATTTGCAGGAATAATGTAATGAAATTAATGTTTTAAATGTAGAATTTTGAATACAGAAATGAATGCTGTCAATTGCTGTGCTGTGAATAATCGCGATGAATCGCATCCAAAATAAGTTTATGTTTACATAATATGTGTGTACTGTGTTATTATATAATTATTATGTATAAATGCACACATGCATGTATGTATTTAAAAAAAATGTATTTATATATAATATAAATATATATACAGTATATAAAATGCAATATTTCTTAAATATATATTATGTATATAGAGTGTATATATAAATATATATAGAGTGTGTATTTACATAATAATTATACTCAGTACACACAAATATATTATGTATATACAAACTTTTATTGTGGATTAATCGTAATTAATCGATTAGACAGCACTAACAGAAATATAAAATGAAAAAATGAAATTATACTTTCTGTATATACTTTTACATGAAACTGATACCGCCAGTAGGAGGCGGCAATGAATTCATTCAGGAAGGAAACACCATGCAGGGAGACACAACTGTTTTGCTTTGTTCGGAACTATTTTAGTTCGTAAATAGAGCAAAAACAGTCAAAACTGACAATACTGTATATCTTATTGTTTGTTAAACTGTTGTATTAAGATGAAAATATTAAAATTACATTTGTAATTGTGCTGATATTCGGAAAAACAGCACTTTTGCTTGTGTGATATTAATTAACTATCACATGATATAATCATAAAGGACAATCTCATATAGGAAGAATTCATATCTTCAATTCTGCAGGCATTTTTATTAATTTTGCCGGCATTTTCGACCCTGAACAACGCTATTGTAAGCCATACCAGACTCGCTTGAGTTAATGTAGGGCTTAAAGGGTTAGTTCATCCAAAAATGAAAATCATTTACTCAACCTCATGTAACCTCACCCGCACAAAAATTACGATATTTTTTAATAAAATTCAGAGAGATTTCTGTCCCTCCATTGACAGCTACGCAACTACCACTTTGACGCTTCAAAAGGGTAATAAATAGATCATAAAACGAATCCATATGAATTGAGCAGTTTAGTCCAATTTTTCTGAAGAGACACAATCGCATTATATTATGATGAAGATCAAATTTAGGCTTTTTTCACTTATAAACACTGATCAGCGAATATAAACAGAAGCTGAACCATACATGCTTGGCGAGAACAAACCTCATTGGTTCCTGCTGAAGCTCAAACGTGCTGCGTAACACGAGAATGAACCTCATTGGTTCTTGCTGAAGCTCAAACGTGCCGTGTAACACACAAGAATGAACCTCATTGGTTCTTGCTGAAGCTCAAACGTGCTGCGTAACAAACAAGAATGAACCTCATTGGTTCTTGCTGAAGCTCAAACGTGCCGCGTAACAAACAAGAATGAACCTCATTGGTTCTTGCGGAAGCTCAAATGTGCTGCGTAACAAACAAGAATGAACCTCATTGGTTCTTGCGGAAGCTCAAACGTGCTGCGTAACAAACAAGAATGAACCTCATTGGTTCTTGCGGAAGCTCAAACGTGCTGCGTAACACGAGAATGAACCTCATTGGTTCCTGCTGAAACTCAAACGTGCTGCGTAACACGAGAATGAACCTCATTGGTTCTTGCTGAAGCTCAAACGTGCTGCGTAACACGAGAATGAACCTCATTGGTTCTTGCGGAAGCTCAAACGTGCTGCGTAACACGAGAATGAACCTCATTGGTTCCTGCTGAAACTCAAACGTGCTGCGTAACACGAGAATGAACCTCATTGGTTCTTGCTGAAGCTCAAACGTGCTGCGTAACACGAGAATGAACCTCATTGGTTCTTGCTGAAGCTCAAACGTGCTGCGTAACACGAGAATGAACCTCATTGGTTCTTGCTGAAGCTCAAACGTGCTGCGTAACACGAGAATTAACCTCATTGGTTCTTGCTGAAGCTCAAACGTGCTGCGTAACACGAGAATGAACCTCATTGGTTCCTGCTGAAACTCAAACATGCTGCGTAACACGAGAATGAACCTCATTGGTTCTTGCTGAAGCTCAAACGTGCCGCGTAACAAACAAGAATGAACCTCATTGGTTCTTGCTGAAGCTCAAACGTGCCGCGTAACAAACAAGAATGAACCTCATTGGTTCTTGCTGAAGCTCAAACGTGCCGCGTAACACGAGAATGAAACTCATTGGTTCTCGCACATCAAGAAAGCATACTTTAGCTTCCATTTTCCTTAACTAATGTGTGAGTTGATCAATGTTTATATGTGAATAAAAGCCTAAATTTAATCTTTTGAGCATGTAAAGCGATCGTGTCTCTTCAGAAAATTTGGACTAAACCACTCAATTCATGTTTTACAATTTGTGCGTAGACTGTCAATGGACGGACAGAAATCGCTCAGATTACATTAAAATACTTTCTTTTGTGTTCGAAGATGAACGAAAGTCTTATGGGTTTGGAACAACATGCGGGTAAGTAAATGATAGAATAACATTTTTTGGGTGAACTAACCCTTTTAAGTAGGGCTATTGCCTAGTTAGGCTGGCTTTATGTAGATTTTGTAATAGTAGTTTAATTTGTTTAATTGTAATAATAGTTTAATTTGCGAAGCCTAGGGTAAACAACACTTTCGTTACCTAGCTGGCTGTCACCAGTGAACACTGCTCTGCTTGATTTGCATGGTGGCTATGATGAGGGATGTATAAGAGATGTATAAAGAGATAAGAAAATCCACTTATATCCACCCATTTTATTTACAATGCAATGTTGACTTGTAATCCACTTAGTCATTTGTCTGAATTGACTTCCATTGTTTAGTTTTGCTTATTTTTTACATGTAAACAATTTTGCTTAATTTACTTAATTAAGTGTAATTAAACTATAATTTAACTATGATTAGTCAAAATTAGATTGTAGTTACCACTATAACTGTTATGCCAATTACAACTAGTCATAATTCAGTTTTGAGTATTCAGAATTATATTTATACTAGTCAAATTAAAGATATCTGAAATTGTTGAATTTAGTAAGAATTATTAGTAATAATTTTAAGATTTTAACAAGTGAAAGTACGACTAGCTGGATGAGCATTATAGAAATCATCAAATTCATTATTACTAGTATTAATTATAACTAGATTACTACATTATTACTAGAATTATTAGTTATAATTTCAAGATCTTAACAAATGAAATTATGACTAGCTGGATGAGCATTATATATATCATCAAATTCATTATTACTAGTAAAAATTTAATTCTTACTTAAATTAAATTTTGTAATCTACAATAGTAATTCTTACTAGTCAGAAGTGCATTTTAGAGCTCTTTATTAAACTCATTATGGTAATTGCGTCTCATGAATATTAATTGGGGCCTGGCGGTAAAGCGGTGTGGGCAGTGAATCAGTCTAAGAAGGCTGGAGTCCTTGTGCAGCTGGAGTTAAAGCAGTTTCAGAGCATTAATGCTGAGTCTACTGTATCTCCAGGAGTCGGCTAGACTTAAATGATGGGTTGTATAGTATTTTGTCTATCCCAGGCAAGATTTGGGAAGAAAGAGATACAAATGAATCCAATAAACAGTTTTGTTTTGTATATGATGAAATGTGATATGATTAAGCTCTATAATAAAAATGTGATCGTTAATCGTTAAAAAAAATCACATTCTTTCTTGAATCATACACTCACGTGATCTTATTCCTAAATGACAACTATTCGCCTGTGTCTACTACAACTTAGACAAAATCATTGCCTCTAACCCAGAACAGTTGTCATGTTTAGATATGAAGCTTCAGTCTTTTTCATCCACACATTATAATTATTTCACTATAATTATTTCTGTTACAAATATTCAAATGATCACAGAAGTAATGGAATAAAGTTTCAGACACAAACACTGATGTCTATGGAAGCAATACAAATAGAGCAAATTTGACACTTCAAATAAAGATTGTATCAATTACATTGTTACGACACTATGTGGCGATAAGTGACTGTTAAAACATGCATGTCATTAAATCATTCATTCAAGAGATTTGTTAAAAAATGATTCATCCAGTAATGAAACAATTGAAGTATTTATGAATCATTCATTCATTCATTTTTTTTTTTAAATAATTCATTCAAATGAAATTAGATTCATTCAAATCTGCTTGCCATAGTATTCAGGGTTGTTTGAACAATGAGTGCTATAGTAATTTAAATGAGATTTCATTTTGTTTCTGAATAAACTACTGTACATGCACCAAACTTTATTTGACAGAGTAGACTGTAGCTCTGAATGATTTTATTAAAACAAAGTTCAACTTATCGGGCATGTGTCTGCGATATTAATCTTCCTCTCCCTCCCCCAACAAACCAGAATGCAGAGATAGAGATCCTATGAAAGAGGGTGTGAGCAGACTCAAATCATAAGGCAAAATGAAAAAAAAAATAATAATAATAATCATGCAACATGGGCTAAAAAACATGGCAAACAATGTTGCATATTTTATGAGTACTTTCCAATGTATTGGCAAAGTTAGCAGGAAGCCCCCTCCTCTTGTGAGCAGAGTAGCTATTGTGCAGGTCAGCTGGGTGGATGTGGTCTGATGCACGGCATAGTCTGTATGCTATTTTTGACTGAGAGGAAGTGTATATAAACGAAAACTGTTCTACCTTAGCAACCACATCATGTTTGTGCTGCCGTTTTTGATAGGCCTTTGGTTTTTTTTTTTTTTTTTTTGAGATTAGGCCTGTAATTCCTTTTTGCAAGACATACAGTATGTGCCTTATTTGTTAGATTTATGTTTGTGTCAGGTATGACATGCCCGATTACACACATATTGTACAAAATATGCAGAAAACATTGACGTTTTTTGTTGTTATCGTTGTTCTAATTGTGAGCAGTCCCTTGATCAAAACCAGATTGCTTATAGTTCTTTAAAACAAATCATTAGTATGTCAGTGTGTGTATTTCAGGAATGGGGCACATTTGGTTACGTTTTAATTTGGTGGTTTCACCAGAACAGAGAGCTGGATTAGAGATTATTAATCTTTTTGGTAAGTGGTAGGAAGACCAACCAGCTGTCTGTGTGTGTTTGAGCTGCGCCCTGTACTGACCTAGAGTGCCGGTCTAGGCAGATGCTTGTGTCGCCTATACAGGGTTCACCAGTGGCTAGGGAAGGTTAATACTTTTTGAGAGAAATGGAGTTAAAGTAGGTGGAAATTTATTATAGTGTATAAATAACGTCAAGCCGTTCCCGCTAATATCCACACAGATCTTTGCAAATAATAAGGTATAAAGAATTTACCACAGCATCTAATGGATTGCCATACAGCCTAAGCACAAAGTATAATTTACAAAAAAAAATGCTATTTATATAACATCTATTATTATGTACAACCTATTAATAAACTACATGTGATTGTGTTTCAGGAATTCGGTGGAGGATGCAGCCGTGGTCTCTAAGGGCACAGAGATTGAGGTTGGCCATGAACGGAGAGTCGCAACGAGGTGTACCTGACTCAGAATAAACCAGAGTGGGAGTCTATAGGAGGTCCAACTTCAATCAATCCGCATACAATCATAGTCAGTCTGCTGGGGTTTAGCCTATACCATTAATGATCAGAGTACTGTTGTGTATTAGAATTTAAGATGGTTAATGAGAGATTGAAATCATATCTGGAGCCTGTGTGGCTGTTATTTTATTCCAAGGCAGAAGGTTGTGCTCAGCCCTTCTGAATATTTTAGTGGATGAGGAACCTATCGAACGGAGCTCTGCTGGCAGTGCTGGAGAATTTCGGTGTTCATGGCTAGAACATTTTTTGTCCGTCACTTGAGTTCCTCAAAAACTCTTGACTTATTCACACAGATGCAGTAATTTGGTTGGAGAAGTAAGAAAAAAGGGGCAAGGGCAACTGAAAAGTGAGAGCTTCCCACAAATTCAAATCATCAGGGCATCATGCAGTCAGACGATCTCTTCATCCGCAAGTTCCGCAGGCAGAGTCCACGCCCGCCCCTAGCGAGAGTGAACTTTGACTCCAAGCAGGATGGCGGTAGCATGCGGACACGAGTCGTGGCCGAATGGCCCCCCAGGAGAGAGGGAGAGGGAACAAACAGTGACATCGTCACACCCAACGCAGCTGCACTGAATCTGAGGACAGTGGGTCGTGGACACATAATGCAGCGCAGCAACAGTGATGTCACCCTTGGTGATTTGGATTCAACGGGGCAGGTCGGGAGGAAGTTGCTCCGAGTAGTGGGGGACAAAACTGGGTCTGCGGGGCAGGGGGAGTCCCTCCACCGAGAATACGGCAGCCTCTCCTCGCTGGAGCGACAGACACAGTCCGTAGATCCTGGTGCAGAAGAACAAGGCGCTCTCAGCCCTAATGCCTTGCGCTTCAGAGATCCATTTGTTCTTCTGGGGCTGCAAGAGGCACCTCCTGAGCTGGACGGCTTGTATCAAGCAAACTGTTCTCCTGCAGTAGACACTTCAAAACCAGCCAAGCCCCCAAAACCAGAGGGGCTCGGTAAGAAGGCCAAACCGTCCCCTCCGCAGGCCCCTCAGTTTTCCTGTGAACAAGTCCCAGGTGGTGCTTGGGTGCGCAATTTTGCACACTATGACGTACAGAGCATCCTCTTTGACCTGTCGGAGGCTGCCACCAATCGGGACAGCATTGGGCGCAAGAAGAACATCACATCTGGTGCGTCAGCTGCCTCTCAACTCCGTCCGCTCTCCCAATCCACACCATCCTCAGTTTCTCAGGGTGGAGGGGGCAGCACAGGAAGCGGGACTAGTTTGGAAGATGTAGAGCAGTCTTTGCTGGATGAAGGGGATGGGAACGATAATGATCTCCTGCTCAGCTGTCCTCACTTTCGGAATGAGATGGGTGGCGAGGAGAGCGTGGGGCTTGGTCTGCACAGCAGGTGCAGGTGGAGGAGTCTTCAAAGCCCCAACGATGCTGTTTCAGTGTTAGAGGAGCCCAGGGAGAGCCACGTCCAGCCCCAGGGGAAAAGTAACTACTTCATAGAACATGCAGACCTTGGGGCTCGTTACTATCACAAGTACTTTTACATGAAAGGTAAGGGGGTGTGTGTGTGGTGAACCACTTTTGCCTGTGTGCTCTTTTTGAAGAAACATATCACAGTCATTTTCATTGCTTAGTCTACACTCTCAGAATAAATGTGCAGAAACGTTACTTTTATGGGTACAACAGCTTGGGCATTAGCCTTATAGGAGTGGTTCCCAATCCTGTTCCTGGAGATCTACCTTTCTGCAAATTTCAGCTCCAACTTTTATCAAACAGCTAATCTGAAGCAGCTAGTTAAGATCTTCAGGTGCACTTCATAGTTACAGGCAGGTGTGTGGAAGCAAGGTTGGAACTGAACTCTGTAGGTAGGTAGATATCCATGAACAGGATTGGGCACCCTCTAGGGATATATTTATACCTTATTTACCCCTAAAAGTTTGATAGTACTACCTTAAGGGGTACTATTACATACTGTGTAGCTACTCTAGGCACTAATATGGGCCTTAAAGGGACATTTTTGTACATTATTTACCCCTTAAAGGTTCATAATAGTACCTTAAGGCAGGGGTTTATCAACCACAACCCAACACTGCATGGCTGCATCTGAAAACTTAAGCAGCTGACTTTGCAAGCAGTGTTTGCGCACGGAGGTAGCTCACGAAACTCCAGAAACGTGGTTGGAAACCACTGTCTTAAAGGGTACTACTGCATATTGTAAGGCACGTGTCAAACTCCGTTCATGGAGGGCCACTGTCCTGCAGACTGTAGCTCCAACCAGGTCCAAAACACCTGCCTGGAAGTTTCTAACAAAGCCACTTGAAGGCAAGGGAAGAAGACAAGAGGTGTTTTTTTAAAAGGATGTAAATGGAGGAGAGGCTTCACTACGCTGAATAAACCTCTTTTGTGAGGAAATAGCTTATCATTTAATGACTCAACATCCCATCGGCTAATCTTCTCTTTTGTTTTTGAACATTAGTTTTGGATTGATCTATTTTCTTTACAAAAGTTCACAATGCTTTTGCAGATAAAATATATAATATGGATAACATTTAATAAATTAGATACTGATTATTAATCACTCAAACCCCTTTATCTAAACCTCTCTGCATAACCGCCGGACTTGCACATCCACATCCGTAGTTTCTTAACACTTTTTTATTCATGTTTGTAGTTCTAATTGAACGTGCAGTGGGTTTTGAGCAGTATTAGGTGTTAATGGATATGCACTTCAGATTCAGGAAAAGTAGACCATCCAAGTATCTTTGGAGTACTCATTTCAACATACTACGATTTGGGACACACTAATTCTAATTTTGAATACTATTTAGGACGGCTAGTATGCAAATTGGGACGCAGCACATCTCTGTTTCAAGTAATCCTGAAAACCTTGATTCGCTAGTTCAGGTGTGTCCCTCCAGGAACTGAGTTTGATACCCCTGCTCTGAGGTACTAATAATCACCTTTTAGGGGTAGATAAGCCCCAGTGACAAGCTGTTTGTAAAGGTGCAGCTTCTGCACTTTTTTCTGTCAGTGTTGGAACCATGTCTGTTATCAAACCAACATACTGTTATTGTATTTTTTCTTGTTCTTTTGTATTTATTTGTCTTCTAAGATCTATATTTCTGACTGTAGAGGCCCCTGCCAATCAAATGTGATGCAAAAAAGTTTAATGAATAACATTCAAGTTGACTATTAACACTGAATATATACAGTTGGGCTGAACAAACATGCAAATTGACCCAGAACAGTACAACAGATGGCGCAACAGTCACCATTCACATTTAAAGCAGTGAGTGGTTTAGAAACATTTCGTCTTAGACTTGCTTTTATGATCCATGGAATAAAAAAATACATATATTTTTTGCTTTGGTCATACACAAGCCAAGGGTTAGACTTGATGAGGGGCACCTGGCTTCCTCTAACAGTGGTCTTTTATTTATTTAAGTCTGCCTCTGTTTGGTCTCTTGATATATAATTGCATTTTGCTGAGTATAATTAAAAAATAATTCTTACAAATATATTTTACGTATTTGTTACTGCAGTGCTTCATTCAGTGCAGATCAACAATTTTGATGACTCATTCTCCACTTCAGAGTATTATCAGATTTTCTATCAAATCAAATGCCAGGAAAGGATTGCAGAGGATGCAATGCACAAATATAAATCATATTTTTTTCAAACTGCACATCATCACATTTCCAAAAATATCATATGCAATATGAATATCAATATGCATATTAAATCCAAAAGGGGGGAATCTATTAACCTTAATTGTTAATACAACAGTGGCTGTAACAAGCTGTCAAGTGCAGCTTTGCCAGGCCATGACGTAGACAAAGCGCTATTGGCTATCTAGTTCTGAACATGGACATACAAGATTAACACAAGTCTGATGTCCAAATATGTAGAAAAAAAGCTCAAAATAATTGCAGGTGGAACACAATTCACTTAGACTCTTGACACTATCAAGCAGTAATTTGGCCATCATGTATGCTTATTCTGAGGCAATACACTGTGTAATGAGCCGTTAAAGGTTACACAAAGTGTTTGTTTATATTGTTTTCACTTTCACTATTTATGTATTTATTTACAGCATTTTGTATTAATTGTTAACATTTGGTATAACATCTTTTCCTTCTTGTAATCCAGACCATCAAAATTTCTTTGGCATCGACGATCGTTTGGGGCCGGTGGCTGTCAGTTTTCGCAGGGAGGAAAAAGAGGGATCAAGTGGGTCCCAGTACAACTACAGAATCATTTTCAGGACCACTGAAGTAAATACAAGACTCTCTCACACACAGAAGAAGTCGAAGAAGACATTTTCAAACCTTATCCCTCATTCGTTTAAAGGAATTATATCCTATACTTTATCATTTTTATTTTTTCCTTGAGGTCCATCTTATGTTGCTACTAATTTCCATTAGAAAAATGGTCAGAATTAGACAATTTTCCACCCTCTTTCTTCACACTTTTATTGTTTGTTTGTTTTGGTCACAAGAAAGATCATACATAAATGTACCATTTCATTTATTTTCCTCTTTTTTAATAAACATTATAGCATTACATAAAAAAAACTCCTTCAGACAGTAACTCAGTACTTTATATATATTATTATATGTATTCAACTTTTGACAGACAGAAAAAAAATTAGTATCTTTTAAAGAAACGTTACTACATTGACCTTTCAGGAGGAAAATGTTCATTTTAAAATGCATCCTTTACTTTTTTTTTTAATTCTTTTTATTTAATGAATGCAACACAAATTTGATCAACCTCAAGGAGAAAATAAATTTTAAAAATATATATGATATAACCCCTTTAAGTCTACATTATGTCTTTTACTCTCATTAATTGGTCTTGTCCCTGTCCTTTTCCTGAAGCTGAAGACCCTAAGAGGTTCAATCCTGGAGGAGTCGGTTCCCTCCGCAGCACGTCACACCACGCCACGCGGCCTTTCTCCCAAGAGACTGCTGGAGTTTATTTTGCCTGATCTTAACCTACATTGCCTCAGACTGGCCTCTACGTCCCCTAAAGTCAAAGACACACTCCTTAAACTGGATGAGCAGGGGGTAAGTGACATTGACCATCTTTCTCTAATTCTGGCAAAATGACAATTTGTGTTTGCAGGTTACTGAAACGCTTGTCAAATATATATATATAATTTTTTTTTTTCATGTTTTAAAGTCTCTTCTGCTCACCAAGGCAGCATTTATTGGATCAAAAAAATAATAAATACAGTCATATTGTGAAATAGTATTACAATTTCAAAGAACTGTTTTCAATTGTAATGTGTTTTTAAGTATAATTTATTAATTTGATGGCAAAGCTGAATTTTCAGCATCATTACTCCAGTTATGAGTCTTACACGATCCTTCAGAAATCATTCTAATATGCTGATTTGCTGCTCAAGAAACATTTCTTATTATCAAAGTTGAAAACAGTGCCTAATATTTTGTGGAAAAATTTATACTTTATTCAAGGATACTTTTATAAGGATGCATTCAATTCATTCAAGTGACCGTAAAGACATTTATAATGTTACAAAATATTTCTTGTTTAAAAAAAATGCTAAATAATAAATAACTTTATATTTATCATAGAATCTTGGAGAAAAAATGTATCACAGTTTCCATAAAAAATATTAAAGCAGCAAAAACTGTTTTAAATATATTTATAATAAGAACTATTGTTAATAATTGAGCACCTATGATAATTCATAGTAATTGAGCACTAAATCCGCATATTATAATGAATTCTACTGAGCCCTAAGGGGTAAAAATATGAGATGGGAGGAAAAATAATAAGTCAATGGTTTCGCGTTTTCTCTCAAATGTTTTGCGTTCCCCCGAGAAACTTTGCATCCACTCACAAAATGTTTGAGTTCCCCAGAGTAACTTTGCGTTCCATCGCAAAACTTTTGTGTTCTTTGCAAGTGAACGCAAAGATTCTAGGGGAATGCCAACATTTTGTGAGCGAATGCAAAGTTTCTTGGTGGAACACAAAACATATTTGCGAGAGAACACAAAAGCATTGCCAAATAATTTTCTAAAGGATCATGTGACACTGAAGACTGGAGTAATGTTGCTGAAAATGCTGCTTTGCGTCACAGGAATAAATTACATTTTAATTTACACTTCTTTCAAAAATTTGAATTATTCCAAACTTTTGAATGCCTTTGTGTATAAATTTTGTGTATATGCATATGTAAGTGTAATTTTCCTCAATGTTACCATATTTCTTAACTGACTGTAAAAAAATAAATTAATTTGGGTGTGTAAACTTTTTGAATTGGAAGAACAGGGTAAATTGTACTTATTTTGTCTTCTGGGAATCTTCTGAAGGGCAGTATTAAATGAAAAAATATGATTTTTAAACAAAATAAGAAAAATTTACACATTACCCTATTCAAAAGTTTTCACCCCCTGCTCTTAATGCATTGTGTTTCGTGGACACTAAATACTGGGATCTTTTTATCTCACAATTTTTTTCTTTTTCTTTTCAATTGCCGAGGTTGCATCTTGCAATTGCAAATTATAAAGTCAGAATTGCGTGATATAAACTCACAATCGTGTGTTATAAAGTCAGAATTTTGAGATAAAAAGTCGCAATTACCTAAACAAATGACTTAACATGAAAATAGTAATGGATCATCCATTCAAGGGTATGTTCATTTTTGAATGTGGCCATTTGTATAAATTCAGTCATTTTGTGACCATCTATTATGTGAAATAGCTTATTCAGGACAGTACTAAATAAAAGTAATTTTATGATCCCAGATCCCTCTTATTTGGTTAAAGTTATTACAATTTTGCATATTCTGCAAGGGGTATGAAACTTATGAGCAGAAATGTATCTTAGGATGCTTTTGCAGTGTCAGAGTCTGAGAAGCGCCAGTTGCTGTTTATATTAATTGCCTGGTACAGTTTACATTAATGTTTAAATGAAATAAATAACATAAAAATTCTCACTTTGGTAATCTAAAATACTTTTCGGATATAACTGTAATTTGATTACCACCCATTTAAAATGTTACTGTAATAAAATTATTTATTTTAAATACGTTACTAAGTTACATGTATTTTGGTACTCCCCAACCCTGCATATAGATGACCTTAAAGCTAATAGACAAACTATACTGATACAACAAGATATACTGGTACACTGGTAACATGTCTGAAGGTGGCATTTAAAATGTTTCTGATGATTTGATTTCAGCCCCAGATATTCAGAATTGCAGCAGAAACGTTTGTCAGCGAGAAAGCCCAACAAATGCCTGCATTTGTAGTTACACTGCTTGTGCATGCAGTGTGAAACAGGCTTAATGAAAAAATGAGGAAGAATGGTGTTGGGCGTGTAGAAAAGTTGGATAAGTAACCGTTATTTCATCCCTGTTAATGCATGTTTGTATGTGTGTGTGTAAAGTTGAATTTCCAGCGTAAAGTGGGGGTTATGTACTGCAGAGCAGGACAGAGTACTGAAGAGGACATGTATAACAACGAGAGCGCTGGCCCAGTGTTTGATGAGTTTCTGGACCTTCTTGGAGACAGAGTGCGACTCAAGGGCTGGGAGAAATACAGAGCTCAACTAGACACCAAAAGTGAGGAAAAAAACCTCAAAACACAGACACACACATACACAGACACTTGAATATGTGGTTTACTGGGACTTTCCATGGGCGTAATGCTTTTTATACTGTACAAACTGTATATTATTTTTCCCTACACTAATCCTACCTTTAAACCTACCTATCACACACAAAAAGATTCTGAATAAAAAAACACACAACCATTTACTCACAACCATGTTTAGGTTGTAATACCCATGTCATTATACACATTTGTGCCCTCAAAAACCATATAACACACACACCCACACACCATGTTGGGTTTCCATGTTTTATGGGGACTTTCCATAGACATAATGATTATTATACTGTACAAACTGTATTCTATCGCTTAGTTTTATTATTTTAAATAGTTAATTCATTAATACTTTTCTTCAGCAAGGATGCATTACATTATGCAAATGCAATATTAAAGACTTCTACATGGTATAAACAATTCTAATAAATGCTGTTTGTTTGACCTTTGCTATTTATCAAATAATTTATATATATATATATCATGGTTTCCACAAAAATATGAAGCAGCACAACTGTTTTCAACACTGATAATAATAAGAAATGTTTCTTGAGCAGCAAATCAGCATTAATCATTTCTGAAGGATCATATGGCACTGAAGACTGGAGTAATGATGCTGAAAATTCAATAAATTACATTTTAAAATATATTCACATAGAAAATAACAGATGTTTTATTTGATGTGTAATAAAGTGTTTGTTTGTGTGTTTGTTAATTGCAGCTGATTCTACGGGAACACACTCACTGTATACTCGCTACCAGGATTACGAGATCATGCTTCATGTCTCCACCATGCTTCCATACACAGCCAACAATACACAACAGGTAACTCACAGAACCACAGAACATCCCATTAAAACGGACAAAATAGTAATTTATTCACATAATGTTCTCTCTCTCTTAAAATGTAAGCGGTTGTAAATGTCAGCATTATCATATATGTGTAAAGAATTGTAGTCTGTCAGGGAAAACAAGAGCTTATTGATGCAGTTCAGTGCTATTTTATTCCAACCATTACTCCTGATCGGAGGCTTCCATAAATATTTAGCTTATACATAGAGTTACGCTTCAACTAAGTTTAATGGTGCAACGCAAAAATATTTAGTAGTGCGTAAGTTGTAACTTAACGTTCATTTATGTCTAAACTAGGTTAACATATGCACAGCTGGTGCAACTGGCCCCTGTGGTCTTGTGTAATTACTTTACAATAACAAAATGGGCATTGAAAAGCATACAATTTCTAACATACACATCAAACTTATGAAATAAATAAATTGGATTGTGTGTACACGCATTTTCACCTTGGGTCCTCCCAAGGTGAAAAAAAAGTACACTTTAACATACTTTTAAAAACTCAGACACTTAAAGTACATTTATAAACAATATGCTTTTAAGGTTTGAAGTACACAGCAAATGCACATACAACAATAACTGAATAGTTCAATAAATTTAGAATGTCATCATTCTTGATCCTGCTCAGTCCAGTTTATCTAACAGTATTTTTGCCAGCATAAAATCTAAGTTTTTCTTTTCTCTATTTCCCTTCTAGTTACTGAGGAAGAGGCACATAGGGAATGATATTGTCACAATAGTCTTCCAGGAGCCAGGTGCTTTACCCTTCACCCCCAAAGCCATCCGTTCTCACTTTCAGCATGTGTTCATCATTGTCCGAGTACACGAGCCCTGCACCGACAACACCTATTACAGGTAAGAGAGTAGACACACACAAAAAAACATCAAATGTTACCAAAAAATAATAAATGTCTTTATCTCCACCATTCTCAGAGTTGCAGTGACTCGTTCCAAGGACATCCCTCTCTTTGGTCCTCTCTTCCCTAAAGGTGCACGCTTCCCACGTTCTCCTGCCTTCCGTGACTTTCTACTTGCCAAAGCCATTAATGCAGAGAACGCAGCTGAGAAAGCGGAAAAATTTCGCTCTATGGCCACACGCACACGACAAGAGTACTTGAAAGACCTAGCGGAAAATTACGTCACCACCACACCCATTGATTCTTCCACCAAATTCCCACTGCTGTCACTGGGCGGAAAGCGCAAAGAGAAGTTGAAGGGTGCTAAAGGCGCAGAGCTTCATAGCGCAGGCGCTTTAGTGTGGGCCGTCACCGTCGTTCAGGGCGGTGAGAGCAACGGTCTTAGCCTGTCGTGCCTGCTCGGCGTGTCAGCGGAGTCAGTTGTGCTCATAGAGCGATCCACTAGAACAGTAGTGTTCAATTGCAGCTGCCGTGATGTCATCGGCTGGAAGGCTGTGACTGAGACTGGAGCTCAGGGTGGCCTTTGCCTGGATATCTTCTACGAGAGAGGCGAGGCAGTGACCGTGACAATGTTGGACAGCCAAGTTGAGGATATTAAGGAGGTTGTCCAGAGGCTGGAGGTGAGATCTAATGCAGTATGCAAAGCTGCATTACTTAAAGTTTATCAGTAGGTTGTTGTTTCCTGACAACACATTATTGCAGTAAACATTCAATCAGAAAGTATTGATGAGGTAAATTCACTAAACTGCAGCACCATTAGAACTTAAAGTGCCACTATTATGCTATTTTAAAGGTTTCTAATTTGTCTTCTACAACAGGTTTACATACATCCAGGGTCAAAAAACACTTTAATTTTCTCATAATATACATTGCAGCATCACCTCTTTCTCACATTGTTTGAAATGGTTAGATCAAGGATCTGATCTCTCTAAACCCCTCTTTTCCGAGAGCCTCCTCTGCTCTGATTGGTCAGATGGCCGAGTCTGTTGTGATTGGTCTACCGCTTATAGTGTGTTTTGGAAACAAAACGCCCAAAACTATTAGCATACCTGAATTTCAGCTCCAGAGGCTTCCTCAGCGACAGCGTTGATTTTACCGTATCAATTCCAGTCAGACTCCTTATCCTTTGGAAGTGTGTGTAAAGTGGATTTGCTTCTGCAGTTCAGAAATCAGCGTGTTCTCTAACATGTCGACAACACAAACCAAAATCTTCCAGGCCTCAGCTACAACTACAGAGTTTGAGGGTAGGTCAAAGTAGATGTAGTTCGTGGACAGCTAGTAAAGACCGGAGATGCGCATTATGCAGATTTGTTACGTAGGTTTGAGCAGGAAGTAATACTGGAATTACTTGTTACTTGTTTTAGGCAGTTCAGAATCAGTTGTTTCTTTTTGGAAGACAATAACTTAATTTATTGCGCATTTTGATATTTAAAAATTTGCTAAAAATGTACATTCACAAACAGCTATATTACAAAATCTGAATAAGCATAATAGAGGCACTTTAATCCCATGATTTGTTAGCACTATGGGATGAGGGATTTGTTTTAAATTGATAGTTAACACAAAAATGAAAATTCTGTCATTATTTACTCACCCTCACGTCGTTCCAAACCCATAAGACTTTCTTTCATCATCGGAACACAATTGAAGATCTTTTTGATGAAATCAGAAAGCTTTCTGTCCTTCCATAGGCAGCTACGCAACTGACACTTCAAAACGTTCGAGATCGTAAAACTAATCCATATGAATCGAACGCTTAGTCCAAATTTTCTGAAGAGTCTCAATCACTTTATTTGTTGAACAGATTTAATTAAGGCTTTTATTCACATATAAACATGGATCAGTGAACATAAACAGAAGCTCAACCGAACCTGCTTGACGCACAAGAACAAACCTCATTGGTTCTTGCTGAAGCTCAAATGTGCAGCGTCCAACGAGAATGGACCTCATTGGTTCTCACATGTCAAGTGAACATGCTTGAGCTTCCTTTTACCATAACAGATGTGTTGATGAATGTTAATATGTGAAAAAATGGCTAAATTAAATCTGTTCATCATATAAAGTGATAGTGTCTCTTTAGAAAATTTGGACCGAACCGCTCTATTCATATGGATTCGTTTTATGATCTTTTTATGAACTTTTTGAAGTGTCAAAGTAATAGTTGTGTAGCTGCCTATGGAAGGACAGAAAGCTTTCCGATTTCATCAAAAAAAGTTCTGAAGATGAACGAAAGTCTTACACGTTTGAAACGACATGAAGGTAAGTAATGACACATTTTAACTTAATTTGTCATTTGGGTGAAATAACCCTTTAAGAAAACCTTTTGCTTTTTTTACCACACTTCATAAAATGGATTTTACTACTTTACTGAATGTTTTTACTGCTGCAGTATATATTAAACACGAGCATCCATCAAAATACCACAAAACTGTGGACATTTGCAAGTGTGTAAACCTATATTGCACTCTTGAATTAAAAAAGACATACAATACACACAGTATTATTACAAAGCTGGGATTGTTAATATGGGTAAATTAATTAACCACAATTAATTTTGTGATTCTAAAAGTAAAAAATATATATATATATATTCTTAAATAAAAAAAAATGAAAATATGGTTCTTGATATGATATACAACACCTATTCTTACCAAAGCTGCAATTATTTAATCAAAAATAGTAATATTATAACATTTAAGAGCTTTTATGATATGCAGTATGCCATTTTAACATGACGCTTCTATACTAACTCCCCTGGTAGCTGGTAACACGAGGCTGTGAGGCGCGTGAGATCACACCCCTGCGGGACGGAGTAGGTCAGCCTGGCTTCCTGATGAGCGAGGAAGGCTTTGTAACTGAGCTGCAGCGGTTTGGATATGCAGAGAGTGGTGGGCTGCAGTTGGGGGCTCGGGTTGTTCGTCTCTGTGGTCAGGTCCTAGTACACCTCAGCCAGGAAGAGAGGAGCCGACTCCTCCGCACAGCACAGAAAATCCACATCACAGTCATTCCTCCAGACGAGAACGGGAAACCACGCAGGTAAAGGAGGTGATGGCTTATTTGCGTGTGAAAGAAGAGAGATGATGTAAAGCACTCATACACAGCAGTGATTTTTAGCAAAAAGTGGGCTAGTAAAAATAGTAAGCAGGGAGTGGAGGATGGAGTTCTATAGTATATATGGTATATATGGTATATTTAAAAGTTTGGGGACGGTGATTTTTAAATGTTTTGAAAGAAGTCTTGGTAACACTTTAGTTAAAGTCCGATTCTCACTTTTAACTAGTTGCTTATTATTAGGGTATTGGCTGTTTATTAGTTAATATAAAGCACATTAGAGCTGCAACTAACGATTATTTTTTCTGTCGACTAATCTAACGATTATTTTTTCGATTAGTCGACTAATCTAACGATTATTTTTCCGGATTAATCTTATTATTCTTTTTTACTGATTATTGTATTTCAAAGAGGGTAGTGAATTTGTATATTATTTTAACATGAAATCAATGAATGATGACAATATTAATTGTATTTCAGGAAGGGTAGTGTACATAGTATGCCATTTTATAATGAAATATATGAACACAAGAAGCTTTTTTAACATAATATATAATGATACTATTCATCATAAAATGTATACAGAGTAGGCCTAATTAGGAAAAGTTGTTTACTATAGTAGTTGAGTATGATTTACTTATTGATTTGTGTCAGTAGTAAACGAAAATGCACTTGTATTTATCTGCAAAAGGTTCACATACAGGAGCTTTCAGCATAGTGTTAATGTATAACTAGCCGTCTATTTTGAAGATATACATGTGCATAAACAACGACTAAAGCTGCCAGAAGTTTTTGCCCAAACTTCAAAGACACATTTAAATGATTAAAGCTAGAGGCACATCTTAACTGTAATGTTACTTTAATCATGTAAACTACCTATATACAGCCAGTTATTATGCATATGTGTTTGGGACAGAGCGGAACCAGGTCGCATATACAGGAGATATATGCAGCCCATAATAAATAAAAGCACGAGACGTACTGGGGTCGGACCGTCGGAGAAGAACCCAGGAAAATGTGACCGTCTGTTGCAATACACGCGTGGCGCGTTCAGCTGCGCGAGAGAACACTGGCAGCAGGGTTGCCAGGTTTACACAACAAAACCCACCCATTCGTTACTCAAAACTAGCCCAAAACAAGCCCAATCGCGTTTCGGGGAGGTTCTCTGGTAAACATCGTGTTCGGGGGGTTAAATATGTGTGTTTTTTTGCTTCAACCCGCGGACCTGAGACACAGCCCGCGGCAACAGTGTAGAAGTAGCCCAATTCCGCGGAAAAAGCGGACTTGGCAACACTGACTGCAGTGTGAAAGCTCCCGCTCTCCACGCGCACAGCTCCTGCTCTGCCACCGCGCGCAGTGTGAAACCGGCGTTACAGAGCGCACAGTTTTATTCGGCTTCTGTTTAAAGTACTCCCACACTTTTGAATGTCGCGGTCTGGCTTTATATGATAAATGATCATTTTCACTATGCCTGGGAGCAGAAGCTGCCATTATTCTAGATATTTTGTTCCATTCTAGAACGTAAATAATGTGCCGCCGACGCGTCGACGCATTTCACGCACGTCGACGTATTTTCGTAGTCGACGTCATCGACGACGTCGACGCGTCGTTGCAGCCCTAAAGCACATATTAATGTCTTACTTTGCATGACCTTATTCTACATCCCGCAATCCTACCCTAATCCAATACCTAAACTTAACTACCTTACTAACTATTAATAAGCAGTAATTTATCGATAAATTAATAAGCAGAATTTATTGAGGCAAAAGTCGAAGTTAATAGTTAGTTAATAGTGAAAATCGGTCCCTAAACTAAATTGTGATCAAAGTCTCTTATACTCACTAAAGCAGCATTTATTTGATCAACACTGAAATATTATTTTTAATTTAAAATGACTGTTTTCTATTTAAATATGTTTTAAAATGTAATTTATTCCTCTGATGCAAAGCTGAATTTTCAGCATCATTACTCCAGTCTACAGTGTCACATGATCCTTCAGAAATCATTCTAGTATGCTGATTTTCTTATTTGTCTCATTTCTTATTATTATCAGTGTTGATAAAAGTCATGCTGCTTAATATTTCTGTGGAAACCGTGATACTTTTTAAGGATTGTTTAATGAATAGAAAGTTCAAAAGAACAGCAATTATTTGAAATAGAAATCTTTACTGTCACAAAGCATTTTTTTCTTAAAAAAAAAAAAATATATATATATATATATATATATATATTTTATATATATATATATATATATATAATATAAGGTAGTGTATATAATAATTGGGCAAACTAGACTTGACTGTTCAATAATTTAATATAAATATATATATATATATATATATATAGAGAGAGAGAGAGAGAGAGAGAGGCTGTGTCCCTAGGGAAGGGAAACAGATGGACAGAGGAGAGGAAGGAGCAACTGAATGAAGGACAGATTTCATTGTATTGTCAAAATGTTTTAGTCAGTGTTTCACCAGCTGGCCAACTATTATTCAATTTTCATAATGCTTATTGATGGATCTAAACCAACACACACAAATTGATCTTGGGTTAAAACTGTATATATTAGGGGTGGCACGGTACATGAAAAAACATCCGAACCGTGCTGTTCGCGGTTCGTGTGTGCGGCACGGTTCGACGCATGCGCAATGTAGCCTCGTGCCCGTATGTTACCTCAGACAGCAGCGGGTGTCCTTTTCGCGCAAAATAAGAATATGTGTGGACATACAGTAAAAGAAGTTAAAGACAGTACAAGTGGAGTGCTGCAGGTCACGTCACGTGTAGAAATGGCAATTGGGAGAGATAAGGAAGGCTGCTCGGAGTTGGAGGATGCTTCAGCGTCGTATTCACACCGCTCGTGCAAGCAGTGCTTTGGCAGGGCAGAAGCAGTGCGTATAGAGAGCTGTGCATTCACACACTGGCAGCGTTTGTCTCGCGCAGCTGAACCACGGCTCGTGCCGCTCGTATATTGCAAATACAGAAGAATATTGTCCATTCTGTCACATTTTCCGGTCTTCTCCGACCCCTGTCTGTGTCGTGCTTTGATTTATGATGGGCAGCATATATCTGCTGCAAATGCGACCGTGTTACCCTCTGTCCCAAACACACATGCATAGGTATAACACAGTTCACATATAAGTAGTTCACATGATAAATGTAACATTACAGTTAAGATATGCTTCTAGTTTTAATAAATTAAACAGGCCTTTGAAGTTCGGGCAAAAACTTCTGGCAGTGTTGTGTTTTCGTGTAGGGTATTTTATTATTTTTTCACAGCGCTGGATGTTAGGGTGATTGTGAAACACACGGAACACTTCACTACATGATTTCATAGTGAAATTTGTTATTTTTCATGTTAATCAGGTCAGTTGCTCACGCTGAATTAAAGCCACAGTGAATTGTTCTGATCAAAATTAACATGATTAACATGAAAAATGTTACGCCAATGTGTCGCACTCGGTAGACAGAGTACGCAGGAGACAGCCAGTTCGGAAACAACTTCTACATGATATGAAAATTTTTTTAAATACTGTATCCTAAATTGTGGATAAATAAGCTATATATCACATGCTGAAGTAAATTTCTGGAGTGTTAAGGATTAAAAGAAAAAACAACAAGAACCTTACAGAACTGAAAACCGTGACCCTAAAACCGTGATACGAACCGAACCGTGGGTTTTGTGAACCGTGCCACCCCTAGTATATATATATATATATTTTTTATCTATATAAAGAGACTTACTCAGCATGATTTATGTAAGTCTTTGATTATATAACATACTTCAAAAAAGAAAACCAAAATAGAAGCATTGATCTTTTCACCCATGACTAACTGTGCTGAAATAAATAAGCTGAAACTTTGAGGTTTTCACTCTACCGTTCTTCATTTTCTTGTTCTTGTGTCTGAGTTCAGGAGTTTCTCTGAGCTTTACCAGAAAGCCATTCAGGACGCAGAAAGCAAATCCGGAGAGGGACGATCGGGTGAGGCCTGGGTTCTGGATGAGGATGATGATGATGAAGATGGGGATGAAGGGGAGGAAGAGGAAAAGAAAGAGAATGAAAATAAGATGTACGACAGTGAAACTCCTAAGCAGGAACTACTTGGAGAGCAGATGGGATTTCCAGAGCCCATGGATACGGATTCGCTCCTCTCCCCACCCAGCTTGCCCCTCCTGCGGGCGACTTCCCTGCAGGACAGTATGAAGAGTCAGACCCCAGAAATCACCCCTGTCTCTCTCACACGGAGCTACTCATTAGAAGGACACGCCCCATGCCAGGACATCCTTGAAGGGTATATAGATTTCTGTTTGCCTACTTCTGATTTCACCATAACACTTAAAGGAGAACTCCGGGGAATTTTTAAGTTAATCTTGAACGTTGTACCTTTGAGTACTGTCTATAAAAAAAAATTGGTGCTTGCAACACAGCTGTTACAGTTAATGCCCAGAGCTCCCACTCAGCTAAAACGGCAGCTATGGGGGCATATACATAAAGAGTGTCTTTGTGCCTCTTAACAGACACAAAATGCAATTAAAATGTCTGTCCAACATGAACAGGGCCCTTACATGACAACGAGATGCGTTTAGCAACTTAGCCATTGTTTAAACTCATCTCACAAAGGTACAACGATCAAGATTAACTTTAAAATTCCCCGGAGTTCTCCTTTTATTGTTTACTCCTAACAGTTTAAATCAGGGTCCAAAATGAACTTGTATCTATATTCTATTATAGTATTTATTAATATTTTGGGGAACACTTTACAGTAAGGTCTCATTTGTTAACATTAGTTAATATGTATTTAATATGTATTTAAACATTAATCTTTGTTAATGTTTAAAAAATGTCCATGTTCATTATACTTCACAGTGCATTTACTAATGTTAACATATAAAATTTTTGATCTTAAAAAGGAATTACATATTTAAGATTTATTTAATTTAACAAAAGCAGTGTTTTTATTTAAGTTAATGGTAACACTTTACAATAAGGTCTCATTTGTTAACATTAGTTAATGTATTAACTAACATGAACTAACCATGAGCAGTACATTTGTTACTGTATTTGTTAATCTGTATTTGTTAACTAATGTTAACTAATGAACCTTATTGTAAAGTGTTACCAAGTTAAAGGGTTAGTTCACTCAAAAATCAAAATTATGTCATTAATTACTCACCCTCATGTCGTTCGACACCTGTAAGACCTCCGTTCATCTTCGGAACACAAATGAAGATATTTTTGTTGAAAGCTGATGGCTGAGAAAGGCCTCAGATAGGCCTCCATTGGCATTCAGTACATTCACACTCACAAGACCCATAAAAGGCACTAAAAACGTTGTTACAAAGTCCATCTCACTACAGTGGCTCTACAATAATTTTATGAAGCGACAACAATAGTTTTTGTGCGCAAAAAAAAATCAAAATAACGACTTTATTCATCTTGTTCTTGTCTTCCGTTTTGGCCTCTGCTGTGAACTCACGATGTATTACGACACATGCACGAGAATATGACGTAGCGCCGGCGTTCGGGAATCCACGAAATGCACACTTTAGCCCCATTTTGAGCACTACGCCAAGACCTAAAGCACGATCAATGTAGAATTCAACAGCTTAGATACGGCGCGTCTTCCTCTGCTTGTAAACAAATCTTCTCCTCGCTTCTGGGTCACGTGTCCGAACGACGGATCTGCGTAATATTCTCGTGTATGCGTCGTGGTGCTTCGTGATTTCACGTCTGAGGCATATACGGAAGACAAGAACAAGTTGGATAAAGTCGTTATTTTGATTTTTTTTTGCGCACAAAAACTATTGTCGTCGCTTCGTAAAATTATTGTAGAGCCACTGTAGTGAGATGGACTTTGTAATGACGTTTTTAGTGCCTTTTATGGGTCTTGGGAGTGTGAATGTACTGAATGTCAATGGAGGCCTATCTGAGGCCTTTCTCAGCCATCAGCTTTCAACAAAAATATCTTCATTTGTGTTCCTAAGATGAATGGAGTTCTTACGGGTGTCGAACGACATGAGGGTGAGTAATTAATGACATAATTTTCATTTTTGGGTGAACTAACCCTTTAACAATAACAACACTGTTGCCACACCTGCCAATGGCCGTCAATTCTTTTGTAAATCAGCCACAATTTGACACACACTTTGCAAACAAACTATTGAAAGAGCAGTGCTAATTAGCTATTAATTTGGTCACACTTTATATTAGGTGTCTTTAACTACTATGTACTTACATAAAAAAATAAGAACAATGTACCTATTGTGTTTATACTGTATTGCAACACACTTTTTCTGCTATTGTGGTAGGATACGGGTACGGTTATGGACAGGTTTGGTGGTTTGGGCAGGTTTGGGTTGAGGGGTAGGGGAAGGGTCAACTGTGTAATTATAGATGTAATTACAGAAACAGTACATTGTATCATTTTTTTAATTTAATTGTTATTACATAGTAGTTAAATACACTTAATATAAAGTGGGACCATTCATTCTAATTAATTCATTACCTGTGATGACTGGTTGTTTTGATGTGTAAGGATGTTACAAAATCATCATTAGAATTAAAAAAAGTGGCTCATGTGTACCAAACGTATACTTAAATGGAAAAATGCTATTAATTTGACATTTTATAAGACATCGACTGTTGTCTTGTGTTGTGCTCTAAGCGCATTTTTTGAAAAGTTCTAACACCAAGAGTTTGCCTCTCTCAGCCTTTACAAAGCACACTTAAATGTTTCACCGTTGATTCCCTTTGGTTACCCTTGTGAAAAAGAAGTGCACTTGATTGTGTTGAATGTGCACTTGTAGTGTACTTTAAATCTTAAAAGTATATAAAAAAAAAACTGATTAATTAAAGGCCACTTAAGTGCACCTAAAGAGAGTACACTTTCATGACTATGGACCCTATTTTAACGATCTGAGCACACGGTCTGAAGCGCATGGCGCAGGTGCACTGAGGGATCCACTTTTGCTAGTTTAACAATGGGAAAAATGGTCGGCGTGCCAAGCGCATGGTCCAAAAAGGTTGTATCTACTCTTAATGAGTCATGAGTGTTTTTGGGCGTGACATGCAATAAACCAATCAGAGTCTCATCTCCCATTCCCTTTAGAAGCCAGTTGCGCTTGCACTAGGGATGTCAATTTACACAAATTCCCATGATCGATCTTCATTTAAATTAACGATCAATTAATCAATTCATCGTTAGTCTTAATACTGCTATATACGTCTACAGCAGTGGATTATAGTCGACAGCATGACACGGAGTGCAAATGCTACTCAAAACAGCATGTTCCTCACCAAATTAATGAGAAGGGTTTTAATCTAAATAAAGGGCTAGCAGGATTGTAAAATGAGTCAATGTGATTGATTATTTAATTAAATTACTTATTTAATAATCAAAACAAATCAACGTGTCACCAACACTGCCTCAGATCCGTTATTCAGAAAATGTGGACATGCTCTTCCTGGAACAACGTGCTGAAAATGGCAACTAAACCCAATTAATTCAGAACGATTTCTTAAAATAGTGTTTTCATTAATGTTATGTAATATGACAGTGCCAATCAGAGTTATAATTAGTCGTGCATTGCTGTTTGAGCTGTGCGCGCGATGCTGAAACACTGAATGAACACCGGGAAACTGTAGCTCTTTGCTAGCACGTTATTTAGCTCAAAGAAATGCATCCTGTATCCATTTGCTATTTAAACAACGTGGCACTGGACATGAGACATGAATCATATAAAGCAATAGTGTGGACTTGAAAATGATAACTGCGTCGGGTTGAAACAAGCAAAAAACACTTGGGTGTATGATAGGGCCCTATGTTTCTTAACACACTTAAGTATACTTTGTAATGAATTCAAATGAAAAGTTTTGGACCCACTTTATATTTGGTGGTCTTAACTACTATGTACTTACATCTGTGTGTACTTACATGTACATGTACTTATTGTGTTCATATTGTATTGCAAAACACTTTTGCTGATATTGAGGTGGGATACGGGTAAAGTTAGGGACAGGTGTGGTGGTATGGGTAGGTTTAAGTGTAGGGTTAGGTGTAAAGGGATAGTTAACCCAAAAATCATTTACTCACCCTCAAGTTGTTCCAAACCTGTATGAGTTTCTTTGTTCTGCTGAATATATATAAGAATATATTTTGAAGAATTTTTGTAACAAAGCAGATAGAGCAACCATTGACAACCATAGTATTTTCCCCCTACTATGGAAGTCAGTGGTTGCTCTATCTGCTTGGTTACAAACATTCTTCAAAAAAAGCTGAACAAAGAAACTCATACAGGTTTGAAACAACTTGAGGATGAGTAAATGATGACAGAATTTTCATTTTTGGGTGAACTATCCCTTTACACCTAACCCTACACTTAAACCTACCAATACCACCATACCTAATATCAGCAAAAGTGTTTAGCAATACAATACAAGACACCTAATATAAAGTGGGGCCGAAGTTGTAATGTACAATTACGTTATGTTTAAATAATGTTTTCTCATGCTTTAAAGAAGTACACATATGTGTTGACTAACATACTTAAACATGTAAAGTACATGATTATAATTTTAATTGTAGTGTGTTATTTCAAAATTACATTTAGTTCATATATTTAAATGTACTAAATTGCCATTTCATTTGAAATGTGTAATTACAAATACATTTAAATATATGCCATACAAGTGTCAATAGAAATGACATTAAAGCATATTTGAGTTTACTATAAAATCTTGTCAGTGCATTCTGCTTTCTATTTCAAAGTCAATAGAAGTAATTATGAAATTGCATATAAACAAGTCCTCATTGAGTGGTTCAAAAAGCACTTTAAATATCATTTAAATACATATACATTTAAATAATAATTTATTTTATTTTAATTAGAAGCAAATGTCTGGAAACGTTACATTCAGTTCACACTGAAGTATACTCTTTCAAAGTATATTATATATATTTTTAAATGTATGCTAAAGTATACTTCTTTTTCACAAATGTAAGCAAGAATATGCATGACCCTTTTAATTGAATAACACTCCTAAATAGACAACACAAATATTATTTAAATGAAAGAGACTTTATTTGTAGTAGTGAAGTGTGAAGTAATTGGATGTTGTAAAATAGATTATCCCAGCCTCATAAAGTGAGCAGCTCAATGTCTATGTAAATGTTTTTATTCTATTCTTTCTTTGATTTATTTTGTTTAACTAATATTTCTCCCTCTATGAATGTCTTTGTCTGTCAGACATGTGTATGATAATGTGGGACTGAAAGGAAACAGGCACATCTATGAAAACCCTGGAGAGCTTAGGGACGTGACCCCTGACCTCATACTGGCAGTGAAACCTAAAGTGCCTCCAGAGCTAGAGGAAGAGGTATGAAATGCACACTTTTTTTCTCGTCATTATGCCATTACTTTGTTTTACAAGCTGATGGGAGAAACATTCATTTGAATGATTGTCAAGACAAGCAAGAACTAATCATGTGATCACAATACGCACAGATACAATGAAGCTTATACTAGGCCAGGAGCTGTCAACCTTTTTCTTCACCAAGACACTTTATTGGAACAAACAAACATATTGCCCTTTGATTTCGTGTTTCTCACCATCAGATAACTCTTATGTATCATCAACACATGTATATCAACTAGATAAGAGAGCAGACAGGAGTGTGTATAGGTCCTGGGACGTTTTTGACTTTCAGTCCATCCTTGGCTAACAGTTATCAATTACGATTCAATCATGATTCATAGGATTTTGATTTGATTTTGGTAAGATTTTTTAAAATTTAGAAGGATGCAATGCTATTCACAATTTGATCTGAATGCAAATAATTTGATTCTGTATTTTTAAGTGCACACATAGGATTATGTAAATGATCTCATAATGTGTCTTTGTTAAGAAAAAGACAAATAACTATAGATTGTTTATTTCACCAAGCAACTTGAACGTAAACACATTAAATACATGTAGATTCAACCCAGTCTCACTCCCAACTCAAGGACCCTTCGGCATCACTTTTCAATGCACAGGGTACCCCTTTAGCATAATTTTTCAACACACAGGGTGCTCCATTGATTTATTTTTTATTTACGCTCTACCAAACCCCATCCCTAAACCTACCCATTTGTGTGTTATATGATATAAAACACAGGATATAACAGGCAGATCCGACTACAGGCACAATTATGTCAGCTTTGATAGTGAAATTGCATTGGCTCTCGTATGTCTCGTGACCAATTGCGTCACCTGAAATCAATGGACTTCCCTGCGTGTCAGAAAATTAAGCTAAAAGGGTACCCTGTGCGTTAAAAAGTGACGCTGAGGGGTCCTGACCAAACGTCAATATGTGACGAGTTGGAGTGAGACCGTGTAGGTAGATTCAGGCTACTTGGAATATAACAAACAGTTCAGTCTGCCAATAAAATATTGTTGAGCTGAGCACACCTAAAAACAATCCAAATATTCAACAAAAAAAAAAAAAAAAAAAAAAACATTAATAAATATATATATATATATATATATATATATATATATATATATATATATACTACATAGTTATATATATAACTACAATTTTCTCTGTATGTATGTGTATATATATATATTATATATATATATATATATATATATATATATATATATATATATATATATATATATATATATATATATATATATATATACACTCACCTAAAGGATTATTAGGAACACCTGTTCAATTTCTCATTAATGCAATTATCTAATCAACCAATCACATGGCAGTTGCTTCAATGCATTTAGGGGTGTGGTCCTGATCAAGACAATCTCCTGAACTCCAAACTGAATGTCAGAATGAAAATGCCTTGTTGATGCTAGAGGTCAGATGAGAATGGGCCGACTGATTCAAGCTGATAGAAGAGCAACTTTGACTGCACACTTTAGGCCCCTTAGTGCCAATTGGGCATTGTTTAAATGCCACGGCCTACCTGAGCATTGTTTCTGACCATGTCCATCCCTTTATGACCACCATGTACCCATCCTCTGATGGCTACTTCCAGAAGGATAATGCACCATGTCACAAAGCTCGAATCATTTCAAATTGGTTTCTTGAACATGACAATGAGTTCACTGTACTAAAATGGCCCCCACAGTCACCAGATCTCAACTCAATAGAGCATCTTTGGGATGTGGTGGAACGGGAGCTTCGTGCCCTGGATGTGCATCCCACAAATCTCCATCAACTGCAAGATGCTATCCTATCAATATGGGCCAACATTTCTAAAGAATGCTTTCAGCACCTTGTTGAATCAATGCCACGTAGAATTAAGGCAGTTCTGAAGGCGAAAGGGAGTCAAACACAGTATTAGTATGGTGTTCCTAATAATCCTTTAGGTGAGTGTGTGTGTATATATATATATATATATATATATATATATATATATATTTTTTTTTTTTTTTTTTTTGTATTTATTTATTGGTCTGAAAATGAAAAAAAAAAAAAAATGACCATGTTTTTTCATGTACCGTGCCACCCCTAATATATATATATATATATATTATATATATATATATATATATTATACAAAATATAAAAATACAACAGCTTGTTTTCTCTTACTCCCATGTCTTCCACAATTTGATTGTCATGCAACAAAAACAAATAAAAAGTAAGCAATATAACCAGTATAATATCAAAATTAATGGAATGCAAGGATGCATTAATGGCCGTTAATTTTCCATGACCGTGGGAACTCATTTTAATGTTTATTTATTTTAAAATATTGACAAATACTTTAATGAATCACGATTCATTGTTTTTTGTTTTTTTATCGATTCTTGACCGAAATGATTCACTATAAGAATATTTTTTTAAAAATCCATGATTCAAGATGGATTTGTAATATATGAATCACTCACCTCTGGCTTACTTAGAAACAGTATTAAAAACATTATCAACTTCCAGAATAGCACAATAGATTTCAGCACCTGAAGCGTGGCATGATCTGCTGCTGATGTATATGCAGGATCCTGCCTCCCACACAGAGGGCAACTGATGGATCAGCTGTAGCTCTCTGTATTTGGAAAGTGACTGTAGTGTTTTTAGAAGGGTTTTTAACCTCTTAGATCCCTCTCCCACTCTCTCTCTCTCTTTCCTTCCTGTATGTTCGCTGTTCCTCCCACTTCATCTTTTCCCTTCTTCCCCTCATAAAATCACTTTATTTATTCACTTTATTTTACCATATTTCTTTTTTTCCCTCTTTTTGCCATGTTATGAATCATTCTACAGCCGTGGGAAAGCAGTGCTGGGTAGTAAATGATTAAATGTAATCTGGATTATGTAATCAGATTTCAAAAATTAAGCATTTATTACATTATATTACATTTTAAAATACTCTTTTTTATTGATTACATGTTATTCTCACAATGGCAGTATATTATTGATTCTGATTATTGGCAGTAAATAATTAATTGAATCTCCCTACTACTACTTTTTTATCTTGTACATTTTTCTTTCTATAAAAGTCTACTGTTTATATACATTGAGAAGGTCTTTCAGATTTGTGGAATTGTTCACACAGACCAGCCACTGAGACCCACACAGCATTTGATCACTGGATTTACGGAAATCATTTCACTTTTAAGCAACATTGCAATGCATATAGAATCAGCTCCTGATAAACACATTAATTATTATTTGATTTATTTTCTCAGTGAGTCATTTAACCATGTATTACTGTCTTTAGAAGGCTTTTGTCTTTCAAACACAATAAAATGTACAAATTCACGTCAGATGAACCTCTTTGACTTAAAGGTCCCATGGCATGGCATTTTTCTATTATTTTATAATGTTTCCTGAGGTGTACTTATATTGTTAGTATGACTTTTACATCATAAAATGTCATAATTTAGAAATAAAAGGCATTTTTTCAATACTGCTGTTTGCCCTGTGGCTGAATGCCCTGCTTCAAGAGGCGTGTCTGCTGTGAGACTTCAGTAAAAACGCCCACTGTTGTGATTGGCTGACATCTAGAACGATTCAGTCCGATTTGGTGAACTGATTCGGTTCACTAAAAAGAACCGGTTCAAAAGAAAGATCGTTCGCGAACCGGACATCACTAACGTACCAGAGACGGAGCTCAGCGATCGCTAACAAAGTTATTTATAGTACCTACTGAGTTATGAGAGCGCTGTCAGTCAGCGCGAGTTTATTGTGTTTGTATCTGAGAGTTCTGAATAAACACGAGTCCCAGTCACACCGAGTCCGTCTTCATCATTATTACCAACTTTGTAACACATGCAAAGTACCATTACAGCTGTCGAGATGAACGAGTTAAAAGTAAGTGTTGATAATAGCATTATTTTTAAAATAAAATAAAAGCGTCAGTGACGCGCGTTGAGTACACAGCGCAAACAAAGACACAACAGCAGTAATCGAATGTAATCCAGTTTATTGTGGGGCTAGGCTGGCTAGCCCGAATATGCTCACGCTTACCCCCCTTCTGCTTAATCTCACGCCGCGTTTGGTGCCTCCGCTGTGGGCCAGATGCAGTACTGGGGGTCGGGGATGTTGAAGGCCAACGGCCAGTGCAGCCCGAGCTTCGGCGTGTGTGAGGCCGATGTTGAGCAGAAACTCACGACTGTATGCACATTTTAGAACCGGTAGACGCGACGAGGACGTACAAAAACACTGACTCACAAGATAGAAAACACCGTTCTGTCTGGAGAGAGCGAGAAGCCGCATTGTGTGCACGAATAATAAATAATTAGCTACACATGAGAAATTACTGATCACAGATCAGAAGGAACTGAAAAAAGACTTTTCATTTGTACATCCAAACACTGAGAAACTGCCATCATTCACTCGTTCACAAGGAATGATCTCTCGAGCGTTTGCATGGGCGTGCCAGATTCTCTGGGCGGAGGAAAGGGAGGTAACCGTTCCTGCTTGGACGTCAAAACAGGAGACTTCAGGATTGGCTCGTCTGGCCTGTCATTTTCTCAAAGGCAGAGAGAGACAGCCAGAACTCGGGTTTACACCGATCAACATTTCTATCCACTTGGGGACAATATTCAGGCTAGGGGAACTCATATTAATGTTGAAAAACCTCATAAAATGAAAATTTCATGCCATGGGACCTTTAATATATCTTCTTAAAGTACCCCTTGAGATTTTAAGTTAATAAGTTAGGTCAGTAATAATAATAACATAAAATAAAAAAAATTAATTCATAGTTCTCTGTTATTAGTTAATTGTCACACAACAATGCAGGTAAACAAAATAAATATTTTTAGTATGTTTTATTTTGATTGTTTTTATTTATTTATATTTTATTTTATAGCATGGTTTTTCTGAATACTCGATTCTGATTCCTGGTTCCAAGTCAGTTTAATAACCGCTCTACATTAATGCATTGTTTTCATTGAAGCACACAGATGCATACTTCACTCACACACAGAGGAGATTGTGCTGCGCACACACAGAAACATTCAGGAGTATAGAAACTTGCTATCAACGCTACCCCGCGACTTTTAGTAATAAAATAGCTTCTATTTTTATAATTTTGAAGTTTATCTTAAGTAAAAGTAACTATTTTGTTATATAAAGTTACCATATTTAGGTAATTTCACTGCCCACTCCTATTATTGATTGTTTGATTCTTCCTCTCGGCCTAGTTTGAGCCTGATCAGGGGACTGAGGAGCGGCCATCGGTCAGTGATGTGACCATGAGATCTGCCTGCATGGAAAGTGCAGAAAGAAACTCCAGAGCTCTGAGCCTCCATAACTCCATCACTAAGAGTAAGTGTTTCTTAATGATACCACGAAACATTATGCGGTAAATGTATTATTTTTCAATTAATTGTGTAGTTAATGTTATAAGTTTAGACCACTGTTGCTACAGCAGGCCATTATTTGCAGTAGGATATTAAATAAGCCCTCAAATAGGCACTTCCTCAATGACTCTGTGGTTTAAAACGTATAAAGCTTTATTTTAGCTTCATTGCTAAGTGCAGATGGGATCTTTAGATATATAATACTGAGTGTTTTAACTCATTAATTGAAAAACAGCAGGAGCCCTTTGTTTACTAAAGGCTGGAATGTGTACAAATCGAAACAGATTTAGACGTCAAACTCTTGATTACAGAGAAAAACTTATTTTATGACTGTAACCATGGTTCCCTGAGAAGGGAATGAAACGCTGCATCTGACGTAGATGCTGTGGGAATGCCTCTGATTGCGATGATTGCATCATGATGAAGCACATGTAAAATTAGTCCAATGGCATGATAGGACGTCAGCCAAAAGCATGTGAAGTCACTACCAGGAAGCTCAATAAAGCAAAAAGAATGTCAGCTTCTGATTGGCCAAAGCAAGTCGATCACAAGCATGCAGGAAGTATGGCAATGCGATGCAGCGTCTCGGTCCCCAGTTGTAACCTTAGACATTCCCTTTGAGGGACACCCAACACTGCATCTGACGTAGATGGTATGGGAATGTTTATACCCACTACGCCATACTGACATGTGCCTGTCCTAGTGTGAATCATGGTGAGCACAAATCTAGGACCAAAGCACCTGGGACCCCGGAGTGGAGTCCAAGTCTAGGTTGTAAAACCTCACAAATGTGTCTGTGGAGAGGGCCAGCCTGCCACATCACATACTTCTTGAAGTGATACCCCTGACAATAAGGCTTTTGAAGCTGCCATACTCCTCGTAGAGTTTGCTCTGACAGCCATAGGTGAAGGCCGACAGCATGCCTCATAAGCAAGAGAAATAGCCTCGACTATCCACTTGCTCATAGTCTGCTTGGTTGCTGGTGAACCTTTCCTAGGCAACCCAAAACTGATCAGACTTCCTCCACAGGGCAGCTCTGTTGACAAAAGCGAACAGTGCTCTTACTGGACACAACAGATTCAGCTTCTCCTGGTCTGAAGTCTGGAATGGAGGAGGACAAGAGGCTTGCAAAACTATAGATCATGTAACCTTGGTCGGAATCTTAGACACGTAACCCGGTCTACAAAAAGGCTTTAATCATGCCGGGAGCTAATTCTAAGCATGAAGAGGGAAAAGACAGACCCGGAAGATATCCTGCTTTCTTAAGAGATGTGATAGCCAGTAAGAAAATAGACTTTAGAGTCAGAAATTTCTCTGCAACAGACTCAATAGGCTCGAAGGGTGCTGTGGACAGACGTTCTAGTACCACAGCAAAATGCCAAGCTGGAACCTTTGCATGGCTTGCAAGCCACCATGTACATCTTCAAAGTCATCTTCAAAGGGGGATAGCCCTGCAGAATATCGGTTGATCCCCCTCATGGGCCAAACCCACAATTCCTATACTCGTTGGGGGTGATAAATCGTGCCCCCTGCTTGAGACAGAAGATCCCTCCTGACGAGAATCTCACATGGAGAGCCGTCCAGGAGAGACATCAGGTCCGACAACCAAACTCGGGGCCCAGGGCCATCGCTAGAGGGGAGAAAAGTGGTGGTGATTCTCGGGGGCCCCGGATACCCTAGCTACGGCCCTGATGGAGGCAGAAAGGTGTGTGACGTGACTGATGACATCATCAACACAGAGACTAAGAGACATTATTAAATGTCATGTTTTTTAAATGTTAATGAATTGAAAACTGTCACATCACATGCCTCTATGATACAGTATTATAATATATTTAGCTATATAATATATTGAGTGGTTTCAGATATTGGGGTTTTGCTCTGTACATTAGCTCAGCTTCCTTTTTGTTCTTTTGTCTTGGATACAGGATGGCTCGGTGCCTCCTCTTCCTCTGGGAGGTTTCATTTCCCCCTACTCCTGCATAAGCCCTTCTCCTGTAAACACTGCCTTTTTAAAAAATAAGCTGATCTATGACCAGCCTCCCATCCATAAGCAAATTCGGCAAGCTTTAAAAGATACAAATCAAGGCATGAATTGCATTGGCATTTTAAAATGAGTGTAAAAGCTTTGGACAGATGGGGGCCAGGCTAGGGCTGGTTGGGATAAGGGGTATTATAAGGCCTTAAATCAAGACGCTGTCTCTGGGCCATCTGTTCTGTGCTGCCCCTTGTTAGTTGAGCGGTTACATCTCTGCAGGCTCTCTTTTAAAATGCATATGGGTGTGCATGCATGCACATTATTTAAACCTTTTTAAACCAATCCCCAAAATGTCAGTAGGAACCTTTTACTTTGAACAATTTTGGGAAAGGCTGCAATTAGAAGTCATTTGCAAATGATTCGAAACTAAACCTAACTGCAGCTACTACTATGGAAAAAAAAAAAACATATTATATAGTTATATTATGTTAAATTCACATTTGTGTTAAAAGTATTAGACTTTGGAAAACGTTCAAAGCTGCAGTCAAAGGGAAATAATACCTAACGTGACAAGGAACCAAGAGATCAAAAGAGGGCTCTGGCTGCTTTAACAACTTCAAATCGTGTTATGTTTTAATAATCTTTTGCACTTGATTATAATTTTAACTGTAGTGTGTTATCTGATATTACATTTAAAGTTAATATATTTTAAATGTACTGAATTGCAACGTCATCATTGCAAATGTGTAATTACAAATATATTAAAATTCATGACAAGTTTCAATAGAAATGACATTAAATAATATTTTAGTTTACCATAAATGCTTGTCAGTTCATTCAGCAATACACATTAACTATATTTCAAATACAATAGATGTAATATATATATTTATACTACGGGGCCGTTGAATGCTTGAATCTGATTGGCTGATGAACGTTCTGAGGTGTGCAATTATTTTCTGGGAGACGCACAGCGAACGTAGTTCCAGGCAGCTCTCTTGACCGCATTACAGTTCCATATCACTTCGCATAGTTAACTGTAATAACGGAAATTACAGGACTAAAAAACAACAATATGACAGACGATTTTCCTAAAGTAAATCTTAATATTTACGGTGAATATAAAACGTTCAACAACTGGGCGGCAGCAGTATTAGACAGTCCAGATGAAAACCAACAAACGGAAGCGGACATCACAGGGAAGCTTCTCTGTCTCATTACTGAAACACATGCTCGCACATGCACTACAGTTTGCACAAAAAGGTGTCAGCGCTGCCCTGACGATTTGATCAGTTAGCCTATATAGTGGAGCAACTTAAAGGCTACACGTGACATTTTTTCACTAGCGAGGTAATAACAGCGCTGTTTAGAGACGCACAGAGGTAGCCTATTTCACACAAGCACTCTCTCTCTCTCTCTCTTTATAACTTTATTAATAACTGCAGTAGAATGCTATCAATGGCTCAAGCCTTCGTTACCAGCTTTAAAATGACGTTTCGGAACTAACAAAAGAGCCGTTGGATGAGACGCGGAAGAAATAGTCCTACTCACAATAGCGATTTAAGTACAAAAACCGGACGAATTCCTTTAAATATATCTTCGGATCGATGTCTTGAGGTGTGGTAACCGTAGTATAAGCGGAATCCGCTTCGCGTCGTGACCGCATCACCACCTCGGGTGTGCATTATTATTCTAATAATTGAATGGCCCGTCGTCAATTATTCCTTACATAATTAAGTGGGTCAAAAAGTGTTGATAAATGTTGACCAAAGTTTTCCAAACACTTTTAGTAGACTCCAGCAAAAAGTCAAAACTAAATAATTTCCACAACGCTCTTTTTACAATATCTTTTTTTCTGATTTCAGTTCTCTCAGAGACAACAGATTCATCTGAGGAGGAGTGGCAGTCGATTGCTGATCTGGCCAGTGCCTGTCGGAACATTCTGGAAGCTTTGTCACGAGAAGGTGAGAAATGACCATTTTCGGTGGATGAGCATGTGAAAGTCTGTTTAGTCTGTTCACTGAAGAATGCTGGTCTGATAACTTTGCAATGATGAGACGGAATATTACTCCTGTTGGGTTTCAGATCGGAAGTCAGGAGATGAAACTGAAGAGACCCAGCCAGGTCAGACAGAAACCAAGTTTAAAGACTTCAAAGACAGGTGAGAATGACTATGCCGTGCATTCTTTTGACATTCGATTATACTCACAACATAAGGAGAGACACAACGCACAGAGAACTATAAATTGACCTGCCAAAAACATTTACAATATGCACTACAGTTTAAAAGTTTAAGGTCAGTAAGGTTTTTTTTTAAAGGAAATAATACTTTCATTCAACAAGGATGCATTCATTCGATCAAAAGTGCCAGTAAAGATTTTAGAAATTCTATTTCAAATAAATGCTGTTCTTTTGAAAATTCAATCCATCAAAGAATCTTGGAAGAAAAATGTATCACGGTTTCCACAAAAATATGAATCAGCACTGTTTTCAACATTGATAATGATAGAAATGTTTCTTGAGCAGTAAATTAACATATTAGAATGATTTCTGAAGGATCATGTGACACTGAAGACTGGAGTAATGAATCTGAAAATTCTGCTTTGACATCACAGGAATAAATTACATTTTATACTATATTCTCGTAGGGAAATCGTAATAATAAATTGCAATAATATTTCACAATAATTCCTGTATACTGCTCTTATTGTTCACAATAATGGGTGAAGTGTGATACACTGAAAACAAATAGTGACCTAAAAATGGTAACATCTAAATGAACTAGTTTTATTCAAATCAATTATTATTCAACATCACTGAATTAACCTAAATTCATTAATTTATACCATACCATTATATATAATTGATTTGTCTTTAACAATGTGCTTCTAGGTTTTTTTTTAAATAAAAATAAAAGCTTTTTCGTGATTCATGACCCTTTATGCCTTAAAAAGATGTCTTATGTTCCCTCTTAATCAGCATTCTGTCTTTGAAGTCTAAATGCTCTAACAGTGGCCGCATAAAGCACAGATTAACTATTGTTATATATATATATATATATATATATATATATATATATATATATATATATATATATCATATGATATATCACACCATATATTTGCGTTTCTTCGTGTTTTTCTTTCTCTCCCTGCATTCGCAGTGACTCGCCTGGTCACCTCGAGGAGAAAGTGTCCCAGTTAGAGGCCATGCTGAAGCGACTGCAGGACGACCTCCAAAAGGTACTTTGTCCTCTGTGGGTTTGTCACAGCACAGCTCTCTCTGTCGCAGCATACTTCCCACACTGTAACCCCGTTCAAATATCTCCCATTAAATACATCCACCCATCCTTGTCTGTATATCTGCCCTGTCCAGTCCTTGCCCTCTTCGCTACTTCAAAGAGCCACTGCTGCTTCACAGAGCCAATCAAACAGAGGGACTGTAGAGGTAGGGCGGGACAAGCAAAAGAAACCTGTCTTGTCATTGAGCAGGGTGAACAGAGGAGATGAGAAGATTGCTGGAGGGACAATGGGCAGCCATGCTCACTCTCAACACTAACCGACCAATGGCAGTGAAGGCAAGTAGAGCATGAGATTTTTACTTAATTAGTAACAAAAATCAACAACATGTATGACAGTTCTTACTTGATTAACAATAAAATGATGCGAAAGTTGAACTCACAGATGTGAAAGACATATGTAAAATAAAGTTGAGAAGCAAAGCCTAAGCCATGGAGATGCAGGAGACCCAAACAGAGATAAATACTTCAGTACATGATTCATTCATAATAATTCCCTGAACTGGTATAAATATTCAGACCTTGATTTACTAAGATCCAAAATAAAGGGTACTCATTTTACAAATCTAACAAAATCACATGAGGGGTTACACATTAATAACCACAGCATACACGGGTTGCTATCATACATGGTTTTGAAATTATATTAATAACGATTGCAACATTTTGGCATCCGGATATCTTCATTTGGCACAGATCTAAAACACGTGCAAAGGGATGCTAGTGGCTGGAAACATATTATCGTATTAAATGTAATATGTTATTCCCTTTTGAGGGAACTCGCTCTGGGTCGAAGACGACACTATGGGGAACGCTGTGCATGTGAAACTTGACCAATCCTGATTGGTGCTATGTCGCAACGTAGAATGTGACGTTGTACACGGAAGCATACAAATGCAAGCCGGAACACAACGGAGTTCGTTTCTGTTCTTCAGCAAGCGCTCTGTGTGTGAAACTGTCTGTCATATTTATTGTTGTTTGTCCTGATCTATATATTACGTTTACGGTATATATGGCGAAGGAGAGACAGTATAAGAAGTGTGTGCCTCCTTTCTCATGTTATATCCCGGGGATGACACACACAAACTTTGTGCTCATTGCCTGGGAGAGGAGCATGGGGCTAAAGTACCAACTAACGTGGCTGTTTCTGTAGTTTTGCAGGCCTTCTATCCTCCACCTCATGTGTCGGTGGATCCAAGAAAGCTTAATTTGTTGTGCGCCGTTTGAGCTTTAGAGGCCTGTGCATAGGTCCTCTCGTTGGAGGAAGGCGGACAAGTAACTAGTGTGTTTTGGGTCACCTAGGAAGGATTCCCCGGTCTCAAAGCAGTCAATTAGCGAATGGATTGTCGAGGCAATCTCTTTGGCTTACGGGGCTCGCAGTCTGCCTTCACCTCTGCTAATCAGGGTGCATTCTACTAGAAGTATGACATCTTCTAAGGCTCTGCTTCCGGGGTTTTCCCTTCAGGAGGTCTGTGATGTGGCAGGCTGAGTTTCCCCAAACACGTTCGTCAGATATTACAGTCTGGATCTTCCATCCACACACATTTCACAAGTACTCTCATCCTGAGTTGTGCCTGGACAGCTTCACACCAGGGCAGGCATTAGTCAGTGTGGCGCAGTGGTTATTTGTTCCCCATAGTGTCGTCTTTGACGCAGTGCAAGTTCTCTTGAAAGGGAACGTCTCTGGTTATAACTCTAACCCTTGTTCCCTGAGAAGGGAACGCGATGCTGCATCACTTTGCCACACCTCCTGAATGCCTAAGAGCGGCTTGCTTCATCCTATCAGAAGTTAGCGCTGTTGCGTTCTGGCTTGCCTTTGGAAGCTTCTGTGTACACCATCACACGCTATGTCACGACATAGCACCAATTAGGATTGGTCTAGTTTCACACATACACTATATTGCCAAAAGTGTTGGGACGCTTGCCTTTACATGTACATGAATTTTAATGAAATCCCATTCTTAATCCATAGGGTTTAATATGGAGTTGGCCCACCCTTTGCAGCTATAACAGCTTCAACTCTTCCGGGAAGGCTTTCCACAAGGTTTAGGAATGTGTTTATGGGAATTTTTGATCATTCTTCTAGAAGCGCATTTATGAGGTCAGACACTGATGGTGGACGAGAAGGCCTGGCTTGCAGTCTCCGCTGCAATTCATCCCAAAGGTGTTCTATCGGGTTGAGGTCAGGACTCTGTGCAGGCCAGTCAAGTTCCTTCACACCAAACTTGCTCATCCAAGTCATGTCGGAACAGGAAGGGGCCATCCCCAAACTGTTCCCAGAAATTTGGGAGCATTAAATTGTCCAAAATGTCTTGGTATGCTGAAACATTAAGAGTTCCTTTCACTGGAACTAAGGGGCCAAGCCCAACCCCTGAAAAACAACCCCCACACCATAATCCCCCCTCCACCAAACTTTACACTTGGCACAATGCAGTCAGGCAAGTACTGTTCTCTTGGCAACCACCAAACCTAGACTCGTCCATCGGATTGCCAGACAGAGAAGCGTGATTCGTCACTCCAGAGAACACGTCTCCTGCTCTAGAGTCCAGTGTGCACAGCGTGGTTTACACCACTGCATCCGACGCTATACATTGCTCTGATGTAAGACTTGGATGCAGCTGCTCGGCCATGGAAACCCATTCGATGAAGCTCTCTACGCACTGTTCTTGAGCTAATCTGAAGGCCACACAAAGTTTGTCGCCTGTAGCTATTGACTCTGCAGAAAGTTGACGACATCTGTGCACTGTGCGCCTCAGCATGCGCTGACCCCACCTCCACTTATTGAATTTACGTGGCCTACCACTTCATGGCTGAGTTGCTGTTGTTCCCAATTGCTTCCACTTTGTTATAATTCCACTAACAGTTGACCCTAGAATATTTAGTAGTGAGGAAATTTCATGGTCTTATTGCACAGGTGGCAACCTTATCACAGTACCACGCTTGAATTCACAGAGCTTCTGAGAGCGACCCAATCTTTCACAAATGTTTGTAGAAGCGTCTGCATGTTTAGGTGCTTGATTTTATACACCTTTGGCCATGGAAGTGATTGGAACACCTGAATTCAATGAGGGGTGTCCCAATTCTTTTGGAAATATAGTGTACTTCAGACACTATCACACAGAGGCTTTGCCTATAGTGTAGTCTTCAACGCAGCGTCTCGTTCCCTTCTCAAAGAACAAGGGTTACAGTCATAACCTGATGAATCGTCAATTTAGCATTTTCACTAATTTAAATGTTTAAATACATTTAAGCGCATTAAAATGTGGTTGTGAATACACGAAACTTGTAGCATGTATGTAGCATGTATGTGGCCTTTAATTTTCCTGTTGTCAAGTTAAACCAAGTCCATTTTGGATTTGTATGTGGCATGTTTAGACATGTCTAATAGGAAATGGGCAGAAACCTTTCTTAGTAATGCAAGTAGTGATTTAAATGGAAAAGGATATTCTGTAACACTTTACAATAAAATTCTGTTTGCTATGTTAGTTAATATGAACTAGCACTAATAAATTCTTCTAAAGCATTTATTAGTTTTAATTTCTAAACAAAAATATAAAATGTTAATTTAAACATACTAATTCAAATCAAATGTTATGTCTGTTTACGTACCTGAGCTAACATGAACTAACAATAAACTGCTGTATTTTTTTCTTAACTAACATTAACAAAGATTAATAAATACTGTAACAAATGTATTGCTCATTGTTAGCTAATTTTAATCAATGCATTTATAAATTTGTAAAGCATTGCGTGATTTTTTTTCTGTTTCCTTTTGCTTCTGTTTCTATTTTGCTTAACATCAACAACAACAAATCTGGGCAACGGAAATCGAATAAAATGTATATAATACAAATATAATGATTAAAAAACAAGAGAATGATCTATTCATTAATAAAAAAAATTATTATTGTGTTGCTTTAAATATGATCTTTCAAAAAAAATTCCTAGGTTCAAAACAAGATAAGTTCCATTGACATCGTTTTTGGCCACAGAAAATAATTTTTGCCATAAATTTGCCAAAAACCACACATACTTTATTTTCATCATTATTGTATGCCTGCTTCATTTTCCCATTTATGGGAGCTACATTTCTGTTGAGTGTAAACGATCTTTAAAGAGCTACATGTGGCACTCAATAGGATAAACATAAACATAAATCTATACAAACATTGGATTTTGTAATTACTGCAGACCATTAACACAAAGACCACAACCGTATGAATGAAGTGCATGAGCACATAATAAAGCTATAATATAGTAACATCATATATTATGATTAAGGCCCCTCGTAGCTGATCCAGGGTCTCAGTTCTCTTTTGTTTGATCCCATTATCCGCATAAGGTCAGGAAGGGAAAGAGAGGCTGAGCATGGTTGACTGCATAATGTCCCACAGTTATCCAGCACACTCATCTAGGTAAACCGTAGTCTACTAAACCCTTTGGTCACCTTGAGATTAGAAATGTGTGGCCTTGTAAAACATTATTATACATGCACAGATAACAATATGTCATGAATTACTACCATGTTTAGAAACATCATTGCTTTATCAATGTTTTCATGCATGAATATCATTCAGGATATTTCGGACACATGAATATTGCTTTAAAATCCATGTATGTTTCTTTTCTTGCTTAACAAATGCTTTGTATAACTGATGCAGCCTGTTTGTGCATGTCTGATGCCACTTTTGAACTGTTTTTACAATCGAGAGCTAATCAGAACTCAGGCCCTGATTTACTAAGATAATGTAACAAATAAAAGCTACTAATTTACTTGTTTAGTATAAAATATACAGAAATATATTCCAAATATCTACTGTGGAAAACTATGTACACCCCTCAGTTTAGTAGCTGGTATTCAATCCGTTTGGCAGAAATAACTTGACATTTGTTATAATAGTCTATCAGTCTCTTACATTGACTATACTAATTAGCCCATTCATTCATTTATTTATTACTTTTATTCAGCAAAAATGCATTAAATTGAACAAAAGTTACAGTAAAGACGTTATAATGTTTATAATGACTTTATAATGTTCATATTTCAAATAAATGCTGTTCAAATAAATATTGGAGAGAGGTTTCTTATATATAAATGGCCTGTTTCAAGTCCCCAAATAGCATTTCAGTTAGTTCTTTAGCTTTCTCTATTTTTTTAAGGCTTATGACCAAACCAAACCAGTTTACTGAGGTTTATGTAAAGTGTGCCCTTCCAGTTAAATTTGCTACTAATTTGCACTTGATAAATGTAGGGGTGTACTTACTTTTTACTTACTTTTTTAAGAAATAGGTGTACCAATCATTACCAAATATCCATTCCAAGTATTATATTTGTTCATTTATTTTGCCCTTTAATGCATTGCAATTGGTGAAATGCCAATCCAATATATAAAACATGTTTGAGGTCAGCAAGATTTTTTTTTAAAGAAATTAATACTTTTATTAAGCAATAATGCATTAAATTGATCAAAAGTGTCAGTAAAGACATTTATCCATGGGTGTCGGAACCCACCCACTTTTACCGTCTCTAATTCAGCGCATATCTTTTCACCTACACCTAACCGATAAACACTTTATTATTAAACACATGGTAGATGCTTTATTTCCACTTTTCGAATATTTTCTTCATTTTCTTTTTTTTTTTTATAAATGCCTTTCCGATCTGATATGTGATGGGAAAAGAGAGTAAAGCGAGTTTGGCAAAAGGCAATTGGCGTCAATATTTTCTGCCATGTGCCTTACCCCTACACTATTGCCACTGTAAAAAAATTGTCGTCTTCACTAATTTTGCCTTGCCCCACAAGACGTTTAGTAAACAAGGCAAGCTACTCCAGTAGATTTTTCTGCGGGAGGACCCACTCACATTTTTTTTTGGTTTCCGATGCATTGCATTCCATGCATTTATCTATTTCAAATAAATGCTGTACTTTTGAACTTTCTATACATCAAAGAATCCTGAATAAAATGTATTACGGTTTCCATAAAGATATTAAGCAGCACATCTCTTTTCAACATAATAAGAAATCTTTCTTGCACAGCAAATATTAGAATGATTTCTGAAGGATCATGTGACAGTGAAGACTGGAATACAATTCAGCTTTGCATCACAGGAATAAATTATATTTAATAATATATTCAAATAGAAAACAGTTATTTTACATTGAAATATTTCACAATATTAAAAATCTTACACTCTAAAAAAAAAAGGTTCTATATGGCACCAAAAATGGTTCTTGGCTCATAATCATAGGGGAACCTTTTTTAGTGCTATATAGCACCAATTTTGGTGCTTCAGTGTTTCTTCAGCGGTTCTTCAGAGGTGCTATATAGCACCTTAGTCAAAGAACCGGTGAAGAACCGCTGAAGAACCGCTGAAGAACCACTGAAGCACCAAAATTGGTGCTATATAGCACTAAAAAAGGTTCCCCTATTATTACGAGCCAAGAACCATTTTTGGTGCCATATAGAACCTTTTTTTTTTTAGAGTGTACCAACTCCTTATTGCCAACTTTTAAAAGGTAATACCTCACATGCAAACCTTTAGTAAATCAGGGCCTCAGTTTATGAAGCATTAGTCCTCATTTACCCACTCTGTTTTTTGTATAGCAAGTGATCTAAGGATCATTGTTTGTGTTGCAGCATGTAATAGTGTGTGGCATTTGCTGGTATATGTGTGTCATTGTCTTTGTGATTGTCATTGTCATTGTCGCCGTGATTTTGCCAAGACACGTTCCTGGATCAACATCTTTTGTTGATCCTGGAACAACAATCCTGTCCAAAAGCATAGTTCTAACTCTGTCTCTACCCCTAAATCTTACCCTATCCATAACTTATCTCTAAAATCAGATGGAAATGATAGGTGAATAAGAATGGTGTAGAACCCTAACCCTTGTTGTAAGTCTAAACTCTCCCTAAACCTATCCCTTAAAATCTGAATTGTTGATTGGAACATGTTTTACTTGGTGAAATCACGTTCACCTGTCTTTCATCCGTCTCATACCACCAACATATTCAGATTTAGTAAACCCTCGTGTGGCGTGGATATGTCCTACCAATACAGAGTGAGAAAGCTTGAACCCGAAAGACATTATGTTTGCATGCTTCCCACAGGAGAAGGAGGACAAGGCATTGCTGCAAGCAGAGGTGCAAAGTCTCAGGCAGAACAACCAGCGTTTGCAGGAAGAGTCCCAGAGTACCGTGGCGCGGCTCATTAAGGTCACCGAACTGCTCTGCAACGTCAACAAACCCTGCTAGCACTGAAGGCCAAACCATGGCAGCAAGCAAGATCAACAGACACATCTAAAGGCCAATGAAAATGTTAGCAAATCTAGCAAACGAAGCCCTAAAAACTTCTCTTAAGAACATTGACAAGCCTTACTCGAAAAGTGCACAACTGGTCGGCTAAAGTATTCGTACTCAAAATATACTTACTATAATTAACAAGTCATCCACTTCTCTGTTGCACCCTAAAAAGTTTTCAGGGCTAGATTTACACATAGTCCCATCACTGTGACAGCTTGTTAACAATGATAGCCTTCGTGGAAGCATGCCCTCAACATCGGCTGATGTTGACAAGCAGTTCGAATACATCTGACTATCCAAAAGTAATTATTTGCAACCCTCAGACCTGACTTAAGAAGACATTTAGTGACATGTTCAAACTCATATTATACTTTAAGTATTTCTTCCCTACCTAGTGAACCGGATGGTCATTAACAAACTATCGTGTCCATATACCTAGCAATACAATCACCTTACTTGTGTTGAAATGGCTTCAGGAGTTGCAGACCATGTACTTCAGTGTATATACAGTTTCTTACTAGGAGAAAATTATTAAAATGTCAGTGTGATTGTAACCCACTATTAACCATCACAGTGTCAGAAATAGGTAGAACCCGATCTAACCTTTTCTCTGTTGGCAATGGGTAAAAGGCTGGCTTCTCACTTATCTCTAGAGTGAATATGCTAACGTAACAAGAGCGATGCGAACTGATGATGAAAATCATAAAATACGTGCATATTGGAAAACACTTTTTGTTTGTTTGTGACTACCCTTGTGAAAAAGAAGTGCGCTTAATTGTATTGAATGTGCACTTGAAGTGTACTTCAATATTTAAAAGTACATTTTTAAAAACCTGTGCTTGCAGATAATATAATACAACTGAAATAAAAGGCCACTTAAGTGTACTTAAAATGAGTACACTCATGATTGTTTCTTAACACACTTAAGTGCACTTTTAAATCATTGTTTTGATATTCTGTCATGCTTCAAAGAAGTACACTTATTTTGATATGTTGACTAACATGCTAAAGCACATGTAAAGTTGATCATCTTAACTGTAGCATGTTATTAATTAAGTTTAAATTTAATATATTTTAAATTTAAAACGGCAACTTCATCATTACAACGCATGTTACGTTAAAGTATATTATACAGTAGTTTACTATAAATGCTTGTCGGTACATTCCACAGTACGCTTTAAACGTATTTCAAAGACAATAGAAATCATTGTGAAATTACATATAAAGATGTACTTAAGTGGGTCAAAAAGCACTTAAAGTTCAGCTAATTGCATTTAATATAAATTCAAACTATGATACATTTTAATTTAATTATTTCGCACTCAAGTATATTCTTTTAAATTATATTATTTCTGTCATAAGTACTCTTTATAAAAATATACTTTTTAAAAGTGTACTTTTTCACAAGGGACGAGTCAAAATTGTGTTCTGTTTTAATCGACAGCATGTAATAGTTGTCGGTAGAGCTTAAGTTGAAGCTGTAATATTCCTTGTTTTAGCACAAATAATTCACGGCAAATCATTCCTGCTTTGAATAGCCATTTTAGAATTTAGACTCACTGGACACTTTTTTCATTGATCAAGGGTATTTTATGACATATACCAGAGGGGAAAAAAAGCTAATTTCATGCCTTTTCACAGTAGTTGAGCTGTGATTTTAGCGATGGCACAAAGTGTCTGGCATCTGAACTTTTACATTTGTGTGTGTGTGTGCGTGTGTTTTTTTTTTTAATGTCTGATCCCACTGAATCTGAATGAGCCTTGCTAACACCTGCTTGATTTGAGAAGAAAACTGTTCTTAGTGTTAAGTTACGAAGGGAAGCAATGACTTAAAAGTAATACATTTCTATTTAGAAAGATTGAAGTGTTTGCTGCTCACAAAGATTTAAGAGACAAGCCAGACCAGTTCTACTTTGTTCTCACACAAATTGCATAGAGTGCTTTACGCTGAATTGTGAGACAGCACATATTTATAAAATTGCTATTTTGTCTCTTTTATTTTCCATATTGCACCCAAATTTCACTCTTTACCTCACCTAAAGGTGCACTGAAATGTGACAAGAAGAAGAGCAAATTGACTGGACTCTTGCCTGCACACACTCATAAAACAAGCCGGACTAAATGAATCGAAATGTTAAATATCCATATGTCATACATGTCTTCTCCCCTTCAAATGTCGAGGTTTTTTTATTTTAGAGTCACTGTGATAACCTGGTACCAGCAGATTCTGATGTATTACAATGAAATTATAAATCTATATCTTTATTCCTCTCTGTGAAGAAATGTAGAGCCAAAATAAGTGTTACTTCCCTCTGATGTGTGTGTCTATATCCAGATGGAGCTGGAGTTTGCTGATTAGTTGTTGCCATTAGTGGAGAATTTGTTGAGTTTGATGAATGCAGCGCGATTATTGTTCCAGACAGGAAGAACACTGATGCAGCTTTTATGCAATCAGTAATGCATTTTGTGGGGTTTACTTAGCAAAAGAGCAATGTAAAAGAACTATTTCCTGTTCATCTGTGTGCGACATAGTCTTTTAGATCGTAGGAGGCTGTGAAAGCACGCGAGTGCAACAAGCAATTTCTAAGCCACCTTCTGTATCTGTGTATGTATTTATAAAAATGTAATAACTTATTAATCTTGAAAATGTGGATGTTATTGCTAGATATGTATATTTGAACTGGAAGGGAAGAGATGCAAATTTGTGATCCAATGAATGTTTAATTTTATTTTATTTTATTTTAAATTGTAAGAGTATAAAGGCATGACATGATAGCAGGTCATATTTGGATTTTCTGGAATAATAACAACCATTTTCCGTAGTGGAAAACTACTCTGAAATTACACTGGAAACAAACTCAAAGGGACAGTGCGAGTTACAACCGAGGCTGCTTTAAAAAAAATTGTGTGACATTCCATCTTTTCATGTTTTTTAATCATTTGATCATTCTTTTTTTATTGTATTATAAATGTACTTTTTTTTCTATACTGATTTCCAGTTTCATTGTTATTAATGATTGGATCAGGACACTTCTGTCAGTGTAAAACAAATCAAAACAAATGCATTTCGACTAAATTACTCTCAGACACGTGTGACTTAAAATTCTTAAATGCATTTCAGAGGGACATGTTTTGTAAATGTAAAATTAATCCCTATCTTTTTTTTAATGGTATGGTGTTTTATGGAGCCATAAATGCTTTTCATCGCTTACCGTTTGATTTATGTATATCAATGATGCAATTCTGTTGTTTACAAAATGTCGTTCCTTTTTATTTAAATGTGATATTTGTATATGCACTGAAACATCTGTAAGGACTTTTAAAGTACAGCCTGCTTTCACTGGAACAAAGCCACAGTCACTCCAGGGAATGAAGCCATGCAAATCATGCAGATAAACTAGCGTGGTCTGCTGGAAATTTGTGAGTGGATTGTTGTAGTGCCAAATTTTGTATTGTTCCACTACCAACAACTGTGGTATTTACAGACTGTACAATTAAAAGACTCTTACAAACTTTACGAACCACTCCTAAGAATGTGCATTTTCCACTGTTAGCCAAACATTCCTTGATGTGTTGCTTTTTTTGTCATGTTGCTAGCCATGTCATGCCCATGGACAGATTTACAGATTAAGCTTAGTCCATATTAATAGTTACTACACTGATGTCAATGACTGTTCTAAATTGCCAAACCTGCCAACAAATAGCATTATTTCTACTAGTCCCATGAATAAGCAGCTCCCGAAACAGAATCACTAGTTAGCAGGCACTTTTTTAAATAAGTATTGTCACATTAAAAGTGAAAAAATGTAGGTGTATGGCAAACCACAAACCCACACACTATGCACACTGGTCTGTGAAATCCGGAAAAAATTATGACTGGACCAACAGGAATGCCATCCAGTCGAAACATACTAAGAAACGGTATGGTGATCACTGGAGCTATACTTGTTTCTTTTAACTAATATGGATTGGTCAAGCATTGTGTATGTGAACCTGAGGGATCCTGGCAATAAAAACTGAACTTGTTTCTGTACAAGCTGGTGTCTGAAATTTCAAATCAAATATGATATCAAGTATTGTCATTGTCAACTCATAAAACATTTGCTATATTTTTGTCCAACATCAACACATTCTTTACACACTGAAGGATAAGTCCAAATGTTTTGCTCTAGTAAATAAGAGCATGCCACTCTAAACCTTTTATGGTCTATTTAAAAGTACACTAAAACTTTTTTTTTTGTTCACAATGAACAAAATTTAAATCCTCATTCCAAAACGTTTTTTGTTTTAACCTGATTCACTATGGTACGCCTATTAAGTGTCTATATTTTAGACCGGACGTGATGGTTTTTGCAGGAAATTAGTAAATATGTCACTGACCTATGTCACTGACTCATCATCTGTAAATAGAGAAAAGTTGCTCAGGCTGCTTGGATGCGTGTGTGGTGTGGGAGTGGCATACGGTAAGTTAGGTTGTCACAACGAACAAGAAAGGTTGACATGGATGAAGCATGATAAATCTCGAACCTCCAGGAAAAATAATTTTAAAACAAATCAACAATTGGCTTGGCTTTTCAGAGATGGCAGGAACTGGGGTATTTCAAATGTTTTAAAGGCGCAGTGGAGATGGCATTTTTATTACTGGACAGTAGACATGTGCCGGTAAACGGTAATACGATATACCGTAATAATGAACATGCACAATATTGTTATTGTGGGCACTTCAAAATACCGTGAATAATTATTTATTACGAATTATTCAGATTTTTAGAATGCATTTTAAGAATACTTTACCCATCAACCATCAAAGAGGAACACACACTGATGTAAACAGACCGTGCATGAGCCGAGCACATGGCGGAACAAGTGAAGCGCTGAAGTGCACATTCACTCTCTGACAGCAGAGGGCGCTGACCGAACAGCAGAAATGCAGCCGTTTCCCCATAACCTAATACTTAAAGACTTGAGGCTATTCATTTTCAAACATAAACATTCTATTTTAATCTGGACTAAATTACATGCCCTAGATATTGTTTGAATATGTTCTGACTGTTGTTCAATCACACACTTTACAACAAGGTTCCATTATTTAACATTAGTTCATGCATTAACAAAATGAAAAATACTTCTAAAGCATGTATTAATCTCAGTTAAATGTACATTTCAGCATTTAATAACACATTATTAAAATCAAAAGTTGTAACTGTATTATTTAATGGACCTGAGCTTACACTAACTTACAGTTACTTTTTTAAACTAACATTATCAAAGAAGAATAACTTCTGTAAAAATGTAGCTATTCATTCTTTGTTAAAGGTCCCGTTCTTCATGATCCCATTGTTCAAACTTTAGTTAGTGTGTAATGTTGCTGTTAGAGCATAAATAATACCTGTAAAATTATAAAGCTCAAAGTTCAATGCCAAGCGAGATATTTTATTTAACAGAAGTTCCCTTTCAAAGCCTACAGCGAACGGCCGGTTTGGACTACATCCTGGTACTTCCTTCATAAATGATGTCAGTAGAACAGTAGAACAGACTAACCTCCGCCCACAAGAATACGCGAAAAAAGGGGGCGTGGTCTTGTTGCTGTTCCACGTGGAGAAGAGGACGGTCGCGTGGAGAAAAGGAAGTGTTGTGTTTGAGTGTGTTTGTCGCCATGTCATCGAGACGCTGTTATTTTCATCCCGGAGTCAAATCACCTTTGTTTGGCTTTCCCAGGGACGCTGTAGAGATCATTAAGCGCATACATCACCCGTTAAGAGGCGTGACCTTTCCATGCAAGTTACGTGCGCTAAGCTGCTGTCGAATCACAACACAGGAACCGGGCCACGTGCGCTAAGCTGCGGTCAAATCACAACACGGGAACCGCTGGCACAATCAGAACTCGTTACGTATTTCTGAAGGAGGAACTTCATAGAATAAAGGAAGTCATCAGCCGTTTTTAGGACAGTGAAAACAGCGCTATACAGATAAGTAAATTGTGTGAAAAATACTGTGTTTTTTTACACGAAACATGAACACATGTTATATTGCACACTGTAAACACAATCAAAGCTTCAAAAAAAACATGAAGAACGGGACCTTTAATGTGTTAACTGGTGAGACATTATTGTAAAGTGTTACTTATTGTTCTTTATAATTCGTTTGCACTTAATCTGTTTTACATATTGGTTTGCTTTATACATTTTTGTGTATTGCTTTATTTTATTTAAATGTTTGGTTCTTTTGTTATAAGAAAGTTATTAAACCTGTTATAGTATGACAACACATTTTTTGCAACTTATTTCAATATCGTGATAATACCGTATACCCTGATAAAAGCTTCAGCAATTAATCGCAACATGAAAATTTGATACCGGCACATGCCTACTCGACATGTGAGTAAGCTATTTTATTGAACAGATAAATTGTCTCAGCTTTCTAACAGTGTTCATTGTAAAGCATTGTGAAGGGTTATTTCATTATGGTTGTAGCGCTGTGCTGGAATTTAGCTACAGTAAGGTCTTCAGCTAGTCAGCTTGAGATCCTTTCCATCTAAACTGGTTATACAGTGCATCCGGCCACATTTTATGTTACAGCCTTATTCCAAAATGGATTCAATTCATTTTTTCCCCTCTCGATTCTACAAACAATACCCCATAATGACAATGTGAAAGAAGTTTGTTTGAAATATTTGCAAACGTATTAAAAATAAAAAGTGCAAAAAATCACATGTAAGTATTTACAGCCTTTGCTCAATACTTTGTTGAAGCACCTTTGGCAACAATTACAGCCTTCAGGTCTTTCTGAGTATGATGCTACAAGCTTGGCACACCTATTTTTGGGCAGTTTCTTCCAGTCTTCTTTGCTGGACCTCTCAAGATCCATCAGGTTGGATGGGGAGCGTCGGTGCACAGCCATTCTCAGATCTCTCCAGCGATGATCAGACAAATCTGATATTATTTTAATCTCATATCTGTTATTTAACAGTTGATATAGTTCTTTTAAGACACAAGCCGGGTTTAAATCCCAGTTGTGCAGATGGGGTGCGTTGTAACACTGTTACAATGAGCCCCTATTAGAACTAAGCTATTATTATGTTCTATAATTGTATGAATTCTATTGAGAAACCATGAGAAAAAGGTGAATAAAGACTGAGAGTCAATGTTCAGAAATGCTTAATTATTATAATTGTTTTAACTATGCTGTATTGCTGTGTTTCGAGGTGTGTTTGTTGTTAAACTCAAAAATTAGTTTATTTTTCATTATTAAAAATGCCATTATTTTATTTGAAAAAGGTAATAATTGAATTTTGACAAAATATTTTAGTTTGTCTTGGATATTTTTATTTTTATATCAGGTAACATTTTAAACTGTCATTTGGTCATGTTAAAATGTACCCCTAACATGTTACAATGTACCCCACATGGGGCATGTTGTCACACTTCACTTCCATTCTTTCGGGGTAAATCAAGAAAAAAGTATACACTGTAGATATTAATGTGGGAAAAAATAAATACTCTGAACCACAAGTGGATTTACACAAAGTAAGGAAGTCAAAAAGTGTTAGGTTGTGCCCCGCTTTCCCCTACATTTGCAAAATAACAATTTGCCCAAAAATAAGCCCAATTAGTGCTACTAAACATTCATTTCCAAATGCACAAACATAAAATTTGAAAAGTTAAAAAAGGTTGTAATTAACTGGAAACTGTATATTCATCATTTGCACAATACAATTAAAATGTATTAAAAATATTAGTTAAATACAGTTTTATTTATCATATGTTCTCATATTTATTTTGTTTTTGTAGTGTCATCATTTGTTATAAGGAGCCCAGCCTGAACCCTGCACACTCTCCAGCATCCATGAGTTTCCTATGCTTCCTGTCATGGCCATGGAGTTCATCCCCAGATGTTTGAGCTTCCTGTCTCTCCTGAACTTCCTGTTTTTGAGGGACATCATATTTGCTAAGTTTAAAGTATAGAACTAGAGGTTGGCATGACATTCCACCAAAAAGAAGCAGGTTTTGGAAAGTGACTTTGTGCCACTAGTTTACCAGATGCCGCTAGTTCACTGACCTTAAATGGCATGATGAAATTTGGTGGCCTTTCAGTTCATTTGGTGGCCATTATATTTGCAGTGTTTCTGGGCAGCTACTTCAGGGATCCAAGACCATGTTCTCTCTACCCAGCAATCATTTTTGCCTTCAAAAGAGGCTAAATTTCGCTTTCAGAAAAAAATTAATAGACATCTAGCCAGCCCAAGAATAGACTAGTCATCTAGAACATGAACATGTCAAATAAATGAAACCAAACACCTTGTAATCACGGTTTACTTTGCTTACATGATGGAATATCATACATCTCTAAAGTTATCTTGGCAAAAACGACATGTAACCAAATTCAAGGTTATTTTGGCTAGAAGTGGTTTACTCATATAGCCGGACTATCGGGTCTATAATTTCTTTGTTCTGGTGAACACAAAAGAAGATATTTTGAAGAATGTTTGTAACCAAGCAGAGAGAGCAACCATTGACTAGTAGGGGAAAAAATACTATGGTAGTCAATGGTTGCTCTCTCTGCTTGGTTACAAACATTCTTAAAAATATCTTCTTTAGTCTTTGTACAGTATATATAAAGTCTATCTAAAGGTCCAGTTGCCGTCCAAAAGGCCAGCATCAGAAGAAGAGATAGAGTGCGACAGAGAGAAAGTCGACATGTGACGGTGCTATGTTCTGGCTCATAGTTGTGCTGGGAGGCCGGCCAATAGAGCATTGCAATAGTTCAGTCCTGAAAGGACAAGAGCTTGGATCTCCAAGGATCTGCACAGTGTTCTCCAACATGCTTTACCTGGTTTTGTAAGCATTACCCTTCACATTTTTGTCTTGTTGAAATATAATTAGTAAAGCTTAACTGGACATCAAACACTACCAATAGAGTCTTTGCTCTTCTGGTTGGCATTAGTGATGTAGAACACAAACAGGCCAACTTTAAAGACCTTTTCTAAACAATATTCAAAGACATTCACTCTTTTGTTTTTGTTATGTACTTTGGACTGATGATGGCAACAATACTCTGGGTTTCGTCTGTAGTTAACTTGAGTGTACTGTGGGATATCTTCCAGAACTTGGACGGGAAACATGCCTCTGACTCTGTGCTTAAGTTGTGGCTTATCAGGTTTGAGGAACCAGTGCTCTACTAGAGTTGTGTTTGTTGGGAACTAAACTTCTTAAATATCTAAACTAAAATATTAGAAGAACACCAAACCATGACGCAACTGTTTTAAGAGTGGCAATGTTGGTGTTGTTTGGTCTTTTTCACTGCATAAGGGAAAGTTTTTTGGCATAAGCATGTCTCATCATAGTATCTCTTTAATTTAGCCACTAATTTTGAATCTAAGGTGCATGATCAAATAGTAAAATAAGACCAAAATATTATCATATGACATTTCCCGAGAACAAAATGCACGCAGTAAATGTCGCCATCTGGTGGTGAACATCGGTATAAAGTTACCCAACAGTGTTGTGTTGCTGCTAGTTGAAAGATATGCAGTAGCCTATGCTAGTGAAAATTTGGTTTCAGTTTTCTTAATAATGTTACAAGGCCACTGACCCTCGAGTGTATCGTTGAGCCAAATTTGAATGCACAGAAACTGCAAATACAAGGTTTCCTAAAGGTAGGCTACTAAGAATAGTTTGAACGTGTAAACGCAATTGCCTCTCAAAAAGAAATGCTTTACACTACCAGTCAATGTTTGGGCTACACTAGCTACTCGTACACCCTTGTGAAAAAGAATTACACTTATTTTGTAATGTAATTTAAAAGAATAGTATAATATACTTAAGAATAAGCCTAAGTGTGAATTGAACACTTAATTGGACAGTTAAAGGGATAGTTCACCCAAAAATGAAAATTTGATGTTTATCTGCTTACTCCCAGGGCATCCAAGATATAAGTGACTTTGTGAAGACAAATTAAGATTTTTAACTCCAACTGTTGCAGTCTGTCAGTCATATAGTGCATGTGAATGGTAACACAATCTATGAGAGTAAAAAAAAACAGTATTTTTATCATTTTTTACCTCTAATACACCACTACCTCCAACAGCCTTGAGCACGCGATCACTCCCGGTGAGTGTCAATGTAGGCCTACAATTTACATGATCTGGCGTAGTTTACGCCAGCGCCAGAACTGACTCTCGCGCATATCTCTACACCATATCGTGTACATTGACCTTTAATTTGAATTTGTCTGTGCAGGGTTTTTTTTATATTTGTTTTACTCTCATAGATTCTGCTACCATTCACATGCATTATACGACTGACAGACTGCAACGGTTGGAGTTAAAAATCTTCATTTGTGTTCTACTGAAGAAACAAAATCAACTTTATCTTGGATGCCCTGGGGGTAAGCAGATAAACATAAAAGTTTCATATTTGGTTGAATTATCCCTTTAATTGCATTGTAATTAAAGGAAGATGTATCATAGTTTAAATTTATATGAAATGCATTAGCTTAAAGCTACACTGTGTAACTTTTTTAGTTTATTCTTAGCTAAAAACACTTAGTTCTTTCAAAAATATATGTCCTCATTAATGTATATTTACTTCTTTCAAGTAATAAAGTATTCTCATAAGTTTATAATATGCCATTGAAAATACAAACGGGTAAGGGGTTCGAATGGGGGTCGCCATGTTGCCCCTCCATCTTGAAAGTACATTAGCCAAAGAGGGACATACCCGTAAATTCAAGCTTCGCCTTTCGCGTTTTAAAGGTCCCGTTCTTCGTGTTCTTTTGAAGCTTTGATTGTGTTTACAGTGTGCAATATAACATGTGTTCATGTTTCGCGTGTAAAAAAAAAACAGTATTTTTAACACAATTTACTTATCTGTACACCGCTGTTTTCACTGTCCTAAAAACGGCTGATGACTTCCTTTATTCTATGAAGTCCCTCCTTCAGAAATGCGTAACGAGTTCTGATTGTGCCAGCGGTTCCCGTGTTGTGATTTGACCGCATCTTAGCGCACGTGGCCCGGTTCCTGTGTTGTGATTCGACAGCAGCTTAGCGCACGTGGAATGGTCACGCCTCTTAACGGAAGATAAATGCGCTTAATGATCTCTACAGCGTCCCTGGGAAAGCCAAACAAAGGTGATTTGACTCCGGGATGAAAATAACAGCGTCTCGACGACATGGCGACAAACACACTCAAACGCAGCACTTCCTTTCCTCCACGCGACCGTCCTCTTCTCCATGTGGGACAGCAACAAGACCACGCCCCCTTTTTTCGCGTATTCTTGTGGGCGGAGGTTAGTCTGTTCTACTGTTCTACTGATGTCATTAATGAAGGAAGTACCAGGATGTAGTCCAAGCCAGCCGTTCGCTGTAGGCTTTGAAAGGGAACTTCTGTTAAATAAAATATCTCGCTTGGCATTGAACTTTGAGCTTTATAATTTTACAGGTATTATTTATGCTCTAACAGCAACATTACACACTAACTAAAGTTTGAACAATGGGATCACGAAGAACGGGACCTTTAACACTCGATGGCACCGTGTCGAATGTGAAGAGGGGGATTGCTGGATTGAACTGGAAGCCATGTTAATCTTGGACTAAATCGGCCACCGTAGGAGTTAAAACGAAATCGGAATTGGGAGGAACAGAAACTAATATTTACTGGATGGTCATATACCTTTTCACCGCTAGATGGGGGAAAATATCACACAGTGTAGCTTTAAGAATGCTTTTTTTGACCTCCTTAAATGTGACTTATGTACTTAATATATATAAAATGTATAATCCACAAGTAAAGTTTTGAAATATATTTCTAAGATTTTAAGTAGGCCACATTACAGTGCATATTAGGCTAAATACAACTAAAGGATTAGTTCACCCAAAAATTAAAATAATGTAATTTATTACTCACCCTCATGGCTCAGTGAGGCCTGCATAGGCATCAATGTAATTTACACTCTCAATATCCATTAATGCACTAAAAACATATTTAAATCAGTCCATGTGAGAACAGTGGTTCAATACTAATATTATAAAGCGACGAGGATATTTTTCGTGTGCCAAAAAAACCTACTTATATAGTGATGACCGATTTCAGAACAGCTTCAGAGCGGAAAAGAATCAGCGAGTCGATTCAGTGGTTCGGCGCCAAAGTCACGTGATTTCAGCAATTTGGCGGTTAGACACGCGATCCAAATCATGATTCGACTCGCTGATTCGTTTCTGTCTGAAGCTTCATGAAGCAGTGTTTTGAAATAGGTTATCACTATATGTCGTTATTTAGTTTTTTTGCCGCACGAAAAATATTCTCGTCGCTTTATAATATTGATATTGAACCACTGTAGCCTACTCAAATGGACTGATTTAAATATGTTTTTAGTAAATTAATGTATCTTTATAGTGTAAATTAATTACATTGATCCCTATGCAGGCCTCACTGAGCCATGAGGGTGAGTAATAAATGACATTATTTTCATTTTTGGGTGAACTAACCCTTTAAGTGCACTCACAAGGGTGCTACTCATTCTATTATTTTTAGTAACGTCCTCAGCATGAACCTTTGAATAAGATGAATAGAAGGTTTTATAATGCTTGTAGATCTGAGCAATGGACTCATACGAGTCGTCCGTCTCCTAGTTTTTCTTATTGGTCGTCAACGACGTTACACGACGACTATTGTGGAAAGAGCCGCCCTCAAGTGGCAGCGGTGTGATTTGTCTGTGTGTTTGTGAGAGAGGGAGAGACAGAAAAAGAGAGAGGAAGAAAAAGAGGGTACCATTTACAACGACCTTTTCAAATCCAATGGCATGTGAGCGCATTTGTGCGCTTTGAAGCAGATGATACCTGAGCACATACCGAGCAGGTCTGCGCGTAAAGGTTGGCGCTGCGATGCTTCTAAATAGTTTGAAACAGCGCCGTGTTAACTGCGATGAAGAAAAACAAGGCAATTGAAAAGTTGAGTTTAGTAATAAGGTAGTTCTCAGTCCCGGCGTACAACAGGAGGAATCTGCGGCTGCGGATCATGTTCTGACTCAAAGGTGCCGAACAGACGGAGCGGAATGAAGTCGGTGATATGGAGCGCCAGACGGCGGCCGTTCCTGCGCTTCTGCTGCTGTGCATTCGGGTTTCTCGTGGCTGTGTGGGTCGCACAGGTCCTGCAACTGACAGGTTAGGACAATCACAGATAAAACATTTTATTCGTAACACGCATTTTCAGTCTCTCCTCTCTCTCTCTCTCTCTCTCTCTCTCTCTCTCTCTCTCTCTCTCTCTCCTCTCTCTCTCTCTCTCTCTCTCTCTCTCTCTCTCTCTCTCTCTCTCTCTCTCTCTCTCTCTCTCTCTCTCTCATTTGTGTCTCCGCGTCTCCTACGAAGAGGCGCATGATTTCGGCAAATAACAGAAATGGAATAGAGCAAATTATCCTTTTTACTATAGGTATAAGATCACAGATGTATTGTTTATACAGTTAAAAATAGCCTGATAATTTAGCATAAATGGTTTTCATAAAGCTGCACTATTTGAAATGTATTAGTATTTTTTCTTCTGCTGGCTTGTGCTACTAGTAAAACCCCCTTCACACCTGTGTCACAGCATCACTGAAAGGTGGTTTCCCATGTTCAGTCCAATCATCATATAGCCTATGTTTGAGGAAGAGAGAGACAGATCAATGCATATAAATGATCACACCTCAATCGAATTCTTTTGCTGCCTTTAAAGGTACAGAAAGTTCCAAAACATCCTCATCCTAGAGATTCACCTATTCAGGGCATTGGCTGAAAAAAATTACTTTACTTCTTATAGTGCTACAGTGTTTGTACAGCTGGTGCACATGATGGTGACCCACTCCCATGTCCATAGATATTTCTAGAAATATAATATGGTTGGAGTCCTTATCTCATGAAAAACATTTTAATGTTATTTCTTAAACATGTTGTTCATTCCTTTGTGTAAAAACATGTATTATCAAAACCAATACTTATTTTACAGTGAATCTAATTATCCTTTTAAAGTAAAAAGAGCAAATCTGTAAATATACATAGAACATATCAACCCCTGCTTTTACAACCAAGCTTCTCTTTCATGACAAATCAGTGCTTGTGGCTCTGGGAACCTTGGAGGTGTCTGCTTTATCTAGTATTTACCAATTTCTTCAAACCATTCAAAAAAGAAATTAGCTTTTTATTTGTACTTAAAGGGATAGTTCACCCAAAAATGAAAATTCTGTCATCATTTACTCACCCTCAAGTTTTTCCAAACCTGTATGAGTTTCTTTGTTCTGGTGAACACAAAATAAGATATTTTGAAGAATGTTTGTAACCAAGCAGAGAGAGAGCAACCATTGACTACCATAGTAGGAAAATAAATACTATGGTAGTCAATGGTTGCTCTCTCTGCTTGGTTACAAACATTCTTCAAAATATCCTCTTTTGTGTTCACTAGAACAAAGAAACTCATACAGGTTTGGAAAGACTTGAGGGTGAGTAAATGATGACAGAATTTTCATTTTTGAGTGAACTATCCCTTTAAGCTCCTTTGAGGCTGTCTGAATGAACAATGGTTTGCAAACATATATTTGTGGCAAATTACTTTGTAAACACAACATTAACATTAGAATTGAAGGAATCAACAGCACTAAAATCAATGAAAGGTTTATTCCTGGTCAGCTTGCTAACATTTGACATGCTTTGATGTTTCAAGTCACTTAGATGAAACTGTTGAACTTTATGATTGATCAGTCGTATAAGCTTTTCATCATATATGATCTTTTATTGACAGATGACTACATTATTTAGTGGTGAGGTTTGAGCTTAACTAGTTGGGGGGGGGGGGGGGGGGGGGTTCATACGACAAACTTGTACAATGGCACATAATTTCTTCTATTGTCTTTGAAAAATGGTTAAAGTGTAGCTACTGTTCAATAATAATAATAATAATAAGCAAACTAATATACACTTTATTGCCATTTCTATTGAAACATGTCATGTAATGATGGAGGTGCAGTTTAAAATAAATTAACTTTAACATTTAATCTAATATTTAATAGCACACTACAGTTAAACTTGTAATCATTTAGCCTACTTTACATGTGCTTTATGTTCAACACATTCAAATAAGTGTATTTCTTTAAAGCAAGACAAAATATTCTTTAATGATGTACTTATTAAAAGTAAAACTTTTCATTTGAAATCATTACAAAGTTCACTTTTTAAAAGTGTGTTAAGAAACAGTCATGAAAGTGTTCTCGCTTTCAGTACACATAAGCGGCCTTTTATTTCATTAATATATCATCTGCAGTTTTTAATAATATACATTTACGACTTGAAGTACACTAAGTGCACATGCAAAACAATTAAGCTCACTTTTTCCCAAGGGAGAGTAATGACATATAGACAGATGGTCACTTTCAGTCTACAGAAGTTTGTACGAGTTTAAAAAACAGACTACTTACAGTAAATGTAATAATATATATAATCAAATGATTTGACATTTCTTGAATGAAGCTGCAGGCTTATACCTATACTGACAAACAGACCAAACCAGGACAACAAACTGCTCCAACTTGCAGTGGTCACATTGATCCTCGTGTGTGGCATCAGTTGTTTCATTTTTATGTTTTGTGATGACAGAGAGGACGGTTCTGCAGCAGAGGAGACAATTTTACCCATATATAGCATCCCAAAATGAAAGCTGAAAAAATATGCCCTACACAAAGAGAGCAGGAGAGACCGTCTGATAAGAAACCATTTTTAAATCAGTTGGTGAGAGCAACATTGCAGCAGTCTCTTTAAAACACAGAAGACTCGGCATAGAAGTCACTTGCATGTTCAATGTTTTCTTTATCTTTAAGTTCAACTTAAGTTATAACCATTAATTGACACAACCAGCCTGTTTCTGTCATGGGTGCTTACAATGAATTGCACGACGATGGAGTTTAACAAAAAATAAACAGTCTTTAGTAGTAAATCCAACAAGGAACACGCAGGAGAACACAATGAAAACAAAAAACCTATAAATACATATGAAATATGAAAACAAGTTCATCAGATGACTTGAATAGCTCTATTCGGAAAGAATTAATCATTCTAGCATTTGGGTGATTTTAGGGGGTGAATCTGCAAATATAATTACAGGCATAGATAAATACAATAGAGCAAAGATACAAATGAAATAAACAGTGCATTATGTTTTTTCAGGTAAGTCTAACAGTATTCAGGTACATAAATTGAAAAATCAAATGTAAAATAACACTGCATAGTCTTCACTGTATAAATTAACTATAATTATCCATCCATCCATCCATCCATCCATCTTCTTCCGCTTTATCCGGGGCCGGGTCGCGGGGGCAGCAGTCTAAGCAGAGATGCCCAGACTTCCCTCTCCCTAGACACTTCCTCTAGCTCTTCCGGGGGGACACCGAGGCGTTCCAAGGCCAGCCGGGAGACATAGTCCCTCCAGCGGGTCCTTGGTCTTCCCCGGGGCCTCCTCCCGGTTGGACATGCCCGAAACACCTTCCCGGGAAGGGGTTCAGGAGGCATCCGGAACAGATGCCCGAGCCACCTCAGCTGTCCCCTCTTGATGTGGAGGAGCAGCGGCTCTACTCCGAGTTCCTCCCGAGTGACTGAGCTTCTCACCCTATCTCTAAGGGAGCGCCCAGCCACCCTGCGGAGAAAGCTCATTTCGGCCGCCTGTATCCGGGATCTTGTCCTTTCGGTCATGACCCAAAGCTCATGACCATAGGTGAGAGTAGGAACGTAGATTGACCGGTAAATCGAGAGCTTCGCCTTACGGCTTAGCTCTTTCTTCACCACGACAGACCGGTACATCGACCGCATTACTGCAGAAGCTGCACCGATCCGTCTGTCAATCTCCCGTTCCATCCTCCCCTCACTCGTGAACAAGACCCCTAGATACTTAAACTCCTCCACTTGAGGCAGGAGCTCTCCACCGACCTGAAGTGGGCAAGCCACCCTTTTCCGACTGAGGACCATGGCCTCGGATTTGGAGGTGCTGATCCCCATCCCAGCCGTTTCACACTCGGCTGCAAACCGTCCCAGTGCATGCTGAAGGTCCTGGTTAGAAGGGGCCAACACGACAACGTCATCCGCAAAGAGCAGAGACGAAACCGTGTGGTCCCCAAACCTGACACCCTCCGGCCCTTGGCTGCGCCTAGAAATTCTGTCCATAAAAATTATGAACAGAACCTGCGACAAAGGGCAGCCCTGCCGGAGTCCAACATGCACCGGGAACAAGTCTGACTTACTGCCGGCAATGCGGACCAAACTCCTGCTTCGGTCATACAGGGACAAATTTTTACTATAATTAATCTTTGCTAAAGCTACAAAAGTGATTTTTCTCTTTTTTTGCTGTTTGATTAAATGACAGACAGCAGCAGGAATCTTAGGCTGCTGTCACTTTAAGACACGGATGCAATATAATGATACTCATCCGTTTTCTTTCTCAGTTATTTATGTTTTCATAAGCTACTGTGTTTACGAAGATACTCACAGAGACGGGCATTTTGTGTGTAGTGTCCGTTCAAGCACAAATAGATGCGGAAGAGAACAGAATTCAGTGTTAGCGTGTTTTCTAGGCTTCTTGTGCTCAAATAGTTTAAAATCGCTTGAATGTTTAAACTGACAGGACCTAAAAGACGTGCAAGTGATAAACTTGCACTCTATGATGGCTAAACTTTGCCATTAATCGAGAATCATTTGCGTTTCGAATTGTGCCTGGTCCGTACACATCATACAATCCCTATACTTGACCTCGCACATCCTGCGATGTAACTATATCGCAGATTCGCATGTCAGCCAAATCTAAAACGATATATGCAACCCTAAAACCAACTAGGGAAACAGTCGGGCAAAACTAAACATAAATCTGACAGTTTCCTGCTGACGAAGCTTGGAATTTAAATTCTCAGCATGTCATAGTGCACTGATAATCTCTTCTGGTTTTAAATTCTTCCTTTTTTAATTATTTTTTTTCATCCCAAAAACAACAACAAATACAGTCCATAACACAATTTTAAAATGTTGTGCGTGTCCCTTTAAATGCAAATCAGCTGCTGCTCCCTTTCAAGAAGAGGGTGGAGCTTCAAGAGCTCCTGTTAGCAGCTCTGATTACCTCAGGTTAGAAACTGTTCAGCCTTTTATGTTCAAACTGGAGTCGGACAATGATGGAGACACTCACTAAGAAGTGACAACATGTAGAATGCAACAGGACGTTTCTGAATGGTTAGTTGGTGAATTGATGTAGCTGGTGTGGAGTTAACTATCTTCAAGTCATTGATTAGCATATTCTGTAATGATAATCGTGTGGGAACTGTTGTAAGATGCCTTCAGAGCCAGAGAATATATGCTGCTGCATGAGGATAGAACAGGTATAGTTTAGTTAAGTTACGGTTATAACTTATGTTGTCATCTTGCTTTTATGACATGCTATTGCATTTGTGTTTCGTACTGTATTTCAATGTGAAAAGACGGATACGACAGCTTGAGCAGACTCCTAAATGTGCTTTACTACAACAACACTTCCTCGACTGAAAGAAGCTTGTTGTAGTCCCTGGCAGCTGTTTGTTGTAGTGATGTCTGTAAAGGAAAATATCTCCCTATGCTTTGAACTTTGTGCGTCATAACTTTGCAGATGTTGTTTATGCTCAAACAGCAACATTACACACAAACTAAAGTTATAAATTTGAAATCATAATCAACGACCCCTTTAAATAAATTTAAAGGGTTACTTCAGTGATTTAGCATTAGGCTTTGTATCAGTAGAAACCCGGTATTATATTCGAATTATGGTACTTTCCCCCCGAATTATGCATTTTATTTCTGAAAAAAATCCTCAGATGACGCAAATATCGTCATTTTGCGTCATCGGAGGATTTTTTGGCCAGAGGCTAAAAACTACAGCCAGTAGTAGGAGCTAGTTCCGCATGTTATCAACCCGCCCTCAGGGGAGAGATCCCACTCACAGAATGTAAATGCGCACTGCTGCTCGGCTCGGGCATTAATAATGTAGTGAGTGTTTCAACTTTTCAATTAATTCCTATGAATGTTTAGCTTCCATAGGCATGATCTGATAAAGCGCCAGACTGGACAAGTGCCAAGAATGACAGCCGTGCTTACCTCAGCTCTGCTCAGATCTTCTCTCTCGTGATGAATGAAATCTGACTCCTGCCGCGTCTGTGACGTGACTTTCGTTCGGCTCACTCACACTTTATTGAAAAGACACGTTCAGTTTTTACTTGTAGTGTCTATCCTCTAACTGAACGAAATGATTTTATTATTATGAATATCAAAACGATGGTGGGGGCGGTGTCATGGTGGGCAAGTGATATAACCAGTAGCCGTGGCTTTAGGAGTGGCCTCGTAGGGCAGCGAAGCAAGTGCATTCTGGGAGTTGTCTTTCATCTACATGAGACAAATACAATTTCTGTATTTTCTCAGTCTAGAAGGCACCAAATTCAAAAATAATTTCACATTTCTACCACATAAATGATCCAGTTTAAATACACATTCATCTTCCCAGCGCTGAAGTGCCCCTTTAAAAACATTTTCTGAAATATTTTACATTGCATGTGTAATATTCACAAAGCTGCCTATATTTACTTTTTCACAACTATGTGGTACTTATAAGCATGCTAGAAACTGACGCCTTTGTCAGTAAATGAGAGTAAAAGTGAGGTTATTGTGTTTTCCACTTCGGACGTTCGTTGTACAACAAATGTGAGATGGTGGTCCAGTGGGTTAAACCATGGAACTGATACGCAGAAGGTTGCTGGTTCGATCCCAGCGGTCACCACCAGTATGTCCTTGAGCAAGGCCCTTTACTCCATGTTGCTCCAGGGGGATTGTCCCTGTAATAAGGGCACTGTAAGTCGCTTTGGATAAAAGCGTCTGCCAAATGCATAAATGTAAATGTGAATCTAGGTGTTCTAGCACCTTATGCTAAGACACATGTAAGAAATCTGGGAGTGGTGTTGGATAATGCACTAAAGCTGGATAGACAGATTAACCAAGTTGTAAGATCTAGTTTTTACCAGCTGTGCACATTTGTAAAAAATGAAGTATTTTCTTTCATTTACAAATTTTGAGAGAATGATACATGGTTTTATCACCACAAGACTCGATTATTGTAATTCGCTTTATTTGGGGATTAGCCAATCCTCCATTAATTGCCTTCAGATGGTTCAGAATGCTGCTGCCAGAGTCTTGACAGGAGTTCGTAAACGGGAACATATAACTCCCGTCCTTCAGTCACTTCATTGGCTACCGGTACGCTATAGAATACATTTTAAAGTTCTTTTATTCGTTTTTAAGTCATTAAATGGCTTAGCTCCGCCCTATCTTTCTGATCTGCTGACAGTCTATCAACCTGCAAGAGCACTTAGATCTGCCAATCTGAAGCTCTTAGTCGCTCCTAGATCGAGGCTCAAAACAAGAGGAGGTCGAGCATTCTCCATAGCTGCGCCGAGACTTTGGAACAGTCTGCCTATTGAAATTAGAACTGCTCCTATTTTGCCCTTTTTTAAATCTAGGATAAAAACTTTTTTATTTGATCTGTCCTATAATAACTGATTGTCGATGCAGCTGTCCTGTTTTTGATAGTATGTAGCTGTTTATATTGTGTATATGTTTTTTTAATATTTTGATTTGGTTATCCTATTTGTGTACAGCACATTGGTCAACGGTAGTCGTGTTTAATTGTGCTTTATAAATAAAGTGAATTTGAATTGCATGTGTAATATTCACAAAGCTGCCTATATTTACTTTTTCACAACTATGTGGTACTTTTAAGCATGCTAGAAACTGACGCCTTTGGTCATTCATGCAAGTTTGCATTTTGACCTAGGCATTCAGACCTGGGGTGCGTTTCCCAAAGGCATTGTTAGCCAACCATGGTCGCATGTTCCGTTCTTTCTTACCAACATATTTGAACAATTTTGCTTTTCTCGAAACCAATAAACATCCGCAAACAGTGTCGCAAACTTACGTGGTTGGAACTACAGCTCCAGAGCTGGTTGGAAGCAAAGTTTCTTGTTAAAATGATGTGGACTTAAATAGATTGTACACTTGGGCACAATAAGCAAGCTAACATTCAGGACATTCTATATCATGAGTGCCTAATCCTGTTCCTGGAGATCTACCTACATGCAGAGTTCAGATCCAACACACCTGTCTGTAATTATCAAGTGTTTTAATTGGTTCAATTGCATTTGATAAGAGTTGGAGCTGAACTTTACAGGTAGGTAGATCTTCAGGAACATGATTGGGCACCACTGTTCTATATCTTTTATCTCATTTAAATATTCATTTTAGTGTGTCAACAATCAGCGCCATTCTCGCTGAGTGCACATTATTTAAATGCATAAAGTAACCCCGGAGTATGATGTATGTGGGAACCCGCTATGATTCAAACGTCAAATAAAGCAAAACGACAAGGAACAAAAACTGTGAAGTAGCCCTCGGTTAGTTACAGCAGCATGTCAGAAAAATTACGTTGCGGATAAAGCTGATGACTGAACAAACCCTTAGTAAATGCACACCAAATACTGCACAGTTTCGAGGAAAAGTCATGACTAGCTAGTTCGTTTTTACAATGATGCATCGTACTATGGTGGTTAGGCGGTGTGTTACGTCGTTGTATGGGAAACACCCCTGGATGTGTTTCCTGTTGCATCCATTGGTGGCATAAAGTATGCATATAAGCTTTCTGTCCTCCTTCCTTTGGTTCAGATGAGGATGAGAGGTTGCTCTGTCTAGTTGGGACATTGTGGGTCCTTCTAGGCTTGGTCTGAATGGTTTTTTTTTGGAGGACGCAAATATTTCATTAACTTTTTGATTTCGATTTTGATTTTTGATTGCAAATAGCCATTGAGACGAGAGTGCAGTGTAAACTACTGCCTGTTGGGATCGCTACCTGTTCAGAATTATTATTAGTAAACTTTGTGTTGGAACTTTATTCACTTTTGTCTTCATATGTCTGCCTGCACACGTGTGTAACAGTAATAAATTAAGGAACAGTGAAAGTACCTTTCTGAAGAAGTAGTTAGTTACTCTTTGATAGAGTAGCTAACTGCATTGAAATTACTTATTGAGTTTTTTTTTTAACAATGTTACTAAAGGATTGCAAATAACTCAATAATTGTGCATGATAAATGTTTAAAGTGAATTGTTTGTAAGCGAACACAATGCAATACAATTATGATTTCAAAAAGTATTGTTTTACTTTGTAAACTACCTAAAGATACACACATTACACAAGATAACTAAATTCAAATTCCATCAGATTTTACCTGAGACAGTCACATGCCTGGTGAAATACTGTACTGGACTTAAAGAGACTAACGGAGAGTAATGAAAACTTACTGAATAACAACATAACAAAATGAGAAAACGAATACTAATAATGATTATAATTATCGTCATAGAAATGTGATATACCGTAGTGCAGGCTAGTGATTCAATTTATGCTGATTAGTATTACTCACTTGTATGTTTGTCCTTCAATCTGTGAGACAGAAAATGTTTTATGTATTCTCAAAGTATTATATATATAACCCTGGCTCATACTGCAGTTTTGTCACACTGTTGTGTTTTCCTGCTGCCAAGCGAAATCTAAACAAAATGGTTGTGGTTATACACTATGTGTGTCAGACGCACACTTGTGCGGTTGAGCTTGAAGAGCCTTCTGATGCTGAATGTTTTTTCTCAAGCATACTTGCTCACAAATACCTTTTTTGGTTTATCTGATAGATTCGTGTTAAAGTAAATGTTTTCATTAGCATTGTTGACTGTTGAAATGACAGTTTGCAGACCTAAAAGTAAACTTTTGTACATGTTTGGTTGTGAAAGGTGTATAGGTGAATTAATTTCTTGTGTCTTTACAGAGGTGAAGTCTTCGCGGCCAGAAACTGACTTTCCCAGACGCAGGGTCCTGCAGTATGGAATTGACAATCAAACAATTGACACCCCCAGAGCAGGTGGGAATCAAACATTTTACAGTATTTGTATTTCATAAAATTTTGAATCTTACATTTATATTTAGGGTTTTATAGTACACTATTCATTGAGTGCTTTCATGGTAATTTATACAAACTACTGATAGTAAATATTTGTTTTTCCCAAAGGCCACTTTTGTTTGTTCATGTGTGTATCTCTAGGCTACTATGGTTGCGTGGAGCATATTCTCTAAACTCTGCTTCATTGTATTGAAGTTGCTAGTCTAAAACCATATAGTTAATACATGTTGCTAATTAATATTACTCAGTACTTAAAAGTATAATTATACGGTAACAAGGACACCTTAAAATAAAGTGTAACCCTGTTTCTTAATACACTTAAGTACACTTTTAAAAAGTGCACCTTGTAATAATGTCAAATTAAAAGTTTAGCTTTAAAGTATTTAAGTCATTAGGTGTTAATCATCTTTTCTTGTGCTTTTAAGTAGAACACTTATTTTGATGTGCTGACTAACATAATAAAGCACATTTAAAGTACTTGATTATAATTTTAACTTTAGTGTGTTATTCAATATTACATTTAAAGTTAATATATTTTAAATTGACTAAATTTCAACTTCATCATTACAGATGTCCAGGTACACATTTATTTGGAAATACATTACATACAGGTAGAAATAGAAATGACATTAAATTATATTTTAGTTTACAAAAAATGCTTTTCAGGACATTCTGTAATTCAGTACAGTAAGTAATTATGAAATGCCATATAAATATGTACTTAAGTCCTACTTAAGTCAGTCAAAAACACTCATATGTTCAGCTAACTGCATTTAATATGTGACGCTGGACCACAAAACCAGTCATAAGTGTCAATTTTTTTAAATTGAGATTTATACATCATCTGAAGATACAAGTATTTGAAAATCTGGAATCTGAGGGTGCAAACAAATCGAAATATTGAGAAAGTCGCCTTTAAAGTTGTCCAAATTAAGTCCTTAGCAATGCATATTACTACTAATAATACATTTTTTATATATTTACGGTAGGAAATTTACAAAATATCTTCATGGAAAATGATCTTTAGGCTACTTAATATCCTAATGTTCCCTTTAGTTCAGTCACTACGACGTACGTTAGTGACTAACGAATGGGGGGTTTCGCTTAGAAGCCTATCATCTTCGAGCATATAGAAAACACCCAATGGCGTGCCAATGCCATGGGGCATGCGGAATTTGCATACGTAACTCCGCCTCACCGTGTGAGTATATAAGGAAGTACGTGGCAATATCGCATTATGTTTCTGCTTTCGGAGCCAAGAGTACCTCCTCTTCACTCCTCACAACCCTTCTGAGACTCTGTCAGCTTCTTCGAGACGAGCAGCTTTCCAGTCGGTGTTGGTGTTACGGCGCGTTCCAGTGATCACATACTTCCTGCCTGCTGATCTGCGCAGTGATCCGTCTGACAGCTGGTGTGTGCTTCCCTGGGCGCTTCGGCATCGACTGCGAGGCTTCCTTTCATAAAAGAGCTTGCACGTGACGCGTCCTTTTCAGGATGTCTCGTCCGTGCACTTCTGGGTGCGGTGGATTTCTCTCGTCCTCTGATGGGCACGAGCGCTGCGTGACGTTTTTGGGCTTTCAGCACGCTCAGGCAGCACTTGTGGATGACTCATGTTCTCACTGCGGGAACATGACCATCTCGGTGTTACGATCGAGACTCCGTGAGCTTCGCGCTGATGCCGGAGCGAGAGTCCCCTCTGCCACACCCCAATCTGCGGTCTCTACGCGAGGTCGCACTTTGGCTGGTGGCCAGGGTGATCTGAGGGTGATGGTGTGGAATGATGCGCCGACGCTCATGCCTCGGCCCACACCCCCCTCTCAAGCACCTGACCCTCCCCCTGTTCAGGCGTCTACATCGGGGCTGGCTCATGCTGTCCCGACTGTGGCGTTTGGCGCGGCGGAGGATGAAGAAATGTCCATCGCCGCATCACAAGGTGGGCTGGAGTCATCCGAGGATGATGATTCGGCTGTGCTGCCGCCTTCGGGCATTGTAGCATTGCCCGAGTTGGACCCGGAATTGACAGCCATGTTATCTCGGGCCGCCGCAGCGCTTGGGTTGGAGTGGAACCCTCCGCCCCGACCTGAGCGTTCGCGGTTGGATGATTGGTTTTAGGGGGAGTGTCTGGACACCCGTTCGGCCACTCCTCCAATACCTTTCTTCCCCGAGGTACATGAAGAGATTGTGCGGTCCTGGAAGAACCCGTTGTCTTCCCGCGACTGTTTGGCGAGCTCTTCCGCCTTCTCCACCCTTGGCTAAAGGGTACACTGGGGTCCCCCCGGTCGAATGCTCTGTTGCGATGCAACTTTGTCCGCAGAATGCTTCGACCTGGCGCGGTGATCCTAAGCACCCCTCCAAGGCCTGTAGGTTTTCGTCGTCCGGCAGGCCGCTTCGCTGCATGCCATGGCAACTCTTTAGGCCTACCAGGCCAAGTTGCTGTGCGACATGCACGAGGGAGGAGCTGACCCAGGACTCAGCAATGAGTTGCGTGCCGCCACCGTCTGTGCTCCATATGACCCCACTGGTACACTCCTTGGGAGCCTGGCTTCAGCTTCCGGGACTGTCCCGCTGGGTCGCGCGGACCATCAGGCTCGGCTACGCGATTCAGTTTGCGCAGGCTCCTCCCCGTTTCAGGGGAGTCCGCTATACCAAGATCAGGGCCAACGCCCCCGTCATGCGTGCAGAGATTGCCACCCTGCTGGCGAAGGGTGCGATTGAGCCTGTCCCTCCGAGCCGAAATGAAGTCGGGGTTCTACAGCCCCTACTTCATTGTACCCAAGGAAATCCTGGACCTTCGCATCTTGAACTGAACCCTGCACAGGCTTCCGTTCAAGATGTTGACTGCGAAACGCCTTTTCGAATGCGTTCGTCCGGACGATTGGTTTTCAACGATCGACCTGAAGGACGCCTACTTCCATGTCTCCATCCTTCCTCGACACAGACCGTTCCTACGGTTTGCTTTCGAGGGGCGGGCATATCAGTACGCGGTCCTCCCATTCGGGCTATCTCTGTCCCCTTGCATCTTTACGAAGATTGCCGAGGCAGCCCTTGCGCCCCTTGGGCAGCACGGGGTTCGCATCCTGAATTACCTCGACGACTGGCTCATACTGGGCCACTCTCGGGAGCAGGTTTGCGGACACAGAGATCGGGTGCTCCATCACCTAGCCCGTCTGGGCCTTCGGGTCATCTGGGAGAAGAGCAAACTCTGCCCAGCGCAGAGGATATCTTTTCTCGGTATGGACATCGACTCAGTCGCCATGTGCGCGCAGCTATCGAGCACGCGCGCGCGCGCGCAGTCTCTGCTGACTTGCGTCAATCAAATCGAGAGCAAGATTGCTGTTCCACTGAAACTATTTCAGAGGCTCCTGGGGCATATGGCATCAATTGCCTCGAGTTACTGGCAGTACGGTTCGCCCTGCACCGCTTCCGGGCATTGCTGAAGGGTCAACATGTGCTTGTCAGGACAGACAACACGGCTGTAGTAGCGTACATCAACCACCAGGGCGGTCTACGCTCCCGCCGTATGTCTCAACTCGCCCACCACCTCGTTTTATGGAGTCAGAAGCGCCTGAGGTCCCTTCGTGCTGTCCATATTCCAGGAGTCCTGAACCGTGCAGCCGACGAGCTCTCACGGTTTCAGCCACTCCCGGGAGAATGGAGACTCCATCCCCAGACGGTCCAGCTGATTCGGGAACAGTTCGGGGACGCGCAGGTAGATCTGTTTGCCTCCCACGACTCTTCCCACTGCAGCCTGTTCTATTCCCTGACCGAGGGCACGCTCGGCACGGATGCACTGACGCACAGCTGGCCGCGGGGCCTTCCCAAATATGCGTTCCCCCCAGTGAGCCTACTCGCACAGCTCCTGTGCAAGCTCAGGGAGGACAAGGAGAAGGTCCTTCTGGTCGCCCCGTACTGGCACGGCCAGACCTGGTTCCCCGAACTCATACTTCTTGCGACAGCCCCTCCCTGGCCTATTCCTCTGAGACCGGACCTCCTCACTCAGAGACGGGGCACCCTTTGGCACCCGCGTCCCGATCTTTGGAACCTCCACGTGTGGCTCCTGGATGGGACGTGGCAGGTTTGAGTGGCCTACCACCCCCGGTGGTCGCCACCATCACTTCCGCTAGGGCAGAGTCCACTCGGCATGCCTATGCGTTGAAGTGGAACCTCTTCGTCACCTGGTGCTCTTCCCGCCAAGAAGACCCCTGGAAATGCCCGATCGGGTCCGTGCTATAATTCCTCTAAGAGGGGTTGGAGCGAAGGCTGTCTCCCTCCACCCTTAAAGTTTATGTGGCCGCAATATCTGCCTACCACGATCTCTTGGGGGACAAAAAGGTAAGTCAGCACGACCTGATCATCAGGTTCCTGAGGGGGGCGAGGAGACTGAATCCTCCTCGCTCTCCTCTCGTACCCTCTTGGGACCTCGCAGTAGTTCTAAGTGCTATGCAGAGGCCTCCCTTTGAGCCTTTGTGGTCGGTTGATATTAAGTTCCTGTCGATGAAGACGGCTCTGCTGACCGCATTGGCCTCTATTAAGAGGGTCGGGACCTGCAGGCATTTTCGGTTGACGAAGCGTGCCTGGAATTCAGGCCGGCTAACTCTCATGTGATCCTGAGACCCCGGCCTGGATATGTGTCCAAGGTTCCCACCACTCCGTTCAAAGACCAGGTGGTGAACCTGCAAGCGCTGCCTTTGGAGGAGGCAGACCCAGCCTTGGCACTGCTCTGTCCAGTACGCGCCCTCTGCGCTTACGTAGAGAGCACGCAGTGTTTCAGGACCTCAGACCAGCTCTTTATCTGTTATGGTGGAGAGCGGAAGGGAAGAGCTCTCTCAAAGCAAAGGCTGTCTCACTGGATAGTGGACACCATTGTTTTGGCTTACCAGCAGCAAGGTCAACCATGTCCCCTTGGGGTCAGGGCACATTCCACTCGGAGTGTGGCCTCCTCTTGGGCCTTAGCGCATGGTGCCTCGCTAACAGACATCTGCAGAGCTGCAGGCTGGGCGACACCAAACACATTCGCCAGATTCTACAATCTCCGAGTGGAGCCAGTGTCCGACTATGTACTCGCTCCCCCGAGGGGCCGGTAATGGGCCAGGCTCAGGTGTCTTCGCTTGCTCGCCATTCCAGTCCACGGACTGGATACGTGCAATATTTTCCCTCAGGTGAGTTCCCCGAGAGCCCTGAGTTCCTCCAGCACTGCTTACGCCGATACCTGTGTGTCTGCCCTCTCACGAGCCCAGACCCTTGTGTCTGGCCAGGTGCCCCGTGTGCATGGTTCCCCTCCGGCGATCCCCACACGTGTATTTCCACCGTAAGCCTCCTTAGCGAGCAGGTGTCTTTCCCTTGGCAAGTCCCTGCCACCCCTAGGGTTAAAAATTCCACCTGCGGCTGGTACCCTAGAGTTTTCCATATGCAGCCCTTAGCGGGTCATATGTGTACTCTTAAGTCCTCCCTACGGACAGGCATCTTGGCATTCCCTCACTGGGATATGCTTCCCAGTGTACCTTGGTATTCCTGTGATAAGCGTGAGTCCTTCATCCATATTAGTCTTACGACAGGGAACTCACACTTACGCAGGGCACTGGAAGACAGCTGAGTGGCGGGATTATATTGGAACCCCCATTCGTTAGTCACTAACATACGTTGTAGTGACTGAACGAAAGGGAACGTCTCGGTTACGGATGTAACCCTCGTTCCCTGAGGAGGGAACGGTGACGTACGTTCCGTTGCCACATAAGCTGTGCTACCTGGAACACAGGAGTCTTGGCTCCTCAGCAGGTAACATAATGCGATATTGCCACGTACTTCCTTATATACTCACGCGGTGAGGCGGAGTTACGTATGCAAATTCCGCATGCCCCATGGCATTGGCACGCCATTGGGCGTTTTCTATATGCTCGAAGATGATAGGCTTCTAAGCAAAACCACCCATTCGTTAATCACTAACGTACGTCTCCGTTCCCTCCTCAGGGAACGAGGGTTACATCCGTAACCGAGACGATTTTTGGCATAAAAGAAAAATCGATAATTTTGACCCATATATATATATATATATATTGCCACAAATATACCCGTGCGACTTGTTTTGTGGGCCAGGGTTACATATACTAAATTTAAACATGTAGTTTAGTCTCAGAAAACATTGCATTCAGTTCACACTTAAGTATATTTTAAAGTATATAATTTCCGTAAGATGTACTCTTTTATTAAAGCATGCTACTTTTACACAAAGGACTACTTGGCCTTCAGAAAGCAGAGTTCTGTCTGAAGAGGCCAAACATTTGTTGCCAAGCATCATCTTTAAGGAAAGGGGTGTACAAAAATAGTTAAAAAGGAGTGGAACAGAAAACACACACTGTCCAGAGATATTAAGAGGCTACAGCAAGCATAAACATAAGTCAGGAACAGACGCTCTGCTGTCTCATCTGAAAAAAAAGTTAATGTCATTGATCTCAGACAAATACCTTTGTTGTTATTATTGTAATTCTGTTGCCATTTGTATATACAAAGTACTGAGAACTGAGATCACAGCATGCAGTTTAAACAATGGCATACACCATGGACTGGATGCTTGAAGCAGCTAGTTGCCAAGTTAGTTGTGCAAATCCATGCCTGTTGGTCACATAATGACAGTCAGTGCTTCTGAATTCTCTGTTGCAATGTTACGTGTAGAAGCCATTTGTGTTTATTTTTATTTTTATATACAGTACATGGACAATATTCTGTGCTTGCACTGCCAGTTAGTGGCTCAAGTTGAAGATAGCATGCACCCATTGTAATTAATGAAGTTATCAACAGTTGTGTTGCATTGAGGAAAAGAAGTACACTTTAACAGTTTTAAAAAAGTACTGACCATACTTACTACGGAAAAACATCTGACACTTAATTGCATGAATTGCATTTAAAGTTTGTTTATATTAAAGGGTTACTTCAGCGATTAGCATTAAGCTTTGTATCAGTAGAAAGCCGGTAGTATATTCAAATGATGTTACTTTTCCCCCTCATATCCTTATTCCCCCCCTAACCCTAACCTAACCCTGAGACGAGAGAATTATGCATTTTATTTCTGAAAAAAATCCTCAAATATCGTAATTTTTTGGCCATTTTACATACATAAAATGTTTTTTCTCTAAAATTTGTATTATTTTATATAGAGATAAATGGTGTATAATTTATTGTTTAGAAGATATGAGCCTCTTCCTCTTTCCTTTTTTGTCATTCATTTAGGGTGCTTTAACACCTGCACATTTGCCTAGTGCGTTTTCTCCCTTGGTTCAGTTTGTTTGGGCATATGTCGGGTCTCGACCCGATTGCAAACAAACTCTGGGATGGTTCGCTTGAGGTGTGAAAGCAATCCAAACCAACTGACCAATGAGCCAAATGGTATTATAATTCATAACGAGAAATGTGCTCTATAAATAGTAGTGTCTGATTCTGTGAGTCAGCACATCACAGTTGTAAACCAAAAGAGATCCTCTTCACCTTAAAATTATTTGTAATTGCATTGTGTAAATGTAGTATATAATTTAACAGCGGGAATTACAGCTACATTTGTATTGTGTTTGTGTGTGTCTCGACAATTACAAATAAAGCCACAATAAGCTCATGGAGCGAACTTGTCAATCATCTTGATGGATGATGCAGAGGAAACTCAGACCAATAATAGGATAGTTGTACTCGCATGTGATTTGCATAAACACATTTTGGTACACTTTGTAAGGTTGCCTAGTGAAAGAGAACCAAACCAAGAAGAAAATGCAACATTGTAACAAATGAAGTCCCTTTTTCGGAACAAAACAAACAATCTATAGGTGTGAAAACGCCCTTAATCCCTTACCAAGGCAACATCGTTAGAGGTATCCAATACCCGTTTGCAATTTGGCATCTTCAGTGTCTTGACATCATGTTGAAAAAGTGAATCGTATAAATCCCATAGGAGTTAAAAATTGTTACGTTAAATAGATGAGTAGTTAAAATTTCAGTGTCTGATTTAAAAAAAAAAAACTACATTCAAATCAAATTAGCCAACTTCCTGTTGGTCAGAGCTAATGACTGTACATTAGAACATTGTCCAGCTCGATGAGAACAATATATGTACAGAGTTTGGTGACTGTTGGTAAAACGAAACCCCCACTTTAGTCAAAAGGTGGCGCTACACAGCCCCTCCACCACGCCCATATTAGCTTTTGCCCATGTCTAACAGTTAACAACTGATGTGTGTGTCAAGTTTCATGAAGTTTGTGATTTGAGAAGAGCCTAAAAAATTGTTTGACACATTGCCATGCAAACAATGTTTAAGATATTAAGAATCCCTCCACAGTTTTACATTTGCTCTGTCTTGACATTATTCAGTTTGAAGCAAATCACATACATTTAAGATGGTGATTTCAAAGCATTTTCTAAAGTGACATCCTGCTGCCAGTTGGTGGTGCTATGACTTTGACTCACAATTGTTGCATCCATCAAGTTTAATCAAAATCAGGCTCTGGCTTTGGGGCGGACATGGTGGCTGGCACTGGCTCCACACTCTGAGTGGGCTCTAGATCAGAGTCCATGGTAGGTAACGGGCTTCATTGCTGGATTTTTGGTGGGTGCGGGGTTGATGAGACCCTCCTCTGTCTCGCAAATGGTGAGGGGGGAACCACAGTGCAAGAACACCCACTCTAAATAGCCAGCAAATGTCCCTCGAGGACCTTCTCCGGGTAGGCATGATTTGGATAGGTCCGGATAGTATGTTTGGCACACCAGGTCTAAATAACCTCGAATGGTCCTTGAGGGTATGATCTAGGGCTGTCAAATAAAAATTTTGAATTTCGAATTTACAAAAAAAATGCAGATTCAAATGCAAAAACCATGCATTTAAATTTTTGGTTGAGGCGCGTGAGACATGACGATGATGGAGCCCACACGGTTTGTTTATCCAGTACAACGCGGTGTGGCTGTGTGTAGACATGTGCTGGTACATGGTAATACGATATATCACAATAATGAACATGCACGATATTGTTACCGTGGGCACTTCAAAATACCGTAAATAATTATTTATTACATTTTATTTCGATTTCTTAGAATGCATTTTAAGAATACTTTACCCATCAACCGTTTAAAATGAACACGTCAAAGAGGAACACGCACTGATGTAAACAAACTCAACATGAGCACATGGCGGAACGCGTGAAGGAGGCGCTGAAGTGCACATTCACTCTCTGACAGTAGAGGGCGCTGACGGAACAGCAGAAATGCAGCCGTTTCCCCCGGTAACCCTCTTCTTTATTTGCTATGGTGCTCATCACATAACCAAATACTTTAATACTTAAAGGTCCCGTTTTTCGTGTTTTTTTGAAGCTTTGATTGTGTTTACAGTGTGCAATATAAAATGTGTTCATGTTTCGCGTGTAAAAAAACACAGTATTTTTCACACAATTTACTTATCTGTACACCGCTGTTTTCACTCTCCTAAAAACGGGCTGACGAGTTCCTTGTTCTATGAAGTCGTAACGAGTTCTGATTGTGCCAGCGATTCCTGTGTTGTGATTCGACAGCAGCTTAGCGCACATGGCACGGTTCCTGTGTTGTGATTCGACAGCAGCTTAGCGCAAGTTGTACGGAAAGGTCACGCCTCTTAACGGGAGATGTATGCGGCTATGCGCTCAATGATCTCTACAGCGTCCCTGGGAAAGCCAAACAAAGGTGATTTGACTCCGGGATGAAAATAACAGCGTCTCAACGACAAGGCGACAAACACACTGAAACGCAGCACTTCCTTTTCTCCACGCGACCGTCCTCTTCTCCACGTGGGACAGCAACAAGACCACGCCCCCTTTTTTTGCGTATTCTTGTGGGCGGAGGTTAGTCTGTTCTACTGTTCTACTGACGTCATTTATGAAGGAAGTACCAGGATGTAGTCCAAGCCAGCCGTTCGCTGTAGGCTTTGAAAGGGAACTTCTGTTAAATAAAATATCTCGCTTGGCATTGAACTTTGAGCTTTATAATTTTACAGGTATTATTTATGCTCTAACACAGCCTTTCTCAAACTTTTTTCAGTCAGGGCACCTTTCAAAAGTGCATAAAATTTCAAGGCACCCCAGTTTAAAATATAATTTAAAAACACTGCATAACCCAAATTTAAATGCAAATGTCCTGTTTATTTAGACAGGACAGTAATGAACAGAGCATAATACGAACTGTAAATAACAATAATAATAACAACTTTATAGCAACTTTATAGCACCTTTAAAAACACAGGTTTGCAAAGTAATTCACAAAATAATTAATCAGAGACACAAATGCCATAAAACCGTAAGAGGTGGACCGCACAATACAAGAACCCAACAACAAATCCTGACCAGGAGAACTAAACTGAAGTGCAGGATGCAGTTAAAATAAAATAAAAAGTGGCAGACATAACAAAAATAAATAAAATCAGATACAATACGATAAGAAAAAGATCCATGTTCCATGCACCAGAGATGAGCAGGAATGTTTTTCCATATAGTGCTTGCTTTCATCCGTGCCATATGTGCATGCACACACACCCACATACACCCACACACACACAAAAATAATCTGCAACGAGAAATGGAGAAAGATCTACATGCGCGCATGCAGCGCACATACGCGCTCACACAAGCCGGGGGTGGGGGTGACCACAATCAATGAGAGACTTTTATGTCATTTTTCCTTTTTTATTCAAAATATTCACAAATTTGTTAGATATGGCCTGAAATATCTGATATTCCGATTGTCAAATATATACAAGAGGAAGTGTTTTGTCGTTAAAACACCTTTAAAACGATCGCGTTAGTTGAGCTGTATGCGCGATGGGCGCCGCCATCGCCGCCGCAGGCGCAGTTCAGAAAATCGGATCTGTTGGATTTACAAGACGTGAATTCATCCACTTCTCCCAAAATACATAAAAGTAAGTGGCAGGTGAACTGGGAGAAGAATAGAGTAAACTTTAAAGTTACTTACACAATGTGTATCTGATATGAATAAAACTAATTATAATGGAAAGGATTATTATTGCCTCTTCATTTTTCATCATTGTGTATTTTACAAACTCTAAATGTATAGTTTTTTTAGTACGTATATGTATGAAACCTAAAATAAACATTATGTGGCTGAAAACACTGAAAAGTTGTGATATATGACAAGTCTGAGCGCGCCTGTCTCTGGCTCAGTGCAAGCCAACGCGAAAGCACATTTGAATTTACATTTGAATGAACGTGATGCACTGCCGGTCTAATCACATGTGTGAATGTGTGATCGTACGTGCGAAAGGGTTCAAAAGAAGAAGAATGTATTTATGTAAATTCAAATATATTTTATATATGAAATTTCAGATTTTTTTTTATTTTTTTAGCCTACGTAATTTTTTGGCGGCACCCCTGACACAGTCAGGCGGCACCCCAGTGTGCCGCGGCACCCACTTTGAGAAAGGCTGCTCTAACAGCAACATTACACACTAACTAAAGTTTGAACAATGGGATCACGAAGAACGGGACCTTTAAAGACTTAAGGCTATATTTTAATCTGGACTACATGCCTTAGATATTGTTTGAATATGTTCTGATTTTTTGTTGTTGAGTCACACACTTTTTACAATAAGGCTCTATTATTTAACATTAGTTCATTCATTAAAAACTGACAATGAAAAATACTTCTAAAGCATTTATTAATCTTAGTTAAATGTAAATTTCCTCATTTAATAACACATTATTAAAATCAAAAGTTGTAACTGTATTATTTAATGGACCTGAGCTAACATTAACTAACAGTTGCTTTTTTTTAACTATACGTTATCAAAGAATAATAACTTCTGTATAAATGTAGCTATTCGCTTTTGTTAATGTTAATGTATTAACTAGTGAGACCTTATTGTAAAGTGTTACCTATTGTTCATTTAGCTATAATTCTTTAGCACTTTAATCTGTTTTAAATATTTTTACTTTATACATTTTTGTGTATTTCTTTATTGTATTTAAATGTTCAGTTCTTTTGTTATAAGAAAGTTATTAAACCTGTTATAGTATGACAACACCTTTTTTGCAACGAATTTCAATACCGTGATAATACCGAATACCGTGATAAAAGCTTCAGCAATTAATCGCAACTTGATACCGGCACATGCCTTGCTGTGTGGTTAATTTGAAAAAGGCGGAAAAAACAGTGAGGACTCGGAGTCAGAGAGGAAATGGGCAACCTGTTCGACGGCATATATAGTCATAGACAGAGCAGTGCAGAAGAAGGCCTTCAGGGCTTTGGAGCATGAGATGGATATAAATGAAAGAGATGATATGCTACCTGCTGACAAAAATCCTCTCAGTTGGTGGCAAACTCATGCAGTATAATGTTATATATATATATATCCACATATTGCGCAGCTGGCAAAGACATACTTGACCATACCTTTCTGCAGGTCAAGTTGACTGGTGTTTCTGACGAACAATATGTAGATGTTTAGTGGGTGGAAATGGATTGTTTCTGAATGCCAGTTTGCTTTTTTGTGTTCACATTACGTTGTCGTGTTTTCTCAGGTTACTGATGCACTTGCAGTTTTATACACTTTTGCTACCTAATTTTCTTTACATGCTCATTAATTAAATTATATTTTATTTAATAACAACTGTTTGAAAAGTTAATGCACTGTAAAAAGAGAATGTAATTTCATATCAATAAAAGACGCGATGCTTGATTTGGTTTACATTTGCTTGTTGCACTCACTTGCGCCCTCTTGTAGGCATAGGAGACAATACAGTACTTGTTCCCTCTAAAATTAAGTATTGCCTTTAGAATTCGAATATAATTCGAATTTTGATAATATTTAAGAAAGAATTTCGAATTTAGCTTTTCAGCCATTTTGACAGCCCTAGTATGATCCTCTTGATCGAGGAGTAGGAAACGAACGCAGCACATTGTTAATTTATATTAACGTTGAATATTACGAGAAAATTAACATTAGTTGCAAGAGACAGAAGATTAAGAATAGAGGAGGTTGCACCTTGTAGTAGAAGTGCAGCTGTTAAAAATCCTGTAGAGCCACACATAGTTTTCCATTAAATTACATTATAGTTGTTAATGTACATAATGACATCACCTTTAGCAGGAAGAGATATTATTCTTTTTTCAATAATACACTTGTCTTTCTGTGTATTGAATAAAGCCTATGCTTCATATAGAGAGATATAGCTAATAATAATAGCCTATAGATCGCCCTTTCTCTCTCAGTTTGCGCTGTTTTTACAATAACTCATCAACAGCACTGTTTTTTTCCGCAAGTGAACTTTTTTTCCTGACTGTGATTAGATTCACTGTTTTGGACTGCCATCTTGAACTTGAAACCGCGTCCAGTATGCTTTCTATTTGAAGTAAGTTTAAGGTTTACCGTGTGGTTTAGGTTTCCTGAACAGTTTTTAAGAAAGACAATGTGTAAGTTAACGTTAGATAGTTAGATATTTCGCTCCAACAGACAGTTAATCAGATACGAAAAATAAGAGTTCCAAATTTAGTCTAGTGTACATTATGTTTACATCTGTGCTAGTAATCAGTCCCTCCAGAAAAACGCGATTATGCGATCGCGTGATTTAACGCATAATCAGCCAAAGTCCGCATATTCATGCGGGGGCCGCATTTTTTAAAATACGCCGCACTTTCGCCGCATAAATTGCCTATTTTCGCGTGCAAAATATGCGGGGCTAGCATGATTTCATAATCCCCGCATTTTCGTTGCAAAAAAAGTCATATATATATTAGCAGAAAGTTGAAAATGTTTGTTTACTTCACACAAGAGCCGCCATTTCAGCCTATTGCCATGGGAACGTTTTGAAGTGACGTAATTACCCGACGTGAACATCATCGAAAAGCTGCAAACCCTGTGGAGAAACATAGATATCGGTGAAACCATGATGAAGCGCATCCGAATCATGAATCGACTCGCTGATTCATAGCATCATGATGCTGTGTTTTGAAATCGGTCATCACTATATAAGTCGTTATTTAGAGACGAACGGAGGTCTGACAGGTGTCCAACGACATGAGGGGACGTCATTAATGACAGAATTAAAATTTTTGGATGAACTAACCCTTTAAGAGATTGCACGTTGTGCATTGGAAGCACTCAAATGTCTGTTTTGTAAAGCCACCTCTGTAAAACAGGAAGTTATTTATTCATTTTTCAAGTTGTAGCATATTCCTTTTGTAAAGCTACAGAACTTGTTTGACTCAATGTTTTGTAAATTTGAGCCATGTGTTTATTAAGGTCTTCAATAAAACAAGATGAGAACTTAAATATTCCCAGCACTTTCTGTGATGTAGTGCTTTTTTTCTCTTTTTCATCAAACCGCAGTTTTTGCACGTTTTTTTCGCATAAAATTGCATAAATATCCCACATTTTCCCGCATTTTTCATCGCATTTTTATGAAAACATGCCGCATAATCAAGGATTTTTGCCCGCAACAATCACAAAAAAAGCCGCATTTTTCTGGAAGGACTGAGTAATACACACAGTGCCATTGTAGTGTTGTACGTTACGGTATAGGAATTTAGCTAATGTGGGTAATGTGAAATAAACCTTTTGGACCACACTATCTGCCACACTGAAGAACTCGTGGTTATCACTTCTACCTCTATTCAGCAATTATTGGATTAATTAATGCTTTTTTATGCCAGTTTAGGTTTAGACACTAATTTTCTTTTATGGTCTATGGACCCCCTGAAGTAGCCTTGGCCACCCCATGTATAAAACGTCTTTTTTTTTTTTTTTAAGAAATATACTCTTAAGCTTTGAAGTACAAGTGCACATTCAATACATTTAAGCACACTTTATTTCACAAGTGCAGTCTTCAAATCAGGGGTGACAGGGATAAAGTGGACCATAAGACTATCAAACGAGATTTCCCCAGTGAATAGATCAAATCAAAGTGTGTTAGCACAAATGCCATGAGCTATTGACTCCGTCTCTGAGACTACATTTGGTTACTTCACATCATTTTAAGGGTCTGATCAGGTTGAAATAGCTCTTTAAGGTAACAATTGCACAATTTGTCTTTTTACAGTGCACACTGCAATGTGTGAGCTCTATGCATGACCCAGTTCTTTTGGTTTTTAACCCTGTGCAAGCAAGCAGCTCGATGTGACGCAACAAATAACATTGCACTAAAATCAACAAAATGTCAATGATGTTGCTCGCTTACTGCATTGACAGGAAGACATGAAGTCTAAGAGAGGTCAACATTTACTCTATCAGTTTAGTTCAGTTTATTTATCAGATTTATCTATCAAAGGATCTGAATGGAGATTAGATGTGAGTGACACTTCGGACACATTTCAAACTAACATACCCTTACAAGCAAAGAAACTCATATTCATGCAGAATGCTCTCCATATCTTTATGGAAAAACAAGTGAATTTCAACTGTATTGAATATGAACTTGTAATTAACCCTTTCACACTTAAATTTAAAATATTCTGGCTGATCCCCCAGCATGAGTTTTTCAAGGTCGACTGTTATTTAGAACGCGTCACTGTATTGTTTCCATAGTGACGCGTCATTGCTTGTCACGTGACACACCTCACATCTCAGTCACAATAGTGCTGTATGACTGATGATCGGCTTTTATTTCATTTTTCTTTTTTATTAAAAATATTCACAAATCTATCAATTTTGATTGTCAAATATGTGCAAGTGGATGTGTTTTGTTGTTTAAAGGTGCTGTATGTAAGTTTTTGACTGTACTAAGGCATAAAAATACCATAATATGTTTGCAGATATTCAGGAAACATACTGAGTTCACAATCTCCGAAAAACAATGCTACAGCCAGTTATTTTACTTTGAAATGTGCGTTCCGTGTTGAAATGTCTGTTTTTGTTTTGGTCTATGCGATAACACATGTTGTCAATATACCTAATAGTATTTCGACACCACAGGTTGCCAGATGCCGGAAAACACAGCGTAATGGAAGCCAGTAAACAAACTGGATCAGAGATCGCAGATTCTACCTGACCTAAAAAGCATCCATCTAAAAATCTCTATGAACTGAAGCACATTAAAATGCGGATAAATCAACTCATAGACTTACAGGGCCCTATCTTGCACCCAGCGCAATTGACTTTGTACACCGACGCATGTGTCATTCCTATTTTGCACCCGCGCAAAGCACGCTTTTCCCTCCACAGAAGCACGTCGCTAAACTAGTGAATGAACTTGCGCTCCTTGGGCGGTTCAGCACAAAAAATCCCTGGTGCTATTTTGCTGTTCCATTAAACAATTGCGCCACTGACCAGAAAAAACCTAGTCTAAAGTCAGTGGCGCGTTGCGCGTTGTTCATTATGCTATTTTAAGGGCGCATGCTTGACCATATAGCTGCACAACGCGCATACACTTTGCTCATGTAATCTACACAGATGCAACAGTTATTTTTGCAAATCATAAATTGTTACACTAAAAAAATATTAACACATGAGATGACGGAAATCATTGTGGTGTGCCACGAAGATGTGAAAAAATAGGCATAAATCTAGCTTACAAATTATTCAGGCTAATTATTTATTTAACCGACGCTATTTTGGGTGGGTTTCTCCCATCCCCATACAACACAACTTCTCTGTCTTTCACTGCTCTTACAAGAACATCAGTCTCCTCGGCTGTGAACCGCTCCTGGCGTGCGCCTGGTAGGCTAAATACGCCATAATAATAGCAATCCATAATGGAACTTGCGCACCTGCTTTTAAAGGGAATGTTGGATGACGCTCTGATTGGTTTATTCACGTTACGCCCAAACCACACCTATGAATAATGAAGCTACTTCAGACCAACCCATTTTAGATTTGCGCCGGGCGCAAGAGCCATTTATCCCGCCGGGAAAATAGCAACAGCGCCGAGACCCGCCCACAAAGTTACTTGCGCTTTGCGCTTTGACACTTGCGTTTCAGATCGTTAAAATAGGGCCCACAGTGTGTAAGTTTACTTGTCTTCCATTGTCAATTACGCTTGTGCTGTTGGGTGTCCTATGCACTGTTCTAATCACACTAGCTGCACACTAGCTGATCGTATGCTCCAGGGTCCAGCCAAGACTGATCACACTGGTGTGATCGTACTTGCGAAAGGGTTAAAGAGAGTACACTTTCATGACATACATTTTTTTTACCATACTTAAGAGCGTTTTTAAAAAGTGCCCTTTGTAATAGTGAAATAAAAAGTTTTACTTTAAAATAGATTAAATAATAAATGCAATTATTTGAATGTGTTGACTAATACACTAAATCACGTATAAGTGCTTGAATCTAACTGTAATGTGTTATTCAATATTACATCTAAAGTTAAAGGGCCCTATTTTAACGATCTGAAACGCAAGTGTCAAAGCGCAAAGCGCAAGTAACTTTGTGGGCGGGTCTCGGCGCTGTTGCTATTTTCCCGGCGGGATAAATGGCTCTTGCGCCCGGCGCAAATCTAAAATGGGTTGGTCTGAAGTAGCTTCATTATTCATAGGTGTGGTTTGGGCGTAACGTGAATAAACCAATCAGAGCGTCATCCAACATTCCCTTTAAAAGCAGGTGCGCAAGTTCCATTATGGATTGCTATTATTATGGCGTATTTACCAGGCGCACGCCAGGAGCGGTTCACAGCCGAGGAGACTGTAAGAGCAATGAAAGACAGAGAAGTTGTGTTGTATGGGGATGGGAGAAACCCACCCAAAATAGCGTCGGTTAAATAAATAATTAGCCTGAATAATTTGTAAGCTAGATTTATGCCTATTTTTTCACATCTTCGTGGCACACCACAATGATTTCCTTCATCTCATGTGTTAATATTTTTTTAGTGTAACAATTTATGATTTGCAAAAATAACTGTTGCATCTGTGTAGATTACATGAGCAAAGTGTATGCGCGTTGTGCACTATGGTCAAGCATGCGCCCTTAAAATAGCATAATGAACAACGCGCAACGCGCCACTGACTTTAGACTAGGTTTTTTCTGGTCAGTGGCTCAATTGCTTAATGGAACAGCAAAATAGCACCAGGGATTGTTTGCGCCGGAACACGCCTCCTTTTTTGCGCTGAACCGCCCAGGGAGCGCAAGTTCATTCACTAGTTTAGCGACGTGCTTCTGTGGAGGGAAAAGCGCGCTTTGCGCGGGTGCAAAATAGGAATGACACATGCGTCGGTGTACAAAGTCAATTGCGCTGGGTGCAAGATAGGGCCCAAAGTCTATTATGCCTTATCAACTTTAGTTAGTAAAGTAATGTTGCTGTTTGAGCATAAAAAAGATCTGCAAATTTACAAAGTTCAATGTTCACTCTAAAGGTAGATATTCTCTTTAACAGAAAACACTTTTCAAGAACTACAACAAAATTATAGTGTGATGTTTCCATGTAGAGAGACTGTTTTTTCCATCCTGGTTCCAAAACCATCCCCACAACAAAATCAAGACTTTGTAAAAGGGCATAATGAGACCCCTTTAAAGGTAGGGTGGGCATTTTTTAAATAAAAACTTTTTGTTAAACTGGTTGAAAATCTCTTCACATCCTGATAGCAATCAATAATAGAAGTGGTCTAAATACTAAAATGTGCATATATCTTCTGTGTAAGTCTCAGGACCAAAATATTTGGTTGGAATGCAATGTTACAATGTCCTACCTGCCTGTCAACTTATGTATTTCCATTTCTCTAAGCACCCTGCTCATGCAGACATCACACGTCATCAGTGCGTTCTGTAGCTAACAACACTCCTTACCTACTGTTCATCACAGACTCATTATCTGGCCGACATTTCCTGCGTGATATGGGGACACTTGTTAGAGTCCTATCCACGTCACCAGTGGACAGATGCTTGGGCAAGGTTGGCTCTTCGCTTGAGGCACCATACCTTTACTTCAGTTATTGAAAAACTGTTGATTTAATTACCATGAACAAAACTGAAAGTCATTAACAAGAACTGTTAATGAACTGAAATCATTTGTTACATAAATCTATAACATTTAAAAAACATAAAATATTAGATCAAATCAATCATCTTTGCGCTGCTGTCCGTAATCGCGTCAAGAATCAGCCAAATTTCCTTGTGCATCATCAAAAGCGGTTGTTAAGAAAAGTGCTGAATTGAATATTAGTGCCATCTAGAGGTTTAAAAGAGAATAATGTCAAACGCACCTTTTACCCTGGAACGCCTCTGGCCCAGTTGTACCCTACTAATACATAATTAAAATGACATATTATATCTGTTAAAGTGCCCTTATTTAGCTTTTTCGAATATTACCTTTCATGCAGTGTTTAATATAGCTCTCTGTGAATGCAAATGATCTGCAAAGTTGTACTTTCGAAAGTGCACGATAAATAAAGTAATTGTCTCCCAAAAGAAAGAATCGACTCTGATCCGCCTGAACGAGTCATCAGGAATAACTTTTTTCAGGAAGCCTCCGGAGCTGAAATTCAGTTATGGTAATGGATGTTTCATTAGACCAGCAGTAGACCAATCACACAGGCCAATCAGAGCAGAGTTGGCTTGAGAAAAAAAGACTCTTCAGACGAGTTGTTTGAGAATCATTAAAAAATGTGGTTATGTGCAATATGAGAAAATTACTGTTTTTTTTGTTTGTTTGTTTTTTACCTTTAATGCATGTAAACCTGTTGTAGTAGACCTCCAAAACAAATGGCATAATAGGGGCACTTTAATATATATGGACCTGAGCCAACGTGAGCTAACAATGAATAGTTGTATTTTCATTTAGCATTAACAAAGATTAATAAATACTGTAACAAATGTATTGCTCATTGTTAGTTACTTTATGTTTTTTAATACATTAACTAATGTTAACTAATGGCACCTAATTGTATAGGGTAACACTTTGTAATGTATTAACTAACCATGAGCAATACAGTTGTTACTGTATTTGTTAAACTTTGTTAACATTAGTTAATAAAAATACAGCTGTTCATTGTTTGTTCATGTTACTTCACAGTGCATTATCTAATGTTGACAAATGCAACTTTTGATTTTAATAATGTGTTAGTAAATGCCGAAATTAACATTAACAAAGATTAATAAATGCTGTAGATGCGGTTCATTATTAGTTTATGTTAACTAATGAAACCTTATTGTAAAGTGTTACCTTGTATAGTGTTTCCATTAATATATTATAAAAATGCACTCATTTCCAACTTTATTGCAAATGTGTAATTACAAATATATTTAAATAAATACCATACAAGTTTCAAAAGAAATTACATAAAAGCATATTTTAGTTTACAATAAATGCTTCAGCACACTTTAACCATATTTCAAAGACAATAAAAGTAATTATGAAATTACATATAAAGATGTACTTAAGTCTTACTTATTGTTTAAGTTTAGGTTTGTGTTGCTCCCGTAATTTTCCATTGCTCCAGATAGATTTTTTTTATTATTTATACTGCTGCAGACAGATCCACACATTCTCTCTCTCTCTTTAGATGAAACCAGCCCTGACACAATTAAGTATCTGAAAATATTACATTCAGTTCACACATACAGTGAGGATAATAAGTATTTGAACACCCTGCTATTTTGCAAGTTCTCCCACTTAGAAATCATGGAGGGGTCTGAAATTGTCATCGTAGGTGCATGTCCACTGTGAGAGACATAATCTAAAAAAAAAAATTCAGAAATCACAATATATGATTTTTTAACTATTTATTTGTATGATACAGCTGCAAATAAGTATTTGAACACCTGAGAAAATCAATATTAATATTTGGTACAGTAGCCTTTGTTTGCAATTACAGAGGTCAAACGTTTCCTGTAGTTTTTCACCAGGTTTGCACACACTGCAGGAGGGATTTTGGCCCACTCCTCCACACAGATCTTCTCTAGATCAGTCAGGTTTCTACTGTCTACAAGTCTACTGTACCAAATATTAATATTGATTTTCTCAGGTGTTCAAATACTTATTTGCAGCTGTATCATACAAATAAATAGTTAAAAAATCATATATTGTGATTTCTGGATTTTTTTTTTGATTATGTCTCTCACAGTGGACATGCACCTACGATGACAATTTCAGACCCCTCCATGATTTCTAAGTGGGAGAACTTGCAAAATAGCAGGGTGTTCAAATACTTATTTTCCTCACTGTAGGTATATCATCTTTTAAACTATCTGTAATAAGTACTATTTTGACTAAAGTATACTTCTGTTTCACTAGGGATACACATTTCAGAAAAGGGGGACTGTCCTTGAAAAACAGGATATCTGGTCACCTTAACATACTTAGTTTGTACCTCTTACATACACACAACACTCTCAGATTCATTAGGTTTACCTCCCTCATCCAAATAAAAGGCTCATTCATTAACTAGTTTTATTTTTTATAAGTGCTCATACATTCACAGCTCCTAGTTGTCTTTATTGCTGTCGAAATTGTCTATTTGAGATGGGGGCTTTTCTTGAACTGGTCAAAACGATTCACAAATCAGGCTAAATGTCTCTTGAGTCGAAATGAGACAAGATGCATTGAGTGAGTTGATCCAAGAGCACTTACAGTACAGACAGTATTCACTAAGGGTTTGTAAATCAAAGGGTGGAAAAGGTGATTACTAATATGTCCAACAGGTAACACTTTACAATAACGCTTCATTAGTTAACATGAACTAAGAATAAACACAATTTCTACTAGCCTAGAAATCTAGACGCACCCTAGCAGCAGCAAATGTAATTTGCAGCCAGGGTCGTCTAGCAACTCTCCGTAGACTTGCGAGCTTGAAAAATCAAACTCTAGTCAGGCCAATCACATCGTGTATTGAGTCGGTGGGCGGGCTTTGTTGTGACGGTTCCACGTGAAATCCCTGCTATTTCCCTGCTAACAAAGAACGTTTCGGCACTGAAGTCATTCTTAAAAAAGGAAGATGTGTTCTGAGTTGTGCCGACTGGATACAGCAAAAGTTTAATCTATCAAACTAGCTCCACTGGTGGGAAAACGTATGGGACTACCCGCTTGTGATTGTTGTCACCACTGATAGTGCTCAGGGGTGCGTTTCCCATACAACGACGTAACTCACTGCTTAACTTCCATAGTACGATGCACTAGCTAGTCACAACTGTTTCCCGACACCGTATTGTTGCAAATTTGTTGTTCAACCACATTGGTTAATGATGTCACGCAGGTGGTGGAGTAATAACTTATTTTAATGGATCTGTTTAAGGTTGAATTAATGCTAGATTTTTTTTTACTATAAATGATGAACTTCATCTAAGGAGTAATTCAAATTTTTGTCAGTTATTTTGCTTTATTTCCAGATTCAATCATTGTCTAATCCTTACGTACTAGAGCACGTACGCACATGCGCACTCTTTAAAAACGGTGCTTTAAATCTCTTGACAAACTAAAAGATGTAAATGACATTTGTATGTATTCTAAATAAAATATATCGGTTGTACTGAGTGTCAGCTTGCTTATTTTGCTCAAGATAAGGATTTATTAAGTCCACATGTCCTGCAAACAAGAAACTCTGCTTCTAACCACAGGTCGAGATCTGTCGTTCCAACCACACAACTTTGCGATGCTGTTTGCGAACGTTCGTTGGAACTCTGGTTTCGGGAAACACTGACTCTGAACTATGTTGATAACGCCGGTTTTTAGTGCAATGAACTATGTTGATAACATGAACATTTTTATTCACTAACATTAACAATGGTTTATAAAAGCTTGAAAATATATTGCTCATTGTTAGTTTGTACTAGTTAATGCACTTTACATCTAATGTAAAGTAGTACCGTACATTTTTTTATGTGTTGAGTTAACTTAAAAGCAATGCATAAAGTGTGAGACTTAAAGTTTAACTATTGACTACTGTGCATTTAAAGGTACATATTTGTGACAATTTTGTTTTAATAAATGGTGTTTTAAAGGGGTCATGAACTGCATTGTTTTATGTTTCCAGTGGTGCACTTATAATGTTAGTATGATTTTTACTTCAAAAAACGTCAAACGTAATTTTTCAATAAAAGGCATTTTCTCTACCCTGATTTTAGCCCTTGAACGCTCTGTTTGAAGGAGCATGTCTGCTGTGAGACTTCAGTGTAAACGCCCACTGCTGTGATTGGATAACATCTTTGCATAAGAAATAGCTAAGTATTACATGTTTAACTCTCTCATCTATGGCATTATATTCAAATCGCGTCATGAAAGTTTGCATTGATGAGCATTGTAGCCGATCACAGACATGTTGAGCACATAAATACAGTGATCTCATCTTTAAAACATGATTTCTGCATACTAACGCATGCCTTCATCATAACTAACAGTGCGAACACAATGTAAACAAGAGATTTGTAGATTATAATGGGAGTTTTGGCGAGAATCCAAAACTCGGTCACTGATAAACTTTTTGTTTAATTGACTCTAGTGATTGTAAAGGGAGCATTCTTTGATCGCTTTCTATATATAATTTAATCACAGTTTAAATAACAGATTGTTTTCATCCTACTAAGAAAAACTAAGTTGACCGTTTAGTCACTGGTTTGATTTACTGACACATAGACAAAGAAAATCTGACTGTACATGAATCATTACATATCAGAAATCACTGGTCACAGATCAGGCAATGCAGTGATACAACTAACAAGACTCCGCAATGAATGACTGAGATAACCAGGCTATTATAGGGTGAAGTGAACAGGGAAATGAGACACAGGTTTAAACAGTGAGTGCTAATGAATCCAGGCAAAGGATTATGGGTAATGTAGTCTATGAAGGAGTAACAGTCCGGGGTGGAGTGCCCTCTGCTGGTAATCACGGGCACTCACACTGGTGAATTGTGACATAGCCCCCCCTCAAAGGAGCGGCTTCCAGATGCTCCTAAACTGTCCAGGAGGGAGGTGGAGCGGAGGTGGAACCAGGGGGAGGGATGGAGGGCCAGGCCCGTGGAGCGGAAGAGGGCCTGGAGACTCAGGCAACCAGGATGGAACAGGCTGAAAAGATGACCAGGGTGGCTCGGGCTGGGCAGACGGCCAGCGCAGAGAAGGATGGGCTGATAACCAGGGTGGTGCAGGCAAGGCAGGCAGCCAGGGTGGAGAAGACTGGGCAGATGACCAGGGTGGCGCAGGCCAGGCAGATGACCAGGCTGGCGCAGGCAGCCAGGGTGAAGCAGACGACCACCACAGCAGTGCAGACGAGGTTAAAGACCCCTGCGGCAGAGCAGACGACCACCACAGCAGTGCAGGCGGTCTTGGAGACCCCCACGGCGGAGCAGACGACCACCACAGCAGCGCAGATGGTCTAGGGGACCCCCACGGCAGAGCAGACGACCACCAAAGCAGTGCAGACGGTCTTGGAGACCCCCACGCCAGAGCAGACGACCACCACAGCAGCGCAGACGGTCTTGAAGAACCCCACGGCGGAGCAGACTGAGCAGGTGGCTCGGTCGGAGTCCTCTCTGGACTCGGGACAGGAGGCCGAGTCCTCTCTGGACTCATGACAGGAGGCCGAGTCCTCTCTGGACTCGTGACAGGGGTCGGAGTCCTCTCTGGAATCGTGACAGGGGTCTGAGTCCTCTCTGGATGCTGGTCAGTGGCTGGAGCCCTCTCTGGACGCTGGTCAATAGCTGGAGCCCTCTCCGGACCTTGGTCAGTGGCTGGAGCCATCTCTGGCCGCTGGTCAGTGGCAGTGGCACCTCGGCAGCTCTGGAAACTCCTCCAGGACGACCGCGGGCTGCTCAGGAATAACCTCCGAAGTTCTGAAGGAAGCCCTGTGCTCCTCCCAAGCACGCAAGACCACCACATAAAACCCCAGTACAGCCCTCCTGGCCATGTCAGGACTCAGAACCAACAGACTCGGGACCACCGGACTCGGGACCACCGGAACTGGGACCAACGGACTCGAAACAGGAAATGTCTCTGGGGTCTGGACGAAGACCAGGGCGGGACGAGGCTCTGGAATGGCGGCCACGACGGGACTGCTACATTCAGAGGACATGCGACTCCCACAGTGAATGCAGAGCCACTTACCTGAAGGGCATAATCAAGGAACTCACTCAGGGACCCTCGAGGACCATCACGGACGAGTTTGATTTGTAACTGTTTGTTGAGTCAATGGCAAAAAAAAATCAATCAACATAATGTCTGGGAGGTTGGTGATGTTTGCTATGTTCAGAAAGTCTCTGATGTGGTCCTCGAATAAGAGAATTCCTTGGCGTAGACGGACAAGACATACTGCTGGATCCATGTTAAGGCGAAGTCTTCTGTTACAGACTGCTCCGAGAGACAAAGGTTGAGGATCCAAGCGCAGTATTTATTGAGAGGGTAATCCACAATCGTTGTCAAAAGTACAGGCAAAAGATCATACACAGGCAAGCAGTCCAGACAAGCAAACAAAACAGGAGAGATAGGCAAAAGGGTAATCCACAGAACGGGCAAGTAATCCAAAACCAAGAGACAAGAAACCAGGGAAAACGCTCAGAAATGCAGTGATACAACTAACAAGACTTCGCAATGAATGACTGAGATAACCAGGCTATAGGGGGAAGTGAACAGGGAAATGAGACACAGGTGTAAACAGTGAGTGCTTATGAGTCTGGGTAAAGGACTATGGGTAATGTAGTCTATGAAGGAGTGACAGTCCGGGGTGGAGTGCCCTCTGCTGGTAATCACGGGCACTCACACTGGTGAATTGTGACACACAGTTATATTGTGGCATTACTGTCGAGTCCATACCATAAAAGTCTGTTTGCTAAATCTGCGCCGAAAATTGCGACTGATCAGTCCGCAGTGAAATGTACCGCATACAAATAAATAATGCTCAACTGAGACATTCACATTGTTGAAAAAAAATAATAACCACATTCTTAGCATTAGGATCCTTTAGGTAATTTTATTTGTAGTCCATCGCGTATTGCTCTTCACTCCTCGTCATCTCACTAACACGCCAGTGGGCGGGCCAAAGTTGCAATGATGAAGTAGGCATTGATCTTCTGCAGAGGTGGTTTTTCCCCTATCTATTATAGTTTGGCACATTCCACAATAAGTATTTAGCTGGGCTTGGTTACAATAGTAGCTTTTTGTACCAACAAGGAAGTTTTCAGTTTTGAAACTTACAGGATGTTCTTATAGTATGATGACCTCTTATATGTCAAAAGGAAATTTTAATTTCTCAGTTGACCCCTTTAATATTAAAATACACGTATGTTAGTATTGTTGTTGAAGACTGAATCATATTTAATTTGCCCTTTAATCTGTATAATGCAATAGCTGAATCATTGCTATTGTAATTTAAAAGGGATGGGTAAATGATGGAAGCATTTTGTGAGTATGAGACTATAATAGGTAGGTCATCAAGTCAAAGAGTGCTTGCAGAAATGCCCTGAGTTGATGACTGCTCTCATTGTCTGAATATGTGTTGTACAGCTCACCATTGGATGAGATGCTTCTGGTGACAGTGTTTTTGCTCGTCTGTGAGAGCTGAGCAATATTATGTTTAATAGGCGCAATTTCCCTAACTGTTCTTCAATAATTAGAAGGGATTATGTAATACGTCTGCGATCAATTTCATTTTCCCCCCTTCTGTCTCTCTCTCATCCTCGCCATTGTTTTTGTTCCTTTAAAAAGACGAGACGGCAGACCCCATCCTTTGAGGTTTGTGTTGCTTGGCAACTGAATGCAAAATTTTGGGAGTGCGTGTGTTTGTGGAGAGCCGTGAGAGAGCGAGAGCTTAGATGAAAAAGACAGAGGCAGGGAGGGAGAGGGAGAGAGAGAAAGGTGGGAGGAAATAAATAATGAGAAGGAAAGGGAAGGTGCTATTTTTAGGCTTGTCAGTAATCATTGCGCATGATGTTCTTTGCGTAGGCCAAATATTTTGTGTACATTTCACAGGAGTAGGTTGGCTAGAAAATCCCTTACAAAGACAAACCCAATTGGTGCAGTCAAATAAAAAACAAATCATGCTGCATCATTTTTGACAATGTTGTAATCAGAGACCTTTAGTGTTACCTCTTCTGACGTGCTGCATAAAGGTCACATGACATGAGCAGGAGTAACTGGTTGGCAGAATGTGGATGCTTTTGACTGGATATGATTTGCCAATTATTTAGGGAAAGTGACCCTAACAAGCTCATTGACGATATAAATCTATCAAGTTTTATGAGAGAAAATATTTATTTCACAGCAAATGCACGTTTATTACTGTCATTTTACTTTTTAATTAAATTTAGTTAGTATCGATCAAAATTAAGATATCAGTAAATCAAATACAACCTGACATATTTTATTGTCCTGCTATTTGAAAGCAATTGTGATGCTATTTGTTATGCTCACAACTAATATTGGAATAAAACAAACGGGATCACATGGAATTAGTGATTTAATTTACTAGAGGCCATCATGTACACAAACAAATGAGTAATTAGGTAATATAGAAGGTATGCATTGACTATAATATGCATTATCCAACATGTATTGGATTTAATAGGGGAAACTGCCAAAAGAGGAGTAAAACAAATGATTATCTTCTTAAATTAAAGGCAGTTGTTTGACAGTGTTCCTTACAACTTCCTTAGAACCAGTGGTCCATGGACATTGACATGTGTCCAGCAATCGGGTTTCCTGACATGTATGTAACATAAAGCAAAGCCTGTGAATGTTTTATCTGCTAGACAACACTATATGCAATTTTCTAAATGATATAAGTTGTCATCCACGTATATCATTGTTATATATTGTCATATAGCCCAGCCCTAAAACTTGTTGAAGCACTAGGCATTATAGACATAACATTATTTACATTTTTACATTTATGCTTTTGGCAGACGCTTTTATCCAAAGCGACTTACAGTGTCCTTATTACAGGGACAATAGCTAACGATATTGAGCCAGCATGTGACTTTTAAAGTTGGATAACTGTCAGCAGTTTCCGCCAGGCAGACGATACAGAGTTGTACCTTATAAATTCTACATTCTGCCACATGTTTGCGTATATCTGTAAATCTGTAAATTATGTCTGTAAATTAATCTGTATTATGTATTTTACAACTTCGTCTTAAGCCAAAAACCAGTTGTAAAACCATTTACAACAAAATAATTGATGTGGGTGCTAATATAAACAATTTACATTTCTTCTCTAAATTCTCTGTAAACACATTCCCTATTCATTTTCATTGTAAATGAAATTTACATTGTTTCATTGTCTTTTATAAAAACAATTTTGTTGTTGTTGTGGTAATCAACACTAAGCTTCTAATTCTGTCTACTGAACTGAACTTCTGTTGAGCCCAGAATATTTCTAATGCAAAATTAGGCATACAAATGGTACAGATCATTTTATAAGGCTGCTTCTTCTTCCCAGTTAGAATCAATATGAATCTATTATGCCTAATAATAGTAATGCAGGGGATATTTGGAAAAACTTGTATAGTTTTCAATGAAATACTTTTAAATTGAATTATCTTTACCCCTAATATTTTCTTCTTCTTCTTCTAAGGGTTTGAAACGACATGATGACAGCATATTTATTTTTGGCTTTCTGTTCCTTTAAACTCTGCCAGTTGCAAGCACTGCTTAAATTTTACTTGCTTACCTTTGTAACAGCCTTTTTGACTTGAAGAAATTAAATTATAATACAAACTGGAGGTACTTTAAAAGTTAGTGAAAATAATGATGTGCCATTTTCCGCAGCGGTCTGAAATAGGCTTATTTTTGGAACTTACACCTAACTGAGGATTTCTCACTTGCTCCCACATAGCAAAAAGACAAGCTTTGCCAGTGTGTGTGTACCCATATTTGCATTAGTAAATTGTGGCCTGATGAAGCTACCTGATATCAGTTGCCCACTAATTATCACTTCTTTCTCACTTAGTTGCTTTTTTCTTTTATTTTATTTTCTACACCCCCTGACATAATTCACAGGTCAGATTAATAATAATTGCATTTACACTGGATGAGAAAAAAAACATGAACTGACTTGACACTGTTATCTTCCGTAGAGCTGCTTTATAGCTGATTCAACTTTGTTTCATACTTGAATTGCTTCCAGTCACACAATCATACAGCTTTCTGTCTGATTGTGTGACTGGAAGCAATTGAAGTGTGATGCTGTCACTTTCTCTCATACATTCAAGCCACCAAAGCCTTTTCTCCATCCAATTTTTTTCTTGCAATTTTAGTTTTTTTTATTTATGCTATACTTGTTTTGATCTGAATAACTGCCACATAGAACTGGGTGAGCCATCCTTGGGCGGCTTTCAATCAGTTCAGCTGCACTGTAGCTAAACTTGGCTCCAGCTGGTAAGAAAAAGGAAAACACAAGGCCGAATTGGCTGCTTGTATCCAAGAGGCGGAGCAGAGAGCTGTTGCTGTGAGGTGAAAGGTCACAGTGACGTATTTGTACACTGACACAAGCCAGACTCATTGGAAAAACACATTTCGGCAAAATTATATTACATTGCTTCTTGCACATTTCAGGGCACTTTTAAAGTGAAATGTCCGGTGAGTGGCGCTGAAGGATTAACCCTCATCCTTCCCTCGGGTCATTTTGACCCGAAATTATTATTTTTTAAAATTATTTAAAGGGGTCGGGTGAAATGCTGTTTAATGCATAGTGAGCTTTTTACACTGATAAAGACTTGGATTTCCATGCTAAACATGGACAAAGTTTCACAAAAAAAGTTGGAAGTTTGATGGAGTATTTCTGTGTCAAAAATACTGGTTACTAAAATACTAAAATACCGGTTTCTCATAAGTTTCGGAACGTTTTTTTTAGAGTATGGGCCAAAGTGACGTCAACAAGGGCGAGAGAGCAAATGCACTGTGCGCTGCAGTCACAGGACTTCACGAAATCAACGATGTCACCAAAGATGTGTGTTTTTGGTTGTCAGGGCAAGACAACCCTGCACAGCTTCCCAAAGAACCCAGCGTTAATGGGACAGTGGATGGAGTTTGTTTTTCCGGAGCAGCAACAGAGTTGTGCAAGTGTTTTTGTTTGTTCCCTGAATTTCGGTGATGATGGTTTATGAACAAGCCCCAGTTCAACTCCGGATTTGTAGCTTGTCTAATGCTGAAAGATGGAGCGGTTCCAGTGATTAAGGTTCACGGTCGTGACTCGTGTGTTGGAAGCAGGCGGTGAGTAAAACTGCTTCAAATGTCTTCGTGTTGTTAGCTATCGACTCGTTAATTCAAATGCGTTACTATTCCATTGTTTTTTATGTAAACACGCACTAGTCTGACGTGCAAAACCGTTCCGCTTGCTACTGCTAACATTAAATTGCATACAATAGTCCATAAATCAAATAATGTCCTCATACAAGTAAACGAGTAAACACACACAAATGTTGCAAAACTTGTGCATGACAAGCCTCTAAGCAAGTATATAAGTTACAATACCATTGAGACATCCTGCTGTTGTCGTCGTTGCTGCTTCTCCTGTTCAGTTTCAGCCTCTAGATCTGATTCTGGATTATATATGTATGGCTAAATCTGATTGATCTCCATGGTTTATTTAGGATAACGTTTTTTTTTTTTTTCACGTTTAAAGGTGTCATGAATTGGCTTTTAAATTTTTTTATACTGTTGTCTGAGGTCAACTTATGACATTTGTGTGGTTTTTATATTCAAAAACATCATAATGAATAAGAAATGGCTATTTTCTGCCATGGTTTTGAGGCTCTCTGAAGAAACGATCAGTTTTGATGGGCGTGCCGCACTGAACACTTGGAAGTAAACACCCACAGCTAGGATTGGATAAGATTTGCATATTTAATGAGCTTCAGCTACCGTCAGTCCCAGGAATCGTCTGGGGTAAATGCTCAGAGGACTCGCAAAATATCAACAAACACAATGATTAAATCACACACACACACACACTCTCGCGGACACACACACACACACTCACTCACTGGCGCGGATACACACACTCACTCACTCGCGGAGACACACACACACTCACTCACTTGCGCGGACACACACACACACTCACTCGTGCGGGCGGACACACACTCACTCACTCACTCACTCACTCGCGTGGACACACACACACACACTTACTCACTCACTCACTCGCGTCGCGTGGACACACACACACTCGCGCGGACACGGAAACACACACACTCGCGCCTAAGGTATGTAATCAATAGATTTGAAAATCTAACACATATAAAAAAACATGTTTTAGCCTACTCACATGTGTGTTCAGAAGGAAGCTTATGCAGGGACGATCCTTAGTGCACAAGTTGGTGGGCGGGGCTACAGAAGCATATTTATCTGTAGAGGCAGCGTCTAGGTCCTATTACGTAAGAGATCTGCATATTCTGAGAGCTCTCATTTTCTGAGCCTGGTGTCAATAAAAGATTTTCTTTGACTAACAAGGAAGTTCTCTTACGAGAGGTTCTCTCGTATTGCGTAAGTTCCTTACGCTACGGGAAAGTATTCTTTCTTCGAGATTTCTGAAAAACCCAAAATTATCCTTAATTTTGTAACATTGTCAACGCAGTGCGGCAGCCTGGCAGACCATAGCAGGCTATTCCAGCGTGCTATTGGCTGCTCTGCTGGCAACTGCAGCAGCCTATCGGTGAGCCCGCGTGACGTGGCGACCAATGAGCTTCATTTGCCTACAGGTGGGGCGTGGCCACGTGTATATAAGCAGGGCTCACGGGCTGCATATTCGATTTTCTTTTCTTCAGCGAAGCCCTTCGCATCGCTGGATCTGGAACCCGCCGCCGTGACCGCGCAGACAAGCAAGCAGAGGACAGCGCCTGAGGAAGCCGGCAGCATCGCGCCACCTTCAGCCATCCGTGCCTGCTCTGCTATCCGGCAGCCCATATCCTTTACACTCAAGTGTTGTCGCCGCTGCGTCACACTTTTCACAAAAAGAGCCGAGCGTTTGATGCAAAATGTCTCGTTCCACCTGCGGCTCGTGTCACGCGCAGCTCAGCTCCGGGGACCGCCATGTGATCTGCGCTCTCTGCCTGGGCCGTGATCACGCCGCCGCCGCACTTCTCGCCGGCGGATGCCAGGAGTGCGGGCTCGACTCGCCGGCGGATGCCAGGAGTGCGGGCTCGACTCGTCCTGTTCGACGATGATATCCCTCCAGTCCCTGCTACGCCGCGCAGAAAGAAGTGCCGCTCGCAGCGGACTCCGGAGTTCGCCGAGAGAAGCTCGCCGGAACCTTTCACCTTTCTCTCGCCTTCCCCGCCCCCGCCCCAGGCCGCCATTTCTGTTGCCGCCTCCGGGGATGAGGCGGATGCGGCCGCGGAACGCGCCGACAGCTGCTCCATCATGGCTTCCGACAGCGAGGACTGGTCTTCCGCGACCTCTTCAGTCCGGGGCTCCGGACGCTCTCGAGCGGGTGAGGACGCCGAACTTTTGCGCCTTCTCACCCGGGCTGTCGAGCAGCTAGGCCTCGAATGGGCCCCGCCCAAGGTGGCAGCGCCGAACTGACTTGACGGATGCTTCCTAAACAGTCGCCGCCGTGCGCCCACCTCCAGGACTGCACCCTTTCTGCCAGAGCTTCACGAGGAGCTCGCAAAGTCCTGGAACGCGCCATTCTCCGTGAGGGTCTCGTCTCAGGCTTCTTCGACGCTCTCACAAGTTGACGGCGCGGCTGAGAAAGGCTACAACGCTATCCCTCCGGTGGCAGAGGCGGTCGCAGCGCACCTTTGCCCGCCTTCCGGTTGGCGCTCAAAGGCTGCCCTCCCGTCTAAGGCCTGCAGAGTGACGTCATCGCTGATCGGCCGCGCTTTCGCTGCCTCCGGTCAAGCTGCGTCTGCTCTGCACTCTATGGCCGTGCTGCAAATCCTCCAAGCTAATCTCCTCCGCGACCTGGACGAGAAAAGCTGTGACGCTGAGTTAATCACGGATTTGCGAAGCGCGACGGATCTCTCCCTTCGCGCCACCAAGACCGCAGCACAGGCCCTCGGACGCTCTATGGCCTCCCTCACGGTAACTGAGCGCCACCTTTGGCTCACGCTCGCGGACATGCGAGAAACAGAGCGCGCGGCCTTCCTAAATGCCCCGCTCTCTCCGTCTGGGCTCTTCGGACCAGCGGTCAAGGGGATCGTCGACCGTTTCTCCGAAGTGCAGAAAACGACGCAGGCCATGAACCTTTTCCTGCCTCGACGCCCCGGCGCTAGCAATAGCTCCGTTGCTCGCCGTCCTCGTGACCAGCCAGCAACGAGCTCCGCGCAGCGCCCAGCGCGGCCCCCTTCGTCTCAGCGAAGACCGAGCGGCCGCCCCAGATCGCGCTCTTCCAGCCGTGGTAAGCCGCCTCCACCTCGGGGCCCCCGGCCTAGGATCGCGCTGAAGCCCGAGCCTCCAAAGTCCTCCTAGCCAGAGGCAAGAAACGACGGTTAAGTCCCGCCGCGGCCGGAACACCGTCAAAACTCCACCACCACTGTGGCTGCTGCAGATGGATTTCACGCAGCCAACGAGCCGGCAAAAACGCCTTCTCGCTTGTCAATAACCGCCGTTTTTACGGCGAACCAGAGAAATCACAAAAGTTGCATTATTTCTGGTTGCACGGCTCACGCCGTATGTGTTTCAAATGCAGTAAATGTGCCCACTTTTCTGTGTTCACCCCTGCACACAAGCACTATAAACCCCGTGTCCCCCACTCACATAAAGCGGCCACCGGCTGCTCGAGTGCTAGAGTTAGGTCACGTGTCCGCTTGTTTGCGTCCACGACTAACCACCACACGCGCTGTCACACAGCCACTCTTAACCGGTCATGTTCCACGCGTAAGAGTTGTGCCCGCTCAAACGCGCTCACACATTTTCGCGAACATTATGCCTCAGGCGCCACGCGCCGCGCCACACACCATTTGTTTTCCGCCCAGGGTGGCCGGAGCGATGAGTGTAGGGCCGCACACAAGCCACTCCCCGCTCGAAGCGGCAGAGATGCAGTGTGTAGGGCGGCCAGCCATCGCGAGCGATCGGCTGGCCCACAGCACAGAGAGCGCGCGCACTGCGCCCGCCCCTCCTATACAGGCCGTCAAACCCGCGAAGCGCGGCGTTTCGAGCCCGGAGGCCGTTCTATCCCGTGTGGCGCACGCGAGAGCGTGGGAAGCCATTCCAGATGTATCAGAATGGGTGCTGAAAACAGTGAAGCACGGCTACACTCTGCAGTTCGCTCGCCGCCCTCCGCGCTTCTGTGCGCGTACAGAGACGAGAGTGAGCGAGGAAGTAGCACATCTACTTCGAGCAGAAATAGCCACGCTGCTGTGCAAAGGGGCTATAGAACCGGTTCCCCATTCTATGAGCGAGTCAGGCTTTTACAGCCGGTATTTTCTCGTGCCAAAAAGGGATGGGTCGCTCAGACCGATTCTGGATCTGAGGCGTCTGAACAAAGCTCTTATGAAAAGATCGTTCAAGATGCTCACGACCAAGCAGATCCTCGCGCATATTCGCCCGAGAGACTGGCTAATCTCCCTAGATTTGAAAGATGCATATTTTCAAATCAAGATAACGCCGCGCCACAGGCCATTCTTACGATTCGCCTTCGACGGCCAGGCTTATCAATACACCGTCCTTCCGTTCGGCCTGTCACTAGCACCCCGTACATTTACGAAGTGCATGGACGCGGCCCTCGCTCCTCTGAGAAATCGAGGGATGCGAGTATTGAACTATCTGGACGATTGGCTCATCCTGGCGCAGTCGGAGGCCGAGCTCCTCGCCCACAGGGCAATGCTGCTCAGCCATCTGGACAGCCTAGGGCTCACGGTCAATTGGACCAAGAGCTCATTAGTGCCCACGCAATCAACCTCATTTCTGGGTTTGAATCTGGACACTGTGGCAATGTCAGCCCGCCTGTCACCCCAACGCGCGCGCCAAGTTCGGCGCATGGCTGCGTACTTCCGGCCGGACAAAATCGCACCTCTCAAGCTTTTTCAGAGGATGCTGGGACGTATAGCCTCAGCTGCAGCTGTGCTCCAGCTGGGCTTAATGCGCATGCGCCCGCTGCAATGCTGGTTAAACGCCCGAGTGCCTCACAGAGCCTGGGCGTCCGGAGGCTTCAGGATCAGAGTGACTCAGGGCTGCGTGTCAGCCCTAGAGCCCTGGTTAGTAGCCGACTGGTACCAGAGGGGAGTGACGATGGGAGCCATCTCACACCGCAAGGTCATCTCGACGGACGCCTCCACCACGGGTTGGGGCGCCGTTTTCGAGGGCAGATCAGCCTCGGGCCTTTGGTCGAGCGAGGAAAAACTCCTACACATAAACTGTTTGGAGATGATAGCGGTAGAGAACGCGCTCAGGCAGTTTCTCCCGCTTATACGAGGACACCACGTGTTAGTCCGGTCGGACAATACCACAGTGGTGTCCTACGTGAACCGGCAGGGCGGTGTCAGGTCCAGAGGTCTGGGCAATCTGACAGAACGCCTGCTCGTGTGGGCACACAGCTCGCTGCGCTCGCTGAGAGCTGCGCACGTGCCGGGCCACCTCAATGTGGGCCCGGACAAGCTGTCCAGGGGCCTCATTCTCCCAGGAGAATGGTCCCTGCACCCCCAGACAGTCCAGCTGGTATGGCGCCTGTTCGGCAGAGCGGAGCTCGACCTCTTTGCAACAAAAGAGAACGCCCGCTGCCCGACGTTTCTGTCCAAAAGCGAGGATGCGCTGTCCCAAACTTGGCCCAGCCTCCCGCTGTATGCTTTCCCGCCGATTTCCCTATTGCCCCAGGTCATAGCGAAAATCAGGGAAACGCGCCGCCCGGTGCTCCTTATAGCACCGCGCTGGGAGAACCAGATTTGGTACCCAGAGCTGGTGAAGCTGTCGCACTCACCCCCCTGGCCAGTTCCGCTGAGAGCAGACCTTCTTTCTCAAGCAGGAGGGTCAGTTTGGCATCCCCATCCAGAGCGATGGTCTCTGCATGTATGGGTGACCAACGGATACCCGTTGACCTGCCCGAAGGGGTTATGAACACGATTTCACACTCTAGAGCCCCCTCGACGAGGCGGTTATATAGTTCTAAGTGGTCGGTGTTCACTAAGTGGTGTGTTTCCAAGGGATTGGACCCACAGCAATGTGGGGTCCAGTGGGTGCTCTCCTTCCTCCAAGAGCTTTTGGAATTGGGCAGGTCCCCTTCCACGCTCAAAGTGTATGTGGCGGCTATAGCAGCGTTCGCTCAGACGACGCTAGGTAGCACGCTAGGAAGGAACGAGCTCATCATCCGTTTCCGTTTCGAGGAGCCAGACGGATGAATCCCCCGTGGCCCCCGTCAGTTCCTATATGGGATCTGGCCTTGGTCCTAGAGGCCCTGAAGGCTCATCCCTTTGAACCGCTCGAGACTGTGGAACCAAGGTTCCTTTCGCTAAAAACCGCGTTTCTGATAGCTCTGGCTTCAGTGAAACGCGTGGGGGATCTACACGCGCTCTCAGTGAGCCCGACGTGTATGGAGTTCGGTCCTAATGACTCTAAGGTCATTCTCAGACCGAGGCATGGTTATGTCCCCAAAGCGATCGGCACTCCCTTCAGAGCGCAGATTATCTCCCTCTCGGCTCTGCCAGCATCCAATGAGGGGGACGGTGGCAATATCCTCTGCCCTGTCAGGGCATTGAGGGTTTATGTCACACGCTCCGCCGCCTTCAGGCGTTCTGAGCAGCTATTTGTTTCGTTTGGTGGGCGCACTAAGGGTCTCGCCTCCTCGAAACAGACCCTGTCCAGGTGGATAGTGGACGCGATTGCAACTGCATACGCTTCCAAACACCTGCAGTGCCCGCTAGGTGTCAGAGCACACTCCACCAGAGGCATGGCCTCTTCGTGGGCTTGGGCCAGAGGGATTTCCATCCACGATATCTGTATGGCGGCAGGCTGGGCCTCCCCGTCTACGTTCGTGAGATTTTACAATCTGGAAGTTCCTGCCTTACAGGCGAAAGTGTTATCAGTTCAATAGGGCTGTTGGTTCTGCCCAGTGGTTCTGCGCAGACATAGCTCACATACTGGTAGTAAGTTCGGTACTAGGCTCATGTGAATTTGAAGGAGACCGGCGGTGCCGTTCCCTCATTTACGAGACGAGCTGTTGTGAGTTTGAAGGTGACCGGCGGTGCCGTTACCTCACTCATATAACAAGATATTGTGAATTTGAAGGCGACCGGCGTTGCCGCTCCCTCATTCATGAGACAAGGTGTGGTGAATTTGAAGGAGACCGGCAGGTGCCGTTCCCTCATTCATGGGACAGGGTGTTGTAACCACCCGTTGTAACCACCCGTCAGTTCGAATGAAGTGTCTGTATATGTGGTGGCCCGTTTTCTTAACCGGCCACCCTGCCCGAGCAGTGTTTTTTCCCCGGTTCCCTGGGATACATATGCTGTATGCGAGGCGCGCACAGCGTTGACAATATGTTCCCGTAGCGTAAGGAACTTACGTAATACGAGAGAACCTCTCGTAAGAGAACGATACTCGGTTACTTAACGTAACCTCGGTTCTCTCTAGAAGAGGGAACGAGTATTGCGTTCCTTGCCGTGCGCCCCGCGGGCTTTTACGCTTCAGAACTACGAAAACCGAATATGCAGCCCGTGAGCCCTGCTTATATACACGTGGCCACGCCCCACCTGTAGGCAAATGAAGCCAGGTGGGCGCGAAGCGCCCTCATTGGTCGCCATGTCACGCGGGCTCACCGATAGGCTGCTGCAGTTGCCAGCAGAGCAGCCAATAGCACGCTGGAATAGCCTGCTATGGTCTGCCAGGCTGCCGCACTGCGTTGACAATGTTACAAAATTAAGGAGAATTTTGGGTTTTTCAGAAATCTCGAAGAAAGAATACTTTCCCGTAGCGTAAGGAACTTACGCAATACTCGTTCCCTCTTCTAGAGAGAACCGAGGTTACGTTAAGTAACCGAGTATCGTTTTCTGCTCTGAAACTTACAGGATATTCTTATATTACCATGACCTTTTAGATATCAAAAGCTCAAGGGAAAGTTGATTTCTCAGTTCATCACCCCTTTAAGGATGTAACAGCTTTCATACGCTCTCAACGCAATAGCTGCGCACACTCGTGATTCTTTTGCTCCGCCCACACGATACGCTTCCAGCCACTCAGCTTTATTCGAAAAGACTCGGTACAGCGTATCTTTCTTTTATAAATATAATAAAACTAAAGACTTTTCAGAGATATGAAGGATGCAATACTACTCTATAGGCACTCAAGATTGACATGAGATTGACTGAAACTGAGTGTTCCACCCCCCCCTTTAAAAATCGAGGGTTCGTCAAAGTGGTCCAAGACCTAAGGAATTTTTTCGCACTTCAATCAAGAATACACACAAAAAAAATACTGGATTCGAGGAGTGTTTATGTGGTTGAAATGTAAAAAAGTAACAAATCCTTCCCTCAGGGAATAAATGGAATGTGAGGTTTTTATTTTTTATTTTGTCAAAAATATATAATACATCTGGCACAATCCAGAACAAACACACTCGAACAAATGAAGGCATGAGACTATAAAACATTCCCAGTGCAGAACACACTCACATGCATACACACACACACACACACATAGGAATTCCCATTAAAATGAGTGAGAGGTCATATAATGGGGGCAATGCCCCCCCCCCCCCCCAATAAAAAAAATAAATAAATAAATCAGTCACAATGCATTTCTGCACACAGAAATGAAGGGGATAGATGTGAACACATTTACAATTACAATTCCCTGCTGTCCACCTTACTTACTTATATAGTTTTGTTATATACTAACTAACTAACTAATTTTATTATTACAATATCTGACACTTCAGTATGCATAGCGATTTTTATTTCCTGCGTAATAATCTAGGAACTTTGCTGCCGTACTATGGGTGCAGCGGCGCAATGATATTACGCAGCACCTGAAAATAGGCTAACTTCCATCAACATAATCAATGTGACCCCCTGCTTGCACAGGGAGCGTGCTGGGGACTATTTTCAGGTGCTGCCTAATATCATTGCGCCTGCAGCACCCATGGTACAGCACAAAGTTCCATGATTATTATGCAAAAAATAGTTCCTAACCATATCGGTCTAGAAAATCGCCACTTTTCATTTTCCGTCGGTCTTAGTACTCGGTGTAACTATACACATCACAACATGTTGGCGTTATTTTGTCACTTATTGAGCAGTAGGCTAGCTGGAGCCATTTACCTCCAGTCTTTGTGCTAAGCTAGCGGTGGGTGCAGAGTTATGGCACGCATGGAGATGAGAATGGTATGTATGGACTCTGGGGGATATGGTGAATAAGCTAAAGTCCCCAAAAGTCAGCGTGTTCTTTTAATTACAGTAGGCCTAAAGATAGTTATGATATTTGTGGCTGCACTGGGGTCTGTCATTACTAGGTTAAAGTTATGCCACTGTCCTTATTAGGAGAAAATATATGTTGTTTAAACAACATAAGATCTTGTTATTACGATAAAAGATGTTATAAAAACACATAACATCTCGTCATGACAACATAATTGAGTGGAAAAAAAAATATGTGGCAGCAATGCGTCACCGTACCATTTCCTTTTTTGAATTGCCTGGAAAACCACCACATGCAAGAGTAAAAACTATTTTATATAGGCTTTTTTGCGTAATTGACGCATTTGGAAATGCAGCTACTTACTCATTCATTCATTCATTCACTCACTCTCACACACACACACACACACACACACACTTTTTTTACAGTCTATGGTCATACCCTGTATCCTGTACATGGGTCTGCTTATGCAATTGCATAATTTCAACCTCTGTAGCACCAGTGCTATGTGCCCTGAAACCCTATACACTAAACAACCGATAGTGTTAACAAAAGCAAACATGAGATAAAAACACACTTGCTGATGTAACAGTGACATTTGATCTTGCTTCTACAAGTCTTTGAGCTCTTTATTGTGAACTCATGTTTCACGGGTCTTGTACCCAAATGCTCCACATCGCAAGTGCAGTGCTGTATCAGATGAGCTACTGAGCAAGTTTACTACATCAGAAAAGCCAAACATATGGAGCTGGTTATGGAATGCAAACATTAAAATGTATTAGTTTACAAATCATGCAATGACAGGTTGGCATATATGTGAGGTTGAGACTAAAGTGAAAATATAAAACAAGATTGTAAGTTTCCATTATCCTAGCTTTTCCCTTTATACAGTTTGCCGTGAAATCATTCACTTGCTCTGCAATCTGATTTACACACTTTCCTCTATTTTTGTTGGAGTCAAACCCCATCTTATATGTGCGTCTTTCTCACAGAACCCCAAGACTTTCCCCCTGGGAGAGGGAAATGAAGTATTTTTAGCAGTTGCACTTCTGTGCTGCTTGTCATCTCTTCGTCCCTCCTTTTTTTCCATATTTCCTGATTCAAGTCCATGGGAAAGATATATCCTCCACCCAGTTTCTCACTTTCACTCTGTTGCCATTGGCTTCCTGCCGCTGCTCGTCAACAATTCACTGCCCTAGGGAAGGCGTCTCCATAGTAACTGCCTTCACTGAGGCAACCCGTCAGGATGTTCATTGGAGGCAGGTTTTTTCAGCACGATTCAGCGATTTACATAGAGCCAAAATATGTCTTTTGACACTGAGCTAGAGAATAGAAGGGAAAGATGACAAGAAAGAGAAATGAAGGACAGAAAGAGCGAGAAAGAAAGGAGTGTCAATCAATGAGAGAAAGCACAAAAAGGAGGGGTGAAGAGGATTTGTCTGGGATGTAAAGGGCAAGAAAGAATATTATCTCTGTGCATGCGTTTGTTTTTATTAGTCCTTTTTCTAAGGAAGTCTGTGAAGCAGCATCCCAGTGGAAAATTTTACTGCTCAGAGTCAGAGGTTGCTCTTCGAGACATGATGGTACTTAAGTGAAACACAACTGAGAACTCCTGAGAACTGATATCTCTTAAAAAATAAGTCAATTGACATGCTTTCAACAATATAATGCTATAAAATGAACGTGGATAGTAGCAACATGATCTTATGAGTATTGACATGTATTTATCATAGACCGTAAAAAAATATGGACAACGCATCTTCACTACCTTCCACTGAAGAAAAGTGAAGCCGCCAACGTCCGAATATGGTGCTGACATCTTGTGCTGATTTGGGACAGAGTCTGCGCAGTAGAGAGCAGGAAGTAGAGCCGCGATATCAATAGCCCGCCCACACTCTCGCAGATGCAGAACAATTCATTATGCTGATGTGAAATAAACAGTTATGGAATTGTAGAAATTAAAGCTTAAGCCACAATATCCTCCCTAAAATCCCCAAAAAGTTTGTTAGTGCCTCGGTGACTACTTCACTCAGAGAAGCTGTCAATCATGACGTCACACCCCGCGTTTTTATTGCATCAAATAACTAACTAAAATCAAACTTATTTAAAAAAACGAAAACACAAAATGAAATCATTGTGATAAAAACTGCCTAAAATGATAGAAGCAATCTTTGGGAAAAAATTATTTGAAGTGTAATTTGATTGTTTAGTTTGTCTCGCGTCCATTAGAATACATGGAGGGACGGGGTTATGAGCTATACTGGGACCAACCACCTGGGGGCGATCAAGACATTTTGGCTTCAGTTTTCAACACAAGTGCGGGAGGGTTGGTATTTATACGTAAGATGTGTCTACTCCGGCACACGTGCATTTATTTTTGTTTGCATAGACACTAAAATGTACAATATTGATGTATTGACAGCATCTAAAACTAATTTACGTTTGAACAGTCTTTATTTAATCTGTGAGTACTTAATTCATGGAATTAATTGGTTAATTCTTCTGTATTTATGATAGAGATTTCGGGTGATGTGTGCTTTTAAATGAGATTTACGCGACTTCACAAAGTAGATCAAGATAGTATTTTGTAAGTAAAATGATTGTCACTGCACACTTTTTGCCAGTGTCACTTTTTTTAGATAAAAAAAAAAAAAAGGTTTTGTTTAGGTTGTGTGTATGTGTGTGACCTAGAATGGATAAACCCAGTTCGATCTGCCTGCGATTTGATTTCGCCCTGCAGCTCAGGCTGGAAACCTGTACATCTTTTTATCCTGCTTCTGTTACAAATTTGCGGGAACCAATGACAAACCGGCTTATCCACCTGGTGCGCTATTGGTGGGTTTAACACAATGACGGATAGAGAATCGATTGATCGTTGGTCCGATTGGTTGAAGGACTATCCAATTTTGTACAGTCATTTGAACTATGCCCATTGATCACGCCTCTTGTGGTCTGACTGGTTGAAGGACTATCCAATTTTGTACAGAGTCATTTGAACTATGCTCGTTGATCACGCCTCTTGTGCAGTAGAAAATACAGAGCAGACTCCCCAGACCAATGTTCAATCTTAAAAGATTGAGCTTGGTCTGGTGATAGCCAGACAATGTGTGACCTATAAGTGTGAAGAAGGGAGGTTTCAGCTGCGTGGTGATGGGCTGCTATAAATAGAATTGGGTTCTGTCATCATTAAAGTTCATATTCCTCTGTCAGACTGCATACTTTGCCTGAACATGTAACTAGTCCACCACACATTCAACTTAATTGGTTTTGAAAATCCAACAAGCACAACTGTTTTGGTCACACTTTACATTAGGGACCAATTCTCACTATCAACTAATTATTAACTTTGAATTTTGCCTCTGTAAACTCTAGGGATGTCAATTTACACAAATTTCCATGATCGATCGTCGTTTAAATTAATGATCAATTAATCGTTAGCCTTAACACTGTATATGCGTCTACAGCAGTGGCTTATAACCGACCACATGACAGGGTGTGCAAACGCTGACAAAACGCCATGTTCCTCACTAAATCAATGAGAAGGGTTTTTAATCTAAATAAAGGGCTATAGGATTGTAAAATGAATCGATGTGATTGATCATTTAATTAAATTACTTATTTAATAATCAAATATGAGTAATACAAGTCAACGTGTCACCAACTCCACCTCAGATGCGTGATCTTCAGAATGTGTGGACGTGCTTTTCCTGAAACAACGCGCTGAAAACGCCAACTAGACCCAGTAAATTCACAACGATATATTACAATATTGTTCTCTTTATAATGATGTGTAACATGACAGTCCCAATCATAGTCATTATAAGTTTAGTAAAAGTCCATTGCTGTTGGAGCTGCATGCACTGACGCTGATCACTGGCACGCTTCACTACTGCATACATTTTTTAACCAGATGCATCCTATATGAGATTAAAAAATCAGCTATAGATAGGCCCACACAGAATAAACACATATTACAACTTACATTTGCAGAAAGCAAAAGGCTGCGAATGCACATGCAAACTTGTAGTCAAGATTAAGGTGTCACTCTAGCAATAAAAAAAAAAGGTAGGAAGCGAGTCTCCGGAGGCTGACTGCGCACGCGCCTCGTCCGCTTGGCACTCTGCGATGAGGTCATTTTTGCTGCGCACACCCTCGCACAGTCACCCTCGCGCACTGCGCAGACCCTTTTTAAAGTCTATGGTGCGGCTTTATTCCTCGTGTCTGATTTACAGTACATGTTTCGCGGTTGAGCAGCATGCCTTGACCTTGATTAATCGACGATCGATAGGTTTTATCGATTAAATGTATTATCGACAATTAATCGATCATCGATTAATCATTAACATCCCTAGTAAACTCCTAATTACTACTTATTAATAGTTAATAAGGTAGTTGTTACGCTTTGGTATTGTGTAGGATTATGGATATATAATATGTTCATGCAGAATAAGGCATTAATATGTGCTTTATAAGTACTAATAAACAGTCCATCTACAAGTATCCAAGTAATATGCATGCTAATAAGCAACTAGTTAATAGTGAGAATTGGCTTTATGCACAGCTGCATTACTTCCTGAACTTCAGCCAGCTCCTTTGTTTCCTGTCTGCCATTATTGGACAAACTGATTAATCCAGGTGTGTCTGATTATTGTTGTTGTGACTACAGAGGTCAGACACACCTGGATTAATCAGTTTGTCCAATAATGGCAGACAGGAAACAAAGGAGCTGGCTGAAGTTCAGGAAGTAGTGCAGCTGTGCATAAAGCCAATTGGACCCTAAACTAAAGTGTTGCCACTGTTTCTAATGATTCCATGTCCATACCATGTGGTATCTTCCCATTAGCAATTCATGAGTTCCCTGAAGACATCTTCACAAAAGAACAGCGGAAGAGAGGTGCCATACTACTACATGTGCTATGTGTGAGTGAGATGCATTTATCTATCTATCTATCTATCTATCTATCTATCTATCTATCTATCTATCTATCTATCTATCTATCTATCTATCTATCTATCTATCTATCTATCTATCTATCTATCTATCTATCTATCTATCTATCTATCTATCTATCTATCTGTCTGTCTGTCTGTCTGTCTGTCTGTCTGTCTGTCTGTCTGTCTGTCTGTCTGTCTGTCTGTCTGTCTGTCTGTCTGTCTGTCTGTCTGTCTGTCTGTCTGTCTGTCTGTCTGTCTGTCTGTCTGTCTGTCTAATCTTCTCTCTTTTTGTTGCAGGCCATCTATATGTTCTACGCACTAGCTCTTGTTTGCGATGACTATTTTGTCCCCTCCCTGGAGAAGATCTCAGAGGTAAGTCAAGCCACCTGTCAGACATTTCAGCTGGAATAAGAATGACAACTCGTTACTTTTGCCATGCCTCAGAAAACGAAGTGATGACAGCCCGGACAATCACAAGTGTCACAAGTGTTTCCCTGCTCCCATGGGTCAGCACTGATGCTATATGTCATGAACTCTGGTTTAAGTGTTTAATTAACACAATAAGATTGGAAGGTGTGTTTCCTTTTGGGAAATTCCCTTTTTTCTTGTTCCTTTAAGGAAATTCCCTTTGTTCACAATTTGTCAGGATTTAAGAACTGCGTCCTTTAACACAGCAGAGATTCATGCTCCTGTGAACCCTTGTGAAAAAGAAGTAAACTTAGCATACTCTTAAAAAGAGTACTTATTACAGAAATAATATACAGTATATAACACTAAAGAATAAGTTCAAACTGAATTAAATGTTTTCAGACACTTAACTGCATGTTAATTGTTAATTCAATTGTGCTTTGGCTTGACCTTGCCAATGCCATGGTTCACTACCTCATAAACTTGTTGAGACTGCCTTGGATCGACACCATGGTGGCATATGCAATAAACAACTGAAAAAAAAATAATAATAATGGGCCCCAAATAACAAGTATAACGAAGAGGCATTTATGCAACATATCAGGAAAATACCATGCCAAACGCATTGCTTAGCTAATTACTTTTATATCTCATTGTTTTCATCAAAGTAGCCTGATAAATACATAATCTCTGTAATTAGCGTGAATCTTGGCCACGATAATCCACTGGTCGGGCAGTCGGACGGGCCAAGTTATAAAAAATATCATTCCAATTAATTGCAGGTGGGTCTTGAGTAGATGAGATAAATCATTAATGGTAAAACGCAACAAAATCAAGGAAAACATACGCCTAGAGAAAATGATCCCATAATTTACATAATTCATTTTATAAACTATAATCACTGGCTCCCAGTAACGGCTGTACGTGAGTTGGGTTCTGGTGGACGAGTGACCTCTGACCTAACGTGACCTCTGACCCGACGTTCGTCAATGCGTCATGCGTCGGATCATAGATCACTCTTCCGCCGGAACTACACTTGCGTACAGCCGATACCAGAAATACAGAAATGATTCTGATAAAAGTGTTTTCCAACATGATTAACTATTCCAACTATTAACATGTTTAAAGCATAATTATTCATCAGGCACTAATTTGCACATTCTCATTAAGCTTTGGGGGTCCACTTGTTTAAGCAACTTGTTTAAGCAACAATCGAGGCAAACAGATCCGAGAGACATTTGATATTTAAAAAACAAAACAAAAGGAAGGAAAGAAAGAAAGAAAGTAAGAAAAGTATCAAGTATCAAAAGTATACAAGGCTGATCCACACATCTCTACTGTAAAGTATCCAGATCCAACACAAGAGTAGTATTAGTAATAGTCAAAAATGATCTAATAAATGTAATAAACCAAAAAATGTTCACAACCAAAATGGAACTAACATAAGGGATAATCCATGGCTAGGTGTGCATTCAACAATTTTAATGCACATGTAGGCAAAGAACCACCTGACGCAAAGCGGACACAGGAATGGTAAAAATTATTATTATTTTCATCAGTTATTTTGTCTACAGGTCAGATCTAGCATTCTGTCCACTTTAAATCAGACACAGACATAAAGTAGTTTGGTAAAATTACAATTATTTGAATGAATTTGTTACCACCTCATTGCTGAGAAAAATAATGTAGTGTTTCAGTAGTGAAGCTATTTTAGTAATAAACAGCGGTTTCTTTGCTCCTGAATGTTTCTGTCTGCACTGCACAATAACTTATCTCTGTGTGCGAGTGACTGTCTCTATGTGTGCACATGTGCTTTAATGAAGCAAATTACATCATAGATTTATGAATGGAGGCCCAAATCTGCCCGGGCCCATATGCACATGCATACCCTGCATGCCCAGACGTTACACCACTGTACCCTGTTAGATCAAGGGCCTCATCCTGAACTATTAAAGGGGTGGTAAAACACATTCTTTCGAAGGCTTGATTGTGTTTGTGGGTAGGGTTGCCACCTTCAGTGTGGCAAAATAAGGGACACCCATTCATGACACCCACTCGCCCCAAAAAAAAAAAACAATTGCATAACGGACAGACATAAAGAATACGTCATGAAATGATTATTTCAACATTTACAATTTGACAGCTCAATAATAAACCATATAAGAAAACATGAGATCAAGTATGTGAACTTGCAACAGAACACATTTTATATAATTTTACATTTGATTTTATTTATTTCAAAATAACTCTTTAGTCGCCTATTTGGTGCACTTTAAAGGGATAGTTCACCCAAAATGAAAATTCTGTCATCATTTACTCGCCCTCATGATGTTCCAAACCTGTACGAGTTCTGCTGAACACAAAAGAAGATATTTTGAAGAAAGTTCAAAGTTCAGCCTGTACGCAGGCTACTTTGAGGGCACCATTGACTTCCACAGTAATCTTCCTATGTGTTCAACATAACAAAGAAATGTATGCATGTTTGGAACAACTTGAGGGTGAGCAAATGATGACAGAATTTTTATTTTTGGGTGAACCATCCCTTTAAGCAGTCATTCTGAACCAGTAATCACTTTTTTGAATTTTAAAAAAATATATATTTTATTTTATTAATTTACTTAAATTATGACTATATTATCATGTAATTATTTGTCCCATTTTTATCTAAATATTTTTTTAAATGTCAAACTTTATATGACAGGATTATGTATTATGTATGATGAATATAGCCTAGATGAATTATAAATTAATGATAACATTTATTAGGCTATAATCTATTCATTAACCTGTCTAAAAAATAATAATTCTGTCTGCCAAGCTCTGATAATGTATGGAATATTATATTAATATATTATCCATTTAAAAAAACTATAGGCCTACCTTTAGAAGCACGGATGTGTCAGACAGTCTGAGACACTGAAATGCTTCTCATAAAGTGTGCAGTTGGCCTGAAGTTCATCGTGAGTTACTGGACAGACCCACTGATACCCTTTTGATATTCAGCTCTATATCTGGAGATCCTCTTGCGTTCAAACGGTGGACGCGACGCGAGCTCGACATGTTTTTAAAACACCTCGCAAGTTTGCAGGCACACTGGCACAGCGCATGTTCTCGAGACTCCGGCAACTAAAACACAATCACGCACAAATGAGCTCCTGTACTACTTATTGTGAAATTGATTTCTTTATATTTGCTATCAGTATTCTCCACACTGCAAAATCCGTATGTGTTTATTGAACTATGTGTGGACCTGTGTAAAAATACGGGACAAATCGCGTCCCGTATTGGTTTGATACGGGACACGTCATTTTGCTTGTAAATACGGGACGATTCCGTATTTTACGGGACGGGTGGCAACCCTATTTGTGGGGTGCACTGTAATATGTGTTCATGCTTCGTTTTTAATTTTTTTTGTTTTTTTTTCATATATTTACGCGGCTCGTGTATTGCAAATACAGACGAATATTGTCCATTATGTCACATTTTCCGGTCTTCTCCTCCGCCCCTGTCTGTCTCGTGCTTTGATTTATGATGGGCAGCATATATCTGCTGCAAATGCGACCGTGTTCCCCTCTGTCTCATACACACATACATATAACGTTGTATGTTAAACGCACTGCAACGCTGCCCCGTCCCTAGGAAGGCTGAACAAAGTGGACCTGCAATCCGGATGAAAATAACAGCGTTTCGTCGGCATTGGCAACAACACTCCAGCCTACTAACTATACCACAACAACGCTTCCCTGCTGCGATACAAAATGGCCTCTCCCCCCTTATTTCATATTCTCAGAGGAGGGGTTTATGTAAATATTGGGGCTGGTGATGTCAGCAACCCTGGAGGAATGTGTAGCAGTCCCTAGCGGCCGTTTGCTGTAGTTCTTAGAAAATGATTTCTTTAAAAGCAAATATCTCCCTTTGCTTTAAAATTTGAACGTTGTAACTTTGCAGATGTTGTTTATGCTCAAACAGCAACATTACACACTAGCTAAAGTTAGAAAAGTGAAATCGTGGTTTACCACCCCTTTAAGAGAACTCAGAGAGAACTTTAGGGAATATAGCACCAGACTGGTGTAGACTTGAAAGGGGGATTATAACTGGATGTACCATCTCACTCATTTTTTGTGTGCAGAGGCCATTTGTCTAAGTCTGGTATTCGGCAGCCACCCATCAGAGCTTTTATGGATGACCTCACTGTTACTACATCATCATTGCCGCTTGTTAGAGGGGGATCTACCTGATCTCCTGGGCAAAGATTAATTTTAAACCTGCCAAATCAAGGACCATGGTGCTAAAGATGGGTAAAGTGGTGGACAAGTTTAGTTTCTCTTTGGATGGCATTGCGATTCCATTGAACACTAAGAAACCAGTCAAGAGCCTAAGCAATGTCTTTGTAGTCTCAGGGATGCTGTGTCTATCCCAGCAACAGTTAAGGAGCTCAAAAATGGGCTCACCACAGTGGACAAGTCTGGCCTACCTGGCAGGTTCAAGGCTTGAGTTTACCCACATGGTATTTTACTTTGAGTCCTCTGGCTTGTTGGAGATGAAGGTCAACGCCAATCTCTGTAGATGGCTTGGTCTGCCTCGTAGACTCAGTAGTGCAGCACTGTATGGGAGGAGCAACTAACTTCTGCTACTGATTAGCAGTTTCAATGAAGAGTTTAGGGTGGCTCTTACAAGAGAGACAATGCTCTATCAGGACTCCAGGGACTCCAGAGGGGCATCAGCAGGCACAATGGTGCAGACAGGTAGGATGTGGAGAGCTCAAGAAACAATGGAAATAGTCTGGGCTGAGACGCAGGGCTTTGGTGGGCACAGTAATGACAGTAAGGGCAGTGCTGGGACGTTATGACAAGGCCCAGGGTAGTGGCATTTTAAAAGCCATCGCCAGTAACAAGTAGACCTACAGCCAGAGGAACATTGTCTTTGTAAAGGCTGGCTCGCCGAAGCCGCAGTACAGCAAACAAAAAAAAACGAGCAGCTGGTCTCACGCCAGCTTTAGATTGGGAGATGCGAGTTGACTCGGGGAGGCAACTCAAGTTCCCGGACCATGTGTTGACAACTTCATTGAACTCAGATATGGTATTAATATCAAACTCTACAAAGCAGGTGTTCCTCATAAAGTTTGTAGTTCCCTGGGAAGACCATATGTAAGAGGCAAATGAGCGGAAAAGGTCGAAGTACCAGGAGCTGGTGGATCAGTGCCAAAGGAGGGGCAGGAAGGCACACTGAGAGCCCATAGACGAGGGTTGTAGAGGGTTTGCTGGCCTTGGCATATATCTGGGGCTGTACAAAAGTAGAGCAATTAATGCCAAGTTCAGACTGCACGATTTTCAAACTCGTCGGATCACTGCTCTTTTCACACTGCATGACTATCTGAGCCAGCATTCAGTCACTGCTGTGTTCACACTGCACGATGGATCGGCGACAGTGGGTTTCACACTGCATGACTGTACAAGAGGAAGAATCACCGACAGCTCTGTCCCTTTCGCAAATTACATTTCACAACAAAACACACGTGAGAAGTGAGAAGAAAATCACATGTGCGCGAGATCACACGTGCGTCAGACCGGAGTTCTCGCGCGAGACTGGAATTGTTATTACAATTATAGACTGCAGTGCAGAAACTTGCGGTCCAAATTGTCTGTGCGCTGATTTGCATCAATAGGGAGAAAAAGAAAAAAGATTATGGCAGAGGAAATGGTTGGGGAGACACAGGGAGCAATGATAGTGTTTTGCAAAATGAGTTGGAGGTACATACATAATTTTGCTATGTGCTACTGTTGTGGCTGGTCAAGTAAATGTTTGTGCTTTGTTTCTGTTTGATATAATTGTAAATATATCTATTAAAATACTGATATTCTGGTCTATAACTCCTCCCCGAACCTCCCGCTGCCCTGTATCTTGCTCTCTCATTGGCTGTCGGTCATCGCCGATGTATTTTTCAGTCAGAAAACAGTTCACACAGCAGGAGTTTGAATCGCCGACAGGTCCAGATATTTAGCATGCCAAATATCTTGCGGGAGTCGGCGACTCATCGGCGAGTCTCTCTGATCACGTCTTTGATCATTCACACTGCGTGATTGTCACTCGCGTGATCGAGCACCGATTTGCCTATGATTTCAGGCATTTGTCTGCGATTTCGCAAAACCTGTTGGCGAGTGAAAATCGGGGCTAAAATCGGGCAGTCTGAACTAGGCATTAGTCTATGATGGAAACTGCAGAGAGGGCCTCTAGATGTCTGGATTAAGAGGAGTGATTTGTGGGCTAATGCTGCTGAGCCACAAGTCGAGGTCTGTTCAACCTTAGCTGGGTCGCCTGAGGGAGTGCATATGATGTTGAAAGACCTGAAACACACAAGGAGCTCAGGAACATCACTTAGGATGTAATTTCGTAATTACTTATAGGCTATAGACTTGGTCGGCGTCGTGTCATAGCTGGGGGTGGAGTCGACGTGTGTGAAAACAGTCCATCCCCCACAATGGAAATGCATGGGGTTAATCCAGTTTAGCCTGTGTAGAATCTCTTTTGCCACTCGACAGTGCAAGATATATAGAAAAACTGAGCCATATTGTGTCAGATTGTCCATACAGTATCTGTGACTGATAAATGACCCAACGGAATCAATGGCCAGAAGCGTCATTTTCTCATCAAAATACATACTGCTCCCCCGACCCCCATATAGGTATGACATGCCAACTTCATAAATCACCCAGTATTTAGATGAAGACGTTAATCACGATCGCTCATCGTGAAAAACTGCTTTAACAAGTCCTTTTGCCATTGATGAAATCTCTTTTTTTAATCTTTACAATAATACCAGCATAATGTAGTGCAAATGTTTAATTGTAATGGACGTATTGCAGGCTTTCGGAATTGATGAACGGCTCCGTCTGTTTATTTGGCAGTATAAAACTTCAGATCAGGGTTTTTTAACTTACTAGAGGTGCAGAACGTCACATGGTAACTTTTCGGGACTGCACCAAGCAAAAATAAATCGTAATCATTACAAAGATAAAGCGTCTATCAAGGTCTACGTGCATTCATTCTAATGGCTTGTTTTCCCCCACGGCATATGGCGGATATGACGTTTTGTTGGCGTTCCCAGTAATGCCGACCAAGTCTATATGTGATGGTGGACCACAAAACCAGTCATAAGGGTAAATTTGGCTGAGATACAACTATTTGAAAATCTGGAATCTGAGGGTGCAAAAAAATCGAAATATTGAGAAAATAGCCTTTAAAGTTGTCCAAATGAAGTCCTTGCTTCATTGCATATTACTACTAATAGTACATTTTTTATATAATTACGGATGGAAATTTACTAAATATCTTTATGGAACATGGTCTTAACTTAATATCCTAATGATTTTTGGCATTAAAAAATGTATATTTTTGGCTATTGCCACAAATATACCTGTGCAACTTATGACTGGTTTTGTGGTCGAGGGTCACATATGGTCTTTGAAATGTACTGCTGAATGTACTGACAAGAATTTATTGCATACTAAATATATTTTATTGTCAGTTCTAAAGAAACTTGTAGGTCATGTATTTTAATATATTTCGTAAAACTTTACAATAAGGTTTCATTAGTTAACATTAGTTAGCTATATTAGTTAACATGAACTAATAATGAAACACTTCTACAGCATTTGTTAATCTTTGTTAATGTCAATTTCAACTTTTACTAATACATTATTAAAATCAAAAGTTATATTTGTTAACATTAGTTAATGCACTGTGAACTAACATGAACAGCTGTATTTTTATTAACTAACATTAACAAAGATGAACGAATACAGTAACAAACTGTATTGCTGGTTATAATATAATGTTAACTAACGAAACCTTATTGTAATGTGTTACCATATATTTGTAATTACACAAAGTTTGCAATTATGAATTTGTGATTTAGGATCTTTAAAATATAATGTGATATTGAATAACATGCAGGTACAGATAAAAGGTTTTTAAAACCTATATATACTTTTTGATGTACATTACAAGTGCATATTCAGTACAATTAAGCACACTTCTTTTTCACAAGGGAAGATTAGTTCATGGCATTTAATGTGGTATCCATGAGTGCAGATAAATATCTTGAAACATGTAGGTCACTGTACAAGGAGTTGTCACAGAGTTGTATTATTTGCACATTATTGCTAGTACCCATGATTAATCTTCTACTGTATATAATGCTCTTCACTAGAATCTACAGCTGAGTGAAGACGTGGCTGGAGCTACTTTTATGGCTGCAGGAAGTTCAGCTCCCGAATTGTTTACTTCCTTAATCGGTCAGTTTGCTTTTGCTCTACCTTTGATTACCTTCCTCCACTTGATTGGTTATGATTTCACATAAGATGTAAAATGTGCACTTACTACATTTTTTACATTACATTACAAAAATCCTGTCCTCAAAACTGTGATGAAAAAAATGAAAAATGTAAATCATCATGTACTCACCTTCATTACAAACCTATTGAACACAAAAGGAGAAATTTTAAATATTCAAGTTGTTCTATTCCATACAATGAAAGCATACACAGTCAGATGCAGTAGGGCATGACTTTCAGTCAAACTTATGATGAAACTGTTCAATACTTTAAATACATTATAGACATTACAATATGATTTTCTTTTATATACATGTAATTTCCTGCAAATCTGCTTTGAAACAAGGTATGTTGTAAAAGCCGCATCAAAATAAATAAGACTTCCCAGTTTCCCAAGGACTGTCAAGCTCCTCAGAGGACAGAAATTTAAGTCATTATTTATTGAAAATCTTGTTCTCTGCTATTCATGCTAAAACCAATGGCATTAGATCTCATTGAATAAATGAGCTTTGAAGTCTACAATAGAGGGGAAAATTATAAATTAATAAATAGTTACATTTCAGTTTGTTCCCCTAAAAAGTTATTATATTGCTTCAGAAGAAAAGCTTAGACATTCTTCAAAGGTTATCCTTTTGTGTTCTATGGAAGAAATGTTTGGAACAATATCAAGGTAAATTTATCATAAGCCACGCGTTTCCACCGCAGGAACTTTCCCCAGGGACTAGGGGTGGTACTCAGTGTGTTTCGACCGCAGGAACCGGGGTCTAAATTAAGTTCCGGGTAAATATTTCCCCCTCAAAACAGCCCTGCTCACGAGGTAGTACTTTTTCAAAGTTCAGGAACTTTTGGGGGTGGGACTTGGGCGCTGAACAAGCTGATTGGTTGAGTTCACCCAGCATTTTGATTGGTTGACTCGACACAGCATTTTATTTCAACCACTATGCAGTAAGAGTTGATTGCTATTTGAATCAACAATGGAGTTTAAAAAATACGACCAATGGGCCGTCGACGAGGTTCAGGCTTAATTAAATTTATTTGCAAAGGAAGAAATCCAGTGGGAACTGTAAAGTCGATGCGGCACGTGTCCTACGTCACTGGACTAATCTTCACGGTACTTTAGACCGCGATGGAATCACAGACAGCAGCAGGTCTGGGGGAAAAAGAGTTCCTGGGACAAATTATTCCGGGTAATTTCGGTGGAAACAGGGCTATAGGTGAAACTAATTAAATGGCTAAACTGTACAATTTTACCAAGTCCACTGAGTTATTTTTTTAATAGTTTAAATCACACAGTAAAATGTGAAATTATCAATGCAATTTCTCTGTGTCGCATATTGTTACCGTTGTTCATGTGCTTGATGGCAGGTGTATTTATCACAGAGGGGGATGTCGGTGTAGGCACCATTGTAGGGTCGGCTGTCTTCAACATACTGGTCATCATTGGAGTGTGTGGCATCTTTGCCCGTCAGGTAGACATACTTATCTACAAAACTGACCTCATCATTTATTTCACTCAGTTTAGGAGAAAATTTCAACAGAAGCAAAAACTTGTGTGAAGAAGGTACAAATTATTAAAGGGGTCATGACAAAAAAAGTTATAATATTAGAGATACGAACTTGCAATTGCAAGTTATAGGCCTGGTCTCACAAACAGGGTTTATATGATTTAGCCAGGATTGGGCCTTATTTAAATTAGAACATTTTAAGTAGCTTTTATGAATGTGCCTTAAAAAAAACATTACTGGTGTGCATCTTGAGACAAAACAATGGCACTAATAGGTTGCTTTCAGTTAAAACAACATGTATTTTAGTCTGGGACTGTTTAAGCCTTGTCTGTGAAACCTCGGGGTTAAGTAAAAATAAAAAAAATACTGTAATTGCAAGAAATAAAAGTCAGAAGTTTGAAATTTAAACTCACAATTGCGTGAAAAATGTCAGAAAGTCAGAAAAGTCATTCTGACCCTCTCTCTGAAATGATTAATTTTTAAGTGTAAAAGTCAAATGAATATTATTTAGTAAATGGTTTTACACTCAATCAATTATATAACAAACACAGTAAATGTAACCATTTAAAATGTAACAAAGATGTTTTGTAATAGCTTAGGAAGGGCGCCACCATCTTGCAGTACTCCAGCATGTGACGTCATGATTGTTGGGCTCCATTGGATTAATGAAGATTATTAGTATACGTTATTACGATGATTTAATTTATGATTAACATTAAATAATACTGGGTACCAACTGTATATTATTATTACAGTAACTCATATCATTTTTTAATATCTAGTTTTGATTCTTTGATTTTTCTGGTTGCACTAGTTGTAATTGTTACTAGTAATAGATAAACTCGTAATATCTGTAGTAGTAGTAGTTGACCAACAAAGGGCTTCAGTGATATTTGCAAGGCAACCTGATGTCACCCTAAAAATGGGTGAACAAAAATAATTCAGGACTCCAGCAGTGAAGGAAATTAAAGTTGGTTAACTTTATTGCACGGAATGAAAAGAAAGGAAAAAAAGATGATGGCAAGGAACATAATGGGATTAGGGATAACGTTTGGGGATTGTCCAACGGCCTGGATTACCTGATTGGTAAACGTGGAGTCACGGTAAGAAATATTTATTGATCTCTCTATGTTGTGGAATGACAAACGGGTGTTTATAATGGTTGTTGTTCATATTCATTTCTGACTACTGCTACTGCTACTGCTACTGCTACTGCTACTGATAGGCAATTATAACTAAGGAAATCTTGAAGCAGTGGGACTTGTGTCTGAATGTGTATCGGGAAGTGAAGCAGTACTGTTCTGACGTCATAAAAATGAACCATCAACTTGTTCCTGATGCTGGGAACCTTCTAAAGTGTGTACAGAGATGCAAATTTGCTTTTAAGCTATGACACTTGCAGGATGTTTTAATGGTACAAAGACCACGTACAAATTAAAAATTTGATTTCTCATGAGATGACCCCTTTAATGACCCCTTTCTGATTTTGAAGAGTTAGACACTTTCCTGGGTCAACATACTGTATTTGGTTGATCGTGGAACAACATTCCTGTACGAAAATGTAATCCTAACCATATCCCTACCCCTACCCTACCCATAAATTATCCTTAAATGATAGGTGAATGACACTGATGTAGAAGCACCCAACCCTGGTTGTAAACCAGGATCAACAGAGATGTTAATCCAGGAACATGTTGCACTTGGTGAAATCAGGTTCTGCATAAGAGGCACAACTATACAGAGTTAGTTTAGCCATTCTTTATTATAATCACATTAAATATAAATGCACTGAACACTTGAAATAAGCATATTGCCACAGTTTCTTGTGTGTACATTTGTACCCTAGGTGGTGATACTTACCTGGTGGCCTATGTTCAGAGATTCGCTGTACTACATCTTCTCAGTGTTGGCCTTGATTTTGGTGAGTGTATGAGTACATATGAGAGAGGACAAAAGAGAAGAGAAATAGTATAAAGCAATTTATATTGTTTTATTAATTCAGGGTTTAGCTAATTGGGGTTCACGAGGGAATTTGTGAGTTGATGAAAAGCTAATTAATTCATTAAACTGAATGTAACATTAAAATAACCAAATTGGGCTGCAAAATTAATTGAAATAAAACTAAAATGGCAATATACTGTATATTATTAAATCAAGATTATCAAATAAAAGAATTTGTGAGTGGAACTCAGTGCTGCGTAATGACGTTGACACTATAGGAACACTTCTGCCAAGGGTCCCACGCTTGGGGTGTGTCGCTGTCACAAGACTACCATGACGGTAGGGGTTGTGACCTTCACGGGTTGGGGTGCGGTCTTAAATGGCTGCCCAGCTCATTGCTGCAGGGAAGGCAACCACATGTTGGTCTGGCGGACAACACTGGTATAGTCTCCTGAATAATCTGGATTCCAGATGATACCGTTTTAATGGAGCAGGGGTTTCATTGTGACTCACCGCAAGTCTTAAGGGTTACATGCAGTACCCTTTCTTATTACAAGATGGCGCCGCGGATGGCTGCCTCGGTATGGAGTTCTTCAGCTATTGTGTTGTTTTTGTTTGTTTGTTCTGCGTTGAGTCATTCTTTTCTGATCAGTTTCACCAAAGACAAACTACTGGACATTAGGAAACACACACCAGACAACATTTCTACAGTTTTTGACTATTCTGAGGTTTTGTTTGATTTTCTCGTCAGAGCCGCGGTTGTGTTTTTCAAAGGCGCGGCCAGACGCAAACGGGGGAAGCGAGCCGGCGCACTGGTTAAACTCTGCGCGTGCGGCCTCCGCTCTGCACACCCTAGTATTCATCTTGCGTATCTCCGATCCCTTCCTAACAAAACGGACAAACTTTTTCTCCTCGCCCGCGTTAACAAGGATTTTTCAAACTCTGCTGCACTGTGCTTCACTGAAGCCTGGCTGAGTGAAGCCATACCGGACAACGCACTATATCTGCCGGGCTTCCAGCTGTTCCGAGCGGATCGCATTGCGGAACTAACAGGGAAAATGAGAGGTGGTGGATTGTGTTTCTACATTAACGAAAGTTGGTGTTCAGATGTAACAACGCTGAAGATGTGCTCTCCTAATCTAGAGGCGCACTTCATAAACTGTAAACCTTTCTACTCAACGTGGGAGTTTTGCTCGTTCATTCTCGTGAATGTTTACATTCCTCCAGACGCGTGTGTGAGCGCGGCGCTACAACAGCTGGCTGAACAAATAACTGAAACTGAACAAAGGTATCCAGACTCTCTTTTAATCATTCTTGGGGATTTTAACAGAGCAAATCTCTCCTGCGAACTGCCAAAATACAGACAGCACGTTACATGTCCCACCAGAGACAGTAATATACTGGACCACTGTTACACAACAATAAAGAATGCATATCACTCCGTCCCACGGGCAGCTTTGCGTCTCTCTGATCACTGTGTGGTTCATCTTATACCGACCTACAGGCAGAAACTGAAATCAGCTAAACCTGATTTCAGGTTTAGCTGATTTTGGATGGCAATCAGCTGGATGGCAATCCTGAAATCAGCTAAACCTGATTTCAGGACTAATGAAGCAGAGCTGGACTTACAAGCCTGCTTCGATTGCACTGATTGGACTGTTTTTGAAGCTGTTACCACTGATCTGGATGAGCTCACAGATGCTGTAACATCATACATCAGTTTCTGTGAGGATACATGCATTCCTACCAGGACATTCTTATCATTCACTAATGATAAACCATGGTTTACTGGGAAACTCAAATAGCTCCGTCATGCCAAAGAGGATGCTTACAGAAGTGGGGATGAAGTCTTGTATAACCAGGCCAGAAACAGACTGACAAAGGAGATCAGATTTGCTCAAAGAAGCTACTCTGAAAAGCTGAGAAACCAGTTTTCAGCAAACGACCCGGCTTCAGTCTGGACAGGCTTGAGGAACATTACCAACTACAAGTCACCATCCCCCCGTTCTGTAGAGAATCAACAACTGGCTGAGGATCTGAATTCATTCTACTGCAGGTTTGAAAAGCCCAGTCTCACACCACACACCTGCTCTGATCTGCACTTCACACGTCCCCCATGACCTCCTGCACCCCCCCCCCCCCGCTGATTCAGTTCTACACTCTAAAAAAAAAAGGTTCTATATGGTACCAAAAATGGTTCTTCGTCGTAATCATAGAGGAACCACTTTTAGTGCTATATAGCACCATATCTTAACATGTTCTGTATATGGTAGCGGTGCTATATTGCACCTTAGTTAGCGGTGCTATATAGCACCTTAGTCAAAGAACCAGTGAAGAACTTCTGAAGAACCGCTGAAGAACCACTGAAGTACCAAAATTGGTGCTATATAGCACTTAAAAAGGTTCCCCTATGATTACGAGCCAAGAACCATTTTTGGTGCCATATAGAACCTTTTTTTTTAGAGTGTACTCGGCTGTCATTGAGTTTTATGCACTTCCATCACTGTCTGGTTTGGTTCAGCTACCAAATTGGACATCAGGAGACTACAACGCACAATCGGTACTGCAGAAAGGATTATTGGTGCCTCCCTGCCAACCCTCCAGGACGGCGACTCCGATCACTGGCCACTAGAACATCTAGGCATAGGAACAGTTTCTACCCACAGGCCGTTTCCCTCTTGAACAGTTAAAATATACCCCCCACCCCCAAGGCATATGCCTGTATCTTCTAAACTCAGGAGATATTTATATTTATATTTATTCATACTACTCACATACTGTAAATATGTTTATAACCTGTAAATGTTTATTCTGACTAAACGTAACTGTGACCTAATATTGTTTTAATGCTATTTTTATTCTTAGAATTTGTATTACTATGTTCTTGTTGTGTTTGTATTGTATATGTGCACTTGAAGCTTCAGCACCAAGAAAAATTCCTTGTGTGTGCAAGCACACTTGGCAATAAAGCTCTTTCTGATTCTGATTCTTTCATGAAGACCCCAGCATTGCCTAGGGTCCCACTCTTGGGGCAGGTTGCTTATCACAACAGATGCCTCCTTTCACAGGCTGCGGTGGATGTCCAGTTAACAGTCTGGAAAAGTCGTATGGCATCTCATATGGCAGATAATTGCCTGGAAGATGAGGGCTGTATTTCAAGTTATAGAAACACTTTCTCCCATATCTAAGGGGCTACTACTGTTTGTTTTGGTCAGGTAATGGATGACACATCTGTAGTCTCCAGGATGGGCTGGTTCGCACCCCCTTTTCAGGTTGGTGCAGCAGATCCTGCTCTGGACCACAAACAGACTGCTCTCAGGGCAGTCTATATTCCAGGACATTTGAACACGGGAGCATATATACTGTCAAGGCAGGGGCCTGGGGATTGGATGCTCCACTCAGAGATGGTGGAGTTGATTTGGCAGAGGTATGGCAGAGCAGAAGTGGACCTGTTTGCCTCAACAGAGTCGACCCACTCTTCACTCTGGTTCGCCCTCACATCTCTAGATCCATTTGGGCTAAATGCCATGGTTTAGACATGACAGAGGCTGCATCTGTAGGCCTTTTTCCCCCTGTGACTTTACTTCTGGGAGTCCTAGCGAGGCTTCGTCAAGACCGAGTTCACCTGTAATTTGTAGCTCCATTCTGACTGGCCTAAATCTGTTTCTCACACTCTATGTCTCTCTTGGAAGGCTCTCCTTTGGAGATTTCTGACCATGAGGCACCTTCTGTCCCAGGTGCAGGGGTTGATTCTCTACCCCGACCCTGAAATTTGGGAACTGTAGGACTGGCCCCAGAAGGGTTCCAGCTCATAGATTCCGATCTTTCAACTGAGGTTCTTTGGACCAGCCTAAATGCTAGAGCTCCCTGAGGTGGCATCTATTGCATCATGGTGTGCTCAGCACCACGTTGATCCAGTCAGCTGCCTGGTATGTTCAGTGCGGGAGTTATTGCAGGAGTGTTTCCTGGCAGGACAATCATCTGCTACTGCTAAAGTTTACTTGGCTGCCTTTGGCTTTTGAAAGAGCCTCTTTGGGGAGGCATACCCCTGTGTCTCATTTTATATACATGGTGCCAGACAGCCGGGGCCTATCTGCAGACTGCAAGTTCCTGGCATCTTTCCATAGTCCTGGAAGTCTTTTCAGAGACTCCAGTTGAGCCCTTGGAGTCAGCCTCAGAGTTTCTGACTTTGCTAAAGAGAGTAGGAGACTTGCAGGCCCTTTCAGTTGCCCCCTCCTGCTTAGTTCTTGCCCCAGGCTGGTCAAAGTTCTCCTGTTAATCCATTTCTTAGACCAAAAGGTTTGTGCATGTGCATACTTCAGAACCATGTTGGTCAGGTATTTTTTTCAGTATGGTGAAGTGGGTACTAACATTTCCATAGCGTCAACGTCATTACAGAGTGCCGAGTTTCACTCGAAAGGGAACATCTCAGGTTACGTATGTAACCCGGTTCCCTTGGAAGGAATGAGATGCTGCGTCCGTATTTCACTCAATGCCTGGTCAAGTCAAGTCATTTATATAGCACTTTTTAAAATATTGATTGTTTCAAACAGCTTTACAGTGATAATAGGAAATTAATGTAAGAGAGATTGGAAACATCCTGAAAACATCTTTAAACAATTAGAATCTGGTGACATGAATTTCATGCATCTATTTATGGTCTTAGTGATGCGCTGAAGCTATGTCATCTGACTACGCTGTTGGCCAATCAAGATTTGCGTTTTCCAGACGTTCTTCAGACACCGGCTCATGCAGAAGCATTCTCATAGGACCCAAGTCATGATGCAGCGCCTTGTTCCTTCACAGGGAACCGGGTTACATATGTAAACATTTCCAGCATTTTACTAATATTTTGCCAAAATAAAAGCTTGAGGATTTGAAATGTTAAAAGCTTGAAGGTTTGAGCATTTAAAAGGAAGGTATTTAAGATAAATATATTGTACCCTGTAGTGTTGGTTGGTTCTTGTTAAGAGCGAACCCAAGTTAAGATATTAGAGATACTCTTAAAAGTAACTGTTTCCAAACTATTTCTTCCAATCACAATGTAATATATAACTCATTATATATAATACTTAAAGTAAATATTTTACATCTTAAGGGTTTGGATGAAAAAAGTTTGGGAACCCCTTAAAAGTATAAACAATCAATAATGACTATCAGTACTAGTCTCTTGATTGAGCTACTTTAGTGTTTTAATTCAAATTATACATGAAAAATTAATTATCCAATCCCAGTTATTTTACCCCTTAATTTGTCTACCTTTATCCAGGTTATCTATGACGAAAGAGTTGTATGGTAAGTCTTGCAACTGTATGTTTCTTCTACACCCATGTCCACATATTCAAACAGAGTAGTCTCATTTTGAAGCATTAGAAAGTTATTATATTTATACTTATATGAGATCTCTATACATATTCACTAATAATCTGTGTATCCATTTTTATAGGTGGGAATCCATGCTTTTGATCTCCATGTATGGAGTCTATATCCTTATCATGAAGTGAGTATAAGTCAAAGGCTAACATGTTAAGAAAAAACTAGCAGGTTTGTTTTGAGAGGAAGAAACCTTGGGAGGAACTAAAGCCGGGTGCACACTGTGCGATTTTGGCCACGATTTGGCCATCTGAGACAAATTTTGAATTTATCCAAATTATTCTCTGATCCTAGGCTAAAATCTGAAGTCTTTGATCCTTACTGTGCGTTCACATCGCCACCGGCGAGAGCGTCAAACTTCGCTCTGGCCGCCCTGCCATCGACGCTGTAGAAAGATCTGTGGACGCGCTGCCGCTCTGACGTAGATCGAATGCTTGGTCTTTTTTAAAACTGCATTTAAAGGGGCTGCAAAGCAAACATATTCATGTTCGCATTTTTAAAATCGGCATTTGTGCAGACTGACCACAGTAGGGTATACCCGTATGAGATAACATCATGAAATAATTTAAATGTGAAAGTTAACTTAATTATAGTTGCATGTTTGCTAATGAAATAAACCATTTAAAAGCCATTTGTGTGGTGTGGCTTTTGTGTTCTTGGAAGTGCTAGTCTAATTTCTAAGTTTATAGGTGCTAGCCTTGGTCTTTAACATTAACATTAATTTGTGTGCAACCTACTTTACAATATCTGTCCTGGTTTAAGTGCAGCATTCATGCAATTGGTCAAATCGGTGTTGTTTTGAGCAAATTAATCGCATTCCCGCTGAAAAAAAGGCTTTCTAGCGCGAAAATGTTGCATATAAAAGGTGTTGCGCGGAATATATATATATATATATATATATATATATATATATATATATATATATATATATATATATATATATATATATATATATATATATTAATATATATATTAATTATAGGGAAACCCGCTACCGCAATGATCAACCTCTCCTCCATTTTGCTTGGGAACTAATGTGGTCGGAACCAAAGTTTCCAGCACTGCGTTCTCTGGAATCATTTCAAGCGGAGCACTACTACATTCCCATTGGTTGCCGCCGGCTGCCGCCGAACCGCGTCATAGCTCATTAACATAAAGTTGACCTGATTCCAACTCTCCTCGACGCCCAAATCGTCCAAGACGCGCCGCGCCGCTCTCGCCGGAGCTCGCCGCCGGGCTCCCATTGAAAATGAATGACTTCCGGCCACTTTGACGCTCTCGCCGGCGGCGGTGTGAACGCACAGTTAGTTTGACATGTGCACCGACAACCGATTAATGACCGTTGCGATCAAATTTTACCTCGGACAAAATTCTGGCAGTGTCAGAAGATTTGAGGCGCAATCCTGCAATGTGACTTCTCCTAGGACGACCGTCAAATCAAGAACCAATAGGAGCGCAGAACCTGATGACGCATTTCGTGCGACAACATCAAATCACAACAGGGAACATGTCGAAAAGAGTCAGTTGAATGAAAAATGCCACCGCTTGTTTTTGTTGTTTGCTGAACGCTACCATTGTGTCTGTGAATGCGGCTCACCGCTACCGAACGTGTCACGGATTTATGACACAAAACTACGTTTTACGGTAAAAAAAAGTCTGTACGAGTCTCTTGCTTGCGTCCGTTTTTCGCGTCTGACTGTCGTACAGTCTGACATAATGACAACTGAGATCCTACAGTGTGACATGTATTACATCGGGGATCATGTTCGTACAGTCTGACAAGCAACATTCGCAGAGGATTTAGAAAAATCGCACAGTGTGCAGGACCCTTAAAAAGTATAATCCCAGAATAAATACTGAAGTACTCACTGTCTTTGTCTGGCTCTAAATCCCAAAGGAACTTATAAAATAATAGCCTAGACTGAAACGTCTTTTACACAGACATCCCTCTTGCTTCAGTCATATCAATTTTCAAGCGTCTCTTCTCTTTATTGCTACGGGTTAAGAATTTCCATATTCAAGCTGATGCATGACACGTCTTCCCTCCGTATGAGACAGAGGACCAAGTTTCATTTATTGTTTAGAAAGGAGCCTGGATGAGTAACAGTGTTCTACAGAAAACAAAGCTTCTATAGAGATAAGGATATTCTAGATGACAACAGTCTTCATTAAGCACCTTTTAAGGCCATTAGGGGAAGCTTGAACTGTCGAAGACTGAGACAAATATGCCTGCTGTATTTAGGAGGGAAGCTGAAGCATGTTTTGTTGCAGAGGTGTTGATAATACAAGCTATTACATATTTATCCCATACAGATACAACAATCCTGTTAAAAATATGGAGTATGTTTTGAGGGCTGGTGTGTTTGATGTCCCCGTCAAGTGCCTTAAGAAAAACTGAGACAAATATGCCTGCTATGTATTTAGGAGGGACGCTGAAGCATGCTTTGTTGCAGAGGTGTTGATAATACAAGCTATTACATATTTACAGTGGGGCAAAAAAGTATTTAGTCTGCCACCAACTGTGCAAGTTCTCCCACTTAAAAAGATGAGGGAGGCCTGTAATTTTTATCATAGGTACACTTTAACTATGAGAGACAGAATGAGAAAAAAAAATCACATTGTCTGATTTTTAAAGAATTTATTTGCAAATTATGGTGGAAAATAAGTATTTGGTCACCTACAAAAAAGCAAGATTTCTGGCTCTCACAGACCTGTAACTTCTTCTTTAAGAGGCTCCTCTGTCCTCCACTCGTTACCTGTATTAATGGCACCTGTTTGAACTCGTTTCCAGTATAAAAGACACCTGTCCACAACCTCAAACAGTCAGACTCCAAACTCCACTATGGCCAAGACCAAAGAGCTGTCAAAGGACACCAGAAACAAAATTGTAGACCTGCACCAGGCTGGGAAGACTGAATCTGCAATAGGTAAGCAGCTTGGTGTGAAGAAATCAACTGTGGGAGCAATTATTAGAAAATGGAAGACATACAAGACCACTGATAATCTCCCTCGATCTGGGGCTCCACGCAAGATCTCACCCTGGTGAATGACCTGCAGAGAGCTGGGACCAAAGTAACAAAGGCTACCATCAGTAACACACTACGCCGCCAGGGACTCAAATCCTGCAGTGCCAGACGTGTCTCTCTGCTTAAGCCAGTACATGTCCGGGCCCATCTGAAGTTTGCTAGAGAGCATTTGGATGACCCAGAAGTGGATTGGGAGAATGTCATATGGTCAGATGAAACAAAATAAAAAATTTTGGTAAAAACTCAACATGTGGTGTTTGGAGGATAAAGAATGCTGATTTGCATCCAAATAACACCATACCAACTGTGAAGCATGGGGGTGGAAACATCATGCTTTGGGGCTGTTTTTCCGCCAAAGGACCAGGACGACTGATCCGTGTAAAGGAAAGAATGAATGGGTCCATGTATCGTAAGATTTTGAGTAAAAACCTCCTTCCATCAGCAAGGGCATTGAAGATGAAACGTGGCTGGGTCTTTCAGCATGACAATGATCCCAAACACACCGCCCGTGAAACGAAGGAGTGGCTTCGTAAGAAGCATTTCAAGGTCCTGGAGTGGCCTAGCCAGTCTCCAGATCTCAACCCCATAGAAAATCTTTGGAGGGAGATGAAAATCTGTGTTTCCCAGCAACAGCCCCAAAACATCACTGCTCTAGGGGAGATCTGCATGGAGGAATGGGCCAAACTACCAGCAAAAGTGTGTAAAAACCTTGTGGAGACTTACAGAAAACGTTTGACCTCTGACATTGCCAACAAAGGGTATATAACAAAGTATTGAGATTAACTTTTGTTATTGACCAAATACTCATTTTCCATCATAATTTGCAAATAAATTCTTTAAAAATCAGACAATGTGATTTTCTGGATTTTTTTTTCTTATTCTGTCTCTCATAGTTGAAGTGTACCTATGATGAAAATTACAGGCCTCTCTCATCTTTTTAAGTGGGAGAACTTGCACAATTGGTGGCTGACTAAATACTTTTTTGCCCCACTGTCTCCCATACAGATACAACAATCCTGTTAAAAATATGGAGTATGTTTTGAAGGCTGGTGTTCTTGATGTTCTGTCAAGTGCCTTAAAAAAAACAGTGGCTCAAAAACCCTTTGAGAAATTTTTGAAGCTTATATTTAGTTAACTGTGAAACTGCAAAATGTACAATAATGCATTTATTGATACATTTAAAGCTGCTGTCCGTAACTTTTTTTGTGTTCAAGATTTACAAAAATTATTTAATGAGAATGTACAACAGGAATCCATTTTCCAAACCGTGTTTTTGTCTTACCCTGAATCATTATGAAACACTTATAATAAGTGTTTATATTGGGACTATTTCAGCCCGATTTGGTAGGAACCGCTGAGGAGGTGCACAGTCCCTGCGTGACTCACCATAGATATAAACAGAGAGAATTTGCTCTGGTTGCAATGTTCTTCTGCAAGACGCATGCAGTTCTGTTTATTAACCGCTAGAGCTCAAAAAGTTACGGACTGCAGCTTTAAAAAAAAAACTATAGTTTTAATTTAAAAGGATTAGTTCACTTCAAAATGAAAATTTGCTGATATTTTACTCACCCCCATCTCATCCAAGATGTTCATGTCTTTCTGTTTCATGTTTTTTGAGGAAAACATTCAAGGATTTTTCTCCACATCATAGACTCCCATGGCAACCAAAATGTTGAAGGTCCAAATCAATGCAGTTGTCTTCAGAGTCTTATCTTGCGAAATGATTGGTCATTTAAAAAAAAAAAAAAAAACATATATATATATAGGGGAAATTATATTGTAGTTTAACCTAAATTGCTCATCGTGCAGAGCCTCTGAAGCCCTTTTGAAACTGCATTGATTCAATCCTTCAACATTTTGGTTGCCATGGAAGTCTATGATGTGGAGAAAAATCTTGGAATGTTTTCCTCAAAAAAATAAATTTCTTTTCGACTGAAGAAAGAAAAACATGAACATCTTGGAGGAGATGGGGGTGAGTAAAATATCAGGAAATTTTCATTTTGAAGTGAACTAATCCTTTAACAATGAATTTTAAGAATTTACATTTGTCACATTCTGCATAAAATTATCATTTTAGACAACAGCACAGCTTCATGACAGGTAAGTATATAGGTAATAATGAAAAATGCTTAAAATATCTGATGAAATTAAGTGAGATAAACAAGAACTAATAATTTTCACAGAAACAACATCAAAATAATGCTCTTATACATTGTATATAAAATGTTTTTACCACTGAATACTTACAAGAAATGTGTCTAACAGCTTTAGAGATAAAGCATGATTAAGAATTGCTATATAAATATAAAGAACAATTACAGATGGTTCTTAGATACTTTAGATACTTAAAACTGCTTTAGATACTCAAAACTGTCCCACTAGAGGGTGCTAAAATTATACTAGAATGCATAGGTATGCAAAAGCATATCAGGACAGGAGTGAGGATATATACTATTGGTCAAAAGTTTGGAATAATTAAGAGTTTTTAAATGTTTTTTAAAAGAAGTCTTTATGCTCACAAAAGCTGCATTTATTTGATAAAAGTACAGTAAACACTAATATTGAAATATCAGTACAATTTAAAATAACTTTTCTGTTGTAATATATTTTAAAATGTAATTTATTCTATTTGAGGGCAAGTTTGTTTTAGCCTATTTTCATTTTGCGCCTAAGGTTTTGGGCATTTGGCACGTTGTTGGCTGTGGAGGGTTACTAATGTCATTGAAAAAGCATTAATTTAATTTACAGATAAAGCAATGACTAAATTCATGGAAATAAAATGGGTTTTTTTTTTGTTTTTATTTCTGTGATTTAAATAATTTTGGTAATGCGTCGTATATGTCTTAAATTTCAATCTTTATGGTCTTAAAATGTCTTAAAGGTCTTAAATTTGACTTACTGAAACCTGCAAGAACCCTGGGTGCTCAATAATTAAAGGTCCCGTTCTTCGTGTTTTTTTGAAGCTTTGATTGTGTTTACAGTGTGCAATATAACATGTGTTCATGTTTCGCGTGTAAAAAAACACAGTATTTTTCACACAATTTACTTATCTGTATACCGCTGTTTTCACTGTCCTAAAAACAGCCTGATGACTTCCTTGTTCTATGAAGTCCCTCCTTCAGAAATACGTAACGAGTTCTGATTGTGCCAGCGGTTCCTGTGTTGTGATTCGACAGCAGCTTAGCGCAAGTTGTACGGAAAGGTCACGCCTCTTAACGGGAGATATATGCGCTTCATGATCTCTACTGCGTCCCTGGGAAAGCCAAACAAAGGTGATTTGACTCCGGGATGAAAATAACAGCGTCTCGACGACATGGCGACAAACACACTCAAACGCAACACTTCCTTTTCTCCACGCGACCGTCCTCTTCTCCACGTGGGACAGCAACAAGACCACGCCCCCTTTTTCGCGTATTCTTGTGGGCGGAGGTTAGTCTGGTCTACTGTTCTACTGACTGACGTAATTAATGAAGGAAGTACCAGGATGTAGTCCAAACCGGCCGTTCGCTGTAGGCTTTGAAAGGGAACTTCTGTTAAATAAAATATCTCGCTTGGCATTGAACTTTGAGCTTTATAATTTTACAGGTATTATTTATGCTCTAACAGCAACATTACACACTAACTAAAGTTTGAACAGTGGGATCACGAAGAACGGGACCTTTAATAATTGCTTCTATTATTATCAATGTTAAATGTTTTACTGCTTTTTTAGGATTCTTTGATTAATAGAATGTTCAAAAGAGCAGCATTTATTTGAAATATAAATATTTTGTAATATTATAAATGTCTTTTAAAGTTATTTTAAAATGCAATAATATTTCACACTATTAGTTGTTGTTATTTTTTAATCAAATAAATGCAGCCCTAGTGAGCATAAGACTGCTTTCAAAAACATTAAACACAAAAATCTTTTGAACAATAGTGTATATTGGTAACACTTTATTTTAGGGTTCAATTCTCACTTGCTTAATATTAGCATGCATATTACTAGGAAACTGCATGACCTTATTCTAAATCCCTTAATCCTACCCACCTAAACTTAAACGCTATAAAAACGACCTATTAATAGTACTAACTATTAATGAGCAGTAAATTAGGAGTTTGAGGCAAAAGTCGTTGTTAATAGTGAATGTGTTCCCAATAAAGTGTTACCTACTTATTTATATATTAAAATTTAAATGTATAAAATATGACAATTTGTTATCTAGTCTGTGAGATACAGAAACTCAAACTGTTGGTTGATTTAGCCTTGAAGTCAGCATGAAAAGGAAGTTGCAATAACCTTTTCTTCCCCTTTGTGACATATATCAGCATACGGCTTCTCAAACAAAAAAAAAGTAGGGCTGTATTGTAATTGGGACTTGATTGTGTCCATGGGAAATTGATTGGATGGTTGTGGTTTGCTTTTGGTTGGTCTCATGTGAATGACAGGTTGTCACGCCCTTGCCCCAGTAAGCATCTCATCAGAGAAGAGATGTCACTGCAAGAGGGAGAAGTTATTTTGATCAAAGACTACGAGACACATAAATAATGTGTAACGATGTGTACAGATAAATCATTTATAATAAATACTGCAATATTCCATAAAAAGATTGTCAATGGTCAAAGAATTGTCAATTTTGATTTCATAGTGACTTTAATCTCATTCACAGGTTTAACAGTCAGATTGGCAGCTTTGTCCAAAGATCATGTAGCAGTCCGGTCCAGTGTTGTGTCAGGAGAGAAATGTCCACAGATAAAGAGGGTGATGAAGTGGGAGTCAATTGCAACACCTCCATGGTGCTGTTGAAGAAAGGTACATATGCATGCATGTTTTTATTTTCTATAGCAGGAAATGTTTATTTTCTTCCACTACTGGTGGGTCATAATATGCATTTGTTTTCTCTGTGTTGTTCTCAGCTCCAGCAGGCTCAGGGCCGGAGTCTCCGGTAGTGATGGTGGATGAGCTGCTGATCTCGACGCCACACCAGCTCTCATTCCCGGAGGCTGGGCTGCGTGTCATGATCACACCGCATTTCTCCCCACGTACCCGACTGACCATGGCTGGACGCATGCTCATCAGTGAGGTGAACTTATATTATAATTTATATTTAAATATTTTGTCATTTCTTTGAATGGCAATTAATTTACAGTGCATCCGGAAAGTATTCACAGCGCTTCACGTTTTCCACATTTTTCCTTATTCCAAAATGGATTAGATTCATTATTTTTTCCCTCAATTCTATACAACACCCCATAAGGACAACGTGAAATACGTTTGTTTGAAATCTTAATTTTAAAAATTTAAAAACGAACAAAATCACATGTACATAAGTATTCACAGCTTTTGCCATGACACTCAAAATTGAGCTCAGGTGCATCCTGTTTCCACTGACCATCCTTGAGATGTTTCTACAACTTGATTGGAGTCCACCTGTGGTAAAGTCAGTTGATTGGACATGATTTGGAAAGGCACACACCTGTCTATATAAGGTCCCACAGTTAACAGTGCATGTCCGAGCACAAACCAAGTCATGAAGTCCAAGGAATTGTCTGTAGACCTCCGAGACAGGATTGTATCGAGACACAGACCTGGGGAAGGGTAAAGAAACATTTCTGCAGCATTGAAGGTCCCAATGAGCACATTGGCCTTCATCATCCAAAAATGGAAGACGTTTGCAACCACCAGGACTCTTACTAGAGCTGGCCGCTCAGCCAAACTGAGTGATCGGAGGAGAAGGGCCTTAGTCAGGGAGGTGACCAAGAACCCAATGGTCACTCTGACAGAGCTCCAGCATTTCTCTGTGGAGAGAGGAGAACCTTCCAGAAGAACAACTATTTCTGCAGCACTCCACCAATCAGGCCTATATGGTCGAGTGGCCAGATGGCACATGACAGCCCGCCTAGAGTTTGCCAAAAGGCACCTGAAGGACTCTGATTAAATAAAGATTGATCTCTTTGGCCTGAATGGCAAGCGTCATGTCTGGAGGAAACCAGGCACCGCTCATCACCTGGCCAATACCATCCCTACAGTGAAGCATGGTGGTGGCAGCATCATGCTGTGGGGATGTTTTTCAGTGGCAGGATCTGGGAGACTAGTCAGGATCGAGGGAAAGATGAATGTAGCAATGGACAGAGACATCCTTGATGAAAACCTGCTCCAGAGCGCTCTGGACCTCAGACTGGGGTGACAGTTCATCTTCCAACAAGACAATGACCCTAAGCACACAGCCAAGATAACAAAGGAGTGGCTACGGGACAACTCTGTGAATGTCCTTGAGTGGCCCAGTCAGAGCCCAGACTTGAACCCGATTGAATATCTCTGGAGAGATCTGAGAATGGCTGTGCACTGATGCTCCCCATCCAACCTGATGCAAAGAAGAATGGGAGAAACGGCCCAAAAATGAGCCAAGCTTGTAGTATCATACTCAAAAAGACTTGAGACTGTAATTGGTGCCAAAGGTGCTTCAACAAAGTATTGAGCAAAGGCTGTGAATACTCGCGTACATGTGATTATTTTTTTCCCGTTTTTTATTTTTAATAAAATTGCAAAGATTTCAGACAAACTTCTTTCACGTTGTGATTATGGGGTTCTGTTTGTAGAATTGAGGGGGGAAAGTGAATTTAATCCATTTTGGAATAAGGCTGTAACATAACAAAAAGTGGAAAAATGTGAATATTTTCCGGATGCACTGTACTCTTCCTGTCATTCCATTTCAAATTCCAACTATAAGAGGAGTAATTTCTTAAATTCAGAATATTGCCCAAAATGCAAATTCCTTGATTTTCTTCCTTTTTACAATCTCTCTCTCCCACTCATTTCAGAGACAGAGGCTCCTCAGGGAGAGCAGGACCCCAGTGAAGACATTTAGTTCTAGAGGGATAGTAAATGGAGGAAGTGCTGAAGCACAGCAGACACTTGAGGACACTGAAATGATGGATGGTAAGAAAGGAGTAAAGGTGGAGTTGGAAAACAATCAGCCTGAAGAAGAGGATGAGGATGGGGATGAAAGGTTCAAGCCTCTCCATATTCCTGGTTAGTACATGAGAGCGGTATTAAAAACATGCAGATTTCACTTAGTATACCAAGCATTGGATTATTCTTTCATCTCTAGGAGAATTTTTAGTTACCTTTATCTAATATGTTTTTAACTGTATGTAATAAGTCAAGTCATTTATTTATATAGTGGTTTATGCAATATAGATTGTTTCAAAGCAGCTTCACATTAATAAACAGGAAAATAATAGTGTTAATGTTGTAAAATTATGAAACATTCAATTTCAACTGTAGAGCAGCTCTACAGAATACAATAGTGTCAATATTCAGCTCAATTTAGTCCAACATGATACCGTTGAGTTCAATAACAGTTATAAAATTCATCAGTTCTGAAATTAATTAAATTTCAGCTATAAGCAGCTCTCCAGAAGACAATAGTGTCGTTATTAATTTCTAGTCAGTTCAATGTTGATTCAATTCAGTTCAATAACTGTATCAATGTTGCAAAGTTTAGTGTCATTATTCTGCTAAATTCAGTTCAAATTTTGTTCTCATGTGATAGTGTCAGTGCAGTTAAACCAATAATATTACTGAATATTACATTTTTAAACCTATTGTAAACGTTGCCGTTCTTATTCTTGTTCCGCTGTGGGAGTCTATGGCAGCCCATAGAACTGCGTGCAGGAAAGTTGTGAAATTTGGCACACATATAGAGGACAGTCTGATATGTCACCATAGGAAATTTGGAGTCTCTAACTCAATTTCTCTAGCCCCACCAACTGTCCAAAGTTGCACATACGTTTATGCTAATAACTTTTGAACCGTAAGGGCTAGAAACTAAATCTTTTTCTTCTGATTCCTTGGCTCAAGTCGTTTCAAACGCCCTATGATGTCATTTTCCACCATTTTGAATTTTTCGAACTCCTCCTAGGTTTCATGAACATTTAACCAGAACACCTTTAGACCATGGCGATAAAAAGTTATGGAATTTTAAGTTAATTTGTCTAACCATTCTCGAATAACACATGAACAAATTCAACAAAGAATACGCCAGAATGTACGCAAGGCTATATCTCCACAACACTTTAGCGAATTCTGATGAAACTTGATGTCTGTTATGACAACCACGACCTGAGGTTACCTGCACAGTTTTGGCATAGTGCCACCTAGTGGTCAGGAGATGTGAAAAATGGCTCTTTTTGCTTATAATTTCTTGCTAAAAATCACAAAACTGGTCTCTTTAGATTCAGTGCAGCATGCCATTTTGAATTTTGTCGGAAAATGCTATATTTTACGAACACATTGGCATATTATTAGAGACTCTGTAAGTGTCTTCAGCACCATGCCCTGATGGTCCTGGTTATTTTGTCTTTTTTCTTAAGATTGATTTTATTTTTTATTATTGTTAATTTATAACAAGTAATCAAAATAATGCTTTGATAACTTTTTATGGTTTGTTTTCTCTGTGTATTGTTTGCATTAGCTGGTTACTCTGCACGTATGAAGTGGTGTGTATCGTGGCCGCTGGGTGTTTTGCTGTATTGCACAGTGCCTAACTGTGTTTTGCCACGTTGGCATCGCTGGTTCATGATCACTTTTTTTGCTTCAACTTTCTGGATTGCTATTTTTTCCTACCTCATGGTGTGGATGGTAAGAAGAAGAAAAATAAATAAATAAAATAAAAAATAATAATAATATATATATATTATTATTATTATATATTATTATATATAGATCATTTCATCTATCTCTCTCTCTCTCTCTCTCTCTCTCTCTCTATATATATATATATATATATATATATATATATATATATATATATATATAGGACATTCTTTGTAAATATACCAATCTTTACTTTCTTTTCATTCCATTGGTTGGTCCATTATGATGATTATCATATTATCATTATGTGGTGTGTTGTTAATGCCTTGCAGGTCACCATCATCAGCTACACGCTAGATATTCCGGATTACATCATGGGAATCACTTTCCTGGCTGCTGGCACTAGTGTACCCGACTGCATGGCTAGCCTCATTGTTGCCCGCCAAGGTGTGTAACCTTTGTATGCACATAAAACTGGCTGTTATCTTTAATATCATTTTTGGTAACACTTTAGTGTTGTTAACTAACAATGGAACACTACTTCTACAGCATTTATTATATTTATTATAATTCTTTGTTAATGTTAATCTCAGCATTTACTACTACATTTTTAAGATCCAAAGTTATATCTGTTAACATTAGTTAATACACTGTGACCATGAACATTTTTATTAACATTAACAAAGGTTAATAAACTGAGAAAGAATATATTACTCATTGTTAGTTCAATATTAACAAATTAATAAAATATATGCATAATCTCAACATCTTCCTCAACCCCTACATGACACACACATGTTGGGTTTCCATGTTTTATGGGGACTTTCCATAGACATAATGATTTTTATACTGTACAAACTGTATATTCTATCCCCTAACCCAACAGAGAACGTTCTGCATTTTTACATTTTCAAAAAACATCACTTAGTATGATTTATAAGCGGTTTTCCTCATGGGGACCAAGTGTCCCCAGACGGGCAAGGATACTGCCATCTTTGTGGGGACATAATCTTTTGTTAACTGTCCCCATAACGTAGCGTTTACCAGGACCACACACACACACACACACAATTATTTTCAAAATGTATTACATTGACGTTGTATTTTGTGTCTCAGGTATGGGGGACATGGCAGTGTCTAACTCCATTGGCAGCAATATCTTTGACATCCTGCTGGGACTGGGCTTCCCCTGGGCTCTAAGAACTCTTGTAGTAGACCATGGATCAACAGTGAGCATTTTACTTCTTCTAAAACCAAGCTGTTTGTCCAATGCTAATGTGTTCCCGTTGATGCTTTCATCTGATTGGTCTGTCTTTTTTCAGGTATTCATCAATAATAAGGGCCTGGTCTATTCTGTCATCCTGCTGCTCGCATCAGTCTTCCTCACTGTAAGCAACCCAGTACCAAAACACACAAGCCCTACACCAGAGATTCTCAACCTTATTTGGTCTGCAGTTTATTTACATAAGTGGAAAAAATCTTTAGTTTAGGGTCCAATTCTCGCTATTAACTAGTTGCTTATTAGCATGCCTATTTCTAGGATATTAGCTGTTTATTAGTACTTATAAAGCACATATTAATGCCTTATTCTGCATGACCATATTCTACATCCCTTAATCCTACCCAATACCTAAATTTAATTACCTTACTGACTAGTAATAAGCAGTAATTAGGAGGCAAATTGAGGCAAAAAGTCGTAGCTAATAACACTTCATTTTAGAGCGTCCTTGTTACATATGTAGTTACTATAGTAATAGCTATAAATTATGCATAATTACATGCGACTAACCCTAAACCAAACTCGGTAACACTTTATTTTACAGTGTCCTTGTTACATATGTTACATGTACTTATCATAGTAATAACAGTAAATGATGCATAATTACATGCAACTAACCCTCAACCAAACCCTAATCCTACCCTAATCCTAAAGTACATGTAGTTTCTAAATATTACTCAGTACTTAAATATATAATTAAACTGTAACAATGACACCTTAATAAAGTGTAACCCTAAACTCTATCCCTATAGAAAGTACATGTAGTTAATTAATATGACTTAAATGCATAATTACATTGCAACAAGGACAGTTTAGAAATAAAATTAACAAAAAAAATATGTAAAATGTAAAAACATACCATAAAATATAGAAAACTACACTGTGGACATCTTCACTCACCCAAAGTTGAGGACCATGTGTTTTTATATACACAAACATTTATGAACACAAAAATAATTTTTTAACAATTAACTATATACAATTCTAAGTATAGATAAGCTGTCAAACATTTTTAACGTTTCAGACATCTATCCCGACAAATGTATCTTCATTCCTTAGTCCTGGATAAGTTTTAGTGTTGCATGTTATACTAGGCTGCTTACAACACTGAAGATAAAATCTGTAACAAGATCAAATGAAAATCTGTTTTGAAAGAATGGTGGCAGTGATTATTATAATATTAATGCAATTACTTACGACTTTGTAATGCATGTTTTAATAGACCATATGGGAGCAGACGTCACAGTTAAGTCACTGCAGTTGCGTGCACATTGTGGTGGCAGAAAAACAGTAGTAACAATCAAGGAAAATGGACAAAATCCACAGAATAAGAGAATAAAAATGTCTTGTAATGCCTATGGGTATCAGAATATGGATGCAAAAAGATGGTCTTCATTTTTACAGAATACCATCATTGAAGACGCCCTTTGAAGCTAAAGCAGCAACTAATTTTTTTGGCACATCTGCCAAAGGCAGATTTTTTACTGAAAATTTACCGGCCATACATTTTTTTTTACCGGCCATGAAACTGTTTTTGCAAACAGCTAAAACTACTAACCTTACTAATATAAATGTAAAACACAATTAAAGGGGTGAAGAATTGAGAAATCAACTTTCCTTTGAGCCTTTGGTATATAAAAGTTAATCGTGATATAAGAATATCCTGTAAGTTTCAGAGCTGAAAATGTCCTTGTTAGTCAAAGAAAAGCTTTTATTGACACCAGGCCCAGAAAACGAGAGCTCTCACAATATGTTCGACCATTGACGTAATAGGACGCAGAAGCACCACCTCAAGCCCGCCCACCGACTCGTGGAGCTAAACGGGTCGCTACCGAGCAATAAACATGCCGGTTACAGCTCACGTGCATAAGACATTGCGTTTGTTTGCTTCATTTCACCGCGGAATCGATTGTAAACAAGATACAGGTCGAGACTGGATTTGCAGACATATTGAGATTAAAACACAATGCTGTGCCTTCTATATTGGATCCGACAGAAACGGTGCAAAACACTTAAGTGAGTAAAACATGTTGTTTTTTTATATGTGTTAGTATTGCATTGTTACAGATCGTTTGATATCTATTGATTACATACCTTAGCATGCTGTCACAGGCTGAAGAAGGTGTTATTGGTTCATTCGTGATCAGACTCGACTTGTAACGCCAGCTCGTAAAGCCCAAAGTCCCGGGGCTATGTGTTTTTCAGACGGGCTGTAGTGAAATAACATTCCATTCTTGCGCGCGCGCTCGTGTGTGTACGGTTCGCAGGTTATATTCACTGATGATCGGGCGAAATGATACAGAAATAACATTCCAATCAATCGTGGGTGGATGAGAGATAAATCAATGTGTTTGTTTGATAAAGATATTTTTCGAGCCCTGTGAACGTTTCTCCAGACACTTTCAAAACAATTCCTCACGTGTATTGACAGGGGAGCGGAAACTCATGAAATATGCAAATCTTATCCAATCCTAGCCGTGTGCGTTTACTTCGAAGTCTTAGGTGCGGCACGCCCATCAAACCCGACCATTTTTCAGAGAGCCTCAAAACCCAGGCAGAAAATAGCCTATTACTTATTCATTATGATGTTTCTGAATGTAAAAAACACGCAAACGTCATAAGTTGACCTCAGACAACAGTATAAAAAAATATATATATTGGAAAACTTTTTGTGAATTTGTCTGTTCAAGTGCAAGAAGATGTGAAAGAGAGCTCAATTCAGTATTCGAGCATTATATGAAGTTTCTGGGCGATTCGGACCCCACACAGCGCGCGGGTAATTAATTGAGTTTCTTTTGTATCTTCTTGCACTTAAATATTAAAATTGGAAAAGCTTAAACTTTTATGGCGATGCAGCACTAGCCCGTCAACTGTCCCGACGTTTGTTCACATCATGTTCTCACAACATTGCACTGAAATGTTACTGGCGATTGACACCCTTTCAAATACTTGCCAACACCGATTTTTACTCACGTTTGACACTTGGTGAGTGTTAATTTTAGGCCCTGGATCTACATAATATTCACATCGTTTACAGGGGCATAATGTATTAGAATAAAATAATATTTATACCTATAACATTTTTTCATAAGCCACGCATTTCCACCACAGGAACTTTCTCCAGGCACTAGGGACTTTGGGGCGGTACTATGTGTGTTTCAACTGCAGGGATCAGGGTTTAAATAACAGGGTTCCTACGGGTCATGGAATTTCTGGAATATCATTTCATGGAATTCTAAAAGGTCTATTCCAGACATTGAAAGTCAGATCATTTTATATTTTTTGTCCAAGTCATGGAATATCAGGGATTTTTGTTTGTTGCTTTAAATTTTAGTTTCCATTTATCAAAATGTAATTTTTCTATAGCATATTTTTTTTATTGCGTTATTTCACACGTTTTGCGTATTGTTATGGTTAGGCTATTTTTCAAAATGTACATTTCAAGAGCTTTGGCTACAAAATGACCATTTCAAAGACTGAGTGTTAAAAGTAAATGACAGAAAAGCTAAATGTAAAGTTTGTAAAACTACTATCGAGCTATCAAATAAGGGAGGGGGAGCACATCGCAGCCATGCAAACAGTAAGAAGCATGCTACCCGTATGAAGCCGACAGGAGCATCATCTTCGGCCCAAGGGCCCATCACTGCTCTACTGCAGCCTCATCTGTGAACAAGTCTCATCTCATTTAAAGCTTGCAAATGAATGGATTTAAAATGCGGTTGGCTCAGTGCTCAGCACAACAGTGGCCTGTTTTTCCGTTCATTATAGGTCATGGAAATTCAGCTTTTTAGTCAGTGAAAGTAGGGGAAAAGTCAGGGATTTTGACATTTGGCTTAGAGTGGGAACCCTGAAATAAAAATAAAAATTTCCCTCTCAGAAAGTCCCTGCTCACGGGGTAGTACTTTTTCAAAGTTCAGGAACTTTTGGGGGTGGTGACTTGGGTTCACGCAACATTTTGATTTTGGATGACTGGATGCACCATTTTTAAAAGTCTGTTGCGATGCGTGCAGTAAGAGTTGTTTGCTATTCGAATCAACAATGGAGTTTTAAAAATATGACAGATGGATCGACAACGAGGTTCAGGGGGTCAAAAACTTCTTTTTTTCGCAATTGCGAAGTTATATCTCCCAATTCAGATTTTTGTAACAAATGTGAGTATATCAATTCTTAGTAAAAATTTTTGAATATAAACTAAGATATAAACGTACAATACTGAGGAATAAAGGTTTATATCTCACATTTCAGACTCAGTATTGTGATACAAAACACAGAATTGGGAGGGAATAAAAGTTTGAATTGTGAGATATAGACTCAAAATTATATTTGTTATGCTTTTATTTCGTGACTTCCATTGACTGCTACTGCAGAACTGTCATTTTCTGCCACCAGATAGGCTCCGTCCATTAAAAACATTGCTGTTTGCAAACACCCACAATGATCTATAAGCCGGAAACGTACATCACCATCTACTGTGAGAAATAGGAAATTATATCCCATCTGACCAGAAGCAGGGATCAAATTATGACTTCTGGGGATGAATAATTAACCAGAAATTGGGATATTAAAAGCAGAGGCAGTGAAATCCCTCTAATCACACACGACTGCCCACATACTCAATGCTATTAGTGTCCATGTTACAGTATTTGTGTATGTGTCTTGTAGGTCCTGAGTGTGCATCTAAATGGTTGGAAGCTGGATCGGAAACTAGGTTTTGGTCTCTTGCTCCTATACTCCATTTTTTTGCTCTGCTCCATCCTCTTCGGTCAGCTCTAGAGGCTTCATCTGAGTTTATATTTTGGGTTGAATGTTATAGTCCTTTTTTATGTAGATCAGGTACTAAATCTTAACTGATTTCATACCTGCATCCAATGTAGCAGCAAAAGGAAATTTTGAGTTCTACAGAACGGTTTTCAAAGCAGTCAAACTGAAATGACAGTGCTCAGATCCCATCAGCCCTTTGTTCTGTCCATGAAGCACTGCTTCAAGCTGGAAGGTACACTGTTTAATATAATGATTTCTATCTTCAGTCTGATATCTTACAAGAACACTAAAGTATTACAATAAGTTACTTTTTTTAGATGCTTATAACCCTTTGCTGTGTTAAACCCTTGTGAAAAAGAAGTACACTTTAGCATACTTTTAAAAAGAGTATTTATTAGGGGAAATCACTTTAAAGTCCTCCTTGCCTGTGGTGAAAATCAAGGTTTTAATGTTGTTTATATGTCTATGTGGTGTTTTTAATATGCTTTAAGACACAATTTATAAGTCAACACCATTGCTGAGTATTTTCTCCTTAAAACTGTAGTGTACCAAAGACAGTCTCACAAACTACCTTGTAACCAATCGTGTCAATAAGTGGATCTCTGAGCTGGTGCAAGTGAATGGAGGCGGGGCTAATTTGCATATTCTTAGAACCGTGTATAGAATGAGGCAAGGGTGTAGAGTTACATTCAAGCTATTTTAAGGCATTTAAACATTTAAATATGTCATTTTGTTGATCAAAGATGAGTTTTAAGGGATACGATTATTGACTACAGGGGGACTTTAAAAGAATATACGTCAGTGTAAACTGAATGTACTGTCTTCAGACACTAAATGATAATGTATCATTTAAATTTATATTAAATGCGATCAGTTGAATTTTTTGTCCACTTCAGTTTGACTCAAGTATATCTTTATATGTAATTTAATAATTACTTCTATTGTCTTTGAAATACTGCCGAATATACTGACTAAGTTATTGTAACCTAAAATATATACTTTAATGTAATTTCTGTTGAAACGTCTATGTCATGCATTTAAATATATTTGTAATTAAACATTTGTAATGATGAAGTTGCAATTTAGTACATTTAAAATATATTAACTTTAACTGTAATATCAAATAACACCGTTTCAATTATAATCAAGTACTTTGTTTGTGCATTAGTGTTATCCGTCATATCAAAATAAATGTACTTCTTTAAAGCATGCAAAATAGTAATACATTATTCATTTATAATAAAAACATACTTTAAAGTAAAACTTTTAATTTGACCATTACAAAGTACACTTTTTAAAAGTGTACTTAGTCAACTGTCATGAAAAGTGCACTTTGTAGTAATGACTTAATTTGAACTTGTGTACACTTAAGTGGCCTTTTAATTCAATGATATTTTATCTGCAAGTACAATATTTTACGGTTTTAATAACATTACAAGTGCACATTCAATACAATTAAGCGCACTTCTTTTTCGCAAGGGTATCCCTGTTGCTGTGTTAATTTGTACAACTGTTCAATTAGTCCTCAAATCTGATTGGCTGAGCTACTCTGGGACGTTTCACACAGTGTGTTCAGAGCTTTCCAGCCTATGTATACAGTCTTTCTCACTATTGAGGTAAAAACTCATAGTGGAGCTGGACCCGAGTGATTAAAAAATGCTGGGAATGGGTGTTTTTCAGCCTTACTGATGTACTGATGTTCCAGACCAGCTTTCAGTCAGTTACTTGGTGACATACGAAACGTGATGCTTTGGCTTCTTCTGGATCTACATTTGAGGTCGTATGTGTGCATACACCTTGCAGAATATAACAAATGTCAATTTAAAAATAAAAAAGGGATCATAAAGTACGCAAATTACCTGACACAAATGAATCAGTTCAAAAGTTTACACACCCTTGAATCCTAATACTGTGTGCAGTCACCTAGATAATCCATGTTATATATTTTTTTTTATTCAGCTATTATTCTGTCTTGTGGACTATATATAAACATCTGTGGTGTCTGTATTCAGAGAAGCTTATTTAGAGCAATATTAAATACTCTCATGTATTATTATTTTTTTAAATTATTAGAATTGTGCAATATCTACAAGGTGTTTGTAAACTTATGACCACAATTGTATTTCTATCATTCTAAACAACACTTTATGAATTCATTGTTTATAGAGCAGTTGTATGAAAGCGAAATCATACTCGCAGTCGATAATCGCAGGGTTGTTAATTCAGAACAACACTGTACCGCATTGAACGAGTTGTTTTTAGGTGTATATATAAAAGATCAAGCATCTAAGCTATATACAGTGTTTAGTATGTAACTTCTGAAATAATTTGCCACTGATTACAAATTAAATGGCTAATTTTTTTTAATCAATAACTGCGTTTTAGATTACACGTTTTACAAGTATTATAATTTAATTAATTTTTGTAGCGCTTTTGCTCTTATTTATTTTAGGAATACAACAAAAAGACATATTCCTTAAACAACTGCACATCTTTATTATCAACACAAACAGCCTTACTTGTGTCTTCAATTATTGCATGTTTTGATGAAAATCACTTATTTGTGAAGTAAAGGGATAAGTTCGCCCGAAATGGAAAATTCTGACATTTTCTCCTACTCGTGTTGTTCCAAACACCTATGACTACTTTCTTCGGTGGAACATAAAAGAAAATGTTTTGAGTAATGCATTTTTTCCCTCATTCAACTGTTCCATTCCTAAAAAATATCTTCTTTTGTAATAGAATTTTCATTTTTGAGTGAACAATTTTAAGTGTCATTTAACACCACTTTCATAACACAAAAGTAAACAAGTTCAAATAACAGCAGATTATTAAGTTCACTAGTTATTTTTGCTGTTGGTATAGACACATCACATACAGCTCACTCTTAGTACAATTTAATTAACTAATTTATTGCTGTTGACTGATGGTAATATAATCAATATGTCAGCATGAAAAAGTAGCTGTACTCTGATTATGTGTTTGTTTCCTTTTTCAAAATGTCATGTATACTCTAATTACAAGTACTTGGTTTTGTAATCGGATTATGTAATAGCACTGATTATATAAAAATATATGTTTATTTACTGTAGTTATTGACAAAGTAATCACATTGTGGTAATTCTGTCTTTAATCTGTTTGCACTGACTGTAGCAATACTTCTGAATTCATAGACTGATGATTTGATATGTCTTTGATGATCACTGTAAGTGAGTGTGGGAATACTTGTAGAAACAGTAGTTCTTTAAGCGATACACAAAACAACAACAACAACACAGGATTGCCTGTAGTAGTAATTTATGTGATTGTATTTTTGATAGTCGTTTTTTTAAAAGGTTTGTAACTGGTTGTTATAGATTATAATACACGTGTATTGAATTTTTTAGATTTTTTTCCCCTTCAAAAAATGTTTCATTTTAATAGTTGTAAACGGAACATAACATGTTCATATTATATTGAAAGATATTTAGGTAATTTTTAAGGATATTCGTTATTTATATAGATTTAGGCTTGTTCGTTATTACATATGAGAATACACCCGAAAGTTTTACTGTCTATATTTACTACAATTTATCTAGTTTTATAAAGTCAAGTTGAAGTGTTTATAATATTTCTATAGACATGAATACCTTCATGGATATGGTGTGAGTATTGTAGTGGTGTGTGTGTGTGTTAGGCTGGAGAAAATCAATGAGTGTAACAATGTCTAGTCTATGTTCTGCTAAAAGATCACTAGACATTTTTTGAGTTGTCTTGTATTGATTTCCACATGTTTTAAAATGAAGAAGTATCCTGCTGTACATTTTCACTATTGATACCATTACGTATGTTGGCATATACTGTAGATAGATATGCATTCTGTTACTTCTGTCCTGTGAGATTCAGCACATTTTTTTAAAGATCACGTTTGCTTCTGGTTTTAGAGACTGAATGATCAGTGCAAAGACAAAACAGTAATGCCAATAAATAATAATAATGGCAGAGAGTGAAAGTCAAATGCTTCATGGCTTTTGTTCTACAAAAAAGTCTGTTCTTGTGTGCAATAAAATGTGCAATAATGGGTGGTTCTGTCAGTGTTGAGTATTGAGATACTACTATAGTTTATATATATATATTATAAAGCACTATTATAACAAAGCAATGTTTATTTTACTTGAATTTATTTATTTCATTTATTTTATTCTCATCTCACACATCGTGGATTTGCATTCAAAAGGTTTTCTATTGCAATGGGAAGTTAATCATGTCTTTCTATAATAAAATACATGTGTAATCTCACCTTACAAAAATGTGAAAGTAAAATGGTATAAAAATAAATATATGCAGCTATATTGTCTTTTTTAGTTCAATCAATCTAATGTATAAATCAATTTAATGTATAATTAGCATCAAACAAACAATATAATCCTCGTTCAGTAGTAACCTGACTCATTATATATTAAAAAGTTAAGATTAAAAAAATATTGCACAACTGCTCCATGGGTGAGAATATGCACTGAGAATCAGTAGCCGCTCCTGACCGTAAAATTAGATAGGGCGGATTTTGCGCAGAACACTTTTGGCTGAGGTTACGTTATTCAGCCTAGAGGTGGCGCTCTAGTGTTGATTGAAAGGCTTTAACGGGTTACTTCACCCAAAATGTAAATTCTGTTGTCATTTACTCACCCTCATGTTGTTCCAAAACTTCGGAACACAAATTAAGATTGCCAAACGTATTGGTACACCCCTCCAAATCATTGAATTCAGGTGTTCCAATCACTTCCATGGCCAACTGTTAGTGATATTATAAAAAAGTGGAAGCAATTAGGAACAACAGCAACTAAACCACGTAAAATCACAGAGCGGGGTCAGTGCATGCTGAGGTGCGCAGAAGTCGGCAACTTTCTGCAGAGTCAATAGCTACAGACCTTCAAACTTTGTGTGGCCTTCAGATTAGCTCAAGAACAGCGTGTAGAGAGCTTCATGGAATGGGTTTCCATGGCCGAGCAGCTGCATCCAAGCCTTAACCAAGTGCAATGCAAAGCGTGGTGTGCAGTGATGAAAAGCACGCCGCAACTGGACTCTAGAGCATTGGAGACGTGTTCTCTGGAATGATGCATCACACTTCTCTGTCTGGCAATCCAATAGAGGAGTCTGGGTTTGGCGGTTGCCAGGAGAACGGTACTTGCCTGACTGCATTGTGCCAAGTGTAAAGTTTGGTGGAGGGGGGATTATGGTGTGGGGTTGTTTTTCAGAGGTTGGGCTTGGCCCCTTAGTCCCTGTGAAAGGAACTCTTCCAAGACATTTTCATGCTCCCAACTTTGTGGGAACAGTTTGGGGATGGCCCACAAAGCAAGGTTCATAAAGACATGGATGAGCGAGTTTGGTGTGGTGTGAGTCCTGACTTCAAACCGATAGAACATGTTAGAGCGGAGACTGCGAGCCAGGCCTTCTCGTCCAACATCAGTGCTTGACCTCACAAATGCACTTCTAGAAGAATGGTCAACAATTCCCATAAACACACTCCTACACCTTGTGGAAAGCCTTCCCAGAAGAGTTGAAGCTGTTATAGCTGCAAAGGGTGGGCCAACTCCATATTAAACCCTACAGATTAAGAATGGGATGTCATTAAAGTGTGCATGTAAAGACAGACGTCTCAAAACTTTTGGCTATATAGTGTATTTTTTATCAAATCTGAGCTATTTCTTTGTGTGATGCAAGTTGATGTATGTTTATATATGAATAAAAGCCTAAATTCAATCTGTTCATCATATAAAGCGATCAAGTCTTTTCAGAAAAATTGGACTAAACCGGTCAATTAATATGGATTAGTTTTAAAATCTCTTTATGAACTTTTTGAAGCGTCAAAGTGGTAGTTGCGTAGCTGTCAATGGAGGGACAGAAATCACTCAGATTTTATTAAAAATATCTTGATTTGTATCCCGAAGGTGAACGAAAGTCTTGCGGGTTTGAAATGACATGAGGGTGAGCGAATGATGACAGCCTTTAAATTTTAGGGTGAACTAACTTTTTACGTACGCACAACACACGCATAGAATGCTATCTTAGAATTAAGTTTTAAATGTTAACTTTAAAATAATGTTGTTTTAAAATATTACAAGTTGTGGAGGAATTCCAGTGAGAAAAAGAAAGCCATGTTTATTCTCAAACATAAAACAAACAGAAAAACGTTACTTTCATTCATTTGATAGGCCTACGCTACTCCACATAGGAAGAACAGATATGTTACTGAACTGATGCAGACTAATATGCACACACAGCTAAAGCGGATTGCTATCGTCTTGGTCTGGAGCGGCATGCTTTTCTTCAGCCTTCTTAGCATTCGTTTCCATGGTGAAAACTGGATTCGGCTGAGACTGAGAGTTCAGGCTATATGTGACGGTAAGTTAACCTTGCTTTCTGGAACTCCCCCACTTCTTTCTTTATATTTGCATTACAAACTGCATGCGGCACTTCATTCACGATTGAGGTGGGTGGAGTTATGAGGTTTTATCAACAGGATCCATTGGAGTTGCTGTTTTTAACACTTTTCATTGGTTAAATATTTGCAAACCTACAGACGTAAAGGGTGACCAATAGTAATGATTAAATGTATGAAAAACAAAAATGACGATATTTTAAATTAAATTTATTTATGAAGTAATTGTGTTGGAGTTTTAGCATTAGTTAAATAATAATACGTCATTCAAAAAAGTGTAAATAGGTTCGCCCAATCGAATGAGCACACTTATGCATCTAGTTCAAAATGTTACTACAGCCATTTGTCTTTAAAACCCTAAGTTATAGCCTGGATGCCAGCCGAATTTAGCCCCGCCCACAACATTTGAGTTAATTTGACTCTCATACATTTCATTTGTACATATGCTGCGTCCCAATTCGCCTACTTATACTACGTCCTAAAAGTATGTACTCTTTTTGTGAAGAAAAGTACATACTTATGAGTGTGTAGCAGAAGAGTATGCAAGCTTTGGGACATACTACTTCGTCATCTTTAACTGACTCTGTTGCTTAGTTACGTTCATCCCTTCACCGTTTAAACTGCCCTGTCAATCATCGTCACAGTTCAAATCCTCCACATTCAATTTAATTTCCTACCGTATCGGAGAGAAGCGTAGTCGCACGTTGATCTGCCATTCGTGCCTCCTCTCATGTGTTTGCAAAGTTAATGGCCAAACGCATCATTACAAAAGTTCTCAAAGCTTCTGCAGGTGAAATATAATGTGGCTAACATTGAAAAAATATATTTTTGTCAGGTTAAATACTGATAATTGCTCACTCAAACCCCTTTATCTAATCCTCTCTACTTAACCGTCAGACTCGAATAACCGTCATGTTTGTAGTTTTTTTAAACACTTTTTATCCGCGTTTGTAGTTCACATACATAACAAAACACAATCCAGGCCTGGTCCTCTCTCCTTCACCGGTGTCGCTCGTCCTTATATGCCTCAGTGCTCCCTCATGAGGACTCGAGACCGGTGTGTCTCATTCTCAATCACGCAAACCGATCTCGCTTGCTTGTCCACCTCGCCACTAGGGTCCTAGGACTGCGTTCCTGAAAATGCAGCCTCCGGTTGTGCAGGCAGATGCTACACATCCAATTGAGGTCTTTCCTGGTTCGGTTGAAACACCGCCCCATAATCACAGCCCAATGGAGCAGTGCAGTATCAGACTCATATTCTGACTACAATAAGTTCCAGACCTGCAACCTTTTTTTTGGCTGCATTGGCCTATATAATACAATTTGAAGCCATTGTTATGCTGAACCGCTAGGTGATGATAACATTACACAGCCATGAGAAATTGACAGTCTATTTGAAAGGACATGGAGCCAAGCAACATCAACAACAGATATTTAACAGGCAGACATCTGCGAGTCAGCTGGTTCAGATGATGATCAACACAGGTACACAAACATGGATCTGTGAATCATCAGTGAGACTTTCAAAACACTCTGAGTGAAAGCGCTGGATATTGGATGAGGGAGTTCACATTTACAAAAGCGTACTAGGCTACAAACTTTTTCAAAATGCAGATGAAATATTGTATTTATATACCATTGTCTGCAATGTGAATACTGGATTCTGACTGGAAGGTGTGCATTAAATCCCCGTAATGCACACGTGGATTATCCCTTGAATTATATAATAATTTGTAACATTTATATAGTGCTTTTCTGGATACTCAAAGCGCTTTACATGGAAGGGGGGGGGGGGGGACCTCCTCAACCACCACCAATGTGCAGCATCCTGGATGATGCTACGGCGGTCATATCGCGCCAGAACGCCCACCACACACCGGCTGATTGCTGGAGAGGAGATATACACTGACTGGCCAAAAAAATCCTGTTTCAATTTAAATAGGCAAATACTTAAAATCATGTTTCTAGCATGTTATACGTTTGGCAACAGTTCTTCTAACCTTAATTGATGGAGTGTGTAGCTTTTCATTTCTTAAACAACCATGTAGGAAGACACATCATGGCCATATTCCAGGATGACAATGTCAAGATTCATCAGACTCAAACTGTGAAAGAATGTTTGGGAGCAAGCATGAAGAATCACTTTTCCAGGACGAGTGGGACCCTGAGTAACCCCTTTCAAATCACCACTCAGAATAGTCACTGGTGAAGGAGTACATACATTATAACTAAACGTCCTTAACTCCAAGAAATCCATTAAAACAAAGAGAAAGGTTAAGATAGTGTTTTATTAATTCATTTATTTAGTCTTGATTTATTCGGAAGGTCGAGTCGATCTCATGCTGTGTCTCCATAAGAAGACAGGTGTTTGTTGGCTTCAGGCAGAATAAACAGTACAAATCAGATTCAAGTTACATGTACTGAACAGAAGAAATACATGACGATGCAGACCGAAGAGAGAAAGAGTCAGAATGAGAGTAGATACACAAAGAATTGAAATCCAGGTAACGCTTTACAATAAGGTGTCATATGTGCTAACATATTAACATCATATTACAGTATCTTTGTTACATGTCACATGTACATACTACAGTATTAACAGTAAAGAATGCATAAATTCAAGCAACTAACCCTAAACCTATAGTAAGAAAATGTTTTGTTTTAAACTGTAACAAGTGTAACCAAATGATTTTATAGCATTTAGCCTTTAATGATGGTGAATAAAGACAATTGTTAATTGATTGTTTATGTTAGTTTCGAGTGCATTAAAGGGATAGTTCACCTACAAATGAAAGTTCTCATCATTTACTCACCCTCAAGATGGTCCAAACCTGTATGAATCTCTTTCTTCTACTGAACACTATGGAGGTCAATGGGGTTCATCAACTGTTTGGTTACCCATATTCTTCAAAATATCTTCTTTTGTGTTCAGCAGAAGAAAGAAACAGTCGTACAGGTTTGGAACAACTTGAGGGTGAGTAAATGACAGAATATTCATTTTTGGGCGTATATCCCTAACAAAAATGTACTAGTAAATGTTTAAATGCAGTAGAATTACCGTTCATTGTTGGTTTATGTTAAATAATGCAGTTAACTAATGTTAACAAATGAAACCTCATTGTACAAGTTTTACCAAAATCCCTTTCACCTCATAGTCCATTGAAGAAAAACACAAATGCATCTTGCTTGTTTTGCATCTGATCTTGAGAAAGATCTCAGTGTTTTTTGTTTTTTTTCCTGCCTTAAAACACAAAAAGCCTCTGAGGCAAAGCACAAAAGCTTTGACAACAGCTTTGTAGAAATATTTCTGCAGCAGCAACGTTTCGAATAACAGTGAGGCGAGAGTTGCGTTCATTTATAAAAAGCGTATAGTAGTTACTTATTGTAACCAACCACAGGACACCATACCACAGACAGAGAACTTTCTGACAAAATCCAGCGCTTTAGAAAAGGAGGGCAAAATGTTTTTGAGGCCAAATTTACGATACACAGCTCGAGTTATTTTTACTCTCAGCCGACCTCAAAAAAAAAAGCTTCTAAAAATAAACATCTCCAATAATGGCCATTAAGCTCAACCAAACGATCGACAGAACAACACTAATAAAGAAATAAACCAAAGCAAACTTAAAAGTGTGATTCTCAAGGAAGTTCACAACAGGTAGTAAAGCCATACCTTACAGAGGAAACTCTCCATTCTGGCATCATATAATCATATAAAGATCTAAGTGAATAGTTTATTTAAAAAAATGCTTAAGATTTAAAAAAATAAAATGAAACCCTAAAACCTTCTAAAAATATGTACTACCGCTTTACAAGTTAATGATTTTGAAAGCAGTCTCTTCTGCTCACCAGGCTACATTTATTTGATCACAAATACAGTAAAAGAAAAAAAGTGAATTATTATTATGATGATTTAAATTTTAATTTTCAGCATCATTACTCCAGTCTTCAGTGTGATCCTTCAGAAATCATTCTAATGTGCTGATTTAGTTCATTCATTTAAAAGTCTGGGGAACAATTTTTTAAAAGAAAGTAATACTTCTTCAGTAATACTCAATTCAGCAAGGATGTATTAAATTGATCAAAAGGGACAGCAAAGATTTTTAAATTATGTGTTCTAAATTTCTATGCTATTCATTTGAACTTTTTTCAAAGAATTCGGAAAAAACGCATCTCAGTTCCCACATCAAAATATGAAGCAGCACTACTGTTTTCAACATTGATAAGCACCATTATTAATAATCAAGCAGCAATAATAATGGGGTAGCAAATCAGCATATTAGAATGATTTCTGAAGGATCGTGACACTGAAGACTGGAGTAATGATGCTGAAAATTCAGCTTTGCATCACAGGAATAAATGACAGGAAAAGCGTTCTTTTCGATTGTAATATTTCACAGTATTACTGTATTTTTGATCCAATAAATGCAGCCTCATTTTTGAAAGAAGCCTCTTTTGCTCTCCATGAAAAATCTCAATGAATCCAAACTAGTGTAGATGGTCAGATTGATGAGAGTAAAGGTACGAAACAAGGAGAAAAGCGAGAAGGGGAAAGGGCAAAGTGATAAACAAGGAGGGACAACAGCATTCAGCATCTGAACTCTTCTCTATGACACCATGTGGTTCCCTGAGGGCAGGGATGAATGAGAAAGAGAGAGAGAGAGACAAGACAGAGAGACAGAGAGAAGGTTTAGTATGTTGGCGGTGACATCTCACTGGGTTTCTTCTTCAGCAGCATCTGGCTGTGCTGGTTTAGTTTGTTCTTCACCTGAAAGAAGAGTCGGTGTTATTACAGTGGCATTAACCGTTTAAGATAAACTCGACACCTTACACCGTTTAAGCCTGCGACAAAAAAGCTGAAGTCACATCGCTGACCCTTTTCACATGCATTTGTAAGACGCTGCAGCAGCCAATTTTAAAAGCCGGTTTCTGCCCGACTAGTTATTGTTCACATTTACATTATCATATAAAAGCATAAAGCTTGAGAAACATGGACAGTTAAAAATAAAATAAGTAAAAAAAACTACAAATAATGTTTTCCTGGCACATGAGGGTGCCACATTTCTCGCACAACAACCTGAGGGGTGAGTAAATGACGACAATTTACATTTTTGGGTGAACTAACCCTTTAAAGTGTGCTTATGACAAACAACATGGGTCAATGGAGCCGCTTGTTTGACTAATAACAATTCATAAATATAGCATTATAAATAAGAACTTGTACATTTAATAATTTGTTCGTTTTAAACACCACCATGTTTCTTTTCTCATGACGAAAACCATACTTGAGTTATTAAAAATGATAGAAACTATCAATCATAGAATTATAGACAATTAAACCATAATTAAAATAAAAACTAAGATATTTAACAATTATAAAACGATTAAAAACCTTTTCAAGGATATCAACACAATGCCCTCAGAGGAATAGTAATATTATAATCCAATAATAATCAGGGTGTATTTGATCTCTCCATTTTAAAACTCATCACCACACCAATTTCAGGTCTGTTATCCTCAAACATGTTAACAGATGATTTTTGCATTGCACTGACTGCATTCAGAACATTTTTCCTATTATAATCAGTATCTAATCCAGATGCTTAAATTGATCCTGCATCTCACTGTTTGCTTCCGTCTACTATGGCAAAGCAGCTTCCCCTTCTCTAAGGTGTGCATGTCTCACCGTCTCCCTGCATGTCTGAAGTCCACAGCGTCAGGTTGTCCCGTAACAGCTGCATGATGAGCGTAGAGTCCTTGTAACTGTCCTCACTCAGTGTGTCCAGCTCCGCTATCGCATCATCAAACGCTGCCTTCGCCAACCTGTTGGAGGAGCGAGTGGAGAGTCAGACTGGGGTAACCAGGCAGTGGTTCTAAACCAGGCGACTGCACAATGTTGTATTTAAATGAATAATAAAAATCGTTTTTATTAAAAACAAATTATTTATTATGAGATATTTTTTGTTTACGGTCCCCCCCAACTGTTAGATGAAATGCACGCCCATGACAACACAGGTATTATATTAAACTGCTATTTATTTTCAGATATAATAGGCCAATTACACTCAAATAAAAATCTGAAATGTTTAGGGATGCACCGATATGAACATTTTGGCCGATACCGATAATTCTTTATATTTGAAAGCCGATAGCCGATATATTGGCCGATAAATCTGAATACAAATTTGAATAAACTTTGAGAGCCTGATTACAAAAACAAAAGGCTCACCATTAAAAGCCATGTCCCAAACACTTCAACATAAATCAAACCTATACACTACAGTAGCCTATTTGAACCAGTGTAAGATTCCTTACCGCTTCAAATTAATTTTACACTCCTATGGCCAACTTACTTTATTTGAAAAAAAAAAAAGAGGTAACTTTACAATAAGGTTTAATTTTGTTAGCATTAGTTAACCAACAATGAATGAACAATACTTCAACAGGATTTATTCATCTTAGTTCATGTTAATCTCCCAAAGTTGTGTGTGTTAGCATAAGGTAATGCACTGTGAATGGACTGTTAATAAACACAAACATTTTATTACTAACATTAACAAAGGTTATTGCTCTCTGTTTGTTTGTGTTAGTTAATGCATTAACAAATGAGACCTTATTTGTAAAATGTTACCAAAAATTCTATTGCCTAAAAAAATTAAATGCCTAAATAATATGCAAACAAGTTATTGGACAGCATTACTTAGGCTGCATAATAAAGAATCAGAATGAAAGTGCCGTGCATGAAATAGCCTCCGCACGGACATTAAGGAAATGGTTTTAATCAAACCATATTGTTGATGGAAATGATACGAGAACAATAAAAGTGCTAGTTATAAAAAAATAACGCTTCTGTGTTTTTGAAAAAAATATGTTTAATATTACAGTAATAGTAAACATCTTTAATATGAGTCTAGTCTATTAAATAATGTTGCTGTTTGAGAGTGCGCGCTGAAACTGAAGATGATCACCGGTACAATGAAGCACTGCGGGTTATTGACTTAATGAAACGCATCCTATATGACATTAATCAGATGTTTATACTACAAAAAAACGTAATATTACGACTTGCATATGCTTAAAATGACGCAAATGCACAAGCAAACTTGACTGTGCTGGTCAGAATGTGTTGTGGACGCTTCCCACAACAGCGCGCTGAAACACAACAACTAAACCCAGAGAATTCACAACGTTTTATAACAGAAATATTCTCATTACAGTGTTATGTATAGGACAGTCCCAGTAGTTATGAATGCTGTGCATTTCTGTTTGAAATGCGCGCGCTGAAGCTAAAGACCGGTACAATGAAGTGCTTTACTGCATCGTTAATTAACTCAACCAAACGCATCCTATATGAGATTATATACACAGCATAATAATTATAATATTACAACTTACAATGGCACAAAAGGCTGTGAATGCACAAGCGAACTTGACTGTGCTTGTAATGAAGGTGAAACTCCGTGTGCACGCTCTTCCCTCAACAAACACCCTGAAACACAACGTTCTTTTATAGCCATATTCTATTCTCATTATCATTTTATGTAGATTATATTAGACTTGCGCTGCACATGTTGCACATAACTGTATTTTCCTTTTCAAAGTGATTCCAATCATATTTAGAGCAATTCAAACCCATCATGGTGGACAGCGCGTCTGTCTCAGCTGAAGGAAATAATACATTATCTATCGGCTTGAATATATCGGTCAAATTTTCTTATTGGACCGATAACGATAACATCAAAAATAATCATTTATCGGCCGATAACGATATGTTGCCGATATATAGTGCATCCCTAGTTTGTATACAACTCAGTTGCACATTTTTTAAAATGGTATTTTTCATAAACACTAGTCTTCATGACAAATTTATTCAAGCATACATATACAATTAACATCAACTAAGCGCCTCTAGCGTTTCTTTATTGCTAACTAACAAACTGAACATCAGGTGACTTTCCTGAGATTAAGCGTCAGGTTCAAATTATATGGAGTGTTTTTGGGAGGGCAGAGGTTGACCTCTTCGCCTCCGAAGACAACTGTCATTGCCCAATCCGGGGAATGACCAGTACCGCTCATTCCCCAGATTTTAAAAAGGATCAGGGAATGCGAGCACCCTGTCCTGCTAGTGGCTCCACTCTGGCGAACCCACATCTGGTTTCCCAGAGTTGATTAATTTACTATCAGCAGCCCCATGGCCAGTTCCCCTGAGGAAAGATCTCCTTTCTCGGGCGAACGGGACAATCTGGCACCCCTGTCCCAAACTGTGGGCGTTACATGTTTGGCCACTTAAGGGGGGGCTCAAGAACCTCCCAGTGAGTGTCTTGAGCACCATCAGTGAAGCTAGAGCTCCGTCTACTAGACGTCTCTATGCCCTTAAATGGTCAGTGTTCTCTGACTGGTGTTCAGTCAGGAACTATAACCCAGTGTCATGAAAGATATCACAGATTCTCGTTTTTCTACAAGAGATGTTGGATGCAGGACACACTCTATCCACACTCAAAGTCTACACGGCAGCTATCGCTGCATCCCATGCACCGATAACAGACCAGTCAGTGGGCAGACACGACATGGTCGTAAAATTCTTAAAAGGATTCAGGAGGCTTAACCCTCCTCGCCCTCCGACGGTGCCATCCTGGGACCTTCATTGGTCCTGAGAGCACTAAAAAGACCTCCCTTCGAGCCGTTGCAGACGGCTGAATTAAAGCCGTTTTCGCTAAAAACTGCCCTGCTATTAGCACTGGCATCTGTTAAGCGTGTCGGTGACATTCAAGCATTATCTGTGAACGCATCATGTTTAGAATTGGCCCAGGCGATTCTAAGTCAACACTATATAATACATAATAACACTATATAATATATAATAACACAGTATATAATACTGACTGTTCGAAAGGGACCTGAAGCGACTTATCGTTTACCAGCTGTTTTATTGGCGTCGTTCCACGGTTGAAACACTGATTGAGTGATTACATGAGTACATGATATGGATTTCTTTAAGTTGTTGTGTATCTTTCAACATGCCTTTTGATATTCATGCATGTTTTTCGAGATATAACTTCAGCAATGTCACTACAGCAATCTTCACGTCACGTTTAGGCACATCAAAACGGCATTTGTGGTTTGAATTGAGATAAAATGGACAGAATTTGAAATATGGCACTTTGTTTCCTTTTAGAGGTAACAAAGCACATTGATATTTGCAATTATTGGATGAGAGGTGTGCTACAAATAATGTTTAGTGAAGGGAAAAACTGCAGACCTGGCAACCCTGGCTTGAACTACGGGTGATTCATAGGGTCAAATAGAGCCTGCTTTTATGTAGCCATTTTTTAACCGTTAATCCACTGTTGTTGCGTTAATTTGTCCTAAATTCAACATGAGACATTTTCTTTACACACACACACACAGTTTGAGTTGCAGTTGGACACGTATTTCTGCACCCTTTTGATCAACAGGATACCATCGGCCCTGATCATCGGCTGTTTAAAAAATAAAATAAAAAAATAGGCTGATAGTGAAAATAATATATTTTCTTGGCTGATACAGATTATTGGTGCATCTCTACTTAGAAGAATAATACAACATCAGCAATCACAGACAAATCGCATTCAGATAGGATTAGATTTCTCAAAGGACCGTTGATTTTGCTGAAAACAGTAGGTAATTTGGTTGTGTGAGAAAAACACTGACTTGGCAGATTCGGACGGGATTAAAATCGCAAAGTACATCTGTGAAACATGAATTTCTCTAAATTCCCCCTGGAAAAACAAGCCCCTTCCAAATATGGCTTAAAGGAAATTGTACACGATGTAACTACAGAAGAGTCAAGTTTTAAATAGGAAAAATAACAAAACTCTTTGGTAATTTTTTTGAGTGAGACGCTAACGGTCTAATCAGATTCAATGATCTATGCTAAGCTATGCTAAAAGTGCTACCGCCAGACCCGGAGATCGACTGAATGGATTTGAAAACGGTAAAACTCAACTGTTTAATTCTAGGGGAGTTGCAAAATGAGCCTGTTTTCAAAAACGTGGAGTGTTCCTTTAAGACTAGAACGAGATGATGCATCTCAAGGGGTTTAACCTAAAGAATTTGGTTACAATATAAACAATCTGTCTGCGTGACTTCGCCAATTCCTGTGGAGATGTGTTTTTTTTTTTTTTTTATATCTGTGACTAACTGACTAATTAAAATTTGGTTGACAGAGCCGCTTGTCTGACTAATGTTGAGTGCAGCCCTAGAAGTTAACATCAAACGAGCATTACACACTTTAAGTGAGGAGAAAAAAAAAACACCAACCTGCATGCGCGGTCGGGGGAATTAAGGATCTCGTAGTAAAAGACAGAGAAATTGAGTGCTAGGCCGAGCCGGATGGGATGTGTGGGTGGGAGCTCAATCATGGCAATGTCACTGGCAGCTTTGTACGCTACCAAACTGTTCTCTGCTGCTTCCTTCCTGTCATTACCCGTGGCAAACTCTGCTAGGTACCTGTGGTAGTCACCCTTCCTGCAAACACACACAAAAACCAAGCGTGGGGGAAAAGATTTATTAAATTTGCATTAGCTAGATTGACTCAAATGTGTTCAAAAAAAAGTTATGAAATGAGAAATGTCATGATTATTAATAAATCGTCTGATCGTGGTTGTTTGATCTAATCACAGTTATTTGAGATAAAATTTAAGCTCCACAGTTATCATGGTTATTTCAATCAAATGTTGTAATCCAAATAAGGGAACATTTTAAGAAATCCATGATATCAGGTCTCCTTTTCTGGTGTGTAGATGGTCATAATTTGGTAGGGAGTAAAGAATAAAGAATATAAAAAACACTGATGTAAAGTACAGAAAAATAGTCAAAGGTCTTCAGTCATACGAAATAAAGGCCTGTGGGTTTAATCAGACTGCATTATATTTAGTATATTATATTATGTATTCATTTTCACAGCACTGAAGGAAATCATATGGGCCTATTTTATTATAACTTTCATATAAGAGAACATATTAGCCACCTTCAATTGTGACGAAAAAAAAACAGAATTAAATCATTTATCTCAATAATTTGTAATGACAATTAATCGTTAGCACACAATTCATGAGAGACAGGCATATGATACAAAACTATCCTAATGAATAAAGCATAATATCAAAGGCTACAGTATGTTCACGGTTAAAATGCACACTATGCAAATTATTTTGTTAAATAAAAATAAATGCAGTAAACAAACATTACTTTTCAAACAAACAAAACAATTCAGGGGTGGTCAATTTCAAAATGTACTTGTACTGTTATTGTACCGTTAGACAGACTCTTATATCAAAAGCAATTTAGTATGTTCAAGGTACACATTTGATCATCATAAGTTTTTCCTGGGAATCAAGCCCATGGCCTAGGTGAGATTACAGTGCCATGCTCAACAGAAATGTGAAAATAAAGCTCATTTTCATGTCATGTACTGAACACTCTGACCCTCGCCCATTTAAGTGTTGCATGTCAAACCTACATCTTGTAGTAGAAAACTTTGGACTCTCCTGTGTTGGCTGCAGGAATGAGGTGTTTGTCCAGTACATCCAGTATGTCATTACAAATAGATTTCAGCTCATTCTCAACCTGCAAAAGGGTTAGATGAGAAATGGCACATTAATTATGGCATCACATACATCTAGATTAATTGACATAAAATAAAAATACATCCTAAAAGCCTTTCACAAGACACTATGTAACACCATGTCTACACTGGATGAGAGCGGTGTGATGCGACAAAAGACAATAGAACCCAACTCATTATAATCAGTAATGTTGTCTACACTGGATTCGGCTGGAGCGACATGACAAACCCCGACAATAAACTGGGGTTTATTAAACAAGGTATGGATTTATGTATTACACTCTTAAAAATAAAGGTTATTTATTGGCATTGACGGTTCCATGAATAACTTTTAACATCCATGGACTCTTTCCAATGCACAAAAGGTTATTTAACTGTGGAAAAAAAGTTATTTAGATCTTTAAAATGTTCCTCGCACTAAGAAAAAATAGTTTTTTTAAGAACTGATCACTGAAAGGTTCTTTGGGGAACCAAAATGGTTCTTCTAAGGAGGCTTTTGCACCGGGTAGTTATAGAAACTCAGTTATAGGAACTAGTCACCAGGGCGGTTCCCCAAGAACTACAAAATTTTGCCCTAGGGTCTATGGAGTGAAAACAGTCTCAAAACCTTCCACAAATGCACGCGAGAGATCCACATGCACGCTCAACAATCCACAAATGCACGCGAGAGATCCACATGCACGCTCAACAATCCACAAATGCACGCGAGAGATCCACATGCACGCTCAACAATCCACAAATGCACGCGAGAGATCTCTCGTGTGCATTTGTGGATTGCTTTGTGTGTGTGTGGATCTCTCGCGTGCGTTTGTGGATTGGTTCGTGCATGTGGATCTCTCGCGTGCATTTGTGGATTGGTTCGTGCATGTGGATCTCTCGCGTGCATTTGTGGATTGGTTCGTGCATGTGGATCTCTCGCGTGCATTTGTGGATTGGTTCGTGCATGTGGATCTCTCGCGTGCATTTGTGGATTGTTGAGCGTGCATGTGGATCTCTCGCGTGCATTTGTGGATTGGTTCGTGCATGTGGATCTCTCGCGTGCATTTGTGGATTGGTGCGTGCATGTGGATCTCTCGCGTGCATTTGTGGATTGGTGCGTGCATGTGGATCTCTCGCGTGCATTTGTGGATTGTTGAGCGTGCATGTGGATCTCTCGCGTGCATTTGTGGAAGGTTTTGAGACTGTTTTCACTCCATAAGGGTCATTTTCCTGTTTGCATTCACACCGACACAAGGAACACTGAATTGACATAAGCTGGCCAACAGCGACGTCATTTAGGCTAAAGACGAAATCTCCTACGACAATTTGCTGTCATCGAGGCTGAGAAAAGAACACAACGCCTCAGGCAAAGACGACAGGTAAATGCTATATAAATCACATGAGAGTATGTAAACAGTGTGTTTACAAGGCTTTTTAAAAATGGCGGGTACCCGTTAGTGGTGGGAGAAAAAAAAAGGAAAAGAAAAAACTATGCATTGTGATTCCCTCTCCAACGATTCAGAATCGATTCAGAGCTTAGTTTTTAACCGCAGATGACGCTGTGTGTGTAGAAACACCCGTATTCTGATTGCTTCTAATTCCTCACACACACACAGACACACCACTCTAACCTTCCATAAAATAATCTCACAGGATGCGCCGTGAGAAACGTGCACTTTGCTTGCTGTTACGTCTCGTTTGCCGGTATTTCCCTTAAAAAATGCTCTAGGAAGGCTTCATTTATGTCACTTGGAATGCAGTGGGTTTATATATTAAAAATATGAAACTCACTAACAGAAGGCTGCTTTCAATTTCAAATGCTCACGTGTGCTTTGTGAGCTCTCGTGCATGCGGCTGTGTGCGACTAAGTGGTTTAATGTACTTGCATCTCAAAATGCTTTTATAATGCCAAATCAATGTAAACACAGTCAGTTATGTCTCAAGGGATTAAACAGACAGGACAAACCACATTTTACATTTCAAGTTCTGTGCATTAGTCTGAATGCAGCTTATTAGATCTCTTGCTGTCTATGATGTCATCAGTAATAATCAAATAACATTAAAGCTGAGAATGATTTTTCTCTTTCACAGCTCTTGAATGTGAAACGTTCAGATACTCTTAAATACTGAAAGCACTCTGTTTATTGCTTGTAATACGTTTTTTCCCCTCTTTATTATGTACTACTTGCTTTTGTTTTAAAGCTATATTAGTTTATTAGAGGTGTAACGGTACACAAAACGGACGGTTCAGTATGTACCTCGGTACAGCAGGGGATAGAAAACGAAATATAAAATTGCTTTTTTTTATTAAACAGTGGTTTACTGAACAAATTGTGTCTATGCTTAAATTAATGCAATTATAACAAAGTTATATGCTGTAAGTAAAGTTTATGCTGTAAACTATAGACAGCCCTTACTTGCACACTACTATAATATTAAAGATTGACAACAAACTAGCAAACTATTAGCCTAAATTCAGTTGCTATTTGTTTTTAGATATAATAATCAACACTGAAATAACATTGTACGCTCACCTAAAGGATTATTAGGAACACCTGTTCAATTTCTCATTAATGCAATTATCTAAATCAACCAATCACATGGCAGTTGCTTCAATGCATTTAGGGGTGTGGTCCTGGTCAAGACAATTTCCTGAACTCCAAACTGAATGTCAGAATGGGAAAGAAAGGTGATTTAAGCAATTTTGAGCGTGGCATGGTTGTTGGCGCCAGACGGGCCGGTCTGAGTATTTCACAATCTGCTCAGTTACTGGGATTTTCACGCACAACCATTTCTAGGGTATACAAAGAATGGTGTGAAAAGGGAAAAAAAAGATAGAATTAAGGCAGTTCTGAAGGCGAAAGGGTGATCACCTAAAGGATTATAAGGAACACCATACTAATACTGTGTTTGACCCCCTTTCGCCTTCAGAACTGCCTTAATTCTACGTGGCATTGATTCAACAAGGTGCTGAAAGCATTCTTTAGAAATGTTGGCCCATATTGATAGGATAGCATCTTGCAGTTGATTGAGATTTGTGGGATGTACATCCAGGGCACAAAGCTCCCGTTCCACCACATCCCAAAGATGCTCTATTGGGTTGAGATCTGGTGACTGTGGGGGCCATTTTAGTACAGTGAACTCATTGTCATGTTCAAGAAACCAATTTGAAATGATTCAAGCTTTGTGACATAGTGCATTATCCTGCTGGAAGCAGCCATCAGAGGATGGGTACATGGTGGTCATAAAGGGATGGACATGGTCAGAAACAATGCTTAGATAGGCTGTGGCATTTAAACGATGCCCAATTGGCACTAAGGGGCCTAAAGTGTGCCAAGAAAACATCCCCCACACCATTACACCACCACCACCAGCCTGCACAGTGGTAACAAGGCATGATGGATCCATGTTCTCATTACGCCAAATTCTGACTCGACCATCTGAATGTCTCAACAGAAATCGAGACTCATCAGACCAGGCAACATTTTTCCAGTCTTCAACTCGCCAATTTTGGTGAGCTTGTGCAAATTGTAGCCTCTTTTTCCTATTTGTAGTGGAGTTGAGTGGTACCCGGTGGGGTCTTCTGCTGTTGTAGCCCATCCGCCTCAAGGTTGTGCATGTTGTGGCTTCACAAATGCTTTGCTGCATACCTCGGTTGTAACGAGTGGTTATTTCAGTCAAAGTTGCTCTTCTATCAGCTTGAATCAGTCGGCCCATTCTCCTCTGACCTCTAGCATCAACAAGGCATTTTCGCCCACAGGACTGCCGCATACTGGATGTTTTTCCCTTTTCACACCATTCTTTGTAAACCCTAGAAATGGTTGTGCGTGAAAATCCCAGTAACTGAGCAGATTGTGAAATACTCAGAGCAGCCCGTCTGGCACCAACAGCCATGCTCAAATTGCTTAAATCACCTTTCTTTCCCATTCTGACATTCAGTTTGGAGTTCAGGAGATTGTCTTGACCAGGACCACACCCCTAAATGCATTGAAGCAACTGCCATGCGATTGGATGATTAGATAATTGCATTAATGAGAAATTGAACAGGTGTTCCTAATAATCCTTTAGGTGAGTGTAAATGCAAACTTCACATAAGGCAGTTTTTACATTTACTTCTAAATCTAATTACAAAATTATGTTTTTAAATCTTCAATTTGATGTTGAAATATAATCATTTACACACAGTGACTGCCATTTTCATGACATTTATTTAAACATACATTAAACAATCAAGACATCAGTAACAGGTTAAGTAAAATATAATGAATATATAGGCCAATATAGTGCATATATTTAACAAAAGAGCTAATTTCTCTAGTGAACTAACAGCTGTGACACTGAATGACTTCTGAGGTAAATGTGATGCTACGTGACATTGTTTTCAAGCGGTTTTATTGATGTCTTTCCGCGGTTAAAAACACTGATTGAAAGATTACACAACATATGATACGTTTCAGTAAGTTGTAATGTATCCTCAATATACCTTCAGATGTTAAAGGGTTAGTTCACCCAAAAATGAAAATAATCCCCTCATGCCGTTCAACACCCGTAAGACCTCCGTTCATCACCGGAACACAAATTAAGATATTTTTGTTGAAATCTGAAGGCTCAGTGAGGCCTCCATAGGGAGCAAAGCAATTTACACTCTCAAGATCCATTAATGTACTAAACACATTTAAATCAGTCCATGTGAGTACAGTGGTTCAATATTAATATTATAAAGCGACGATAATATTTTTGGTGCACCAAAAAAAAAACGAAATAACGACTGATACAGTGATAACCGATTTCAAAACACTGCTTCTTGAAGCTTTGGAGCATATCGAATCAGCGAGTCGATTCAGTGGTTCGGAGCACCAAAGTCACGTGATTTCAGCAGTTTGGCAGTTTGACACGCGATCCGAACCACTGAATCGACTTGCTGATTCGATATGCTCCAAAGCTTCAAGAAGCAGTGTTTTGAAATCGGTTATCACTGTATCAGTCGTTATTTCGTTTTTTTTTTGGTGCACCAAAAATATTATCGTCGCTATATAATATTAATATTGAACCACTGTAGCCTACTCACAAGAACTGATATAAATATGTTTTTAGTACGTTAACGGATCTTGAGAGTGTAAATTGCTTTGCTCCCTATTAGAGGATGGATACCCGACCCGAGCACGATGGGACCCATCGGTAACCGACGAGCCGGGGCGGGTTCGGACAGATATTTAGAAATAATGTTCGGGCCGGGCTCGGTCACGGCAGCGCAATAAGGCATTGAACATTTGAAATTTAAAACAGCTTATTATGTAGGTAGCCAATGGGCCTGTTTAACTTGATGCAAAGGTATGTTTTTGTGATTCAAATAAATTAAAAATATTACCCTTACATCCGTCTTCCTGTGTGCGGAAATTTGTTTATGTAGCTGTGACAACGAGCAACATGTGCGTGCATATTGCATATTAGGCTACATGTGACTGGCAGCGCAACTTCAGCGCTGCTGGCAGGACCATCGAGCAGAGGAGGACAGCTTTGGAGCCATCCACAGTTGATGCAATCCTTTTTCTGCATAAAAACCTGGATTATCCTAAACTTTGATGGATGGATTATGTAAATAGATCCCATGTTGCAATTTAGTAGCCATTCAGTTTTCGAGAAAAATGGTAAGAGTGATTTTCATTTCAATAAGCTGCATTTGTGTTACGTTAATGTTTTGTTCTGTTAGCTTGGGCCATTTTTGGTTTTTGGTTTCGGACGCAGGCCGGGCTTGGACAGAAAAATGCGGCCCGATCCACACTCTGCTCCCTATGAAGGCCTCACTGAGCCTTCGGATTTCAACAAAAATATCTTAATTTGTGTTCCAAAGATGAACGAAGGTCTTACGGGTGTGGAACGGCATGAGGGTGAGTAATAAATGACATTATTTTCATTTTTGGGTGAACGAACCCTTTAATTCAGGTTTATTCTTTGACTAGGAAGAGATGAACGCGTTCACTCGCGCTCCCGCTTGAACTGACGCGCCTATACAGTGATCAGTCACGTCCCATTTAGTACCCCTTTTCCACCAAGGCAGTGCTAGAGCTAGATCGGAGCCAGAGCTAGTCCCAGTTGATAGTGGGTTCAACTGAGGAGCCTGCTAAGAACCGTTTGCTTTTCCACAGGCTAGAGAGCCACAACAGAGCCAGGTCTTACGTCACTGTATACGTCTCATCTTTCTCAGCAACACTAGCGGGAAATACAAACACACCAGGCTTGTTCGAGATGCATCGGCGCTGCGCAGACTGATCCACGTATAATATTTTAAAAAAGGAAATGAGTGAATCAAAAGCATAAGGAGTCGTGTGCTCTCGCTGGACTCGTTATCATACGGCGATCGGTCTCTGCACAGCACCGCTGCGAACAAGCCTTCCATCAACAATGCAAACGTTGCGTTACTATTGATTCACATGGCTTTACGATCTTACATCGGCATCAAAACACAATGAAAACACAGCGATTCCAACGCATTCGTGCAGTTCGCCGTAATTTGTATAGACGGAGATTACAAACGAGCAGCAGCTGTTAGCTCCATTAGCTGCTATTTCAACAATGGCGGATCTCAAGTCTGTGTTTGTCTTGTTGACCCCGCCCCCAGCGCCTGACGTAATCGGTTCTTACTTCTAGCCCTGTTCTAGCCCAGCAATGTTTTGGTGCTACTTAAGAACCACTTTTCCTGGCTCGGAGCTGGGGCTTTGGGTGTGGAAACACAAAGAACCGATTTGAAACTAGGCTCTGGCTCCGATCTAGCTCTAGCACTGCTTTGGTGGAAAAGGAGTAAAAGAGCGTCAACGGAGCATTTATTGTTTGAATTACGTGATAAAATGGACAGAATACTTAATATGTTTGTGTGGGAAGTCGGATTTGTAGTATGTCCCACGCGTAAAACAAGCCTACTGTTAACTGTTAAAGATTGCATTCGGTACACGTGCACCGTACCGGAAGTCCTGTAAGAAAACGGTTCGGTATGAATACGTGTACCATTACAACTCTATAGTTTCTATATGTAAAATTCTTAACATACAATGGTTTTAATGTGTCATTATTTTAAATTGATTAAATAAAAAAAAGATTTATAAATAAGATTAATAAGAAAAAAGTACATTTTTTTTTTTTTTTTGTGGATTGTGACTCCCAGAATTGGAATCGGATCAGCTCATAAGGTGCCTAAAGATTCCCACCCCTAGAGCCAGTGTTTCGTATGGCATGTGTTTGGCCAATCAGCGTACACTTATGTCACTGGTAGTTTCCTAGTGTTCTGGGTTAGACCCTACTCTGAAGTAGGAGCTAATTTAGTTCCCCCAAAAAGCGTTTCTATAAGTAAAATCATTCCCAGTTCCTGTGATGCAAACACGGCAAAATCAGGTACTTCTGCCAATAGTTATAGGAACTATACTAATGCTCCTCCGGTGTAAAAGCTAAAACTACAAAAAAAACGAAACAAATGTTACGTGAAATAAAACAATTTTAAAAATAAAATGTAGTCTCACCGTTTGTCTGTATTCTCGGATCATTTTGAGTTTGTCCTCTCCACCCTTGCTCTCCTCCTTCTGCTCAATGCTGCTGATTATCCTCCAGGAGGCTCTCCGTGCACCAATCACATTCTTATATGCAACTGATAACAGGTTTCTCTCCTCTACTGTGAGCTCGATGTCCTTCCCTGCAACATTCTTCATGGTCTCCACCATTTCTGAAAAAGAGATAGAAGATTGATCCTAATGGCACAAAGTGAACCCAACAAAGATCTGGAGATCAAAGGGAAAAAGGACAGAGCTCTTCTGTCACAATTCATAAATGTACTCCATAACAATGTACAAATGTCACAGACTGTGTAGTGAAATAAAGGAACCTGAGTGGTTGAACAAAAAAATGACATTATCTTTTTTTTTGTTCAACCACTCAAGTTCCCTTATTTCACTACCTAGTCTATGAACTGCATCAATAGTACATTTAGATATCACTATTGTTTTACACTAAGTAGCATACCAAATGATACTTTGTAGCAGAAACGGCACAGACAAATTACAGACTGAAGTTAGCAAATAGTATGGAAGTGTTAGCTAAAATACAGCACTGCACAAATTTCTGAAAATGGGGGGTAGGATTCCCCACTAATGTGAATCTTATGGGGGAGGGTTTTGGGTAGGTCTAACACTAGCATTCAGAAATACTACAGAATAACAATAGTACAGAAACTGAATAAAGTATTCAAATATAAAACAACACTGGATGGTCTTTTAGTCCTGTATAAATTAAAGATGCAGTCCATAATCTCCGTTTGAAACCTGGAATTGCAGTTAGCTGCGGAATGATTATCTTTACATGGGGTCGTGCATCGGCTCCTCAGTGCGGATGAATCTTAATGTTTTGAGGAGTATGTGTGGCTGTCATTCAGTCACCGCACCAGTGTGGATACTGTACTTTGGAATCACAGAGTCGGCATCTTGGAAGTATGACCAAAAAAGTTTCACCGTAAAATGTCATCCGAACAAGTAACACCTGCCACTTTTGTTCTGACCAACTGAGAAAAAAAGCATTACAATAAATTGTACCACCAACAGTGATTAAATCTAACAATTGCTTAGCTCACATCACATCAAACCGTGTAAATTATTATTATTGTTATACTTTGTTCTCAAATTGTCACAGATAACGTCAGCATTGCGTGACTGTGTGTATTTAGTGTGTATTAGCATTACCTATAGATTTCAATTTCTGTACAGTCTAACGCAGGGGTCTCCAAACTCGGTCCTGGAGGGCCGCTGTCCTGCACAGTTTAGCTCCAATCCCAAATAAAACACACCCGAACCAGCTAATTAGTGCCTTACAAGGCCCTAGTTAGACACTGATTAGCATGTTCAGGTGTGTTTAATTGGGGTTAGAGCTAAACTCTGCAGGACAGCGGCCCTCTAGGACCGAGTTTGGAGACCCCTGGTCTAACGGGTCTAATCTTTTGCTTTTGACTACGGAGTGAATCTCCAGTTGTCACTGATGATTGTCATTTGGACCTTTATGGATTACAATCCGCCATCAAAATGATAAATTTAATTATTCCAGCTGCTGCGAGAAAATGCTATAAACGATCCACCACCTGCAGAATCCTCACACGTGCAATACTACTACTATAGCCGGACTCCTCCTTTATGTATACAGACGTGACGTAAATGACGCACGTCATTTTATTTTGGATCATTTTGACGGTAAAAAAGCTCAATTTTTTTATATAACTCATCGTATTCGATTGTATTCGCCTGAAAGAATGTCATACACACCTAGGATGACTTGAGGGGGAGTACATCATGGGGTAATTTCATTTTTGGGTGAACTAACCCTTTAAGGCCTATTCACACAACAACGATAACTATAATTATAACAATTTCATTTTAAACATAATTCTAAATATAAAAGAATAGCGTCTACAACACAACTATAACGGCACAATAAAGAAACAATATAGGTACATTTACATGACAACGATGCACTAAAACCCAAAACGTTTTTCCTTTGTTTTTTTCATGTACAGACGACAACGTTGTCAAAACGTTCCCCGTTCACACGGATCCGCGAAAAGAACTAAAACCGCAGTGTTATGCAACGCCAGGCCAGTAGTTGGTGATGCCACTTTGTAAAGAAAAACTATGCACCTATAGACTGAACACAAAATACGCATGCACTTAACGTCACCGTTTAAAAAAAAAAAAAATCACGTTTTTGTAGTTTACACTGTCTGAGACAACAACGGTATTGTATTCAAAAACTTGCACTTTAAAACCCATTTTCAAAAAAACGCATACGTTTTATGTTGTTAGTTGAAAACAGCCCCATAGTTGAAATCACTTTCACAATGAAGTTGATGAGCGATAACAACATTTATAGCCAATCAAAATCCATCTGCTTTAAAGAGCTCGAGAATTTAAAGTGGCAGGCAACAAAAACTGCAGCGTACGCCTAAACAGAACGTTATTGCACATTTGTGTGGATGCTAATATAGTTATGGTTCTTAGTGTGAACGGGCCTTTATGTTGAAATGCTTGAAAAGCACGCAACAAATTTTGGTAGCAAGATTTTATACAGTCCAATAATTTTGTTTCATCTCATCAGTCATCTAAATGGTCTATCTATTTGTTTATTTAACAATTTGTCTGTCTATATCTATCTGGAAGTCTTCGTGTATTTTTCTGAGTGGTCTGTAAAAACTTAAGCTTTTAAAATGTCTTATTTTTATTTATGTCAAACTTTATCCATCTAGTTCTTTGTTATCCAACATATCAATCCAAAGGATCCATGAAACATCTGTACAAATGCAATATTCAAAATTATATTACTTTAACAGGAAATTACACTGTTTATTACCCCTGTCTCATATTTAATGCACCCAAGTAAAATGACAGAAAAACACTGCCCTGAATTCAGCATGGGGTGTACTGACTTATGTCAATATCAAGGGTCCACAAAAACATTGATCCAGTAAACATATTGAACATATGAATTTTAATAAAACCTCACACCATTGATCAACCAACCCAATGTCATTGTTTATTAAATTAAAAAAAACAAAAAAAAAAACACATTATATATATATATATATATATATATATATATATATATATATATATATATATATATATATATATATATATATATATATAAATAAATAAAAGAATAGCGTCTACAACACAACTATAATGGCACAATAAAGAAACAATATAGGTACATTTACATGACAACCAACCAGGGACCAACAGGGGGCCGCAAGGGAGTGCTTGGGAGTCTGGGAGTGTAAAGTCTAAAGAAAAACAGTGTAAAAAATAAAACTAAACCAATAATTTAAAAAAGAAAATTAACTAAATGAAATGAATAACAAAAGGAATTTAAAAATAATAATAAAACATTGAAATAATGCATCTACAGTACAACACAGTAATGCAGAGAGTAGGGGGGGAAAAACATAACAGTTTTCATAGTCTAAATTAGCGTGGTCATTGTACATGAAAATATATAGCTGCCTTTTACATTTTAGGATGGGGTCCCTCGCACCAGGATGATCATATTTGTGGATCCATAGCATTGGAAAAAAAACTGCTTTAGTGCATTTTTAAATGCATATTTTTTACTCATATGCTCCCAGTCCCAGATTAAAGTTACCAGCAGGGTAACTAATTCTACTAGCGTGAGTTTGTGAGCCCTAGCCATTACAAATTAACCATTCACAGATTTTACAGAACAGTTCTTGGCAATGAGAGCACAGATCAACGTTAACATTAACAGTGCAGTATAAGCTTAGGTTGGGTTAGTTTAGACAGGGGATTTCAATCTTCTAGATGCCACAGAGCCCCAAAAATGTGAGGGACCTAACATTTTCTATTATATATTTTTTTCCTACTCACCGTAGTAATGTACTGTTAAATATAGATTTTACTCATTTAATTGTAATATATTTATTTATATACATTTGTATGTTTTATACACACATTTTTATTCGTTTATTTAAATCCAATTCAATTATCTTAATCTTATTACTAAATCATTTTTTACAGTTTTTCTCTAGACGGAGCCCAGTTTGAAGCATTAACAATGCAGTAGGTTGGGTTGAGTTAGGCCTTTCCAAACGGATATTTCTTCCCATTCCTTTCACCTGGACGTGCGCACGCGAATGCGAATGGCCAGCGCTTCGTTTTTTTAGGGTTCAACCCACAATTTTATCAGTAATAAGACAAACAAATCCTGCTCTGCTTCTTCTTCTTCCTCCTCCTCTGCCGTGAATCAAATGCGTGACAACACAAATCGCCAAAATCATCAACTCACCATCGTATCTCTCAGCTTGCTCTGCTAGTTTAGCCTGGTATACCAAGTGCTCTCGATCTGCCATGGTTACTTGGGGATCGGGAGGAGGTGGAAATGGAAATCGTTGTTTGTTTGAGCAGATGGATGCGAAGGTTATAAGAACGTGAACGAATACACGATGATGGGTTACTTAGTGGAGCAACGGCGGCTTAAAATCCTCGTACACTGCCGGCGACCCTGCACTAAATATGGCGATAAAACTCTATCCGGGAAATGCGCAGCGAGTCCTGCGCACTTCCTTCGCGACGAACGTGGATACTCCTTTTTTTTCTCTTCTTCTTCTTTTTTTTTTTTTAAGAACATAAACAAAATACACATTTAAAATGGCTTCTGTAAATATAAATACATTAGAAACAAAACAAAAAAAAGTGTACAAAGAGGGGTCTTTTTATTCATTTAAGTCTCCTATCCGAGAAAATGAATTTAGAATAGTAAGGGTTTGTCTTCATACACTTGCTTTTAAACAAGAATCAACATGAAATCAATGACAAATTAAGCTTTTTTTGTCATCCAACGTGATGGTGACTGGTCCTTTGTTTCTAACCAATTAGGCATCTTCCAAGAAAACATTTTGTCATCTTTGTTTTTTTTGTTTGTTTTTTTTATGTTGTGACCTCACATGGATAGTCCTCTGCCTGGTTTTTGTGATGTCATACTTAGAAAAAAAATCATGAACGTTTGTCTCAAAACATTTTATTATTTAAAGCTTCACTGCAAGGCACTTGAAATATTTTAATTTTAATTTTCAGAATTTTTTTAAATTAAAAATAGCCTATCTACAATTGAGTTTTTACTAGCCTAAGTAGAATTGTAATTCGAGATGTATAATTAAATTATTATTAGTAAAATTGCCAAATCCAAATCTGATTTCTTTTTTTAAAATCTGTTATAATTCTAATTGATGCTATTATTATCTCTTCATTATAAATTATATCTAGAATAGATTTTTTGATATCTGAAACTAAGATATTATTAGTCAAAATGGCCTAACATGGTAGATACATTACATTTGATTTATGACAAAACATAATACTTACTAATTAAATGTCATTTGGTTTCTCAAAGTTGTTATTTTACAAGAAAATCCCAAATCAGTGTATTATAGGACACCCGTCCTATAGTAAGATGTTATGGCATGCCAAATTACCTAATGCTTTGGTTTGACAATCCATAATTATATTTCAGATAGTTAAAAAGTCAAAGTGAGCATTAGAGATATGTGCAATTATAATTTTACTAGAAAGAGATATGGTTCAAGATATCATTTTGAAGAGATAAATAAAACATTCTCACACGATGAAATATTGAAATGATTTACTTTCTCTTACATTGTTTAGATGGTCATAGTTAAGCATATAATCATTTATTTATATTATTTCTACAGAATTTTAGTTCAAATTTTAAAGTCTGGCTCTGGTACGTAGATTAAAAGGACAGTTCTCCCAAAAATAAAAATTCAGACATTATTCATATATTAAACATTGCATACATTTTAAAATCTTGCTAATTACTAATAAAGCACTAAATGGTTCAGCTCCTCAGAACTTGAGCGAGCTCTTAATGCATTATAGTCCTTCGCGTCTTTTGCGATCTCATTTCTGGCCAGTTGATAATAGGCCTACCTAGAATATCAAAATCAACTGGAGGTGGTAGATCCTTTTCCTATTTAACACCTAAACTCTGGAACGGTCTTCCTAGCATTGTTCGGGAAGCAGACACACTGTGTCAGTTGAAATCTAGACTAAATACACATCTCTTTAACCTGGCATATACACAACACAATAATCGCATTTCTCTAATTCACATCCGTTAAACGAATGTTAGGCTGGATAAATTAGGTCAGCCGGAACCGGGAACACTTCCCATAACACCTGATGTACTCGTTACATAATAAGAAGAATGGCGTCTGCGTTAATATTAGTCTCTCTGTTCATCCCGAGGTTACCATAGTCAGTCGGATCCGGGCCGTATCCAGATCAGATGGTGGATCTGCACCTAGAAACGAGCACAATGCAGCCCTGAATGTGAGCAGAATCCCCTGTGAAGGCCTCATCGGCACAGATCCTCAACAAAGACCACAAGCACCAGACAAGTCCTCTGCACAGACCTACGTCCAGCTTCGTCTCAATAGCAGCGCGATGAATCCGGTCTTCAATCAAAAGGAACTGGATGAAATATTTGAATGAACTATCATGAATATCATAATGACACCATGTTTGTTGGCTAGAGGAGAACTGGCCCCCGACTGAGCCTGGTTTCTCCCAAGGTTTTGTCTCAGTTCCGTCACCTGATGGAGTTTGAGTGCCTTGGTACTGTCACCTCTGGCTTGCTTAGTTGGGGACACTTATTACACCAATATTATCGATTTAACTGCACTGACACTATTGAACGAGAACTGAGCTGGACGATGACGTTACTGTTTTCGGCAGAACTGCTTTATAGATGAAATGAACTAATTGAATCATTTACAACAGAACTGAATCAATACTGAACAATGGAACTACTTTCTTTTAGAGCTGCTGTACTGCCAAAATCAACTCCGCATCGTTGAATCATTTTCCTGTTATCACTGTAAAGCTGCTTTGAAACAATCTGTATTGTATAAAGCGCTGTATAAATAAAGGCGACTTGACTATTTATTCACCCTGGTGTGTCACCCTGTTGTTGTTCTAATGCAACAATGGGCAGCTTATGATACGATCATCAGGGCCCAGCCCTTCATAATGACTCTTCTTATAATTCTGCTGTATTTTAATACCAAGGGCATTTTCAGACCTGTAGATTGTTTGCTTTGTTCCGAAACAGAGACTTATTTTTTACAATGTTGCATTTTCTTTTTGGCTCGGTTCGCTTTCATAAAGCAACATTTCAAAGCGTACCAAAATGTACTTATGCAAGTCACATGTGAGAAAATCTGTCCTCTTATTGGAGTTTCCTCAGAGTCATCCATCAAGCTTACTGTGGCTTTATTTGTAGCTGTCGAGACACACGCAAACACTTGAATAAATGAGTCTATGACTGGATCATTATAGCAGTGATTATGTTTCTAGCATGTTAGAAGCATGAGAGGGAGCATGAAGAATCAGAGTCCAGACCTTTAATTCATTCACAAGATCTTGACCAAAAATTGATTCTGCTCTTGATGGAAAAACATCACAACATTTATTTCCATCAAGAGGTGCATCAATTCTTGGTCAAGATCTTGTATTGACAATGCAAGAGTCGAGCACTCTGTAAAGTCTCCTCCAGCACATCCCAAAGACTTTCTATTAATTCAAAGGGTTAATCCACCCAAACATTTGAATTAGCCCATGTATAGACCAATTTACTGTTTGTAAACATACAGGATGCGCACGCAGATAGGTTGCAGAAAATCAGTGAGATAGCGTGTAGAGGCTATAGGAAATTACATGGATACGGTACAAAATCGTTCCTTTTAAAAAGATTATAGATTATTTATAGATATATATTTATAGATGATTAATTATAGATTATTATATGTTATTTTCAAAATGTTTCCGCATATTACTATAGTTTGTCACCCAGTGATAGGGCTGTGCGTGCCAACCGCACCACCGCGGAGTAGGCCTATCATGAATGCTGTTTTACGTTAATATTATGACACGAGTGAAGCACAAACATTTATTTCCAAAATAAATAATAGAATCTTAATTTGTGGACTTCAAAAACAGAACTACCCTTTCACTGCCATTATAAAGCTTGGAAGAGCCAGGACATTGTTTAATATAACTCTGATTGTATTCATCTGAATGTAGAATGTCAAACAGACCTAGGATGACTTGAGGGTGAGTAAATCATGGGAAAATTTTCATTTTTGGGTGAACTAACCCTTTAAGGTCTGGACTCTGAGGTGTCAATTCATGTGTGTCGGATGAATCTTGACATTGTCATCTTGGAATATGGCCATGATGTGTCTTCCTACATGGTTGTTTAAGAAATGAAAAGCTACACACTCCATCAATTAGGGTTAGAAGAACTGTTGCCAAACGTATAACATGCTAGAAACATAAAAATCACTGCAATAATTATATATATATATATATATATAAGTGCTGGGAATCGATAAAAAAAATTAACTAATTCATCACTTTTTCCTGTAATTAATCGCGATTAATATTTTAAGTTTTTAATATTTTTATACTGTAATAATTTCAGTTACTCTCCAAATTAATGTATAAACAATTTAAAGACAGTATATTTTAAATTTGTGTTGTAATGGCATCTTTTTATGAATGAAGGCCAGTATCACTGACACTAATGTCTCTATGAAACATCAATGATATTACATTACAGTATAACTGAAAGCTCCCAATTTCAACATTTATTAGGCTTTAAAAAAAACAACTTTTAATTTAAGTGAACTTAAAACAATCTTTACATAAAACCAAAATAATAAATGTTATATTTACCCTTGGCCTTCCCTGTTAGACATATACAGAAATGTAATAGTTATCAAACACCTTTCTTAACTGCATAAATAATAAATGAAATATAGTTGAATCATCATTAAAGCTACAATTTTCTCTGTTCCCGTTGTTCATTGATGAACATTAATGACAGGCATCATCAGTGCTCCTGTCGCTTTAAGAACAGCCGCTAAATAACATGACGCGGATCTCACACGCTGTCCCGCACATCTCATTTCCTCACAACTCTTTAAGTTCATTTAAGACGTTATTTAACTAATTTAAGACTCCTAATATGAGAATACTCAAAATTCTCTGTGTTGTTGTTATTGTTTGTTCAAGAGCAAAAGAGAACTCGATGTGAGCAGGAGACTGACGCGAGTCTGTCTGTGCGTCGAGTGTGTGTGTGTGTGTGTGTCAGAGTGTCCCTCGATAAACTGACATGAGACGCAGCCACACAGACAGGACATTGACATACAGCGCATACTCTTGTGTCTTATTGCGCTTGGAAGCATTTACATGAATAGGAGCGTGATCATGTAACGCTAGGCAAAAATGGATATAAAAACGACGCTGCGTTATTTGCGTTAAATATTTTTAATGCGTTAAGCTGAAAAAATGAATCGCCCGCGTTAAATATATATATACAGGGAGTGCAGAATTATTAGGCAAATGAGTATTTTGACCACATCATCCTCGTTATGCATGTTGTCTTACTCCAAGCTGTATAGGCTGGAAAGCCTACTACCAATTAAGCATATTAGGTGATGTGCATCTCTGTAATGAGAAGGGGTGTGGTCTAATGACATCAACACCCTATATCAGGTGTGCATAATTATTAGGCAACTTCCTTTCCTTTGGCAAAATGGGTCAAAAGAAGGACTTGACAGGCTCAGAAAAGTCAAAAATAGTGAGATATATTGCAGAGGGATGCAGCAGTCTTAAAATAGCCAAGCTTCTGAAGCGTGATCATCGAACAATCAAGCGTTTCATTCAAAATAGTCAACAGGGTCACAAGAAGCGTGTGGAAAAACCAAGGTGCAAAATAACTGCCCGTGAACTGAGAAAAGTCAAGCGTGCAGCTGCCAAGATGCCACTTGCCACCAGTTTGGCCATATTTCAGAGCTGCAACATCACTGGAGTGCCCAAAAGCACAAGGTGTGCAATACTCAGAGACATGGCCAAGGTAAGAAAGGCAGAAAGTCGACCACCACTGAACAAGACACACAAGCTGAAACGTCAAGACTGGGCCAAGAAATATCTCAAGACTGATTTTTCTAAGGTTTTATGGACTGATGAAATGAGAGTGAGTCTTGATGGGCCAGATGGATGGGCCCGTGGCTGGATTGGTAAAGGGCAGAGAGCTCCAGTCCGACTCAGACGCCAGCAAGGTGGAGGTGGAGTACTGGTTTGGGCTGGTATCATCAAAGATGAGCTTGTGGGGCCTTTTCGGGTTGAGGATGGAGTCAAGCCCAACTCCCAGTCCTACTGCCAGTTTCTGGAAGACACCTTCTTCAAGCAGTGGTACAGGAAGAAGTCTGCATCCTTCAAGAAAAACATGATTTTCATGCAGGACAATGCTCCATCACACGCGTCCAAGTACTCCACAGCGTGGCTGGCAAGAAAGGGTATAAAAGAAGAAAATCTAATGATATGGCCTCCTTGTTCACCTGATCTGAACCCCATTGAGAACCTGTGGTCCATCATCAAATGTGCGATTTACAAGGAGGGAAAACAGTACACCTCTCTGAACAGTGTCTGGGAGGCTGTGGTTGCTGCTGCACGCAATGTTGATGGTGAACAGATCAAAACACTGACAGAATCCATGGATGGCAGGCTTTTGAGTGTCCTTGCAAAGAAAGGTGGCTATATTGGTCACTGATTTGTTTTTGTTTGGTTTTTGAATGTCAGAAATGTATATTTGTGAATGTTGAGATGTTATATTGGTTTCACTGGTAAAAATAAATAATTGAAATGGGTATAAATGTGTTTTTTGTTAAGTTGCCTAATAATTATGCACAGTAATAGTCACCTGCACACACAGATATCCCCCTAAAATAGCTCAAACTAAAAACCACTTCCAAAAATATTCAGCTTTGATATTAATGAGTTTTTTGTGTTCATTGACAACATGGTTGTTGTTTAATTATTAATGTTGTAAAATTAATCCTCAAAAATACAACTTGCCTAATAATTCTGCACTCCCTGTATATTTATATGTATATACATGGGCGTCGGAAGCAAAAAAAATGTGGGTGGGTCCTCAGAATTTTTTTTACTGGAGTAGACCCCAATAAGTACAAATATACCACTTTGCTTGCTAAGCGAATAGTTCGGAAAGACAAAATTACGGGAATCGCCTTGTCATTGAGAGCGGCAGTAGAGTAGTTTTGACACAAGTCGACCCGCGGTTCGAATCCGCCTTTCGCCGAGTTCAATCTTCTCCCTTTTCCCATCACATATCAGATCGGAAAGGCATTTATTTTCAATAAAAATGACGAAAATATTAGAAAAGTGGAAATAAAGCGTCTAATAAGTGTTTATCGATTAGGGGTAGGTAAACAGACATGTGCTGAAGGTTAGAGACGATAAAAGTGAGTGGGTCCAATATCATTGATCGTAAAAAATCACAATGGTTCCGACGCCCATGTGTATATATATATATATATATATATATATATATACCGATCTTGGAGCGAAATATTGCATGCACAGATTTGTTCCATAGTGCACCAATATTAGAACATGAATTTAAACAAAAATGGATGCAAGAAATTTACATGGAGAAAAAGGTAAGTGAAAACCTGACAGATTAAGAATGGACTGTCATCTCTCCTGGGTATTTATTTACTTAACTCAATTTTACAATTTGCAAAAGCAAAACAAGAAAGAAAATGAATCTAGTTCAGAGGCGTGTTGTTTGGCATAAACATGATCCTTGCACTTTCACTGGTCATCTGTGAAGAGGTACCAAGTTGCACCTATTGACAGAAGAATAAAATAAAAAGAACGTTTTGCTGTATTTACAAAAGCAGCAGCACCCATTTATCAGCGTTCAATAAAACCTTACAAGACTTCCACATAAGACAATATAAATATTACCTCATTACTGGTTACCAGAATTAACATTATTGATATAAGTAATTAATCAACAAAAATAAAAAAAAACATTATTTACCCAAGTAGTCCTCTACCGGACCAATGCTGCGGAGTCAAATTAAGATGTACTTCTTGTCCATTTCGAAACATTCCAACACGTAGGGATTTCTGCAGTATAGATCGGAGAATAAACCATTAAAACATCAAAAATCAAACTGAATCATGTACTACACAAACAGGAATGCGGGGTATTAAAAAGAATATGTAAATGTGCTAGAGTCTTAAACTAAACAGAGAGAGTTCACACACCCCTTCACTATGTTGGACAACAGAAGCGATGTCACGCAGATTCCTGAAGTTTTGTGTATTTACGGACCCAAACTCCATAATCTCATCACCAACTCGCAAACCCTGCACACAGAAGAAAACAGAAATCAATTAACTGTAGGGTGTTGTCCCAAAACACAGCCACTTTGTAAAGTGCTGTACATTTGTGTGCACAACTCTCCATCATCAGTTTTGCCTAGGATTTTGTATTAAGCAAAATCCAGGAAGGTGTATTAAGCAAAGAGTGTGCATTTTAATTTCAAGTTGACTTCGACCAATCAGGAGGCTAGAAATGGCTGATGGGGCACAAACTCACAGCCTGAAAAGCAGGGGAACCCTGTGTTACCGCGTCTACCAGGGCAAATGGGGATGGCAGAGACACCGTCTGTTCAGTGGTTTCCATCTTTGTCTCGTCATTCCCTTGTCCGACCCGTGCTGAAGCATGGAGTTTATGAAGAGCCTCCTCTATCTCCACCATGACAGCTTTGTGATCATTCTGTAAACCTTTAAAATGATTTGATTAAAAAAATGTTAGGCACTTGAAGAGTTACAAGAATGGCAAATGATTACAAATGTTTAGTAGCTATATATACTTATATAGTACCAGTAAAATGATTGGAATTATTAGGATTTTTTAAAAATGATTTTGAAGTCTCTTATGCTTATCAAGGCTGCATTTGTTTGATCAAAAATACAGTAAAAACAGCAATATTGGGGGGTGAACATAAACTTATATAAAAGGCATGTCAAATCCAAGTGGAAATACAAAACATGCACCAGAGTATAAGGGGTTAATAAATGTTTTGATATGAATTACAGCAAATCCTTGCAGAAATTAAGCTAACATCCTTTCACTTCCAAAGAAATACTGAGATACATATACATATTTTTTGGGCTTGTTGTTTAAGCTCGATCGAGTAAATTGAGCAGAGGTAGGTTGCGATATTTTGGTCTTATTTTCAGCATAAAGCTTTCCATTTATTCCAACTATTTCTGTCTCGATAGAGAGCTGCCATCTGCTCATGCGATCGCAGTGGCCGTCCTGAGGAGAGTTCAAATGTGGGCTGCTCAAACGTGTCAATGAGCTATGAAGTCAATTAGACTCCCCCTAAAATTTCCTCATCGACATGGCATCCTCAATAAACCCGTCTCCGGCGTGATGACTCCGATCTTTTGAATATTGCAATTTAATAATTGTTTAATCAATACGGCATCCTCAATAAAACCGTCTCCGGAGTGCTGACTCCGATATTTCAATTATTCCTATTTAATAATTATTTAATCGACACATCCTCCTCAATAAACCCGTCTCCGGCTTGCTGCCTCCGATCTTTCGAATATTCCGATCTATTATGACCTCTAACCTGTAAAGTTTCCAGAATAATAATCATACGCTGTTTTATAATTGGCCAGAGGAGAACTGGCACCCCGACTGAGCCTGGTTTCTCCCAAGGTTTATTTTTCTCCATTAGGTCACCTGATGGGGTTTTGGTTTCCTTGCCACTGTCACCTCTGGCTTGGCTTGCTCAGTTGGGGACACTACATTTTTCAACTAAATATCATAATAATTCTAATTATTAAACTAAATTAACCATATAAACTTAATTACTGATCTAATGCCCACATTGTCACTGTATGATCATTGAAATGAGCTGATGACATCACCGTTTTCTCCAGAACAGCTATACGGCAGAATAAAATGCTGTTGCATTATTTTCCTGTTTAACACTGTGAAGCTGCTTTGAAACAATCTGCATTGTTAAAAGCGCTATATAAATAAAGTTGACTTGACTTGACTATGGACTATGTCAAGTAGACTATGACTATGGCGAGAGCAATCCAGTAAAGGCGGTAAAGAGTGCAGCGCGTGTCTATGAAGGAGAGCTGTGAGGGCACGGATGACGCAGCACAACGTCTCTATTAATTAACGCATGTAGTAGATATAATCTAATGTTTATTTTAAAGCATTGAATTGCGATTAATTCGATTCCTAGCATTTTAAATCGGTTATCGACCGAATCAACGATTCAAAAATACATAGAAAGGATCAATACATTTCAAGATCAGGATTTGTAATCGATGCATTGAGAAAACGAGTGAATCGTTACACCCCTAATAAACATTGATCATGAACATAAACAGAAGCTCAACCGAAATTGCTTTACTCGAAAGAACAAATCTCATTGGTTCTAGCTTAGATCAAATGGGCTGCGTCCAACGAGAATGGACTTCATTGGTTCTCACAAGTTAAGCAAAAATGCTTGAGCTTCCATTTACCACAATGTGTGAGTTGATGAATGTTTAAATGTGAATAAAAGCCTAAATTAAATCTGTTCAACGTATTAAGCGATCTCTTCGTACAATTTGGAAGTTGCGTAGCTGTCAATGGAGGGACAGAAAGCTCTCAGATTTCATCAAAAAGATCTTCGCTCCGAAGATGAAGAAAAGTCTTACGGGTTTGGAACGACATGAGGGTGAACTATCCCTTTAATATACTGATACAAATACAATTTCTTTCTCAACTGTTTACATTCACTTTAGACATAAAGTTCACTTTAGACACATAAGTGTGGGTATTTGACTGTTCAAGCCCAATAAATTGACCAAAAAAAATTCAGTTCAGTACTCGCATACTGTACGAGTAGGGTTGGGTACCGAAACCCGGTGCCAATACGTGATGTAAATCCGACAGATCCGATTCTCTGAGGCGCAAACTAACAAGGCGGCACCCATTGGGCATTATAGATCAAATAACACACTTGCACATATTTGAAAATCAGAATAGTTCAGATAGTTTGTGACATAGTTAACACGTTTGTGAATATTTTGAATTTTTATTTTGAAAAAATAAATAAAAGCAATACAGCTGAGCTGTCATACAGCACTATTGTGGATGCTGTGTCATGAGAGAAGCATGACACTGGTTTGTATCATACCAAGAATACAGACTACTTTGCTGTTATTAGTACTGTAACTGTTAAATTGTGCTTTGTATTAATTTATATTCATATATTTAAGTATACTTTACACTTTTAATAAATTGTTCAATATAAAGAATTTTTGAAAATAAATAAATAAATAAATAAAAAGCCATTCTTTAATGTCATCCACCATTGTTTTGTGGCTCTTTATTTTTTTTTAATCAGTTCAGGCACCGGTACCATTTTAAAAGTATCGGTTTGGCACCGGTATCGTAAAAAACCCAAATGATACCCAACCCTATGTATGAGCAGTAGAGATATAACAGTATGAAAATTTCATATCATGATTATAAAAAATATCACGACTATCATTCATTATTCAATGCAATATTGAATCAATTTGACAAAGTCGCGGGGCAGCGTTAATAAGAGTCTCCGTTCCTGAATGTTTCTATGTGCACAGCGTGATCTCCACTCTGTGTGTGAGTGACATAGCCCTATGTGTGTGCGCTTCAATGAAAACAGCGCATTAATATAGAACGATGATTAAACTGATTTGTAACTACCTGTGCATTAAACGGATTTATTGTACGGGGCTGTTGAATGCTTGAATCTGATTGGTTGACGAATGTTCTAAGGTGTGCAATTAATTTCAGCAAAACGCATGGCTAAAGTAATTCCAGGTTGACGAATATCTACCGGTTTATTGTGTCTACAGGTAAAGATGAAAAACTTACTCACAAGAGATACTGTGCCTTGCTGATCGGACCTGGTACAAATCCACATCTGCACGAGGAAAGCCTTCGACATCAACCAGAGGACCGTCAATGCCTACACCTTCCTGCTGAAGAAACCACGTGAAGAAATTATGTGTTAGTTAGCTGCATAATATTCAACGAAAACATGTCAGCAGGCAACATGGTGATAAGTAGGGTTGGGTACCGAAACACCTATATAACCGGCAGGGGCGTAACTACAGACAGTGCAGGCAGTGCAGCCGCACTGGGGCCCGTGCGGCCGGTGGGGCCCGTGACGAACGCGGGCCCAGCCCACATCGCAAGCGGGGCCCTGGCGATGAAGTGTCAGTGTGACAGGATGCGCCAATACCTTGGGTTCGCGGGGGCTCGAGCACCCTCGGGAAAAAAGGCTAAATATTCTCCATTCATTTTAACCAATAATAAAAACGATTGCAGCTTTCAGACACGACTTTCATCTCGTTGTATAGTTAACTTGAGGCCGTTTCTATTGCGTTATTTTAATGACAAATGCGAGGGCATTAACGCGCATCCATATTACGAATCTCTCCGCTCTCTAGCAGAAAATCGACGTGCGCTCTCAAATGTCTCACGGCTCTGCTCTTGCTCGCATATTACATGTGCGTGCTCAAACTGTGTTCTGTGCACTCGTGAATCTATTGCTCTTTCTCTAGAATTTTCTTCTATCCTGGATTTAATGTTGCCAGAAACTTTAGACCACCAGATTTTTCACGATTGACTGATAAAATAAATAACACAGTAGGTAAGCTACCTATATAAATTATACGGACTTCACCTTTGCTTCCTTTGAAATCTGATTTTAGTCAGCCAGTTCTCTAGTTATTTTATTGTTTAATAGGCCTAGTTATTTTTGAGTTAAGTGCTTCTGATAAATGTGTTTAATGAATTATTTATTTAGTGAACTAGTACTATCAGATCACCAGATCTACTGTGTGGGCACTGGGCACGCACTGGCAGAAACATCGGCGCCTATGCGTTGTGAAATTAAATGCGCTGAATTTAAAATCACACGTCACCGCTCACTACACCCCGAAATGTGCCCTTTGCCTTGGTGTTTTATCGAAAAAAAAGGCAGTAGCACTAGATTTTAAATTGTGTGTGTGTGTTTAAGTTTATTTAACACATAAAGTAATACACAGCTGTACAAATTTCCTGTCAGGGATGACACAATAAAGTTACTTATAAAGCTAGCCAGATTTTGGGGCATCATTTGGGACTTATTTGGTGTTGATAAGTTTTTCGGACCTCTTTTGTCTCATTTAGTCTCTTGCCTCTCGTAGAGGAATGCAGTTGCTGCGTTTCCTGGGGTTACTGTGTTAAAAATACCAAAAAGGTTGCGGTAATTTCAAAACCATAGTGCTGATTTGGTACATCTGGCTTCTGCGGCCAGGCGCAAACAGCACAGCCACTGTAGCGTGTGTTGGAGAGAGGTGTACGCAAAGAGAACTGTTCAACTAAATATAAGAAACTGATAAGTGTTGGTCTAAATGAAGTACGTTAGGCACACAAATTTGCATATATTCCCTTCTAGAGCGCAGTGTGTGTGTTTGTATGTGCTTCATAAATGTGCAGACCAGGGGGCCCGTCGTAATAACCTGCACTGGGGCCCATCATTACTAAGTTACGCCACTGCTAACCGGTATGTAACCGGACCGAATCAGAACGCAGATTTCGGTGCCAGTTAAATTAAAATGTGCTTTTGCGGTTTGGCTGGTGCCGAGCCAGAAACCGACAAGCTTAGCGCTCATCACATATCACAACTATTCAGTGTTTTCAACCACATTATGTTTATTTTAGGTGTCCTCCCTTCAGATCCATTTGAATAAATCTTGCATAAAACATAATACAGACAATTATTTGTTCCACTATTTTCTGGAATCTAGTGGAAACAGCCCAAACTGTCTGCAGGGTGCTAGAGCACACAGGGCCTGAGTTACACTTTCAAAACTGAATTTGTAACCAAAAAAATCTAAAAGCGGCTCTTTTTTAGGAGGGGATTGGCTGATTGTCTGAGCTATTACAGTCACAATTACATGTTTCTCACTTTTAGCAGTGTTTTATGTAACTTCAAAGTGTTTCCTGTAAAATTACACCAAAATTGTGTATTTAGACCACTGTATGTGGGTATGGGAAGCTTTTCAATTTGGGTAGGCCAAATCCAGGCGAATATCCCCAAGAATGGTCCCAGAGCTTGCAACGCTGAATTATGTTTCATAATGTTGTGGTGAAATGTTTAATAAAATAAAACCGTATAGCACACTAAATGTAATTTATATTAAAAACCACTTGTCGCATTACACTAGCTTGTTTTCTTGATACATGAGGCAAATGAACGTTCTCCAAACGCAGTAAAACGAGTTAACATTACGCAAGGAAAGATAAATTTCGAGCGTCATACACATTAGCCAAAGTTAAAGACTTTTTAAAAACTCGTCCCTCTCGAGACCGTTGCGTGCATCGAGGGGAAAAAAAGAAGCGTTCCTGTAAGGACGACCTAAGTAAACAACTTCAAAGCAGCGTCTATTTAGGGTGAATGACAAAACATCTATATAAATATATGATTAAATCCATATTTATAAACATATGGTTCTAACTCACCGTTTGGAGCATGTCGTAGTATGCTTTGATTTGCTCTTCAATGTCATCCTTTCTTTTCATTAGAAGTCGTACATCCTCTTGAGTTACACTTGGCTCAACAGCGTTGTTTACCTCTGTCATTTTCATGACAATTTCTGCCAAAATAAAAAAAAATACTGAACGGTCGTAATCAAAATAATCTCTGAGTGCTCAAATATTACAGATTTTACTTATTTTATTTCAATAAATCTTACAAACTGTAATAAACTGAAATGATTCAACAGAAACGCACGCACTAATTGTTGTCACTCACGAAGCCTCTTCTTCTCCAGTGGATTCACTGCTGGGTTGCAACGAACAAAAGAGCTGCATAACGCCATCTATGTGCTGGAGAGCGAATCCATGAAATTATTATTGGCTTTTGGTGCCTTCAGTTCTTCATTTTGGCAGTCCTGGATTCCCTTTTCTTGAAATTTTAGGTACAATACCTGTTTTTCTTTTTCATACTCTGTACAATATCTATGACATGTTCAACTGTCTCTAAATGACTGAACCCATTATGATGCTTTTTTTTGTTCTTCTTTTCTTCTAAATAATGTTATGACTCCTCCTCCAATAGGCTACCCACATTTTCAATAAGTACATTTGTTTCTGTATCCCACAGTTTCTGCCATATTATTTGCAGGTTTTCGAACAAGGCCTTGGCTTCAGATCTGTGATTTCGACAATATTGCATTTTAATGACTTTTGCTACGTGTGCAGGAACACAAATACATTTAATGAATGATTATGGAGCCTGCACACAAGTTCCAGAATATCATATAGCCTATTATATCCTGTTTACAGAAAGAGTGAACAAATCGAAAGCTTGTTTCCGCTCTGAATAAAAAATAAAAAGGTAATTGCGACTCACAACGGGGAGAAAAAAGTCAGAATTGAGGGGGAAAAGTCCGAATTGAGGGGGAAAAGTCCGAATTGAGGGGGAAAAGTCCGAATTGAGGGGGAAAAGTCCGAATTGAGGGGGGAAAGTCAGAATTGAGGGGGAAAAGTCCGAATTGAGGGGGGAAAGTCAGAATTGAGGGGGAAAAGTCAGAATTGAGGGGGAAAAGTCAGAATTGAGGGGGAAAGTCAGAATTGAGGGGGAAAAGTCAGAATTGAGGGGGGAAAGTCAGAATTGAGGGGGGAAAGTCAGAATTGAGGGGGAAAAGTCAGAATTGAGGGGGAAAAGTCAGAATTGAGGGGGGAAAGTCAGAATTGAGGGGGGAAAGTCAGAATTGAGGGGGAAAAGTCAGAATTGAGGGGGGAAAGTCAGAATTGAGGGGGGAAAGTCAGAATTGAGGGGGAAAAGTCAGAATTGAGGGGGAAAGTCAGAATTGAGGGGGGAAAGTCAGAATTGAGGGGGAAAAGTCAGAATTGAGGGGGAAAGTCAGAATTGAGGGGGGAAAGTCAGAATTGAGGGGGAAAAGTCAGAATTGAGGGGGAAAAGTCCGAATTGAGGGGGGAAAGTCAGAATTGAGGGGGAAAAGTCAGAATTGAGGGGGAAAAGTCAGAATTGAGGGGAAAAGTCAGAATTGAGGGGGGAAAGTCAGAATTGAGGGGGGAAAGTCAGAATTGAGGGGGAAAAGTCAGAATTGAGGGGGGAAAGTCAGAATTGAGGGGGGAAAGTCAGAATTGAGGGGGAAAAGTCAGAATTGAGGGGGGAAAGTCAGAATTGAGGGGGGAAAGTCAGAATTGAGGGGGAAAGTCAGAATTGAGGGGGGAAAGTCAGAATTGAGGGGGAAAAGTCAGAATTGAGGGGGGAAAGTCAGAATTGAGGGGGAAAAGTCAGAATTGAGGGGGAAAAGTCAGAATTGAGGGGGGAAAGTCAGAATTGAGGGGGGAAAGTCAGAATTGAGGGGGAAAAGTCAGAATTGAGGGGGGAAAGTCAGAATTGAGGGGGGAAAGTCAGAATTGAGGGGGAAAGTCAGAATTGAGGGGGAAAAGTCAGAATTGAGGGGGAAAGTCAGAATTGAGGGGGGAAAGTCAGAATTGAGGGGGAAAAGTCAGAATTGAGGGGGAAAGTCAGAATTGAGGGGGAAAAGTCAGAATTGAGGGGGGAAAGTCAGAATTGAGGGGGAAAAGTCAGAATTGAGGGGGAAAAGTCAGAATTGAGGGGGGAAAGTCCGAATTGAGGGGGAAAAGTCAGAATTGAGGGGGGAAAGTCAGAATTGAGGGGGAAAAGTCAGAATTGAGGGGGAAAGTCAGAATTGAGGGGGAAAAGTCAGAATTGAGGGGGGAAAGTCAGAATTGAGGGGGAAAAGTCAGAATTGAGGGGGAAAAGTCAGAATTGAGGGGGGAAAGTCAGAATTGAGGGGGAAAAGTCAGAATTGAGGGGGAAAAGTCAGAATTGAGGGGGAAAAGTCAGAATTGAGGGGGAAAGTCAGAATTGAGGGGGAAAAGTCAGAATTGAGGGGGGAAAGTCAGAATTGAGGGGGAAAAGTCAGAATTGAGGGGGGAAAGTCAGAATTGAGGGGGAAAAGTCAGAATTGAGGGGGAAAAGTCAGAATTGAGGGGGAAAGTCAGAATTGAGGGGGGAAAGTCAGAATTGAGGGGGGAAAGTCAGAATTGAGGGGGGAAAGTCAGAATTGAGGGGGAAAGTCAGAATTGAGGGGGAAAAGTCAGAATTGAGGGGGAAAAGTCAGAATTGAGGGGGAAAGTCAGAATTGAGGGGGAAAGTCAGAATTGAGGGGGGAAAGTCAGAATTGAGGGGGGAAAGAGTTTCATATTTCACAATTTCTGACTTTTTCTGGCAATTTAAATATATTTCCTTGCAATTCTGACTTTTTTCAATTCTGACTTTATAACTTGCATATCGCGAGTCAGAATTGCAGAAAAAAGACTTTTCGCACAATTCTGATTTTTTTTTTTAATTGCGAGTTTATAATTATGAGAAAAAAAAGTCAAAAATGATGAGATATAAACTTGCAATTGTGACCATAAAAAAGAGTAAGAATTGTGAGATAAAAAGTTGCAATTATCTTTTAAATTGTTTTATTCCATGGCGGAAACAAGCTTCGAAGGTGACTACCTTGTAGACACGATTAACCAATAGAAATGTATCAATTGGTAGAGATTTTGGACTTTCATCTCTATTGTGGTTACGCACACATGACGTTGCTGTGCTGCGCAGTCATGAAAGCATATCATTTGGATGGGGTTTTTTGTGTTTTTTTTAAGTATTGCGGTTTAAAAACAAGTGATTGTACAAGTGGTTGAAACCATAGACCATAAAAAAATATGGACGACGCGCCTTCACTACCTTCTACTGAAGAAAAGGGAAGCAGCCAACGTCTGAATATGGCGCTGAAATCTTGCGCTGATTTTGCGCCGATATCAAAAGCCCGCCCACACTCTTGCAGATGCATTTACATTTACGCATTTGGCAGACGCTTTTATCCAAAGCGACTTACAGTGAGTGCCCTTATTACAGGGACAATCCCCCTGGAGCAACATGGAGTAAAGTGCCTTGCTCAAGGACACACTGGTGGTGACCACTGGGATCGAACCAGCAACCTTCTGTGTATCAGTTCCATGGTTTAACCCACTGGACCACCATCTCACATGCAGAACAATTCATTATGTCGGTGTGAAATAAACAGTTATGGAAATGTAGAAATTAAAGCTAAAGCTCCAAACTCCTCCCAAAAATCCTGAAAAAAGTCTGTTGGTGCCTCAGTGACAACTTTGCTCAGAGAAGCCGTCAATCTCAGCTGCCAATCATCACGTCACACCACCGTTTTTATAACATTAAATAACTAACTAAAACCAAACTTATTTAAAAAAACGAACACTTTAAATCAGCGTGATAAAAATGATAGAAGCCATCTTTGGGAAATAATTATTTGAAGTGTAATTTAATTGTTTAGTTTGTCTCGTGTCCCATGTGAATACATGGAGGGGCAGGGGTTATGAGCTATCCTGGGTGGGACCAGTCACCTGGGAGGCGATTGAGACATTTGGCTTAACTTTTCAGGACGTGTGTGGCGCGATTGGTTGAAACGCAATAAGCTGCGAAAGAGAACTCATTTCGCTATATGCACGTGTTGTCGAGAAGGTTTCTGAGCGCTGTCTGAGAACACATGAAGCCGCTGCTGATAGAGCATGTGTGTGCTTTTTGCCGCCTAATTGGGCTTGAATGGTTAATACACACATACTTATGTGTCAAAATGCCTGTTCTAGTAAACACAGTCATTTATGCCTTAACCCTTAAATACATACCTCGGGTCTTTAGCAATCCGGAATGTCATTCACTACCCTCATTCATTTTTTTAAGTTAGACATCAACCTTCTTAGTATTCCTCAATCAATTCATAACAAGAAAACAATATAACAAGAAAAAATGCCTGTTTTTCCATAAATTTTTTGTAAAAATTGTATAGGGTCGCTAACGACCCGAGGTATGTAAAATTGTACATGTATTTTTTTCTGCACAATAATTGAATCTTTAATGACGTAATTATTCCACAAGGTAACAATGTCTGATATACAATGATGAAGTGACGTTTCACTTCATGGATTATTGAAAACGAAACAATAATAAGTATAATCTGCAAAACTTGAAATGGCTCAGCAATTTATCTGTCCCTTGATGGGGAATCTGGTGAAGACGCTGTAAGTTATCAAAATATTGATTTTATTTTTTTCTTTATTTTATTCTTTTGTAATTGTAACTCTAATATCAGGAGAGTTTTATATTATCGCAGCATGTAGAGATCCAGCCGTGTTATATATCCCGGTCGCTTAAGACCCGAATATGTAAGAATGATTGGCGAAACATTCATGCATTTAAGGGTTAAGTAAACATAAACAGTTGAGAAAGAAAACATGTAACAGTATATTGGATCCGTGCATTCGGTCTTAAAGTGACAGCAGCCTAATAAACCTGCTGACATCTGTCATTAATATTAATCAAACAACAAAAACGTGTTGGAGTGTTGACCAGAGAGTCATAATGCAGAGAGGATTATTCATAATAGTGTGAAAACAGAAATGTAGTGAATGCATTTAATCACTTAGCTCCTTTACCAAACACAATTATTACATAATTGAATATCTAAAACATGTTTGTCCCTTATTTCAAGAATCAGTGTCACCTCTGCTTGCTCAGCACTATTTTGTGAACCTACTGTAATATTAATAGGATAGTTCATCCTGAAATGAAAATAAAGCTATCTTTTATTCACCCTGCTGTTGTTCCAATGCCCTATGTCCTTCTATCTTTTTCGGACCTCAAAAGCAGAAAAAAAAAAAACCTTTTGTATCCTTTTTGCAAAGTTTTAGGCTGGTCGCCATTCACTGCCATTATATGGAGGAGCACGTGCAGGACGTTTTTATTTATTTTTTTCTGCTTTTGAGGTCCGAAAAAGATAGAAGGACATAGGGCATCGGAACAACAGCAGGGTGAGTAAAAGATGACTCTTTCAAATCACTGCATTAAAGTACCTGGTTGAAGACTGTTATTAGCTTATCAGCTTATGTGTATTTTATTAAAAATAAAAGAGAAATCCTTTTTAATAGTATTGGTACAACTTGTGCTTTAAACACATTATTCCTGAAAGCTTGAAGCAGCAGCAACATACGAAGAAAACAATTCAGTAATATTAACTATTAAAGCATGAATAGTTTCATTGAGATGTGCTCATATTTGAGAGACAGCAGGATTATATTATTTATTTTTCCAAGTCGGCACCATAAAGGGCAGTTGTGACACTCATTTATTGTAAATTCAATTTTAGGAAGTAGTCTTTCACAATGTCAATATATTAATGACCCTATTACTTGACTCAAATATACACTCACCTAAAGGATTATTAGGAGCACCATACTAATACTGTGTTTGACCCCCTTTCGCCTTCAGAACTGCCTTAATTCTACGTGGCATTGATTCAACAGGTGCTGAAAGCATTCTTTAGAAATGTTGGCCCATATTGATAGGGTAGCATCTTGCAGTTGATGGAGATTTGTGGGATGCACATCCAGGGCACGAAGCTCCCGTTCCACCACATCCCAAAGATGCTCTACTGGGTTCAGATCTGGTGACTGTGGGGGCCATTTTAGTACAGTGAACTCATTGTCATGTTCAAGAAACCAATTTGAAATGATTCGAGCTTTGTGACATGGTGCATTATCGTGCTGGAAGTAGCCATCAGAGGATGGGTACATGGTGGTCATAAAGGGATGGACATGGTCAGAAACAATGCTCAGGTAGGTCGTGGCATTTAAACGATGCCCAATTGGCACTAAGGGGCCTAAAGTGTGCCAAGAAAACATCCCCCACACCATTACACCACCACCACCAGCCTGCACAGTGGTAACAAGGCATGATGGATCCATGTTCTCATTCTGTTTACGCCAAATTCTGACTCTACCATCTGAATGTCTCAACAGAAATCGAGACTCATCAGACCAGGCAACATTTTTCCAGTCTTCAACTGTCCAATTTTGGTGAGCTTGTGCAAATTGTAGCCTCTTTTTCCTATTTGTAGTGGAGATGAGTGGTACCCGGTGGGGTCTTCTGCTGTTGTAGCCCATCCGCCTCAAGGTTGTGCGTGTTGTGGCTTCACAAATGCTATAAATTACTGCATACCTCGGTTGTAACGAGTGGTTATTTCAGTCAAAGTTGCTCTTCTATCAGCTTGAATCAGTCGGCCCATTCTCCTCTGACCTCTAGCATCAACAAGGCATTTTCGCCCACAGGACTGCCGCATACTGGATGTTTTTCCCTTTTCACACCATTCTTTGTAAACCCTAGAAATGGTTGTGCGTGAAAATCCCAGTAACTGAGCAGATTGTGAAATACTCAGACCAGCCCGTCTGGCACCAACAACCATGCCACGCTTAAAATTGCTTAAATCACCTTTCTTTCCCATTCTGACATTCAGTTTGGAGTTCAGGAAATTGTCTTGACCAGGACCACACCCCTAAATGCATTGAAGCAACTGCCATGTTATTGGTTGATTAGATAATTGCATTAATGAGAAATTGAACAGGTGTTCCTAATAATCCTTTAGGTGAGTATCTGCCTTATAAAAAAAGATAACTGGCAGATTTATAGAAATCTGAAATGTGATGTAAAATGTTAAATAAACTGCCCCTGGTCTTCCATATACAAAACCTGCATAAAATGTAATATACATGCAGCATCTTTAAAAGAAAGTGACTCAAATAAGTGCAATTTTTGTATTCAAAAGCAAATGCAGTTTTATATTAAAGATAGAAAAAACAACAACAAAGTAAATCACTGTCACACACAGCTTGTTAGTATTGCAAAGGGGAACTACATATACAGCATCTTCATATTTACATACAAGTTACAATCAAAGAAAATTATAAATATATCTTAGTTAACTTACAGCAGTTACACAAGACTGAAATTTCTGGAAATTAAAACAAAAAAACAGCACTCTGTTAAATAACTGGCACCAACCCTACAAACAAATGAAGTGGTTATATAATTTAAATGAATAAAATTAATGCACGTTTGTTCAAAAGACTCTGTATACATTAACCAGTTTTGACTCCATTGTGAAAATCGGATTTCTTTTCTGAAAAAGGAGGAACGGAGGGAGGAAAACTAAACAGCAATGATCTCCGGATGCCTCGCCAGCCAACAATTAGAGCTGCCAAGACCAATAAACTACTATGTGGCCTAAATGCGCCATGTGTTTTAGCAGCAAAAACATAGTCCTGAACCTTGGAGAACCGACTCCAAGGTGGTTTTGAGAACTCAAACACATATGGGTTTATAACAATCCTCAAATAATCTTTATATAAAACATGTACATAACAAATTTGAAAGCATCATACACAATTCCAAATATATAGGGTGAATATCACAAAACCACGCCCAAGTAAAATGAAACCCAACATAAAAAGAAATGGCTTTACATAAAAAGTCTATGGTCTGTCTGAATACTTGATTCTGATTGGCTGGAAGGTGTGTATTAAAACCGTTCGATGCACAGGTAGTTCTAGTCAGTTTAATGCGCTGCTCTTATTGAAGCACGCAAACATCAGTCGCACATCGAGAATGGAGCACTGAATTACTACATTATATTTCTCAGCAATGAGGGGGTTACTTCGCTGTTTTTGAAGCAATTAAACTCACAGATGCATGTAATTCACATACGTATCTCTCTCTCTCTCTTTCTCATTAATGCAAATAAACACTATAGCTCATTCTTTCAAATAAATGTAATCATATACACTACTTTATCTCTGTGTCTGATTTAAATCTAGAGCCATAAACCGATGAAAATAACCGCCATTTTTACTCTTCCAGTCAAATATATAAATAACAGCTTCAAGTAGTAAATTCTGGCACATGACCGTGGTATAAGCGGGATAATCCACGGCTAGCTGTGCATAAAATGCTTTGAATGCACCTCACGTCGGTTGGTGCTTTGCCTCCACGTCATGCGTTAAAATAGTTTAAAGGGTTAGTTCACCCAAAAAGGACAATTCTGTCATTAATTAATTACTCACCCTCATGTCGTTCCAAACCCGCAAGACCTTCGTTCATCTTCAGAACACAAATTAAGATATTTCTGACGAAATATGAGAAATCTCTGACCCCTCCATAGACAGCAATTTAATTAACACTTTCAAGGTCCAGAAAGGTAGTAAAGACATCATTAAAATAGCCCATGTGACTACAGTGGTTTAAACTAAATTTTATGAAGCAACGAATATTTTTTTTTAATGCGCAAAACCCCTCAAAATAGATTATATTCTAAATAAATTCTGAATAAATTTCTTCTTGTCTGGACCAGTCTCCTATGCTGTTGACATAGTAAATACAGTGTGATGCTGACGCAGGAGCTAGCCAATGGTAAGCCGTAGAACTCGGAAGTTCTGCACTGTTTACACTACGACAACAGCATATGAGACTGGCAAAGACGAGAAGAGATTGTTGAATAAAGTCGCTATTTTTGTTTGTTTTTTGTGCAAAAAAAGTATTCTCGTCGCTTCATAAAATTAAGTTGGAACCACTGGAGTCACATGGACTATTTTAACGATGTCTTTACTACCTTTCTGGGCCTTGAAAGTGTTAATTAAATTGCTGTCTATGGAGGGGTCAGAGCTCTTGGATTTCAACAAAAATATCTTCATTTGTGTTCTGAAGATGAACGGAGGTCTTAAGGGTGCGGAACAGCATGAGGGTGAGTAACTAATGACAGAATCTTTCATTTTTTGGGTGAACTAACCCTTTAATACACTGCTAGCCATGGATTATCCCTTACATAATCAAAACTTTTGCAATATGAGATTCTTTCCATGACAGTTCAACACATTTTCCACACTGTCCTCAAGCTCATTATTCTCAAATAGGATTCTCATTAATGCAATACATTTTTATGGTATTACAGAAAAAGAAAGAAAAAAAATCAGCATGAAGGCAATACAAAAAATGACAACCATGTAGTATAAATACTTTACAATTTAAATATATTACAATAATGAGAATCTATTATTATTATTGGATTACAGTATAACAAAAATGGGCATACTCCTAAAAAAATGTTTAATTGTCTTTTTTTTTTACTTTTCATTTTGGGGAAAAGATGGCTTGGACATGATCCTGACAGGCTTTGTGACATTCACCCAATCAGTTGCATTCACCTACACAATTAGCATAGCCCTATAATTTCATAGACGGCTAAATCATGTGCAAGTGCAAGGTGCTTTACAGATTCTGGTTGGCTGGTTTTTTGTTTTGGTTGCTATATAAACTCTGAAGATATTTTAACACCAAACAAGAAACGCCAGAACCATGTACCCAATGTGTGTGTGTGTGTGTGTGTATATGTCATCTTTGACAAAATAACTGTAATACTCTTTAAAATGGACTGTAATTTATTCAGTGTGACTAAAAAAGCAGATTCTTCATGAGTGTGTAAATCCTGTCCTTTGGCACCATCACAAGGTTTTGTGAACGAGTCTTTAAACAGTCCTAACGCTTTTAAAACTACTTCAAAAGAATAAAACATTAAAAACCCAATCCAAATGACAGAAAGTTCATAAATACATTTTTATCATGACGAGATGAGAGCTGGATGCGGAGCTTTTTCCTAAACTGATAGTCCATGAACAGATAATATAAGCTTGCATTAAAAACAAAAAGCAGTTTACTTCAAAGAGTTTCTCTTGTATACAAAAAGGCTCAAAATATCGGTCAGTGTTTCTTTTTTCCTTCTCACATGGTCTGTTCTTTGACTCCAGCGTGCTGTGACCTTCTCCATAGTTCAAAGGACACAAAAAAAGTGTTGTGTAGTCCAAAGCGAGAGGACAGAAGACATTAGAGGCAATCCAGATGAACCGAGCAAGGGCTTGTGTGCACGAACGTTGCGTACCGTTTTCATATTTATGTATTATTGACGTGTAGAGTAATGCAAAGGAAACTTTCAAGTATAAGGTCCGTCTCAAATCTATTTACAGTTCATTTGGCTGTTGGTGTATTTATGTATTCCTCTGTACCAGCTGCTTAAGTATATATATATATATGGTCCAATATGACTGTACCTACCTGTTTTACTTCTAACAACAGTGTGCATTCAAGCCTTTTTCAGGCAGATTTTGAAATGAAACCGACGTTTCCGTTTTCCCGTATGTGTCTGCCTCCATGTTGACTGCTTCTGTTCGTACATTTTCACACTTCGCTCTCAGTAGAGGCTTTACGGTTCGGGACCCAGCCGGTGTCGGGATGCGCACTATGATGTTGAGCCGTTATGGCATGGGTGGTGTTGATACTCGAGCACTCTGATTGGTCACCCTGCAGCAGCTGTTCGGTTTCTCCATCGTTCAGAGAGGCGGAGCTTGCCTGTAGCGAGACGGTATCAGTGCGCATGCAGGTGTGAAGCCCAGCTCCTCGACACACCTTCAACTGTCTCAAGTCTTCCCAGTAAAGATCCTCTCCTGAGAGCAGACAAACGCCTTCCACGATGCGGATCTTCTCTTTAGTGTAGCCTCCATCCCCAACACCCTGGACCTGCAGATTAGATTCAACTGGCATTAGACTCAATTTCACTTTAAAATATCACTTCAATTTGGAGATATTATTGTGAAAAAGTAGTGCACTTTAGCATACTTTTAAAAAGTACATATGATTGCACTTAAATGAAAATATATTATAGTTTAAATGTATATTAACTGCAACATCATAGTGCTTTTGCAACCCACTTAAGTAGGACTTAAAAAGATAGGTGAAAATTCTCACCATTTACTCACCCTCAAGTTGTTCCAAACCCGTTTGAATTTCTTTCTTCTGCTGAAAACCAAAGAAGATATTTTGAAGAATATGGGCCAAACAGTTGATGGGACACATTGATTTCCATAGTAGGAAAAAAAATACCATGGAAGCCAATGGAGCCCAATATCAACGTTTTGGTTACAGACATTCTTTAAAATATCTTCTTTTGTGTTCAGCAGAAGAAAGAAACTCGTACAGGTTTGGTGAGTAAATGATGACAGTTTTCATTTTTCATCTTTATATGTGATTTCATAATTGTTTCTATTATCTCTGAAATATGGTGATGCCGAGTTCACACTGCACGATTTTCAAACTAGTCAGATCACAGTTCTTTTCACACTGCATGACTATCTGGGGTAGCATTCAGTCGCTGCTGAGTTCACACTGATGGATCGGCGACAGGGTTTTACACTGCATGACTTTATAATAGGAAGAATCGCAGACAACTCGGTCTCATCCGCAAACTGCGTTTCACAACCAAACACCCGTGAGAAGTGACAAGGAAAGATCATGCGTTCATGCGACTGGAATTGTTATTAAAAAGTATAGTCTGCAGAAAGCTTGCGCTCCAAATTGTATGTGCGCTAATTTGCAGCGAAAACGAGAAAAGAGAGATGCAGGGAGCAAAGATTGTGTGTTCTGCAAAGAAAGTTGGAGGTAAATAAATAATTTTGCACCGTGCTGCTGTTGCGGCTGGTCAAGCAAATGTTTGTGATTTGTTTCTGTTTTATATAATTGTAAATATATTTAAAATACTGATATTCTGGTCTATACCTCCTCCCCGAACCTCCAGCTGTCCTGTATCTCGCGCTCTCATTGGCTGTAGGTCATCGCCGATGTATTTTTCAGTCAGAACTCATTTCACACCGCAGGATTTTGAATCGCCGACAGGTCCAGATATTTAGCATGCCAAATATCTCATGGGCGTCTGCGACTTGTTGGCGAGTCAAAATTGGGGCTAAAACTGTGCAGTGTGACCTCGGCATTAAAGTGTACTGCTGAATGTACTGACAAACATTTGTGATAAACTAAAATCTACTTCTATTTAAACATGAAATTAATAATATTTATAATTACACACAATGAAGTTGCAATTTACATATTTAAATATATATTAACTTTAAATGTAATATAATCAAGTGCTTTAGTATGTTAGTCAACACATCAAAATAAGTGTACTTCTATAAAACATGACAAAAGATTATTATTTGATTATTGTGATTTCAGTAAATGAGGCTGTGTTACGTAATAACTGTTTTAAAACATTTTGTGATGACCTGTGAACCCATGAATTATGCGGATTCACTGAGATCGCCCCTCAGCGGTGTACCACTGAACAGGTGTCTATGGTTGGTTTTTTACCTGATGATCTCTGATCAGTTTTATACATTTGTAGACGTTTTAATTAGAAATTAGTATAATTAAAAGGAATAATCGTAGTTAATTGGCCTGTTTAGCTGAGCCATCCATGGAACAAACAAAACAAGCCCTGAAAATTTATAAAAACACATTATACAGATCTTAAAGGTCCCGTTCTTCGTGTTTTTTTGAAGCTTTGATTGTGTTTACAGTGTGCAATATAACATGTGTTCATGTTTCGCGTGTAAAAAAACAGTATTTTTAACACAATTTACTTATCTGTATACCGCTGTTTTCACTGTCCTAAAAACGGCTGATGACTTCCTTTATTCTATGAAGTCCCTCCTTCAGAAATACGTAGCGAGTTCTGATTGTGCCAGCGGTTCCCGTGTTGTGATTTGACCGCAGCTTAGCGAACGTGGCACGGTTCCTGTGTTGTGATTCGACAGCAGCTTAGCGCACGTGGAAAGGTCACGCCTCTTAACGGGAAATATATGCGCTTAATGATCTCTACAGCGTCCCTGGGAAAGCCAAACAAAGGTGATTTGACTCCGGGATGAAAATAACAGCGTCTCGACGACATCCCGGCGACAAGCACACTCAAACGCAACAATTCCTTTTCTCCACGCGACACGTCCTCTTCTCCACGTGGGACAGCAACAAGACCACGCCCCCTTTTTTCGCGTATTCTTGTGGGCGGAGGTTAGTCTGTTCTACTGTTCTACTGACGTCATTTATGAAGGAAGTACCAGGATGTAGTCCAAGCCAGCCGTTCGCTGTAGGCTTTGAAAGGGAACTTCTGTTAAATAAAATATCTCGCTTGGCATTGAACTTTGAGCTTTATAATTTTACAGGTATTATTTATGCTCTAACAGCAACATTACACACTAACTAAAGTTTGAACAATGGGATCACGAAGAACGGGACCTTTAATAATTAATCTTATTAGATAATTAGTTAATTGCATTGAATAGCGTTTACTTTCAATAAAACATTTGCAATGGGTTTGTAAAAGCTGTTTTTATGAATGTTTGACCTGAGTTTATGCAAATCATAGTTGCAAATACACTGTTCTGAGCAGCAGGGGTCACCTCACCAGCATGTGGCGCTTCTAACGCTTTGAAACAGTTGCCAAGCAATTGGTTTAATTGATTAAAAGCTTTGAAAAGCTTGGTTTCTCCCACCACTATTAAAATGTACTTTAAAGTAAAACTTAATTTGACATTATTATAAAGTGCACTTTAAAAGTGTGTTAAAAATAGTTTCAAGGTTTCTGGAGGTTTCACCAAGTCAAATTTAAGACTTTTAAAGACCATTATGAATGAAATTTAAGACCTATAAAGGAAATGCAGTCACAAATTTACTTGCAAAGTAAATTAATTTATTCAAATTGAACAAATTGATAAACTTGCACTTCCTCATCTCTCAATCCCACCAGGGATTTAGCGACTTTTTTTTTGGTGATTTTTGAGATATTTGCTGAGTTTGTGGTGGTAATTTCTAGAAATTTGCATTTGCATTTTTTCCATTATAGGACACCACATTTACCATATTATGTATTATGTTAAATGCACAATAGCCACACATGACAATATAATAAAAAACAAAATACATTATTTTGGTTTACAAATAATGCAGGATCTCAAAAAAATGCATGTTGGTTTTTCATTATATTTAGTAATCGCAGAAAAACTGGAGGACTATTAGCTGAAGAATAAAATCAGTTTTACGTGTCTGTGGTATAATCTGAAAGACTCGAAAGCTTTCACGAAATAACACGAAAGCTTATTGGCAGCAATATAAGCTGCATGTTGGTCTCATTTGTAGTCGAATTACAGCTAATTATATTTGGACTATTTGAACATTCTAAAGTGCTGCAGGATTTCAATGAGCATTAGAGGTAGCGTTACATGGACGTAGGAAAATTAAAACCTGTTTAAAATTATTTCAGACCTAAAACAGAATACTTCAGTGAATTTAAGACTTTTTAAGGCCTAACATTTTTATTTTGAAATTCTAGACTTTTTTTAGACCCTTTGGAAACCCTGTCTTTAAATACACTTAAGTGGCCTTTTATTTCATTGTTATTATTCTATCTGCAAGTACATGATTTTAAAAATATACTTTTGCACATTCAAATAAAATAAAATGGAGTGCACTTTTTCACATGGATATGTTAATAATTAGTATATTACAACCCATTTACTTCTATAATTATGTGACACATTTTCTGGTTTCGGGGCCTTCATGTTGATTTTAAACAGTACAGTATTTCTATTTTGATGGCATTAAAGGCACAGCATGTACGTTTCACCGTTTGGGGTCACTTAATTAAAAAAAAAAGCCGTAGCTTGAGTGTGGAATCATTGGAGTTGTAGTCTTGACTCTTCACCTCCATAGCCGATGGACAGAAATCATGTTCATGGATGAGCGAATGCATTGAAGTTTTATTAACGTTACGGTGGTATGAAGCAGGACGCGCCGAGAGCCCTTAGCAGTGAATGCTAATGAGAGAGACCTGCACGAAACCCCAGGTTCTGAGCTTTTATTATGCTTATGCTGCAGTCGGCCGATTCTGCTCTATTTGTTGTGTATGTGGGATAAATCAGTGCTGTTGTTTTACATGGTTAAAACACACTCATACTAAATACATTTGAGTGTGTTGAAAGTTGTTATAACTTCATGCGTTAGCTTGGTGGCTGGTATGAGAGACTTGTTGCACTTTGCAGTCATCTAGATCAATATTAGAATATCATAATAAAAACAGGATGACTAAATGACTGTTGCTAAATGACATGCAAATAATTTGAAAATATATTGTATGATGGAGAAAGCGCTATCTGATTATGCTGTTAGCCACTTGACAAAATAGTGTTGTCTCTGAGGCATGTTAAAACATTACTCGCGGTGAATCAAGAAAATAATGATTCAAACAATAAGAATAACCATGTTGCACTGTATAACAATTTGTTTTCTGTTGATAAATCTACATCCGAACAGTTGCTCGTATGTCTAATAAAACGCATAATATATTAAAACTTCTTTGGTGCTTCCATAGTTTCTATGGAAATCAAGGGTAGCACGGATATGACGCCATTGACAGGCGACGCAATGACACGGTCCGTAACACTGGTTAAAATAGCTGATTTCTCTGGATTTAAACATTGCTGGAAACGTTTAGGATAAAGTAAGTACACAGGTCAACTAAATATATAACATTGTTCTTGTGGTTTTTGGATATTTTCATCTAAAAATTGTACAAAGCCACAGTGAACCAGAAGTTGCTTTACAGTATTGTGATGTACTTTCATAGAGAAAGGTAATATTCTATGAGAAAAAAAAGAGGTTTGGTTCATCTTTATCCCGCTGGGAATTGATTGGATTGATTGGAGGAGGGCCATTCCAGAGGGGAAGTACATTTTCACAGTTTGACCAAAGATTACGAAGAATCAACTTGAACGGATGAATGGTTCACCTCAACACTAGTAATGTGCACTAACAAAGTAAATAGGGTCAATTTTGATTCCATGCTGACTAAGAATAATAAAAAAAACACCACTGCACTACAAACGAATAAGTTCACAATTCATGCTGCCTCAGGCAGTATAGGCTCCTTTATAGCATTTTATCAAAATCTTAACAAATTGTAACATCTATAAATTCTATCTTGCTTGCACTTTCATGCAGAAATTCTCTACAAACTGATTGCATGCACACACAAAAAGTTGGGATGCTGGATTTGAGTTGGTCACAATCACAAGGCTGACTTCAAATTAGGCAAGCACAGATATTTCCCCAATTTGTTCGACTACCTTGTTTGCCATTCTGATGAAAATAAAAGGGGGATGTCAAAAGATGAAAGGAGAAAGGGAGTTGTAAGGATGATTGAGCTGCCGTGGAGAACATGGGGAAAAAAAGATGAGTGAGGACTCTGTAAAGAAGTACTGCTCACGAAAATGATGAGAACAATTATGCCAGTCATGGCTGATGTCAAACAACATCAACAATAAATTACATTCATCTAAAATGATTCCTCTGAGAAATTTGCAACGGTGAAAAAGGAAAGAACAATAAACAATACCTCTTTTTTATATCGCAGTTGGTTGTTTATTGCAGGTTTCTGTGCAGTTTCTATTTTAACCTCCTGTGTTGAAGTTCTGTATGAAGGGTTGCTGTAAGTCAAGTTGCTCACTCCTGGATCTGCAAACTTGAACTTTTTGTGCCTGAAAAGCAAAAATAATATTAGTATGAGCAGCTGAGGAAAGGAATTCATTCATGAAACTTGGAGACCTACCTGTAAATAATGAATGCAGCTATGAGTATCAGGATCGCCAATATTGACAGAGCTCCACCAATCACGTAGCTGATATGAGGGCTTTCATCTGTATAAAAAATTGTCAAAATGTAAATGTAAAGCAAGTGTGAATTGACCAATGTTCATTATACTTATAGCACAGAATTTTAATTCATTTACCTCGAGGTGCAGACACCACATTGCTCTGAGAGCAGTCCTCTGGATTGAGACTCGCATCTGTACAACTGTGAGGAGAAAGTGACTGGATTTGAATTCATTCTTCAAAAGGAAACCTTTTTAGACTGGATAGTTGCAGTTGACTTACTTGACCACTGACAGGCCTTTGTGAGGTTTCTCTGTGGGGAGTTTTTTAGGGGCCTGAGTTCCCATGGTGCCCTTCTCAGGTGCCGTGGGAATGTAACCAGAGACTAGTCAAGCGAGAGAATCAGGGTTATTATAGTTAACTAAAACTAAAAACATGGACCATTAAAAAAAAAAAAAAAAAAAATTGTCACTTGAAATAAAACGATGTACTAAAATAAATCAAACTGAAATAATTAATAAAAGCTATTATTTAGACAGAAAAAAATAAAAACTATTACAAATGACAAAAACAACTTAATAAAAATTATAACTATACAACTTAATAAAAAAAATATAGTATCAAAATGACCAAAAATAAACAGGGCAGAATTGGAATACTAATAACTCTTTATAATAATTTGTTAGTAATTAATAATAAGGACAAGCAAATATACATGAATATTCACTTAACATAAATATTCTGAATGAAGATGTTAGTTCTGATAATTATGTAAACTGTCTTAAACATAACTGAAACTATTAACATTTTTAATGTTAAATTAAAATAGAGAGAAATAAAATATAAATATTTCATGAAAAAGTAAAAAAAAAAAAAAACATTTTATAAAAAAAAGTAAAAAATACAATTAGAAATGTTTCCTTGGCAACTAACTGAAATAAAAAAGTTAACTAAAAGTTAACCTAAATTTAACTAAAATTAATAAAATAAGAAAATTTAAAATAAATAAAAGCTAAATAGAAATATAAAAACCAAAACTTAAAAAAAAGACAAAAAGCACATGACAATTTCAACAAACTTGAAATTGAAGTGAAAACTGAAAATATAAAAATAGAAATATTAATAAATACTATAACAGTACATAAATGACACTAAAATTGTAATCTGGTAGATGTAATTACAGTCATATTATTAATATAATTATTAATTTGTGTAACATCTCAATGTTCAGCATTCCTTGAAAAAATGTTGAACTCACTCGTAGAGCACGGCCTGCTGTCAGGCTCATCTGGACAAGCACACACAAAACTGTTGCTCTTCGCAAGACACAAGTGTGTGCAACCCCCATTATTCACACTGCAATAATTTGTACCTAGAAAGATAAGATAGTAAATGTTACTAACATATTCATTTCAATGGCAACTATAACATTTCTTCATCATTGAACAATCTTGAAAATATTTACAAAGACATATATTAAATGTGATAAAACTACACTACATAGGCAACATTCTTCCTATTTAAATCCCACAAAAGAGACCATAAAATATATATATATATATATATATATATATATATATATATATATATATATATATATATATATATATATATATATATATATATATATATATATATATATATATATATATATATATATATGACTAGTGACTCCAGCTCTGGTCCAAGAAACATTTTGGACGTCTCCCTTATCTGACGCACATATTGCAAGCCTTGGAGTTTCCTCTAAAGAGCTGATGAGTTGAATCTTATTTGTCTGAACTGGGAGACATACAAAACTATCAGGGCTGGAAAACATTATTTGTGTATTGGACCACAGACAAACACCATAAGATGATTTATGTATAAGAATCCATACACTGTGATATAGTCAGACATTATTTAATAAAGTGTCACATGAAGTGTCAATAAATCACATTTTGTCTGCTGCTAGGTTTCTGTTTTCAGAGTGGATTTTTTTAATTTACAGATCATTTCATCTGAATCATTCAGTGAGGAAATTACTCGAAATTCAAAATGAAATTCAATAGCCAATGTATTGATACTGTATTCATAGTTTTCACGTGACGTTTTCCTTATAGGAACGTTCACCTGGAGGGCAAATCAAGGCTTTCCTTCATCGCCCGCAAGTCATTTTTACCAGGTTTGTGCTAAGTACTAATGTAGTAAGACAGTGATTCTCAACCAGGCGTCCTCAAGATGACTAAAAAGTATTCAGTTAAGGAATTAAATACTAATATATTGAAATACTCTAACCGTAATTTAAATTAAAATATATATTTTTTAATTTAGAAAATTACATAAAATCAACAAAATAATTTCTTAAATAACATAATATAATAGCAGTGATGAATAATAAAATAGAAATAATAATACAAAATCTCTTTCCCCTCTTCAAAGCCGTTGAAGAACTTCTAAAGTGACTAAATTAATTGTGGTTAATTAGTTAATTTTCACTTGTAATGGATATTCTGAATGAGTATGTATACATAGGCCAACATTCTGATTAATGTAAGCTTGTTAAAATGTCTAGAAAACAAAACAAAAATTAAAAACTTTAAAAATATTTAAAATGAACAAACCTAAAAACTTGGCAACTAACAGAAATAAGTTGAAGTAATAAAAATACTAAAATAAAATAAATGAAAGCTAAAATAGAAATTATATATATATTAATTATATATAATTAATATATATAATTAATTATATATATATATACATATATATATACACACATGCAATAAGCACATAAAATTACTAAAACTTGAATTAAAGATCAGAGGTCACTCTTTCGCCGGAACTAGACTCTCGCATGGCCGTTACGGGAAGCCAATTATAGTTTATTAAGTTATAAATATGGATATTTTTCTTACACAAAGCATCACTTCGCTTCAGAAGGCCTTCATTAACCCCCTGGAGCAGTATGGATCACTTTAATAATGGATGGATGTGCTTTTTTTGGGGGGCTTCAAAATCTGTGGTACCATTCACTCCCATTATAAAGCTTGGAAGAGCCAGGATATTATTTAGTACAAGTCAAATTGTGTTTGGCTGAAAGTAGTAAGTCATATACACCTAGGATGGCTTGAGGGTGAGGAAATTATGGGATCGTTTTCATTTTTGGGTGAACTATCCCTTTAAGCAAGTGTTAGCCTATATAGCACAAATATTTTCCAGAGAAATCAACCTGTGAATACATTTTAAGCTATGATAGGAGAAAAAGTTTTGCATAGAAAAGATGTGGTACATCTCCCAAATGTCTTAAATATTCTATGCATAAGAATTGTATGCAAAATAATTGAAATTAAATATCACAAAAACCCTTCAATGTAAAACATGTAGGCATGTTGTGATCTTCGCTTCAGGCCAAACAAGTCAATCTTACCAGTCTGCCTTTGTGGTGACACCACTATGATGTCCATGAGGCCCTCTACATTAGGCAGCACAGTTTCCTTACTACGACCTGTATGCTTATCTACTCGCTGAATAGACTTGGTCTGCCAGTCCGTCCAGTAAATCCAATGGTCTTGCTGTGAGATTCGGGAAAAAGGAGTTAAAGGAGAGTATACCGGTTTCAACTGGAGACAAAGAAAAGGGGTAAAAAAACAAAAGGGAGAAAGAAAGATGGGAAGAAAAAGGAGGGTCAGAAAATGGAAAGATGCAAAGGAAGAGAACATCATGCTAAGGTTATAAATGCAGAGACATAAGTGAAAGAGAGGATGGGTCAGTGGAGCGGGAGGTGATGAAGGTGCAGGTGAGTGAGACACATCAATTCGATAAGTGAGGGTGAGGATCAGATATGGAAAGGTACCTGCGTGAGGGCAAACGGGTGTGAGACGGGGCTGATGAGAATTTGACGCAGTTTGCCATTCAAGTCAGAACTTTCTATGCGGTCCAAGTGTGCATCCACCCAAAAGATCCTATACATGGAATCATGTGATAATTCAGTTGTGTGTTCTCCAAAATGTTTGAAGGTACTTTCCATGATTATGGTACAAAATTGAGTCTGAAATGCTTGAAGGAAGACAACTTTTTAAGCAAACGAAGACAGTGAAAAGTAAGGTGTCAAAATAAATATTTTATCATGATTTTATCAGCCGTTTTATTTTTCAATGAAGTTTGCAATTGAAATTATCAATATTTGGGACATTTTTATTATACTGAAAATGGAACAAGTAAATACATATTTAAGGCAATGCTACTTGCATTTTATTCAAAATGCAAAATGCTATTATAATTCTACAGTTTTATCATTGAGATACTACTATAGTTTTTAATATTTTTATTTTTATATATATATATATATATATATATATATATATATATATATATATATATATATATATATATATATATTTTCTGTTCATTTTAAATGTAAAGTTTAAGTAATTTTGTTGTCTTTTTTTGTTATTTTTCTAGTAGTAGGTTTTGTTTCTCTATATGCAATATCTATACAATAGCTTTCTATATTTTGTTTTTCTGTCTATATAGTTTTTAATAATTTTTTTTGTTTTTAGTATTGTAGCACATCAAGTTAAATTAACATGAAAAATGTTGCTTCACAAACAGACAAAAAAGGAAAAATGTTATGTAATTTTTTTATGTAATGTAATTTTTTAATGATTTTAGTTAACTATAATAACCTTGTAAATCTGTTTTGAGAGTTTTCATACATATACATATATAAACACAACACCTAAACGAATAACTAGTTTGCACATTTAACCTAAATGATTATTCAGAGCTACAGTTTTTCCTTATTTCCCCTATAATGTGACACTAACTGTACCCTATTCATGAAAAGTACCTAAACACAAAGCCAGTTGTTGTTAGTGGTAAAGTGGCATTGAAAAAGTATAGCTAGGTGTAAAACTAAAGAAAGAAAGAAAGAAAATAGAACAAAATTTGAAATGAAAATGATTTTCAAAAACAGCAATAGTGTTTCATCTACCGCCACATACACACTGCAACCTAGTGACAGAAGTGTTTAAATGCGGTTGTGAATCTTCAAAAATCATTCGGTGTGCATCACCCTTGAAATTGAGATGACTGATATAGTGATAAACATGACTGTGAACAAGAAGCATGAATGCCAACCTGTTTGGTTTGAATGAAGTAATATTAGTAAATGCAAAGGTGCATTTAAGGAAATTTCCAAGGACAGAAGCACTGTTTTGATTACGCTATTATGCATGATTTGGTTGCGATTTTTTGGTCTTATTTTCTGAATAAGACCCTGTATTTGGGCTTATTTTTTATTAAACTCAAGTGACTTTGCCTCAACAGATGTGATTGGATAAATGGACTAACCAGTGGGCCAAATGTTGTTCTAGTCATTCTGAAATGCTTGAGCCAAAGTCTGTCATTAAAATGATTTGGTATAATGACCTCCCAGAACTAGAATTGATGATGCATGACAAAAAAAAGCCATAATGGCTTTCCCGATTGGAGCAACTCCATTTTTATTTCAAATATTTTGCACCAATTTTCCAGCAAGTGACGATTTTACTCTCTTGGACACATGGGATGGAAAGGGAGCTTTATTTGGAAATGTTTTAGTGTGATATTCCAATTTTGAGCACTAGTTAAATTCACAACTTTGGATGGAAACATGGCTATTTAATATAGACTTGAATATGGTATATAACCTGTTGTTTGAAAAGGACAGTTTAAGTATCACACCCTTTTATTACAAACAGCTGAATTTAATGTTAATGCAGCTGTCACCACCTGCATTTTTCAGGTAATTTCGTCATGGAATGCAGTTGTAACTCCCATAAATGACCAAACTGTATTTGTACAGAAAGGCATTATGCACTCAACAGGGAAAACTGTATGGTGTAGGTGGCCAAAAAGTGCATCAGAATTGTGATGATATGGGTTAAAGGTCCATTTTATACATGTATACCAGCTTTCAACAAAATCTTTATCGAAGATACTCTTTTTAATTAATTCTCCTCTTTTACCTGCGAGTGTCATAGTCCAGTGTCAAGCCATTTGGCCATCCCAGATCTGTGTTAATGAGGACTTTTCTGTCTGTGCCATCCAGGTATGCTCGCTCAATCTTTGCGATATGACCCCAATCTGTCCAGAACAAGAACCTTGCCAAAGAATAAAATGATGAAATGCATTCATTAGTAATAACAGTAACTATATATAGTACTCTCTCTCTCTCTCTCTCAAATGAATGCAATCTTACGGTTACATTATTCTAATTTCAGAATTCTAGATTCAACTACCAATAGATAAAATAACTAAAGAAAATTAACAGATTTTTCTTAGAGCTGCATCAAGAAATATTCCAGTAATAACCAGATATCAGTAATAAAATAATCTACTTATGAGATATATATATATATATATATATATATATATATATATATATATATATATATATATATAATATATATATATATATATATATATATAGTAATTTATATAGTAAACTTCCATACCGCTTGCCACTGCTCTAAGTACACATTTTACATTTACATTTATGCATTTGGCAGACGCTTTTATCCAAAGCGACTTACAGTGGCCTTATTACAGGGACAATCCCCCTGGAGCAACATGGAGTAAAGTGCCTTGCTCAAGGACATACTGGTGGCGACTGCTGGGAACGAACCAGCAACCTTCTGCATATCAGTTTCATGGTTTAACCCACTGGACCACCATCTCAAGTACACAAAATACATAGAAAATGTAAACTATACAAAATTTTGTATTAGAAGGGATTCTTCTAGTATTAGAAGGGATTTTTGGATACTTTTCAGGATTGAATAATTTCATTTCTCATTTTCTCTTCCCAAAGAGTAGAGCGGTCCCTTCCCAGGTTTGATGGGTTCCATTCCCAGGGAATGCATTAATTGATACATTTTATACCTCCAATTCCAATTAATTAAGCAGCATCTGCCAAAGGCCTTCAATATACTTCAAGTGTGAATTCATTTTGAACCGGTGCAACGTCATTCCAAACAAAATCAGGCCAAAAGGTTTGTTTCATGAGTTCGAAACAGTTTGCCAAAGTGAATTTTCCAGAAAAGTTTGCTCTAAACACCTTTGAACTACGATTAGTCCATGGTGATCTTCTCCAGTTAATTTCTTCGGTTCAGTCCGTCGAGGTCAGACGTCCAAATGTAAAAACATGAACACACTAGAGAGCTGCTTTATAGTACAGCGACTGGAGTACTGAATTGCAGAGCTCGTGCAAACAATGTTCAGATGCTTTCTTACCGCTGTCATTTTTGTTGTTTGTTCATCTTATTATTGAAAGGAAAGCATGCAGCACATATTTATGTTAACGCCACTCTCAGCAGTGTGGGAGGCATCAAGATGTCTGCTAACACTATAATGCAGGTCACACATTTCAAACTTTTTTACTTTTAAGTGAAGAACGAAAAAACTTCACTGTGAGTATATCAGGGCTTTAAATGTAAATATAAAAGAAATCCATGAATCAACACAACTGAAGTAAATGATAATATGTTTGCCATGCTCACCCTTTGCTAGGAAACACAGCGATGGCTCTCGGTTCATCCAGACTGTTATTCACCAGAACTTTCCGAGATGTGCCATCTAAGTGAGCCACTTCAATGGTGTTACGGCCAGTGTCTGTCCAGTACATGTTGCGGGCGACCCAGTCGACAGCAAGTCCATCAGTGGTCTTCAGACCATGACTGATCACAGTTTCCATATTGCTGCCATCTAAATTTACCCGTCTGAAAACAATGAAATATTTTGTAAAAGAGAGCTTAACAATAACATCACATTTAAAATAGAAGTAAATGCCAGAGTGGAGATTTTTAAAACTTTTCTAGAAAAATCTTGCAGTAACAAGCAGGATAAATTATGCCACTACTGCAGTAAAAAAAATATTTCAAGACTAATGATTAATAGCTTGATTTAGCATACCTGATAACATCCAGTGACACATCAGTATAGTAGAGTTTCCTCTCCACGCTGTCATAGTCCAAGGAAATAACATTATGCAACTCAGGCACAGGAACGTACACATCTGTGTGGTCATTAGTGTCTAGAGAGATTCGTCGAACACTGATGCGATTCGAAAACAGCAGGTATGTTTCAGGCAAACTGTCACATGATCTTCCATCACTTTTCAGCAGAATACCCGTGGGACACGCACAAGACGTCACATTATGCCGAGGAAGGCACAGGTGAGTGCAGCCGCCATTTCTCCTGCCACACTTATTGAAGCCTGTAGGAACAGGAAGGATGATTATGCCAAAGTAACATTTTTTTAATTATTTTATGAACTACACAACATTATTCACTAACTACCTATTAAGTACTTCAAGCACATTGGTGTTTAATGGTTACTTTACATTTAGCAGGCATTTTCTGTAACAAAATGAGTGTACTGCCCACTAGTGTTATTTTAATATTATTTGTATACTACACTGCACGGCCAAAAAAAAGTCGCTGTTTGGATTTAAATAGGCAAATACTTAAGAGTCTATGACAGGATCATTATTGCAGTGATTTTTATGTTTCTAGCATGTTATACGTTTGGCAACAGTTCTTCTAACCCTAATTGATGGAGTGTGTAGCCTTTCATTTCTTAAACAACCATGTAGGAAGATACATCATGGCCATATTCCAGGATGACAATGTCAAGATTCATCAGACTCAAATTGTGAAAGAATGTTTGAGAGCAAGCATGAAGAATCACTTTCACACATGAATTGAGTCCATAACCTTAAATTCACTGAAAGTCTTTGGGATGAGCTGGAGAAGACACGGAAATGCGGGACCCCATCGTTTTTTCTTGCGGCACGGGAGTAAATTTCCAAATCAAAGATGGTAGCGGTCGGTAACTCTGGTGTACTTTGGACGGGAGCGGGCGGTCTGACAATAGCCCGGCCGCTCCCGACATCCTTTGAGCGTAGGAAGAGCATAAATGCCTTTACTTGAAGTGAACAAAACTTTCTGCAATGGTGGCGTTCACAGAGTTCCCATTTCCCTGCCCTGAACCTGGCAATATATGTTCTTTGCATCCCGTCCACGAGAGCACCTTCAGAGAGAATATTCAGCCTTTGTGGTCGGATTTTGGAGGAGACCCGTTCGGTATTGAAACGGTCGTCAGTCAGAGACTTTCTATTTTTGCATGGATGTTTAAAAAAAAAAATTAATTTTGCAGTAGCTATAGCTAGTAAGCCGACAGTTTTCGTTTATTTGTATTTTTGGCTTACAATTTTGAGTGACAGATGTTGTATTTGATTTAGCCTATTTTTCTCTGTGACACTTTTTACAGTGTTGAAAGTATCATGGTAAGACAAATAAAAAAATAAAATGATTGTATAGCCAACATTTTATCGTTGTTATCCCAGTCACTCTCTTTCTTTGAGGAAAATTTAAATCTGGAAATGAGGTCTTAATTTAGCGGGATCAGTAGGGTCGGGAAGAAATGCATTCTAAGCGGTAAGCAGGTGAACACAAGAGTGAATTTTAAGCGAGAGTGGGAGGGTGCGGAATAGAACATAGTGGGAGCGGGACGAGAGAAAAAAAACAGTCCCGCGCAGACTGCTAATTTACAAAGTGCTTGACTCTTGCATTGTCAATAAAAGATTTCGGCCAATAATGAATGCTGTGATGTTATTTCCATCAAGAGGTGCACCAATTATTGGAAAAGATGTAGACCCATTAAAAGCGACTTTTATTGGCCGGGCAGTGTATTATAGTATTGATTTCTTAATACTTATTTAAATTAGCTGTTATATTTATACTTTCAGTTTTCATTTTAGTTTTACTTAAATTAATTTTCTGTGTTTGATTTTTTTTTATTATTTCTATTTAGCTTTAATTGATCATTTCCATTTCAGTTTTAGCAATTTTACCACTAGTAATTGTAAGCAATTTTAAAATAAAATGATTTTATTTAGTTAAGTTGCCAAGGCAATATTTCTCATTTTCATTAAAGTTTTCTAATATTATATTTCTAATATTTATAATTTTTTACATTTATTATAAATGTAATATTTATATTTTACTTTAGCTTTACCTCAAATAATGATTAACATTTAAATTAAATAGTAAATAACATTAAATATTTTTAATTTAAGAAAAAAAATGGTTACAAATTTTGGTTATAAAAAAAGCTGCAAATTATTTTTCGTGTCTACTTTTCTTTTGAAACATGAAGGCTATTTGATGCACAATGCGAAAGGCTTTAAGAATGAAAATTAGCCAAAAGATAGATAAAAACAACAAGTGTGTACTACTTTATAACCTACCCAAAGGTCTTGCACGGTCAACAGCCTGGATGTCCATGAGACCAGGTAAGTTGGAGCGGACCGTGATGGTGTTTGCTCCAGTTCCCTTGTCAGCTCTATGAATACTGCGGCTCTGCCAGTCGGTCCAGTACATATGCGGCCCCAACAGAGTGAGGCCGTATGGGTGCTGCACAGGAGACACCAGGGTCCTCCGGTTTGAACCATTAAGATCAGATGCTTCTATACGCTAATGGTTAAAAAAAGATTAGATCGTTTTATTTAACTCAGCCAGCAAGCATTTATACAAGTCTTATCATTCTTCTGTAGGGAAACTTAAACAAGGTGTTACATTAAAGGCTGACTTTAAAACACTGGGCATCATAAACGAAATGACTGAGAATCAAAAACAACCTGACATTCAAGTCGAAACGTGTGCATCGTTGCTAGACACTAACCTCAGTATGTGCATCAGCCCAGAGCAGTTGTGAACCAGCTTTGTCTATGGCAAGTCCATTAGGCCAGCCAAGATTATTATTTATCAGAACTACACGATCTGAACCATCCATACTGGAGCGCTCCAGCTTGGCATTTTCACCCCAGTCAGTCCAGTACATATACCTAAAAGCAGATTTTATATTATTAATCATTACGTACGGTGCCTGTGCCTGTGCCCAGTTGCAAGAAACCCCTAATTTTATAAAAACCCATAGTTATAATAAGTGAGGGGATTTAATTGAGAGGGTTTTTTGCAGCTGGCTTAAAATGAACATTTTAGTTTTAGTCTGATTATATTGAAGGTCATTATATGCACATATAATTCTGAACAGTCTCTCTATCTTCTGGGAATACGGACCCAGAAAAAAAATGTGAATTGAATGGTAAATGTGAATCGAATGCTTTCAGAACCAGAATATAATAAAGTTATTAGAAATACCACCTACCGTCGTTCACTCATTCAGTTCTACCCTTGTGAAAAAGTAGTGCACATAATTGTATTGAATGTACACTTGTAGTATACTTTAAATCTAAATAGTATATTCCTAAAAATTCTACATGCAGATAATATAATATTGATGACATAAAAAGGCCACTTAAAGTGTACTTAAAGAGACGAAACTTTTAAAAAGTGCACTTCGTAATAATGTCAAATTAAAAGTTTTACTTTAAAGTGCATTTTAAATAATTGCTTTAATAATTTTCACACTTATTTTGATGTATTGACTAACATACTAAAGCACATGTAAAGTACTTTATATTATTATTTGAACTGTAGTGTGTTAATTTTACATTTAAAGTGAATATATTTTAAATGCACTAAATTGCAACTTCACTGCAAGTGTAATTATAAATATATTTAAATAAGTGACTTACATTTTTAATAGAAAATGACATACCTTTCAATAGAAATTACATTAAAGTATTTTACATTAAGTAATTAGGAAAAAAGTTGGTATAAAAGCACACCAAAGTTCAGCTAATTGCATTTCATATAAATTTGAATTTCATTTACATCGCAATCAAACATCACATTAGTTTAAACTAATTTACTTGTGTGTGAACTGAATAATTGTGTGATATGTACTCTTTTTAAAAGTATACTTTTGTCAAATCTATCTTTGATAAATTATTTTTTTTCTCCAAAATCTCTACAACTAAATCTGGCCAGAAATGAATTGTTTGTAGTCAAAACAGTGCAGGGCAAAACATTTACCCCATCTCATGGAACAAAGCGATTGCACGAGGGCTGTCCAGGTTCTGCCACACAAGCACTTTTCTCATGGAGCCATTGAGATTAGCAACCTCAATGCGGTTTGTCCCGGTGTCTGTCCAGTAGATTTTTCTGCCCACTGAATCCACTGCCAGACCATCTGTGGTCATTAGACCTGAAAGAGAGGGGAAACAATTCAAATGAATGAATGAGAAATTTGAGCGACTGGATAAAAGGATTCAATACAATTACAATAAGTAGTGTTGCGGGTAACTGTAGATTTAATATAGTCCCTTACCAGTTGAAATGATGTCCTCATGTTCTGTACCATTGATATTGGCTCTGCTGATTTTCTTTAACGTACTGTCTGACCAATACACTTTACCTGCAGGAGCACAAAAATTTCCAAAATTATTTTCCCTATATAAGCATTATATGCAAAAGTGTCCATTAGAGCTGCACGATTCTGGAAAAATTGAGAATCATGAACATGAAGAAATCAATTCTCCCATGCACAGACAACTAAACAAAATAACATGTAATTTACTAAAGGTTCTGACAAATGTGAATTGCTGCAGTCTTTTTAAAATTTAAAATGTTTAATGAATCTGAATGAATTATTAAAAAAAAAAAAAATTGAATGAATGATTCAATGACTCACTCATAAATACTTCATTGCTTCAGTACTAGAAGAATCTGTATTTTATTTTAACAAATCTCTTGAATGAATGTTTCAATGACATTTTTTTTAACAGATACTTGTCGCCACCTGGTGGCCATCCATGTTACTTTCAAAAGGTAATTTGCAATATTATGATCACTTCATCATAATAGTGTTTATATTCAAACTATAAACTGTCATCCCAGTTCTTCTGGGATAATATGAATATTTGTAACATAAATAACGATACTGTGTGGTTGAACTGGTGTTTACTTTATACATGACAACTGCTCTCTCTGGCTCGGTGGCAGCGCAGACTCAGATTTATATGTTTCAGTGTGATTTTGTCAGTTTTAATAGACACAGGCGAATCTTTGTCATTTAGGAATGAGATTGCGTGGGTGTTTGAATTGAGATCGCAATCTTTTAACGATTAATCCTGCAGTTCTAGTGTCTATATATTGAGAATTTCCTTGCACCTTCAACAGCATCCACTCCAATGGCAATCGTGTTCTTCATAGACACACTGACTGCCAGAACAACATCAGCAAAGTATGGGATGTCCAAAGAAATCATTCTAATGTCTGTCCGCCGGGCAAAGATAAGAAAGCTGTTCATTGCTGTAAGACAAGAGAGAATAATAAATTAATGAAGGATGAAGTGTTTTTTCATAAAATAAAAATAAATAAAATTCTATTTTATGTATTAATTGAATTTAAATGTTAAAAGAAAGCATGTTTCAAACTGATTAAGAAGAAAAGTGCAACAAAAATATATGAAGATTAAGAACAATAATAAAAATAAAAGAAAATGTTCAGATATCAGGCATGTTTTAGTCCAGATTAAAGTGTAAAAATGTTTTAAATGCAAACCATATGGAATACAAAAATCTGAAAGTTTGACTTTCTTTGTTCTCTGTGACAAGCAGGTGTCAGAAACAGGAAGTTGCACTGCCTATTTGGTTTACGGGAAACCAGGGCAACCACATTATTTCTGCCTTTCCATAAGCGCCACCATTCTGTCAGGGAGTTAATGTGCATTTTTGCACTTTTTACAGTTTGTCTCCACTCGTTCCACACAGATTTTTAAAAGGTTGATGGAAAAGTATCATTCTAAAATCTAAATTCATAATATGGTATTTAGAATTATTCTCAATAATGCAATACATCATCTTAGCGAATGTGTACCTTAAACACGTTCCAGTAAACATTCTTTTGTCATTTTGTCTGACTCAAGAAAATGGTGGGAAAAGCTAGTGCAAATAGCCTTTACCAACAAGATGGGCTATTTTCATGTAATGTAAATTAGCATATTGTCATTATCATAATGACAAAAAGAGCTTCTTAATTGCATGCGCAGGAATAGTAGGTGACATTTACTGTACATGTAAGTGTCAGATCTGATCGATGGCATAAAATGACCCACCGATCAATTAAGTTGGGCAAAAAGACACAAATCCTCTACTGAAAACCAACCAAATGGTTTTCGGTCAGTGACTCTCGCCTTCAGATATGCACCATGACATCACCACTGACACATCATTACGGTGACCCCTAAACCCCTAAGGCAACTCAAAACGAGCCTCAAATTTCAAAGATTCTTCTACCCTTGCAACAAAAACCATGGACTGAACTGTCACCTGGAATCCCAAAAGCAAAAAAACACCTGCAGCCATTTCATTAAATTTCAAGTCAATTGTGGAGTTAAGGCTGCTGAATGAGCAGTTATTGCTGGGTCCTTAGATATTCGAGATGGGTAGAGTAGTACGGACTTATCGGCATTACCGTGAGTGCAAGTCTTGCCGTCCGCCTGTAGGTTGATACCAGTGGGACATGCACAGCTTGAGGCTTTAGGAGCAGGAGCCAGGAGGCAAAGGTGACTGCAGCCACCATTATTCACCGAACAGGGCGTCTGGACTTTAGACAGAAAGCAAAAAGAGTGGAGACAGGTGAGAGAGAAAGGGGACGAAATGGCCGTTCAATCAGATGTAACAGATGCCTATCAGGCCTCTGGGTATCCTGGTAGATCATAATACACGAATGAGACTCCAGACTGAAGATCAGTTATCACTGGCCTTAATCCTCTGTCTGAAAACCCAAGACATTGGATACGGCAGAGACCCACATTCCACTTTAACACATATCTGCTAGGCATGTGTGTGAATTTCAGTTGTCAATGGGAAAAAGAATAGGGATGCCAACTTAAAAATTCATTATACTTAGCTTATTTGATTTAAATTTATAGAATACAGTTAAGGCATTAACATAATTTGATGTGCTGAAAATACATTATTAAAAAAAACGTGCCCCCTTTAAGCCCTTGAAAATAGCTGGCACTGAAATATTTTCAAATATGCAATAATACGTTCAGATATGTAAATACACCCTAGTCAAACTTGACTGAATTTAAACAATAATTTTAATTGTTGTAATTTTATTTCAGTCTAACATTGTGTATTAACCAGGCAGGATTCAAGATTTTAGCAACTAGCTATTTGCTTGCCCAAATGGTATGTGACAAAAATCAATCACAAAACACAGTCAATCATAACTGGGAAAAAATATTTATAAAAATAATATACTTTAAACACTTAACTGCATTTTAATTGCAATTTAAATGAAAATGTATTATAGTTTAAATGTATATTAAATGCAATTAACTGAATTTAACCATTTTTTTAAGCACATCTTCACGTCTTTTCAAAAATGTATTGTATATTTGGTACCAGTATTATTGATACACAATAGCTCTATTTTGATGATGACAGTTGTGATTATTGATACATGACTCTATTGTGCCATTTTACCTGTAGTTCTATGATGGTGGAACATGTGAATGTCCATGAGGTTTTCAAGGTTTTCTGCCAGCGTTCTTCGGTCCAAACCAGTAAGCTTGTCTGCACTTTGGATGCTCTTGGATTGCCAGTCTGTCCAATAAATTCTGTCTTCATGGAGTGTCAACCCAAACGGATGAGGCAACTGACTGCCAATCAACACCTTCAATGCAGAAGAACAAGTCAGTGAGAAAGTATGAATTGCAACCTTTAGCCTAATTAAATAAAAATAAACACACACACACACACACACACACACACACACACACACACACACACACACACACACACACACACACACACACACACACACACACACACACACACACACACACACGTTCATTTCTACCTGTCTGCCTGATCCATCAAAGTTGCCATACTCAATGGTCTTAATGCTAGCGTCAGCCCAGTACAGCCTCTCGGTTTGGTAGTCGATTGCCAACCCATTAGGCCAGGTCAGGTTTGATGAGATGATAACAGTACGATTGGATGCGTCCATACCAGCACGCTCAATCTTAGGATTTGCACCCCAATCTGTCCAGTACATGAATCTATGGTGAGACAAAACAAATAAGGTTATGTACCATTTTTTATAGTGTTGTGTAAACATCCACATCTATTACTGTAATACTATCAAATTGAGTATACAGCATCCTCCATTTATATTGGCATCCTTGGTAAACAGACTTTCATTCAAATGATTCACAAAAATCTAAAGTATTTTAATGCATCAATTCATCCCTGTAATGCACCTCATAGTACATTCAAATACTTCTCTATTCATTGTTACACCTTTAGAAAGTATAATGCAAACAGCCAAGATCCTATGCAACAAGGAATCTGCAAAAATTATAGTGCATTTTAACTTGCAAATTATTTGATATAATACATTATAAATGTACATTATATGATTACTGATTAGCTAATTTCAAGTATCATAAAGTCATAAGAGATACAATTAAGAGATAATTATTAGATAAAATGTTGAAAATATGATTTTAAAAGTCCTCATTATTAGATAAAAAGTCAAAAATATGACATGCTAAGTCATTGTGAGATGAACAGTTGAAATTAGGACTTTCGAAAAAATTATATTTAAATTATATAAATTATAATATATCTAAATTATGATTAAAAGTCCTAATTATGAGATAAAAAGCTGAAATTAGATTTAAAAAAGTCTAAATTATGACTAAAACACACACTAAGACATTTAAGAGATGCAACAATGCTTGTTATGTATTTTTTAATGCGCTTGTAAATTTTTTCACACTTATAATAATAATAATAATAATTAAAAAAATTTATTTGTTATTTTGTGAAATAAAAAAAGCGTTTTTAGATTTTGAAATCAGTTTTTATAACAGAAATTAATCAATCAAAAACTTACTTTAGCTTTTCATCTTAAAATGAATTTCCTATCATCATTGTAAAGCTGCTTTGAAGCATCTGTATTGTGAAAAGCGCTATAGAAATAAAGGTGACTTGACTTGACTTACATTATGAATACTTTTATAATGCATTATACATAAAGGCTTCAAGTAAAGTATAACTGCATATTCTAATTCATATGTTTTTATATATTTTTAGCATTTCTGTAGAGCATGAAGCTAATAATGCCAAGGTCATGAGTTTGATTCCCAGAGAATGCATGAACTGATCAAATCTAAACCTTGAATGCTTTGGATAAAAGCATCTGCTAAATGCATAAATGTAAATGTTTTGAGTTCACCTGCCTGATAAATCCATGATATCCTGTTTCACTGGGATACAAAAATGAGGTCATGCACAGGCCAAATTCCTTTACTCATCCATCACTATGGGAAAGACCCAATAAAGTAATAATGTGTGACAAAAGGCTGTTGAGTTGCACAAATCAGGAAATGGCTAGAAGTAAATAGCTCCATTGTTAAAAAGGGCCATTTTCATTGTCCAAACATTGTCAATGGAAGTACCTCATTGCCAACTGTGAAATATAGTCTGTATCTTTGATGTTACAGTTGGATTTCTCCCAAAGGCCCTGGACAACTTAAGATGCATGGTATCATGGACTCTATCAAGTTCCAGCAGATATTAAATCAACACCTGACTGACCCTGCCAGGAAGCTTAAACATTGTCATGACAGGATATTGGGTCATAGTCACTAATAATTATGTGGATTTTTGTATTTGTTACACATTTTGTACGCACAAAAGAACTTCTCGCAAAAACATTCCTCACGATTCACAATAGGTGTGTACGTGCATTAATTAGTTCTTAGCTTTGGTCTAATGTAAAGGAATTCAGTGTGTTCTAAATGAACTTCCGTGTGCCTTAAGTTAGTAATTTGCATAAAACAGCAAAACAAAATCCATATAAGGGCTTTCTGCACAACCTGTCCTGTATAAAAAAACAATAAACACAATTGTAAAATCAAGTTTTTTCCACTTGCGTAATTTAACCAAGATGAAATCACATTTGACGCTTAAGAATCTTCTCAAGACTATAATTGCAATGCGCTTTATTAGGTCAATAATACATTTCTTGATAGCAAAAAGTTCAAAATGCAGCAGCTAGACTCTGACTCTTGATGGGTATTAAAAACTGGGAACATATTACCCCCACCCTGGTTTCACCGCACTGGCTTCCGGTATGTAAAATAATTGATTTTAAACCCCTTTTATTAGTATATAAATCCTTGAATGGTCTCACAGTCGCACCATCCTGATCTCCTGACTAAATATCAGTCTGGAAGATGAGTTCACATATCCTAAACCTACTAAAAATTCCAAGGTCTAAAGCAAATCAAAGAGGGGATTGTGCTTTTGCTGTAGCTGCGCCTAAACTCTGGAATAGCTTGCCTAATTATATTAGAGCCGCCACTACTGTATATGAATTTAAATCACAGCTTAAAACTTCTATGGATTTTAACCATTGACTGACTGTTTTGTGTGTCTTGATGTTATTTTACAAATTATGTAAAGTACTTTGTTTAACGTGCCATTTTAAATGTGCTATACAAATTAAGTCACATCGACAATTTATATAGGTGGAAGTAATAGATTCTTAGCAGGCTGTATATATAACACTATATTGACAAAAGTTTTGGGAAGTCTGCCTTTACATGTACATGAACTTTAATGACATCCCATTCTTAATCCGTAGGGTTTAATATGGAGTTGGCCCACCCTTTGCAGCTATAACAGCTTCAGCTCTTCGGGGAAGGCTTTCCATAAGGTGTAGGAGTGTGTTTATGGGAATTTTTGACCATTCGTCTAGAAGCGCATTTGTGAGGTCAGGCACTGATGTTGGACGAGAAGGCCTGGCTCACAGTCTCCGCTCCAATTCATCCCAAACGTGTTCTATCAGGTTGAGGTTAGGACTCTGTGCAGGCCAGTCAAGTTCCTCCACACCAAACTCGCTCATCCACGACCTTGCTTTGTGCACTGGTGCGCAGTCATGTTGGAACAAGAAGAGGCAATCCCCAAACTGTTCCCACAAAGTTGGGAGCATGAAATTGTCCAAAATGTATTGGTAACCCCTGAAAAACTACCCCCACACCATAATCCCCCCTCCACCAAACTTTACACTTGGCACAATGCAGTCAGGCAAGTACCGTTCTCCTGGCAACCACCAAACCCAGACTCGTCCATTTGATTGCCAGACAGAGAAGTGTGATTCGTCACTCCGGAGAACACGTCTCTACAGTCCAGTACACCACTGCATTCAACGTTTTGCATTGCACTTGGTGATGTAAGGCTTGGATGCAGCTGCTCAGCCATAGAAACCCATTCCATGAAGCTCTCTACGCACTGTTCTTGAGCTAATCTGACGAAGTTAGGCCTACACGAAGTTTGGAGGTCTGTAGCTATTGACTCTGCAGAAAGTTTGGCGACTTCTGCGCACTGTGCACCTCAGCATGTGCTGACCCCGCTCTGTGGTTTGAAGTGGCCTACCACTTTGTGGCTGAGTTGCTGTTGAACTTATCGCAGCTCGAGATACAATGCTCCTTTGGTTACTCAAGATTTCTGTGTAAAATGGTTTGTTACGCAGAATTCACACACAAATTTGAATGAATGCGCACGGTTAATAAATGAGACCTAGATCTAAAATCACACATCAAAATCAACACAAAAATGGTTGATTGAGCATAAGTGAGGACTTCTGAAACAGGATCTGGAGAGATTCCTTATGGAGGAATGGTCTCAGATCCCTGGTCATGTGTTCATAAACCTTATTACACATTATAGGAGAAGACTAAGAGCTGTTATCTTGGCAAAAGGAGGTTGCAAGTATTAAATGAGGTGAACAAAACAAGATGAGATCCTTCTTAACCTACCCGCCAATTGGGTCAACAACAATGTCCCTGGGACGATCGAGATTCTCCCAGATCAGAACTGTACGCATGCTTCCATCTGTGTTTGAAACTTCAATCCGGTCTGTGCCTAAAAGTGTTATGAATGGGGGATAAAATTATAATAAATCAATCTTTTCTTAACAACATTGGGTAAAATGAATATAAGTTTAGCTGAAGAGAAAAAAAAGGTATGAAAAAAGATAAATATAAACATATATATAATCTGCTTGGTCTGAAAGATCAAACCAATAAAAGATTAGTACCTGCATCAGTCCAGTACAGTTTATGTGTAAGCCAATCAATAGCTAGACCTGCAGGGCTTTCCAAACTTGTGTCCACCACAACCTGCAACCAAATTTAATATAATCTGTCAAATTACATGAAAATACATTACAGCCATCTACTTTATAAAGAAGGATTTGTTGTTTTTTGCAAGTTTGTTCTCCAGGGGTCAGTATTTCACACATTTCTCCCCATTATATACTAAAACATGCATAGTTCATACATTAGACATCCAACAGCAGTGACGTCCACTGACATTAGCAAAGGCAAGTATAGAGGATAAAATATATTATATATCAAAAGTACTTACACATAACTGATTTTTTTAAATTTTTATTCCATTCTCTCCCTCACACCCTACTTTCACCATTCTCTCACCTACAAGAGCGCATGGTGTGTATGTATTGATGTGTATGACCACACTACTGGTCATACGTATTTTTGAAGGTGGTCTCTTAATCTCACCAAGGCTGCGTTTATTTGATCAAAAATACAGTAAAATCAGTACACTGAAATATTACTACAATTTAAATGAACAAGTTTCTGTTGTAATATATTTTAAAATGTAATTTATTCCTGTGATGCAAAGCTGAATTGCAAAAGCAGCCATTGCTTCAGTCTTCAGTGTCATGATCGTCCAGGAATCATTCTAAGATCATTTCTTATTATTATCAATGCTGAAAACAGTTTTAGCTGCTTATTTGTTTTTTAGGAAATCATGATACACTGCCATTAAAAAGTTTGGGGTAAGTAGGATTTTTTTAAATGACTTTTATTTAGCAAATGCACATTCAATTGATCAAAAAACACATTTTTGATCAAAATTTTTTTTTTTAATTCAAATGAAATTAATAAATATTACAAAAAAAAGTTATATTTATAATAAATTAGATTTCTTTTTTACTTTCTATTCTTCAAATGTTCATCAAAGCACCAAATCAGCATATTAGAATGATTTCTAAAAGATCATATGATGTGACTGGAGTAATGATGCTGAAAATTTAGCTTTGCTACCACAGGAATAAATGACATTTTACAATATACTACAACAGAAAGCAGTTCATTTAAATTGTAACAATACGTCACTGTATTATTGGTTTTTGATCAAATAAAACGCAGCCTAGGTGAGACTAAGGGACTACTTTCAAAAATATATTTAAAAAAAACTTAATGTTGTTTCCAAACTTTTGACCGACACTACCGTTCAAAAGTTTTAGATCGGTTTTAAGATGTGCTAATGTTTTTAAAAAGTCTCTTCTGCTCACCAAGGCTGCATTTATTCGATCCAAAATGCAGCAAAAACAGTAATACTGTGAAATATTATCACAATTTAAAATAACTTTTCTATTTGAATATATTCTAAAATGCAGTTTATTCCTGTGTTACAAAGCTGAAATTTCAGCATCATTACTACAGGCTTCAGTGTCACATGATCCTTCAGAAATCATTCTAATATGCCGATTTGCTGCTCAAGAAACATTTATTATTATCATCAATGTTTAAAACAGTTGTGCACATTTTTTTCCCAAGATTCTTTGATTAATAAAAAGTTCAAAAGAACAGCATTTACCTGAAATAGAAAGCTTTTGTACGCATCGCAGGTGTAATAGGAAATGCAGTAGCAACCGTTTTATATTATGCAAGTATACGATGAACAGCCACAAAGAACAGTACCTGATCTACCTACCTGCTACCCATCTAAAGCTTTTTTAATGCTTTTTCCAGGTCTAAAGGACGTGTCATTATTGCTTCATTATTACCAATATGCATTTACTGTCGCTTATCATGAGTTGTTGTATCATGTTTCTGGGTCTCGGGCTAAATTCCTGCTAACCTCCTGTTTGGTGCCGTCCCATTTTGCTCTGTTGATGGAATCAGTGGTGACGTCAGTCCAGTATATATATCGCTCACTGGAATCCCAGTCCAGGGCCACTGCATTTCGAATATCAGCCAGTGGAATGACATCATCCAACTTGTCTTCAGTGTCAAAGCTGATTCGACGGATGTCCGTCCTTCGGGCAAAAAGCAGGAACTTGTCAAGACCTGATCAAAGACCAAAGGTCTCCTGTCAGTTCTCCAGATTTGAAAAGTTCATCAGTACAGACACAAGCATTTATTTCACAAAGTCAGAAATGTGATCATTATGAAAGGAAAATGACAAATTTAGTATGGATTTGTTAATAACATTTATCATTCATTTTTGTTACATGTAAACAAGGATGGTTAGTTGGTAAAGAGAGCAGCTGCAATTGACAGATTGATTATTCAAATGCATAAGTATTAGTATAAGTATTATTTTTGAGTGTACACATTAACGCACTATAAAAAAGCAACTACATATTTTCCAGTTTGTGAAACCTTTTGAGTCTCAAATACAAAGAAATGCATTTTTCATGAAACTACATAAATAAACGCCATGCTAGACCAACAGAATCCCACAAATGTCGTCCCAATTACAGTTTTCTGAACAAAGGGTTTGATACTGAACAATATTGCTGAAATGTTAAGGGTTTGTGAGTTCCCAACATGCATTGCAGCATGAATAAATTGTGCAGCTACAGTACTATTATTTCAACAACTTCTGTTGTTTTGTAATTACTGTTAGTTATTTGTTGTATTGTAATGTTACAAGAGATATATACATAAATTGTTACAAATGACGGAAATGTCTGTCAATGGCAAGGAAAGACTTAACAAAAAGTATTTTTGACTTTTAAAATAACCATTATTACGCACTATCATTAAGTGAATGCATCATGTTACTGTCAATTACCCAGAATGCATCTGTGAGACTACATTACACCTCTCTTCTTGTAATCCCTTAAGAAGCCTGCTGTCAGTGAGTGAAAGGCTTCTTGTGGTATCAATAGAATGATGCACACAATCACTTTCTGGAAGTTTGTATGGCACTTCTCACATAACTGTTCCCTCAGGGTAAAGGGCTTATGTTGTAGCATAAATAAGGATCAATAACTAAAACAAGCAGTACTTACTCTGGGCACAGTTATAGTGGTCCACCCTTTTAAAGCCTGTAGGACATGCACAGGTGAAGGTCTTATTGCTTGGAAGACACAGGTGACTGCAGCCGCCATTATTGCTCCCACAGCGATTTCTCCCTCCTAAAAATAAGAAGACAAAATAATAAAGCTTTTAAAATGAATTTTATTCACTCAACCCATGCTCATTGGAAAAATGTGACAGTGGTGACATTTCTGCAAAATAATATTAAGTTGCTTCATGCACGTTTCACGGCACTTTCAAATGAAATGTCCAAGTTTTATTCGAATAAATGAAGTTTTATCCAAAAACTGATAAATATGAATCATGCAATGTTTTATTATGTTGGATGATGCATGTATCACGGCAGTTTAGTATTGAAATGTCTGGTGAGTGGCGTGAAAAGGTTAATGCTCTATCATGTTTTAAAATAATTTACCACCTACACTAAACCAAACCAACAGTGTTAACGATGCAAACGGGAGATAAAAATGCATTAACCATGCCATTTTAGCTTGCTTATATCTGTCTGTCAGCTCTTTTATCATGACTTGCTTCACTGTACTCTTACCCAAGTGCTCCGTATCACAAGTGCAATACAGAGCACGTTTACTACATCAGATAAGCCTTAAATCTTAAGCTTAATATATTAGTTTACACATCATGCAATATGATAAAAGTGTTTTGAGGTCATAACACAGTATTGTGCAAGAAACTGGATGACAATAAGTCTTTATTAATCGATAATCTGCACCTGTAATAATAATTTGTGTGAAATGGAATAAAAGTTGTTTGTATTTTACCGACACTATTGTTGATTTCAGCTGAAAACTGCAGTAAATTGTATGTATAGGTACGTTTTTGGAGTACCAATGAGTCGATGCTGCATTTACTTTAACACGATTAGTGTTTGTAAACATTGTATACTATAATCATTGTCTACTATGAGTAATAAGGACTATGAGTAATAAGGACTTCTGTTTGGTTGACCTGCAGGTTGCCTCTGTGGGTGCAGCGTGTGGATGTCCATGGGAAAATGCAGCTTGTTCCGGATGACCTCTTGGTTCTTGCCAGTGAACTTGTTGGCACTGTTGATACTCTTGGTGTGCCAGTCGGTCCAGTACAGACTGTCTTCAAACACTGTGATGGCAAAAGGATGTGGAAGACCTGGAAGATGGAAAGAAGGTTGAGAGTTTGGAATCATGAGTGGACACATTTTTCTGTAATTAATCGCAATTAAATCACACCTAATATGTACGTTTTTCATATATTTTTATATTGTAATACGTCGTAAAGACGTATAGTATAAATATTTTTTAATGGCATCTTTTTTTTACTAAGTACTATGAATGAAGGTCAGAATCACTGATACCAACGCTAATACATGGATTTTTCTTTCTCAATTTTAGCCATTCAACATTATAGTATAATTCAGGGTTCTTGCAGGTTTCAGTAAGTCAAATTTAAGACCTTTTTAAGACATTTTAAGACCATAAAGATTGAAATTTAAGACCTATACGGCGCAATACATAAATTATTTAAATCAAAGAAATTAAAAAATAATTTACAGCTAAAGCAATGACATTAGTAACCCTCCACAGCCAACAAGGTGCCAAATGCCCAAAACCTTAGGTACAAAATGAAAATAGGCTAAAACAAACTTGCCCTCAAATAGAATAGATTACAAAACAGCATAATAATAGCCTAATAGAGATTGAACAGGCTACTCCAAACTAGGGATGCACGATTTGAGGAAGATATCTAATTGCGATTATTCTGGTTAAAATGTTTGTTTTTTTGTTGTTTTTTTACAAATGAAAAGTGTATGCATATACCATTTTCTATATTAATGTTTATATATTAATGAGACTAATAATTATTATTATATTCGATAAATACAAATATTTAACACAATTAGAAATATTACTATTACAATAACATTTTAATTATTTAAAAATTAAAAATAAAGTATTTAAGAATAAATATAATAATAATAATAATAATAATAATAATAATAATAACATTTATATTTTACAGAAAACTTATTTTACAAAAAAACTGCTGGGTTACCTGTTAATATGCAGACAGCCTATAACTAAAACTCATTAGAAAGGTCTAAAGATTTATTGTAAAAAAATAAATTTATTGATATCACTTTTTATCTGTGATATCAATTTCTTAAAGTCTATGTATTTAATATTAACTATGAGCCTCTTATGCATCCACTGTGAGGAAAAAACTGTACATTGGAGAAAAAACATATGGATTGTCATATAAATGTATTTAGAGAGAAGTATTATTTTTCGTATTTGTTACCCAAACGTTTCATTCATACCACAGGGCGCCCTCGAGCAGAAACTCCACATTTACCTCAGAGAAGAAATCGTTAGCCCTAATGTGAAGCTAGCGATGTAGGATAAACAGAAGATAGAAACGCTTTGACTGATGAAACAAAGACAATAAACACGACTGCATCAAGATATGGTGTATTTGAGTTCTTCAAGCCTTCACTATTTTCATAATAATAAGGTATGCAGTGCTGATTTGAGTGCAGACTTTATCACTGTATAGAATAATAGAAAACAATGCACGTCTGCCTCATTCTGTCCGACAAAATACAACGTTATTAAATGTAGACGTATTTTGCGGGCAGGTAATTGCATTTATCACGGGATTTGTAGTTTTATTACCGTGTACATGTCCCAACACCAATATCCCCCAGAAATAACTTACACACATACACATACACACATACATACACACCGAACGAACGTTCTGAGGGCATTGTAAGACCCCGCGGGAACCCTGTAATTGAAAGCTATCATAATTAACATTTTGTAAAAAAAAAAAAATATATATATATATATATAACACCTTTTAATTTAAGTGAACTTAAAACAATCTTCTCATAAACCCATTGTAATAAAATGACATATTTAGCTGTGCCTTTAATATTTCAGGGCTCAACTTTAAGTTTTTTTTTTTCCTACTGGTCCAGATTTGTACTTAAACATTGCTTTAAGATTTTCAGGTTGGTCGAACAGGTAAATATGCAGAAATTGAATCATTTCTTTCTGTATCTGCAATAAACCCATGCATTATAAATTGAATATAGATTAATCCGTATTAAAGCTACAAAAGTTCAGTGAAGAGCAGTGAGTGATTGTCCCTTTGTCTTTTGTTCTTTGAGTTACATAAATGACAGACAGAAGCAGGTTTATTAGGCTTCCGTCACTTTAAGACCTGACGCACATGACACAGACCAGACACGCATCCCATTATCTCATAAATCTTTGCATTAATTTAACACTTTTGAACTCATTTAAGACTGTGCTTATGAGGATACTCACCAATATTGGGAATTTTGAAACAATTTTGTGTTTTTGTAAGTTTAAGTGCGAAAGAGAACTCTGAAGCGGCATTCGGTGCGCGTGTTTTGGGTGTTTGTTCACAGAAAGTAGCTTCACAGACAAATTAGATTTTTCCCCGTCTTATCATGCTTGAATGGTTTAAAAGCACTTTAATTAATGATAGCGTCATATACACTCACCTAAAGGATTATTAGGAACACCATACTAATACTGTGTTTGACCCCCTTTCGCCTTCAGAACTGCCTTAATTCTACGTGGCATTGATTCAACAAGGTGCTGAAAGCATTCTTTAGAAATGTTGGCCCATATTGATAGGATAGCATCTTGCAGTTGATGGAGATTTGTGGGATGCACATCCAGGGCAAGAAGCTCCCGTTCCACCACATCCCAAAGATGCTCTATTGGGTTGAGATCTGGCCATTTTAGTACAGTGAACTCATTGTCATGTTCAAGAAACCAATTTGAAATGATTCGAGCTTTGTGACATGGTGCATTATCGTGCTGGAAGTAGCCATCAGAGGATGGGTACATGGTGGTCATCAAGGGATGGACATGGTCAGAAACAATGCTCAGGTAGGCCGTGGCATTTAAACGATGCCCAATTGGCACTAAGGGGCCTAAAGTGTGCCAAGAAAACATCCCCCACACCATTACACCACCAACACCAGCCTGCACAGTGGTAACAAGGCATGATGGATCCATGTTCTCATTCTGTTTACGGCAAATTGTGACTCTACCATCTGAATGGTTCAACAGAAATCGAGACTCATCAGACCAGGCAACATTTTTCAGTCTTCAACTGTCCAATTTTGGTGAGCTTGTGCAAATTGTAGCCTCTTTTTCCTATTTGTAGTGGAGATGAGTGGTACTCGGTGGGGTCTTCTGCTGTTGTAGCCCATCCGCCTCAAGGTTGTGCGTGTTGTGGCTTCACAAATGCTTTGCTGCATACCTCGGTTGTAACGAGTGGTTATTTCAGTCAAAGTTGCTTTATTATCAGCTTGAATCAGTCGGCCCATTCTCCTCTGACCTCTAGCATCAACAAGGCATTTTCGCCCACAGGACTGCCGCATACTGGATGTTTTTCCCTTTTCATACCATTCTTTGTAAACCCTAGAAATGGTTGTGCGTGAAAATCCCAGTAACTGAGCAGATTGCGAAATACTCAGACCGGCCCGTCTGGCACCAACAACCATGACATGCTCAAAATTGCTTAAATCACCTTTCTTTCCCATTCTGACATTCAGTTTGGAGTTCAGGAGATTGTCTTGACCAGGACCACACCCCTAAATGCATTGAAGCAACTGCCATGTGATTGGTTGATTAGATAATTGCATTAATGAGAAATTGAACAGGTGTTCCTAATAATCCTTTAGGTGAGTGTAATGTCAAGCTAGCCAAAGGATGGTGCTTTAAGTGTATTAAAAAATGTTAACGTGTTAAACTGAAAAAATAAAATTCCTTTTGACAGCCCTAACATAGAATTAATGACTGCAGTCCAAAGCTCAATACCTAAAAGACATGACCGGGTTACAGAAAGTTGACAGTCTTCCAATAACTAATATACTCAGATGATTTATAATCCTCTTATTATGTTTAAGAGTGAAAATCAAGCTTAAATGTTATGTTTGGTCAATAATTTTTGGGTTCTGCACTACAGTAAATGGCTGCATAGGTATATATATATATAAAAAAAAGCCTTGTAGGCTTTATGGAATGTCAAGCTTTATGTCTTCACTTTCTACTGTTACGTCCATAAGTTCAGGTCCAACCTGACCCAGGGGTAAATAATGCTGGTTTTCAATGCAGCTGCGTTTTCTTGAGTGAAGAGTGTCACAAGATCTCTTACACACACACACACACACACACACACACACACACACACACACACACACACACACACACACACACACACACACACACACACACACACACACACACACACACACACACACACACACACACACACACACACACACACACACACACACACACACACACACACACACACACACACACACACACACACACACACACACACACACACTTTGTATTTATATTTATATCAAGGCATTCTAGAATTCTTGATTATGATTGGCTCACAGATGCTCTAGTGTAAATACAAACAGTATTTGGCACTTTTTAAATTTTATTTTAACTCCATTCAAGTCCCTGATCGTCTGCGATGGGTTCCAAGCTGTTTACTCTTTACTCTTTAAACACACCTGTAACAATGTGAAATTAATCAAGTTGAACTTTAAAGTGCATTTTATATACTAACAATACTAACATACTAAAGTGCATGTAAAGTACTTGATTATAATGAACTGTATTTTGTTTTTTGAGATCACATCTAACATTTATATATTTTATTTTAAATGTACTAAACTGCAACTTCATTACAAATATAAATATATGAAGTTTCAATAGAAATGACATTCAAATATATTTTAGTTTAGCACAACTGCTTCTCAGTACACTCGGCAGTACACGTTAACCATATTTCAAACACAATAGACGTGATTATGAAATTACACAAAGGTGTACTCTAAAGTTCAGCTGATTGCATATCATTTAAACTAATTTTAAACTATAATACATTTTCATTTAATTACAATTAACATGCAACTAAGGGTCCCAAAACATCACAAACCTGAGTTCACACTTATTTCTGTAATAAGTATGCTAAACTGTACTTTTTCACAAAGGTTTATTGGGCTTTTTTGGATAAAATGAGACATGATGACAATCTGGTGTACTGTAAACTCTGCATTCAAAGGAGAATCCTTCCCTTCAAGGAACAGTCAGAGGTGGCAGTGAAAAAGTTGGCACTATAACCAATTTTTTTCTAAATACTTATAACCTCCTATATTTTTCAGTTGCTTCTCTTCTTTTCTGCATTGTACTTCTGCTCTAACTTGTGTGCTATTCTAGCTTATTCTTTAAACTTGGCACTCTGCCAAACTATAGGCGTGTAACGTGCCCTGCCTGTATCTGCCGCCTTTTCTGCACCTTTCAACCCTTCTCCAGGTGTACACACACAGCGTGGGGTTGTTTTGTGATCTTATCTTTGTAGAGAAGCAAGCATAGGTTTGAGTTAGAAGGTTTGTTTGCCTTTTCCGTCTTTTTTCTTTTGTTTCCAGCTCCGCTGCCATCTGCTGTCCCTCCTTGCTGGTACCTTTCTCTTGTCATCTCAATCATCATTCACTTTTGATCTTGTTTTTCCAGTCAGCATATCTTTTCTCAGTGTGTGTGCACTCTGATTTATTTATTTTTTATAATGCTGGTGCCTCCCTCCCTAGTAAATCTGTCATTGATGACCACTGTAAGCAAATCTGCGCTGAATTTTTTTTTTTAGAGCTCGGTTTTCAGGTCTAAATATTCCCCCACCTTTCCCAGGTGCACAGGTATTTTGTTCCAGCAAACCCTGAGGCTTAGTCTTCCTTTCTAATGTGCCATTAAGAGGGAACATCGGTTGCACTTTATCACACATCAGAGAGACATCTGAATTTATCTACAAGACACGCTTGAATGAACAGAATACTCAATAAAAAAAGCTCAGCAGCCTAACAAAGTTTCTTAAAGGACAATCTGTAAATCTGTCCAGCTGTTGAAACACTGAGCGAACAATAGAATTGATGTTTTGTTGAAGCAAAGTGCGTTTTAAAATAATTTGTCCATAAGACGCACTGTAAAAGTTTAATCAGAAAACTAAATCAGATTAAAACAATAGTGTCTTTTTAAAATGTCAAGTAAGTGGTTTTTGTGAAATCAAACTAACAGACTTAGTTAATTTAATATTAATCACACAACAATGTTTTCCATTTGAATACATTTTGAAACATTTTATTCCCGTGATGCCAAAGCTGAATTTTCAGCATCATTACTCCAATCTTCAGTGTCACATGATCCTTCAGAAATCATCTGATTTATTATTCCTTTTTATTAGTGCTCAATTATTAATAATGGTTCTTATTATCATCAATGTTGGAAACCTTTGTGCTGCTTAAAATGTTTGTGGAAACCATGATACACTACCATTCAAAGGTTTGGGGTAATTAAGATTTTTTTTTAAAAAGGGGAAAAAAGCAATGAATACTTTTATTCAGCAAGGATTCATTCGCTCCATAGGAACCTTTTCATAGTTCCTAGAACTACTGGCGGAAGTACCCGGATCTTGGTGTGTTTGCACCAACGGAACTAGGAACAATTTTAGTTCTAGGAACTCCTTTTGGGGGAACTAAAGCTCCTGCTTCAGATTAGGGTCTACCCCACCACAATAGGAACTTCCAGTGACGTAAGTGTACGCTGATTGGCTGAAAGCACGTGGAACACCAGAACCCACCATTTAAAAAAAAAAGCGGTCTACACATAGTTTATAGCCTATATATTTACACCAGAAACGGACAGTAGAGAAGTATTTTTAATTTCCAAGCAATTTTATTTTTCAAGTATATGTACTTTATCAGTGTGCTTCTTTGGAAAACTTTTACTTCACAACATTCCAAAACATAATATTGTAATTTTTACTGCACAATGTTTCATATTGAATATGAATTACTCATTAGTAATTACTCAAGTAAGAAAGTACTACATTTTTAATGTAATTAAGTATTAAAAGGTAAAAAAACAACAACTTTAATTTATGAAATGTAGTGCAGTAAAAAGTACGACATTATGCTTTGGAATGTAGTGAAGTAAAAGTTTTCCAAAGAAAAACAGTGATAAAGTACATATACTTGAAATATGTACGCGAGTAGAATGTAAAAATACTTCACTACTGTCCACCTCTGTTCTATGAACATGGAAAACAATAAAAGATGGACCTCTCAACTTTTATGGTAAGGAGAAAATCCAAAGCAACTTTGAGGGGGAACAAGCATTACTGCCAAGCTAGCGACATTGGACATCAGCCACACAGCAAACGCTAATACTTTTTCATATACCAGACATCCCAAGTCTCCCGGGAGTTCAGAGAAACTGGAGCACCATAACTATGTGTTTTTGGGGGGGGATTCCTCCCTGAAATTACTTTTTGCAGGTTGGGATGTCTGATATACCGTCTACTTTCTTTGTTTAACAGTATTAGACAGGCCTGTTAAACAGATCGTAAACTAGTGAAGACCACCAGCACCATCAAAATAAACGTCCCCTGCGCCGTCAAAATAAAAGTCACAACAACCGGGGCTTATGTCACTTCAGAGTTCCTACTGTCTGTGCAAATGCAACCGGTAAAATATTCCTAGGGGAACCTTTAGTACTCGGGGAACAATCCTGGTGGCTAGTTCCTAGAACTACCCGCAGCAAAAGCCCATATTAAATTGATCAAAAGTGACTCAAGTGACAGCAAAGACAATTATAATGTTAAAAAACATTTCTAAAGATTTCAAATAAAAGCTTATCTTTTGAACTTTCGATTCATCAAAGAATCCGGAAAAAGATGCATCAGTTTCCACAAAATAAATACAAAGCATCAAAACTGTTTTCAAAATTGATAATATGAAATGTTTCTCAAGCAGCAAATCAGCATATTAGAATGATTTCTAAAGGATCATATGACACTGAAGACTGGAGTAATGATGCTAAAAATTTTACATTAAAATAAATAAATTACATATTAAAATATATTCCGATAGAAAACAGTTATTTTAAATTGTAATAATATTTGTCAAAATTACAGATTTTACTGGATTTTTGATCCAATAAAACAGGGGTCTCAAACTCATTTTACCTGGGGGCCGCTGGAGGTAGACTCTGGGTCAGGCTGGGCCGCATCAAGTATTCCACATAAAAAGTATTTCAAGTATTAAAAAAAAAAAGTAGCACAACTGATCCAATCTTCTCAATCTTTATTATTAACAGTTCTTCAACATGAATGTTTCTTCTGAACATGAACTGTTCCTCTGAATTTGAATTAAATTATATAGCCTATAGAAATTAAATGTAATATGAAATAATGATTGATTTTAATTTTATTTTAAATAATACACTAATTCACAGCAAGGCCGTAACCAGGTCAAACAGAACAGTGAACGAAATTCTAGGTCTAATTCTAGGACTATTTGTAAACAATATTTGCATTAATTTGCATCAAATATATTATTAGTCCCGATATTCTTCGCATGAGTGAGTGAATAAATACATAGATCAGCGAAAACCTTTCGAATTCTCCTGTGGTCTGGTGGTAGAATTTTTGTCAACAGTGTCAAAGGTTCCGGGTTCTAATCCGCTCTCATATAGTTTTTCATCATTAAAATCAAAGATGTCCATCAATGATTATATAATAAGACCATGGACAGGTTTGCATTTTGTTTTGTGATTTCACCGGAAAGAATAGAGTCTCTCTCAGCAACGGCATTAAGCGATAGATTGCTCTGAAGACTGTGCAATGTGCACGAGCCAAAAGAGAACCTAAACCCCGCCTACTTTGATTTGATTGGCCATCTCGATCATTTTGACATTGACGAGCGCTGTTAGACCACATTCGTTTCAACTGTCTGATCAGCTTCGTTCGTCTGTTCCTGTCAATCACGCGGTGTCAACCAAATATACTGCACGAGGGAGGGGCGAGCCTACTCTCTCTCTCTCGCGCACACACACACACACACACACACACACACACACACACACAAAGGAGGCAGCAAGCGCTGCTCACGCAACGATTCAGCAACAAGGTGCTTTTCAGAGCAACGCGCGGGGCCGCACTAACACTAAACTTTGATGTCAAGAAGGGGGCCACAAAATATCATCATGCAGGCCGCAAGTGGCCCGCGGGCCGTGAGTTTGAGACCCCTGCAATAAAAGGAGCCTTGGTGAACATAAGATACTTCTTTAAAAAACATACATATAAAATGTTAATTGTGAAAACAAACCCCATGTTTACCTCTATAAAGGAGAATAGAATTATCTGGAAATTAATAAAGGTTAAAGTTTTTTTTACCTTGGCTAATGACAGCTTTTCTATTCTTCCCATCCAGGTCAGCTCTTTCAATGACGTGGTGTTTGGCATCTACCCAGTACATGCGGTGACTGGCATAGTCAATGGTAAGTCCATTGGGCCAGAATAGGTGTGTATCCGCAATTATTTTTCGATTAGAGCCATCCATGTTGGCATATTCAATGCGTGGCATATTTCCCCAGTCAGTCCAGTAAATCTTCCTAAAGACAGAGCATAAGTTATGTTAGAAACATTGTTTTATCTTAATGTAATAATATGCAGGTAGGACCCAATGAAGTAAATAATAAATGTCCTTTTTGATAATGGCATAATATTGGAAACATCTTTTTCCAACTCAATTTTGACTTTATACAATTTATAGGAATTACCGTGCATAGGTTTTTACCGTGAGGGCTAAAACAAAAAGTGTTTTTGAAGAACAAGTTACTGGATTTTACCAGGTTTTCCATGTTAGTGGCACCAAATCTATAAAAAGAGTGATTTTTTTTGTAAGGGCTGAAACAAGTCTAATAAATGTCACCATACAAATAAAAATGTTTTTATCATGCATTTTATCCCTCAGAAAAATAATGTAATGCTTTGGCTTTTCTCAAATACAGCAAGATCTACATGCATCTGTGTGTAAGAATCATTGGACGCAAAGCAAGTCAAAACAAGGGCTATATCTTGTTGTAGAGGGAGAATTCAAGCCAGATTTCATAAACCCCTTTGTCTTCCACGACAAATTGCCATGATGAGCATCGGCTACAACTCAAGCCTTGTGACAATCTCTGAATAAAACTTTTGCACAGCCTTTGTGATTAGAGGCAAATTAAGTTACAAAGTTTAGCCAGAAGTCACCAGAATGGCTTCATGCTTACCATTGCTTATTACAGAACAACAACTTCTGGTCACAAGAGGGGATTTTTCCCCATGCAAAAGAACAAAGAGGCAGTGACAGTTTTCAGTATAAAAAATAATAAATGTACAGCATTTAAACACATAAATTAAAGGGGTCTCAGCATGAGGAAAGAGTCTGATGTCCCTTGGGAAAAAGAGGTAGTCCTTAGAGGACTTTAAAAAGTAAAACGTAGTGCTTTCAGACACTTAATTGCAATTAAATAAAAAAGGGATTTTAATGGATTTTACATTTATATTAAATGCAATTAACTGAACATTAGAATGTCTTTGACCCACTTAAGTAAGACTTCATATTTAATTTAATATAATATATACATCTTTAATTTCTATGTAATATATTTAGTCACTTCTGTTGCCTTTAAGATATGGTTCAAGTTTAGTGTTAAATGTACTGACAAGCATTTATGGTCAACTGACACATCAGATCACATCTGATTTAGTTTGTTAGTCAACACTTCAAAATAAGTAAATACTTTAAAGCATGACAAGATTGTTAAAATAAAATTATTTAAAATGTACTTCATAGTAAAACTTGTAATTTGACATTACAGATTGCACTTTTTAAAAGTATACTTAAGTGTGTTAAGAAACATTTGCGTATTTATTGTGCAAAGCTTGTGATGAATATCCTTTTGAAGGATCCAGCATTATTTGCAAATTGCATTTTACAGTATATGTGAAGTAAAACACAAGAGTCTGAATATTTACCCTTCAATGGGGTGCAGAGCAATGGCACGGGGTTTCTCCATTCTTTGCCATAAAAGCACTTTACGGTGTGTACCGTCCAGATTGGCCACTTCAATACGCGACGTTCCTGAGTCAGTCCAGTAGAGCTTATTATGAATCCAGTCTATGGCCAGACCACCTAAGATATTGGAATAATTTGTAACGATTATTCAAATGTTATGTATTATTTCTTCTTTTCCTTGGGGAAACAGAGAATCAAACTGAACATCGAATTAGAGAATATTAAAGCATCAAACTCTTATGAAAATTTCACTTCATTTTAATATCATGTAACTAACATTTTTTTTTATAATGTAATATAATCTTTTAAACAGTGTTTCAGTACTGTAAAACTATAAAAACATAATTGCTGATTATTATCTTTGATATTTTTGGTTTTTGTCCTTTTGTTTAACCTCTTAAGCTCTGGGACCATTTTTGGGATTTCCGCCTGGATTTGGCCTACCCAAATCGAAAAGCTTCCCATACCCGCATACAGTGTCATTTTAAAGAAAACCCTTTGAAGTTTCATAAACCACTGCTAAAAGTGATAAACATGTAAGAACAGGTGCTGGTCATATAATTAGAATATCATCAAAAAGTTTATTTATTTCACATTTATTTCCATTCAAAAAGTGGACTTGTGTATTATATTCATTCATTACACACATACTGATATATTTCAAATGTTTATTTATTTAAATTTTGATGATTATAACTGACAACTAAGGAAAATCCCAAATTCAGTATCTCAGAAAATTAGAATATTGTGAAAAGGTTCAATATTGAAGACACCTGGTGCCACACTCTAATCAGCTAATTAACTCAAAATGCCTGCAAAGGCCTTTAAATGGTCTCTCAGTCTAGTTCTGTAGGCTACACAATCATGGGGAAGACTGCTGACTTGACAGTTGCCCAAAAGACGACTACTGACACCTTGCACAAGGAGGGCAAGACACAAAAGGTCATTGCAAAAGAGGCTGGCTGTTCACAGCGCTCTGTGTCCAAGCACATTAATAGAGAAGGGAAGGAAAAGATGTGGTAGAAAAAAAGTGTACAAACAATAGGAATAACTGCACCCTGGAGAGGATTGTGAAACAAAACACACTCAAAAAAGTGGGGGAGATTCACAAAGAGTGGACTGTAGCTGCAGTCAGTGCTTCAAGAACCACTACGCACAGATGTATGCAAGACATGGGTTTCAGCATTCCTTGTGTCAAGCCACTCTTGAACAACAGACAGCGTCAGAAGCATCTCGCCTGGGCTAAAGACAAAAAGGACTGTACTGCTGCTGAGTGGTCCAAAGTTATGTTCTCTAAAGAAAATTTTGGAAATCAGGGTCCCAGAGTCTGGAGGAAGAGAGGAGAGGCACACAATCCACGTTGCTTGAGGTCCAGTGTAAAGTTTCCACAGTCAGTGATGGTTTGGGGTGCCATGTCATCTGCTGGTGTTCGTCCACTGTGTTTTCTGAGGTCCAAGGTCAACGCAGCCGTATACCAGGAAGTTTTAGAGCACTTCATGCTTTCTGCTGCTGACCAACTTTATGGAGATGCAGATTTAATTTTCTAACAGGACTTGGCACCTGCACACAGTGCCAAAGCAACCAGTACCTGGTTTAAGGACCATGGTATCCCTGTTCTTAATTGGCCAGCAAACTTGCCTGACCTTAACCCCATAGTAAATCTATGGGGTATTGTGAAGAGGAAGATGCGATATGCCAGACCCAACAATGCAGAAGAGGTGAAGGCCACTATCAGAGCAACCTGGGCTCTCATAACAACAGCAGTGCCACAGACTGATAGACTCCATGCCACGCCACATTGCTGCAGTAATTCAGGCAAAAGGAGCCCCAACTAAGTATTGAGTGCAATACATGCTCATACTTTTCATGTTCATACTTTTCAGTTGGCCAAGATTTCGAAAAAAATCCTTTCTTTGTATTGGTCTTAAGTAATATTCTAATTTTCTGAGATACTGAATTTGGGATTTTCCTAATGCTGCGTTCACACCAAACGCGAATTGAGCGTCTGGCGCGAGTGATTTCAATGTTAAGTCAATGGAAAGGCGCGTTGACGCGCGTCTGGAGGTCCCGCGGCGCGGGAGGCGCGTTACGCGCGGCGCGAAGGACGCAAATCCGCCTCATTCGCGCGTCCAGTTCTTGCGCGATACGCGCGTTACACGCGAATGGTGCTTTTGTGCATTCACGCGTTTGAAGCGAATTTGCGTCTGACGCCCGAGTTGAAAAATTTGAACTTTGGCGTCAATTCGCGCCGCGTTAACCAATCAGGAGCCTGCTCGCTGCTGTCACGTGGTAAAGTGACGTGTATGAGAAACCCTGCATAAATTAAAAACAGTACTATTGTGTCACAAAATGTAGTTTTAAGACGTTTTCAGGTGGGAATGTAGTTGTTTAAAGCTCAAATCTGTGGTTTATTTATAAAGAGAGCGCCTATTTAAAAAAAATAATCTTATGTTTTTGGAGTTGTGAGATCCAGGCTATCACCGGGCAATCACTGCTCATAACCCCAGCGAAGGCAGCCTTTCCTCGGCCAGTCCTTCTGGCGTCTGCCGCTGGCTCTGATGTCCTGTAGTGGTTCGTCTTGTGTGGATCTAACGGGCGATCTTTGCTCTCATGAATATATAATTTGTTGTCTGCCAAATCGTTTTGACTGAGGGCAAAGAGAAGTTTCATAACTTTATATTTTAAGGATATTTAAACATACATTCAGTGAAGATAATGTAGGAGTTGCCTGGACCACATTTGTGTGGCTATTAATGCTTAATATATATGTTTAATGAAAATGAAAAGAGGCAGAGTGGTGTTTTATGACATATTTCTCTTGGAGTGCCTTGAACGCGCGTCAATTTCGCTTCCAGCGCTCGATTTCTACGCGCGTCCAATTCTCTGCTGACGCGCGAATGCATTCAAAATGTACGCGCGTGAAACTAGACGCGGTAGACGCGATTTTGACGCTCAATTCGCGTTTGGTGTGAACGCAGCATTAGTTGTCAGTTATAATCATCAAAATTAAAAGAAATAAACATTTGAAATGTATCAGTCTGTGTGTAATGAATGAATATAATATACAAGTTTCACTTTTTGAATGGAATTAATGAAATAAATAAACTTTTTGATGATATTCTAATTATATGACCAGCACCTGTATATGTTGTCTAAGCTGGATCTTGCATAGATGATCCAGACAAAAATCTTTTTTCCAGTATTTTCTGGAATCAAGTGGAAACAGCCAAAACTGTCTGCAGGATGCTAGAGCACACAGGGCCTGAGTTACACACTTTCAAAAATTAATTTATAACCAAAAAACCCAAAAAGCGTCTCTTTTTTGGGGGGGGTTATTACAGCTCAGACAACATATACTTACATGTTATTCACTTTTTGCAGTGTTTTATGTAACTTCAAAGGGTTTCCTGTAAAATGACACCAACATTTTTAATTTAGACAACTGTATGTGGGTATGGGAAGCTTTTCAAGTTGGGTAGGCCAAATCCAGGGGGAAATGGTACCAGAGTAATTTAGTGTAAATAAGTTACTTTGTGTAAAACAAATGCCAAAGTGATGCATCCACAGACATTTAAAATTGAAAGTATATACATGATGATGTATATACAGGGTCCGCAGAGTTTTTAACAAAAGCTTTTACTAGAAAAGCTAAAAAAGTATTCAAAATAAGCCAATAACTGTTTACTTTATTGCCGTTTTATACATCTAACATTGCCTAAACTGTCAAACTTCACACTGGTTCTCTAAACAGCATGAAGAACAAAACTATTATTTATATTTTGAACAAATTATACACAAAGCGAGCAACATAATACTGGAATTCTTCCATTATCAATCAATGAAATTGTCACTAACTGCTTTAGACAGCTTTAGTGCCGTATCTGCAGTCCCATTATAATCAACGCAGCTGTCTACACTGCAGTATAAATCTCTTAATCACGATGTGTCTGTGCCTTGAGTGTAATGGGAGCTTTTGAGTTTTGTTGCATCTACAAATACTCCATTTATTTGATTAATTGTGCACCTCAACAGTGTACACTGTAAAAATGTTTTGGCAAAAAAAAAAAAAAAAAAAAAAAAAAAAAAACCTTACACAATGTGTATCGAGGAATTAAACTTTTGTAGTTGTTTTAATTAATTTAAGTTGTTATAAAATAAATTAAAATTGATCAGACAGACATTACTGGTCAATATATTCAAATCTATACCTTCAGAACCATAACCACAAGCGCTATTATTCAGCACAATGATAACCACAAAAATGTCAACAGAAACACTTATAAAATGTCAAATATAAGAGCATTAAACATTAACAGGACTTTCTTTTTACTACAAAACAAAATAAACACATTTACTCTCCATATCCAGTCCTATGCAAATCATGCTGAGAACTAGAACTTTCACTGCCCAGTTTTCAAGATGATACAACTTAATAAAAAAATATTTCAGTTTAAATGACCCCATCTCTACCCCTAATCATAACCCTAATCATAACTTATCCCTAAAATCAGAGAGAAATGATAGGGGAATAACACTGATTAAGAAGCTCCCAACTCTGGCTGTGACCCTAAACTTGACATTAACTGTAAACTTGTCACTCAAATCCTATTGGTTGATTGGAATGTTGTTCCAGGATCAACAAAAGATGTTGATCCACGAACATGTTGTAATTGGTGAAATCACGTTCAAATCAACAGAATTATCATCACAAGAAATGCACCATTGTTTGTTTCAGACATTTGTTTTCTTTGTCAGGCAGCGTTTTGTTTTTGTACTGTACAGAATGCGTTGTTTGTTTTAAGAGATTGATGCTGAGAGGAGCGTAGAGAAAGAGGGGAACATGGCCACCTCCCAGCTCAGCACAACCTTGACCTTTGCCCTTAGATTAAAAGACTGATGAGTTTCAGTGTTCCAAGTAGAATTAAAACAATAAATTAGAATGTTTAACTTACATTCATTCAAGTTGTGCTAATAGAAAACAATCTGTAACATCTAAATCAACACAATTCAAAAAGTCAAAAATGTATGTAATGTGGCTGAATCAACCTACAGTAAATACATTAATTTATACCACAAAAACTACATATGGGTTAAATCAGGTAGAAATATCTGCTTTCACACTTGGTTCGATTGCCTGGACAGAACCAGAGTTCGATTGCTCCCCCCTCCCCCAGCCCCCGCTGGACTGTGTTCATATTATATTATTTGGGTCCGAACAGGGGTGCGTTTGCGTCAAAGCAGCAGCTGTTTACCCGGTTGCTTAGTAACAACAGCAAGCGTGAAGGCAGCAAAATGCATAGCGTTGCTCACCTCACTTTTATATTTTGGTTTTGTTTCCAAAGCTTCAGTACGTAATGGCACTTGCCTCTATCTGCTGCGAATGTACTGCAAATGCTCTAAAGAACACTGAAGACGAGCAGAAATGAGATCTACAGCTCTCTGCTTGCAGTACATCAGTCACGCTCGCCAGGAAAATTAGTGAAACACACACACTTTTATCAAATCATACATCATTAATAGCAGTTCACTTCCGCAATTTAGTAATATTGGGTTCACATCATCAGCGAACCGTGCCTGAGCTCACATGAACCGAACCCCAGACCAACCTTTTTAAGCGGACTCGGGTACGGTTCGCAGGTGCCCACCCGAGCTCGGAAGACAGCGTTCACATCATCCAAACAAACCGAACTCTGACGTTAATCGAATCCATGTGCGCACCAAAATTGGTAGTATGAAAGCACTCTTAAAGTAACAACTGCAGGTTACACATTTTTGCAGTGTGGTGTATAGTGCAAAGCAAGCAAGAGTCCTAAAATGACAGCAGTGCATATGAGGAATATACTGTGAAAAAGGCTGGATAAACTGCTAAAATATTTACTGCTCACCTGGGCTCTCAAGACCCGTGGACACAACCTCCTCCACATTGCTACCGTTGAGGCTGGCTCTCATGATACGGTCCAGTGTGACATCTGACCAGAATACCAGCTCGTTGTTATGATGAAAGTCCAACGCAATGGCATTTTCCAGATTATTGAGTAACAAAGTGTACTCAGAGCGGTGCGGTAGAACCTGTCGGATGTCAATCCGATTTGCAAACAACAAAACCGGTTCTGGACCTGAAATAGAAAACATGAAAGTTACTATTAAATTGGACATCTCTGTTCCAAACCACCAATGTTTTGCTGCTTTTATTATACATATTCAGCCTCACCCAAAGCCTTGCAACTGCGTTTGTCAGGTCGAAGCTCATAACCTTGAACACACCAGCATTGGAATCCTCCTTCTATGTTGGTACAGCCTTGACTACAATAACCTTCATCTGCACACTCATCCACATCTAGGATCAGACACAGGAGCAGGAAAGAAACATTTATTAGTTAGTTTCCCCTTTAGTTATAAAATGATGATTCAAGCACAGACTGCAAGACTGTACAGCTTAGAACTTGCAACTATTTCTAACATTACTTTTGAAAAAAGTTAATGCCAGTAGCAAGGTTTTAGGTTCCCCTAAAACCTGTATAATTATTAGGTAGTGAGGAAAGCTTGATCTATTTTAACAGTTTGTTCCCACCCTCTTTATTCAGAGTTTCAGCTTTTGCCCTCAGGATCTAGGTTTAGTTTCTTCTCTGATAGGAGTAACAGGTATAGACAATCGTTCATTCCCACTGCTGTTTCTCTGTTAAATTTGGGTATGAGTGGAGAGGGGTGTAGTAGGAAGTAGGAATGTTGTCTGTGGCTGTTGTTTTCATAGATTTTTTTTTCTGTTGTGTATTGCATTTTCTGTTGATTTATTTTTAACAAATGATACCATTTTTAACTGTGTTTCTAATGCATGTTAAAAATTGTTTTGTTTGCTGGCCTTGCTACAAAACCAATTGCCCTTCGGGGACATAAATAAAGTAAAGTAATATTGTACTGTAACATCTCTGAAACTAAACTGACATTTCTTTCACCCATACACTCAGTATTTTAGGTGTTTAACCTGTTTATCACTGTAAAGCTGCTTTTAAACAATTGTATACAACACTATATAAATAAAGGTGTCAGAAAGAAGAGCGCTCAATTGTACTGAATGAGTACTTCAACACTTACTTTTAAGATTTTAAGAAAAAAAGAAGATAAAACAATGCATTTGCAGGTAATATAATATTAAATGAAACAAAGGGCCACTTAAGTGTACATAAAGAGAGTACTCTTTCATAACATTGTCTCTTAACACACTTAAGTACACGTTTAAAGTTATTAAAAAAGTAATTTGTACTTTGTTGCAACTTTATTACAAATGTATAATTACAAATATATTTAAATACATGAACTTTAGTGTTTTTTCCCCACCCACTTTAGTAGGCCTCAAGCATGTCATTTCATAATTCTACTGTTTTTGAAATATGTTTAAAGTGTACTACAAACACATTTCAATAAAAGAAATGCATTAAAGTCTATTTTAGTTTACCATAAATGCTTATCAGTACATTCAGCAGTACACTTAAAAATATTTCAGAAAACAGTAGAATTCAGAAACTTATAATTCAGCTAATTGCATTTAATATACATTTTAACTACAATACATTTTCATTTAATTGCAATTAGGTCTCTATAAACGTTACATTCAGTTTGCACTTAAGTATATCATTTCCTTAAAGGGTTAGTTCACCCAAAAATGAAAATTAGACTATGATTTACTCACTCTCAAGTCATCCTAGGTGCATATGACATTCTTCTTTCAGACAAATAAAAACGAGGCAACAATTAAAGCTTGGATTAGCCAGGACTTGTTTAATATAACACTGATTTTATTCATCTGAAAGAAGAATGTCATACACACCTAGGATGACTTGAGGGTGAGTAAATCATGGGCTAATTTTCATTTTTTGGTGAACGAACCCTTTAAGTACTCTTTTTACTAAGTACTGTATGCTAAACTACTTTTTTTAAACAAGGGTATCTTTTGAACACCAGGTTCTGAAACAAATGTTTAGGTGTGAAAGCACCCTTAAATATTTAGAATATAACATAGATAATCCTGTTCAAATGTTTAAATCCCCTTGCTACTTAACTTTCTTTTCTGCTGTCTTCTCATTTAACAGTTTTTTCCCCCTTGTCTATAGCTCACCTTTGCATGTCTTCCCGTCCTGTGTTAATGTGTAGCCGGTGTGACAAGTGCACTGCACCAGACCTCGAGACATCTGGCATTTCTGTGAGCAACCTCCGTTGTTAACATTACAATTTTCTTCACTTGACTTGGAGCCTAGAAACACACAGGCAAACATTTGAATGTTAACAAAGAGGAGGGAATGTGATATTTTCAGTGGGGAACTACCATTATTTGTCTTATGTAAGATTTCACATGCGCTTATCTGTCTGCATGCAATAGTGCATTTTGTAGACTCACGGCAGTCCTGGAATGGATGTTCATCAGTCCCATCTTCACAGTCTTTGATGTCATTACAAACCTTACGCTGGCCAATACAGCGGCCATTCTCACACAGGAACTGATCTGACGCGCATGGAGGGGTTTCTACGAAACAAGGGGAATGTAATAAAGAAACAGAATAAGACAATAAAAAGGCAAGTAAAGCAGAAAAGGTAATTAAGCAGATATTAGAAAATATGAATGCTTTTTGTGCATATTTTCAACGTATCTATGTAGACCATTTCAGAAACCAAAACAATGCACACTGTGTGAAAGTTGAATCCTTAACAACTTTTGGTAAATTCTAACCCATTTTAACAAAACGTGTACTTAGTTGCCCCAAAGCACAGCATGTAGGTGCATTAATTACCAGATCTTATAAATAATCTAAATAATAAAAAATATTAAATCCATTTTATTTTATCTATCTATTCTAAGGCAGATTTATGGACTTTATGCTCAATTAAGGAGCTGGTCACATCACATTAATTGAAAAGAATCAGTCACACCTAGTAATATTTGTATTGTCTATAGGAAGGTAAGAATATAATTTCTTTAACATTTTAAATTTAATGTAAAATTATTTGATGTTTCATAAGGTGGCAAATGTAATAAAAATTGTTTTTATAACTTTAAGATTATATAATATTAATGAAATAAAAGCACTCTTAAAAAGGTACAATATGTAAGATTTCTGGATTAAAATATATAAAAACCACTAGAACAATTTTATATATTTTGATGACTTGTGTACTTACAGTGTCCCAAACGTTTCCAGCAATGGTTAAAATATCTGATTTCTCTGGATTTAAACAGTGTAACCGACTGTTTCATATCTGTGTTACCCTCGATTTCCAGTTTTACTTCCATAGAAACCATGGAAACACCAAAGACACTTTAATGTATAATTTGTTAATAAAAAGACAGGTGAGCAACTTTATAGATACCTGTACCTTAATCGACAGAAAACTAATCATGGTTATATAGCTCAACACAGTCTTATTGTTTAAATCCCATTTTCTTGATTTACCATGAGTAACATGTTTGTAGTAAACCATTTGTAGTAACAGTAATACAGCATTTTCTCCACCATACAATATATTTTAAAATGTAAATGTAAGTGATCATATCTAACGAACAATGTTCAGGGAGGGAAGCGACAGGAACCGGCAAACATTAAACGTAACTTTTTGTAAAATAAACATACATAAAACAAAAGGTGCGGCAGTGACTGACTGCGGCATATAAGCACAATAAAAACTGCAACGTAAAATGTCCCAGGCTCTGGGCCTCGCCCTGCTTCATAAAACTTTAATACATTAGCTCATCCATTGCTTTACATCGGCTGTGGAGGTGAAGACGATGACTCCCATGATTCCACACTCATTCACGGCATCATCAAGCTATGCCTTTGTTATTGTTTAGAATAAGCCACCTGTAGCTGCGAAACTTACATATTGTGCCTTTAAGAGGTAAAAAGTATGTGTTCCTCACCTGTCTTTTCACAGCCTTCTTCATCACTGCCATCAGAACAGTCATTTTCTCCATCACAGCGCCAGGACAACCGCACACATCGACCAGACATACAGCGAAACTGATCAGCCATGCACATTGATGTGCCTGATGATGAGAAAGAGGCATGTGACAGATCTAAAATACACTCACTCACACACACACAACTATTACAATTACTCACTGCAGTTCTTTTCATCTGATTGGTCGTCGCAATCGTATTCTCCGTCACACCTCCAGCCTGCATTTATACACATGCCACTGCTGCACATAAACTCTGCAGAACGGCAGGGTTGGTGGGACGCTGCGTACACACACACACACACACCAAATTAGATATACACACCCCTAAAACTCCTATAAAATTTCTATTGAAACTTTGTCATGTATTTAAATATAGGACTATTTTTAATTACACATTTGTAATGATGAAGCTGCAATTTAGTACATTTAAAATATATTAACTTTAAATATAATGTCAAATAACATACGACGGTTAAAATTATAATAAAGTACTTAATATGTGCTTTAGTTTGTTAGTCAACATATTAAAATAAGTGTACGTCTTTAAAGTATGAAACAAGGCAAGATGTAAAGCGCTTTGGATGGCCATGGGTCTGTTGAAAGCGCTATATAAATGCACTCCAATTACCATTTATAACAAGATCATTAAAACAATGGTTTAAAATGTACTTTAAAGTAAAAATTTTAATTTTACATTATTACAAAGGGCAGTTTTTTAAAAGTGTACTTAAGTGTATTAAGAAACAGTCATGAAAGTGTGCTCTCTAAGTACACTTAAGTGACAGTTTTTAAAAATTTGAAAAAAGATTTGAAGTACACTACAAGTGCACATTCAGATAAAAACTAGATTATCTCCTAGGTGTTGTTTCATTTAAATTATTTCAGCATAAAACAATTCTAATTACTTTAAACTGGAGTTTTTAAAGAAGCACATTTAACTTATAAATGCAGATGTATTAAAGGGATAGTTCACCCCAAAATGAAAATTATCCCATAATTTACTCACATATTCTTCTTTCAGCCAAACACAATCTGAGTTATATTAAAAAATGGCTCTTCCAAGCTTTATAATGGGAGTGAATAGCATCTGAGATTTTGAAGCTCAAAAAAGCACATCCATCCATCATAAAAGTAATCCATATGGCTCCAGGGGGTTTCTGAAGCGAAGCAGTTTTTGTAAGAAAAATATCCACATTTATAACTTCATAAACTATAATCACTGGCTTCTGGTAACGGCAGTACGTGAGTCTAGTTCTGGCTGAAGAATGACCTCTGAACTGACGTATGGATTACTCTTATGATTGATGCGCTTTTTGGAGCTCTACTCACTCCCATTATAAAGCTTGGAAGTGGCAGAATATGTTTTATTATAACTCAGATTGTGTTTGGCTGAAAGAAGAAAGTCATATTATACACTTAGGATGGCTTGAGGGTGAGTAAGTGAGATAATTTTTCTCTTTAAACTCTCTTCAAGTCCTACTTTAGGTGGGTCAGACAAGCAGCAAAGTGCATTTCATATAAATGTAAACAACAATAAATATAATTGCATTTAATTGCATTTAACATACAATAGTGTCTGGAAACATTACATTCAGTTTACAGTTAAATATCATGCTATTTCCATAATAAGTATGCTAAAAAGTATTTCTTTTTTCACAAGAGAAAAAGATAATTATTTCTAATGATTGTGAGTAGAGAGAGAAAAGAGGCATTTCAAACAAAAGGACATTATAACAGAGTAAGAAAGAATTAATGATCCTCACAACAGTCAGACTCATCAGACCAGTCACCGCAGTCGTCATCTCCATCACAGTGGTAGATGTCCAGAATGCAACGACCATATGCACACTGAAACTCCTCAACACTGCATGTGGCTGTCATCACATCAGATGCTGGAGAGAGAAATTATGTAACATGAGTTACACACACTCCCACACACACATGCACCCTGGAACAGTCCAAAAATCCCTCTGCACAGTTATTTGCAATAAATTAAATTAAGAAAAAACAAATATAACACAGAAATAAATAGTTTCAAGCAGCAATAATTGGAATCCAAACAGGAGGGGTGGAGAGATGTTCATTTGACATTGCACTATGAAACTCAGAGTCAACTTACGGCAGTTCTCTTCATCAGTTCCATCTTTGCAGTCGGTGTCTCCATCACAGTACCAGTGTTCTGCGATGCAACTTCCATCAGTGCAGCGGAACTCTTTATCAGAGCACTTCCTCTTATCTGGACACACATACAAGTCATGCACAAAAAGGGCTTGAGATGCTTGGGATGTGCCGATGGGACCATACTGTAATATTATAAAGGTTTTACAAAGCCAAAATAAAAGTAACAAGGAAATAAGGAAATACAGCAGCAAGAACCAATTGTAAGAATAGGAACATATATATTGCAAGGATTGCAAGTTATGAAGGATTGCTGGGCTGGTGGGCCATGTCTCTGGCCTTTTAGACAAATTTAGATGCTACAAAATGGACCATTATTCATAGCTTTTGCACACAAACTGCATATTTTTATTTTGGCATCTATATTAACAGGTTACAGCATTCACATTGGGAGCATAAGCTGTGTGATGTCCTAAACGTAGCAGTGAACAGAGAGAGACATCTAGCTCATGCTGTACTCAAGGAAAAACAAAAACATGATTTTGTACAGGGGCGTTTCCTCTGAGGAGGCAAGGGAGGCAGTGCCTCCTCAATAAATTGGATGAGAAAATAATCCAAGTCACATGAGAGGAGGTAATGCCTCCATCGCGCAATTATTAGTTATGATTGGATATGATTGGTACAAATTACCTTTTTATAATTTATAATTTGTGTCTGTTATTAAAGATAATAATTAATTAGCTTAGCCTCCCAGAAATAATTATTTTTTGGATTGCAGTGGCCAGCATGGCCAGCATGAAAACACAAAGTGAGCATGTTTGCTCACGCCCCACTCAGTGTGAGAAAAATCTATTCATGCTATTTACTGATGTTGGATATTTTGGCCAAAATTTTGGACAAACATGGCAGAAATTAAAAATAAAATGAATAAATCCAAATTCTAAACCATTTAAAAAATCTAAATGGTAAAAAGTCATTTTGCAGACCTTGAAGAACTGATTAGACAACCTTGTGTTGTAAACTTCATCTGAATATATTAATAAACTGACAACGAGAGCACAAGGTCTGAACAGCTGTCATTGCTGCAAGGGGAGGAATATTTAATGAACAGCGAGTTTGAAGAATACTGCATTTAAATTAAAATTCAAAAGTCATTTATATATGAAACTTGTATGTGTTGTAGGCCTATTTAAATATATTTGTAATTACACCTTTGTAATGACGTTGCAGTTTAGTTTATTTAAAATATATTAACCTTCAATGTAATATCAAATAACACTACAGCTAAAATTATAACGTGGTTTAGTATGTTAGTCAACAACATCCAAATACGTTTACTTCTTTAAAAGCACAACAAAATATTAAAATAATGATTTAAAATGCACTTTAAAAAAAAACTTTTAATTAGAGATATATAGATTTACAAATCAAAGATATAAACTTTTTGCAATGATCTGTTCTGTTCTATTATTTCTCTTTTGCTCTATATAGAGGGTATGCACGTGATGTCACCATAGGCCGGAGTGACTGCGGTTACGGCCACTGAGTGGCAAAAATATATCATATCAATATATCATACCTATATATTGTATTGTTATACGTTATATTGACAACTCATTAGGGGTGTCACGAGATTTCTTGTCGAGGTTAAAAGCTGTCTCGTGTCATTGTCATGGCCTGGTCATGTGAGGGTGAGTGTGAAGTTCGGATAGAATATGCCAACGCTACGTTTACATTGCGCATCCACTCTAGTTTAGATTTTTATAGAAATATTTTTTTTTAAATTCAGGTGGATAACAGTTGCTTCAATTCCATCAGCTCATCCAAAACTGTTCGAGTCGTACATAGTGCACAGCACTGTCACTGATCACCTGACGAGAAGACATTGAGCGTTTGTTATGAGTGTGTGTTACGTGTTAGTGAAGCGCTCGCATTGAGTGGGTGTTACATGTTAGTGGACTGGACCGTGGCGAAGGATTCGTTGCGCAGCAGAAGCATCAGACTTACATTTTAAAATGTGCTTTCAGCACCCGCTCCCTATTCTCAGAGTACGCACGATCGCGAAATTGAAAGTGAAAAATAAACGGGAGCGCACATTCAAACACGATTTCAATACATTACCGCCGTTGGAAAGCTCCCTGAGGCACGCAAATCAATATAAAAGCTATCTCTTTGTAACCATCTCTTAGCTCTGTATTATGCTTGAAGAAAAATGTGGTCTCTATTTGCACTTTGAATATGGAATACTTTGATATTATATTGGTTTATATTATATTATATTGATATTATGGTTATTGTTTACACTCAATATCTGATCACTTTGTGGGAAGAAGTTCAGTTAGGAGGTCAAAAGAAGTCATGTGCAGTTCTAAGGTCTGAAGAGACAATCATACAGAAGAGAAGCCAGTCAGTTGAGTTTTTGGCAAAACCTTTACAGTGCTTTTACAGCACATGATAATTCATACTCAGAAAGTAGAACTGAAATGACTTTCACTACAAGATGATGAGTTAAAACATTTCAAATGCACCTGCAAACAATTTTTCTAGTCATGCATTTCATCATTGAGGATTTCTTAAAAATACTATGTAAAAATCTTGTCTGGTTTTTGTGAACCCAATCTCATGTCTCGTCACACCCCTACAACTCATCAATTACGTTTTTTTACCATCTTATATTCTGCATAATTGGATGTTTTTAAATAAACACTGTCAAAAACTATACAAGTGTTAGGGCTGGTCGGCTGGACAATACGTTGATATAAGTGATCACCCGGATTTAGACCTACCTATATTTTATCTATATAAAAGCGTTCAAAGGCAAACATGCTTCATGTATTTCCCCGGCGTCAAAATCAGGCACATATAACATGTCAGGAAACACGATTCCTGGCTGGATTTCAATATCCATTGGTCACTCGATCTTTGGTAAGTTGTAAGGAACACTATATGGAGTCTAACGTTTAGTTTAAACTGATAATGGTTTGTTTTAATCGCGTTTCCCCTATTAAATCCAGTCATGCAGCTCTTTTGACCCTCGGTCCGGCTGAGGGGGCTTGTTCCAGCAGGAAGGTGACGTCAATGCATACCCTCTATTGCTCCTTTCACTATGCCCTGGCAGGTAAGTGATTAAAGCCAGCTGGCACCAATTACAATCCAGGACGACCAGTCTGTTGTGATTGGTTAATAGGAGGACTAGAGAAAGCATCAAAGCCTGACATACTCACGCTACTCTCCTGAGCATGACTTTCTCCTGTACTTCAGAATCTCTCTGGATGTAGTAGATCATCCGATACTTTTCACTTACTGTTTTTTTAAATACTAGGTATTCGGACATGCAACTCTGTTGGTGTACTGTTTTTGGGGGTTTTGCATTCTGTATAGTACGGAAGTATTAAATTTAGGACACAGCGCAAGTTTTATAACTCATCCTGAAAGAAGTATAAAGGAACTCACCACACTGCTCGTCACTGTTATCTCCACAGTCGTTGTCTCCATCACAGTACCACAGGCTGCGGATACAGTATCCATTCTGACAATGGAACTCATCTTCCTCACACTCTCGCGGTGCTGCTCAAAAACAAAAACAATACGAGACAGATATTGAATAAATGTCAGCAATGGGTTCACATAGATCAAACATATCAACTGTTTTCGCAAAAAGTCACTTGTAAGTACAGCTGGAAAACGTGGGATGAATCACGGAATCAAGTCATAATAAAAGTTTGGTTTAACAAAGAAATTCTGACCAAAACCTATTACTATTGTACAGTAGAATGTACTTCTCAAAGTACTAATAATAATAATAATTAAAAAATGAAATAAAATAACTTTTTGGTGGACAGTATTAAAATATTTCAAGGGCCATTTAAAAAAAAAAAAAAATGTATGAACTCAATTGAGAATTGACTATACATGTTTTTTTTATATAATTTAATTAAATCAATTTCATATGACCCTAAAAAATTTATATATATTATATATAAGTTGAACAAGAAATATTCTTGTTCAACTTTTTATAAATTATTGTTAAATTTTATACATTTCATGATTTTAATTAATGACATACTTTTTTGAAAAATTGGAATTTAACTATTAAAAACCATGCAAATCGAGAAAATTCTAAATGGGGGAAAAAAAGGAATTTGGGAAAAAATGTAATGGTTTCTAGGGGCCCTATATTAACTATATATTAAACTTGTGCTTCTCAGTGCTACAGAAAAATATTGCAATACACTGCAGCTACACAATCCAGTGCACTGGTGGCGCTCACAGCATTTTATTGACACTAGTAGTGACACCAAAAGGAACATTAAATGTGATGCTGCTAGTATTTACACCACCCACCGCGCCAGACAGACCGACACCAGACATAAAATGTATTCCTGCACCACTGCACTTTTACTCGCCATACGCACAAAACAAAACATAATGATCTACTGCATCAAAGCACACTGGAAAAGCAAAAAATAAATAAAAATTAAATAAAAACATGTTTCATATTACAGTATTTTACACGGCGTTTATGTACATTTCTTTCATGTTTATTACTGTACCTCTTGTTATATTGCCCTGACAGTTTGTAGCAAAACGAATATACTGTAATTACATAAAACCATGGGATAGAAAGGTCTTACTTGCACAAAATTGCTTTTCTTCAAAATGAATCAAAATGCACAGGACATGCGGTGTATAGAAAGCATGAAATATCACATCATGCTATTTAAATGATAATATAAAACAAAAGGAAACGACAGAAGGAGAAAGCAAGATACTGAATGTAAGAGATGAGGCAGACAGAGCAGTGTGGTGGAAAAGACACTTGCTGTACAAAGCATGTCAATGAAAAATTCATGGAAAGCTTATGGCAGACAGACCCCCCATCATGAGAAGAGCCTCAAGAGTACAGCGCTGAGAAATATGGGTCAGATGCAAAAGATGCTTCTGTTTTTCTCTCACTGCCTCGCAGATACATACTGTTCCTTTACAACATTACATATAGTAAACTACATGCATATACATATACACATGTACATGGGCGTCCGACGCAAAAAAAATGTGGGTGGGTCCTCAGAATTTTTTTTACTGGAGTAGATGCCAATTACACTAAGTAAAAATATACCGCTTTGCTTGCTAAACGTATAGTTCGGAAAGACAAAATTACAGAAATCGCCATATCATTGAGAGCGGCAGTAGTGTAGGGGTAAGACGCACGGCATCTAGTTTTGACACAAATCAACCCGCAGTTCGAGTCCGCCTTTCGCCGAGCTCAATCCATCACATATCAGATCGGAAAGGCATTTATTTTCAATAAAAATGAAGAAAATATTAGAAAAGTGGAAATAAAGCGTCTAACATATGTTTAAAGCAAAATGAGTCAGAATGCACACAGGTTAATTCCGAGCTACAGGCAAAACAAGTGAAAAATGCTGATTTTGAGGTTTTCACAAAAATGAGTTCATTAAGCCCTCGTCTAGTGATGCCAATGCTCCAAATAGCAATTAAACATCTAAAAGTATCTTTATTTGTACGTTTTCGCAGAGGAGTACCTTTCCTGTCTATGAAAACGATCTCACTAGCACGAGCACAAAGACGCCTCTCACAGCGCGCGATTCCAATATACACAGAATTGGGGGTCATTTTTTAGGATTCTTTACCTAACTTAAGTCTCTGAGATCTGACACCTTGCACTTCTGGAGACTCCAGGTAGGTTGCAGTTGAGGAAAATGGTGGTGCTAGAGACTAAAGGGTTCCTGAATTCTTAATTCTTTTGCAATTAACGTGTCTTTTCTCAAAGTTTTGCTCAAAGTTGAACATTCTTCAACTCTCTGTGACCAGTAAAAAACTCTGAGCATTCAGCGCTTGAGAGTGAAATACTCGCTCAGCACCTCATTACACTCATGGCGTTCTAATTAAATTCTAAAAATGTGCATTAAAACATATGCGCTCAATTGAGGCAGATACATTATTTATCCGATAAGACGGCATGCCCATAAACTACGATGAAAACACATTTACCAAATAAATACCTGGATGAGCAACAAAACTTTGCCTCAATAGTGGATGTGCTTGGATAACTAGCTAACCAGCGAGCCAATTTCATTGCACAGCATCTCAAATGTTGTTCTAGTCATTCTGAAATGTCTGAGCCAAAGAATGATTTGGTATAATGACCTCCCAGAACTGTCTCGCATAAATGCATTCCCAAACTTTAGGCACCGGCATGCAGCATTTATTGCGTTTCGTCTGCGTGCTCTGAGACGCAAGTCATTTATGTTAAAAAAAATCCACAGTGGCTTCCCCCGATTGCATCAACTTTCACTTTTATTAGATATTTTGTGCCAATATCCAGGGAAGTGACAATTTTGTTCTCTCGAATACGTGAGATGGAAACGCTGCTTTATTCGCAAAATGTTTTATGCGATATTCCAATTTTTTGCACAACAAATTATTCTAGCTGTTTGCTCAGTTTATTTAAATACAATAAGCTGAAACAATACAAATCTTAAATTTTTTACTTAATTGCCATTTGCACTAAATTTGATCATGTTAAAAGAAATAAAATTGGTAAAATGTTAAGTTAACCTAAACCATTTGTGTTGGGACTACATGAATCAATTCTGTTGCACTGACTGAAACTGGGCAGTGGATTTCTAGTTCCCAGCATAGTTTGCATGGGGATGGATCAGGAGAGTAAATGTTGAAATGAAGTGCTGTTTAATGTTTTTTTTTAGTAAATGGGTTACCCTGTTAAAGTTTGATGTTATATTTGACATTTAAAAATTTTGTTATTTTGTGTTGATTTTTGAGGTTACCATTAAGCTGAAGTGTAGACCTTGTGGTTAGGATGTGGGTCCTATAGGAATTATATGCTGTTCTCAATCATTACTTGCATGCTACAAATGTTACACTTAGCATGTGAACAAGTGTTGCGTTGTTTATTGTTTTTTATAGAAATAATTAAAATAAATTAGTTTGACAGTTCCCACAGTCTACATATGGTCATCAGTAGTATTAATTTCGTCAGACGAGATGAGACTAAATATGTTCGTCAACGACCTTTTTTTCCATGACGAAGACGATGACGAGACTGCACCAATGTCCAAAATCGCTCACTAAGACTAAATTAACATGCATTATTGTTGACGAAAAAGGACGAGACTAAAATGTTTTGCATAAAATAAAAACTAAGATAAAATCTCTCTTCATTTTCGTCTACAATCATCTCTACTTTTTCATCATGAGAGAGAATATTCAGCTGTTCAAAATATGTGTGCATTGATTATTACGTCAGCCACATTTACAGTATCATTTTATTATGGAGAGTGGTAGAGATGCAACATTGTTAACATTAATATTAATGTTTTTCTTGTATTTAGCCCTCAGGTATTCCTTACTAATTAAGTCACACTTATACTCATTGATGGTCAAATGTGACCATACACCTTAACTATTTTAAAAATAAATAGCCTATATTTTAATTCAATAATATTTATTGAATATTTTGAGGAGATCTTTTGGTACTAAATACTATTTGTGCAATACTTATGGTCCATTAATGACCACTTAAAATATTTTTCTTCTAATATTTTTCTTATTTATATTACAATTAGTGTATTAATTAAGGTTAAAATAGAGAATTCCACTGCAAAGAGGCAAATTAGAGCCATTTTGTGGCTGGAAAAATACAAATGTTCACTTGTAATGCCATTACCCACTGGGTGCCTGTGTGGCTCTTTAATAAATATACATGTAGTATAGTTGCTCAAAAAAGTATTGCAGATCATAACTGCTTACTTATTTGTGAAATTTTGAAATGTTAATAATAGTGAATAGTAAAGAATGCAAGCAAATATAATATAACCCCAAAAAAGTGTAAAATAGTGCTAAAAGGCAAACTTATTTTTCCTTATATGTACAGTAGGCTATATACATATGAATTCATACTGAATCAAGATCGAAATCAGTATTTGTGCCCATCGTCTCATAAGCTAATGCTGATTTTAGGCATCTACGCTGTAAATCAACCAGTTAGCTATGGTGTTGTGGCACATACATTATGCAGGTTATATATATATTATGTAACTTATTTTGCTACAAAATATATTGAGTTTTCCTTTGACTAAAGCTAGACTAAAATGACAAGACTTTTAGTCGACTAAAACTTGACTAACAAAAAAAGATATGTGAATGACTAAATATGACTAAAACTAACAAGGACATTTGGCACAAGACTAAGACTAAATTAAAAATAGGTGACAAAATTAACACTAGTCATCAGTTCTACCCCTCTTTATCCTACTTTATATAGTAGGAATATGAGTGAAGTTAAATTCACATTTTTTTAATGGAACCACAATAGTGACCATCTTTGAGTGGACACAAAAGGTATCATAAAATAATTATAGTATAATTATTTTATGATAGGACTGCTGCTCTCATGCACTCAAGAATGAACACAGGAGAGTACATGCTGAGGTCAAGATCACTAAATAATAAATTACATTTCAGTTTGTTTCACACCAAAATCTCATGGTTTCAGAACGCTAGAATATACAGCATGAGTCTAAATCATTTTATTTTGCAAATGTTCTCCTTTTGTGCCCCACAGAAATAAGAAGGTCAAACGTGTCTGATTAATTGACTGAATAAAATACCTGGGAAAATATTCCTTTTAACATTTTCTTGTTCCTTGGAAGTATACAGGGCTAAGAGAGGCTTTGTGACACACACTATTCTTAACCAGTCACATTCATACTCCTGATTAAAAGTGGACGTAAAAGAACACCTCAAAAGTAACTTCAAAATTAGTGTAATATTTTTCATCAATATCTTTTATTTAATATTTGGTATTTTGAGGGGATTTAATGGCACAAAGTAATATAAATGCAATAATTAGGATCCATTTGTTTCCACAGTTTTACAATACAATTAATCCATACAATTTTTGTTCTTATTTTTTTAAATATTATTTTTAATTAACCCCTTCATTGCTGTGTGCGATTTTGATTTGAAGATTACACTCCCAAAATGTATATTTATTTATTTATTTAATTTTATTTCCAATTAATTTATACAGTTATCATTTAACCGAGAAGAGTACAAGTCTCTTTTTATTGGACCTTAATATTTTTTAATTATGTCCACAATTTTTGTGTGTGTTCACATAGCAAGTGCCACATAAGTCACCAAGTGTCATACCATTCCAATGAAACAAAACATTTCTGTAAAAAAATCAAACTGTAAAATGTTTTGGTCAAAACCAGGGTTAAACGTGCCGTTTTAAATAAATTACATGAACTGTTTAAAATGTAAAACATAAAATTGCAGTTCAGCACAGTCCATCCCACATGCATCAGTCATGGAAAGAACAAACAACAAAACAGTTTAGTTTAGTTTCTCTTTAAACTAAACAAAAAAAAAGATACAATGTACTCACGACAGTCTTGTTCATCAGAGTCATCCTCACAGTCATTGTCTCCATCACATAACCAGGAGCGTCGGATGCATTTTCCATTATCGCAGTGAAAGTCTAGTGGTGAGCACGTGGGCAATACTGAAGGAATGAGACGAAATTAAGAACAATTTAAAAAGGACAAAAACATAATTCAACTTCTGAAATTTGGAATGATAAATAAATCTGAATTATTATAATATTAATAAAAATAACAATAATAGCTGTTGTTAATTGATGAGTGTAGAATACATTAATTCATGAATTGGACCGATCCGACTACATCGGTTCTCAACAACTCACTGATTCAAATGATTCGGTCAGAGTGAATTCACAATTCTGACTCAAAATGAACCAAAACCAGGAGATCCTCTGAGCTTGAGTGCGCGTGCAACTGATGATGGTGTGAAAAGTAAATTATTAATGCAGAAATTTAGAATTCATTCTTCATATATAAATCGAATCATATTTAGGTCCCGACTGTCAGTTGTTTGTGAACTAAATCTGCTGTAAAAGGGTGAGCTGCTAAGCCCATTGTATGAAATGCTTGAATGTGGAACATGTCCAGGCTTGGGGTTTTAGGTAAAAACTAAACGTATTAAAAATTAATGCTCAAGCATCTTTTAATACTTAAGTACAGTGAAAATCAAGCACTTTTGTTAATTTAAAAGGAGCATTTAATTATTTTACTGGAGTAATATTTAATAGGGTCTTGAGTAAATCTGTACTCAAGTACTTGATTTGTGTACTTTGTCCACCACTGGTAAAAATGTAGGTAGGGTTATATGGGATAGAATATACAGTTTGTACAGTATAAAAATCATTATGCCAATGGAACAAAAGTCCCCATAAAGCATAGAAACCCAACGTGTGTTTGTTTATGTGTGTTTGTGTGTGTCTCTACTGTACATAATCTGTATACACTCCTGGGCAAAAAAAAGGGCCAAGCCAAAAATGGCAAAATATTTAGCGGTCTTTTAATGGTCTTAACTATTTTAATCACAAATCACTGGTCAGGAAATTAGCAAGAATTACACAAATACTGTAGATAAAGTATTCTCTTGCAAAGTAGCACAGAATAGCCGTCCCCAATTTGCAGACAGCTTTTTACAGGAATATGTTAATAATTTTCAATCTCAATATTCTCCTTTACTCCAAAGCATTCAATTAATTTCACATTGAAGTAGCTCACCAATACCAGCAGCTAAAAAAGCTCTCCACAGAATGACACTATTCTTCCATGCTTTGTGTGGCAGAGATGCATTCATTGTTATATTTCTCACCAGATGTTCAAAGACACAGCTCTGGAGCATCACCATGGAACTCGTGTTTCATTGTGATTCATCATTCCACAGACAACTTCCCATATTCTGCCAAAAACGTTGTTCTGTCTTTGATGTTTTTCTGAGACGGCAATGGCTTTTTAAGTAGTGCATTTGCTTGAATTTTGCTAATTTCCTGACAAATAATTTGTGGTTAAGACAATTAAAAGCTTAGGGTTAAGCCTTTTTGGGCTTGGTCCTTTTTTTCTTTTCTTTTTTTACCCAGGAGTGTATGTGCATAAAACAGCCTGTACAGAACCAGTACATCTATATGCGTATATGTCCATAGAAATGTGTGCGCATGGTAATTTTGTGCATGTACAGTGAGGAAAATAAGTATTTGAACACCCTGCTATTTTGCTAGTTCTCCCACTTAGAAATCATGGAGGGGTCTGAAATTGTCATCGTAGGTGCATGTCCACTGTGAGAGAAATAATCTAAAAAAGAAAATCCAGAAATCACAATGTATGATTTTTTACTATTTATTTGTATGATACAGCTGCAAATAAGTATTTGAACACCTGAGAAAATCAATATTAATATTTGGTACAGTAGCCTTTGTTTGCAATTACAGAGGTCAAACGTTTCCTGTAGTTTTTCACCAGGTTTGCACACACTGCAGGAGGGATTTTGGCCCACTCCTCCACATAGATCTTCTCTAGATCAGTCAGGTTTCTGGCCTGTCGCTGAGAAATACGGAGTTTGAGCTCCCTCCAAAGATTCTCTATTGGGTTTAGGTCTGGAGACTGGCTAGGTCACGCCAGAACCTTGATATGCTTCTTACAGAGCCACTCCTTGGTTATCCTGGCTGTGTGCTTCGGGTCATTGTCATGTTGGAAGACCCAGCCTCGACCCATCTTCAATGCTCTAACTGAGGGAAGGAGGTTGTTCCCCAAAATCTCTCAATACATGGCCCTCTCCTTAATACAGTGCAGTCGCCCTGTCCCATGTGCAGAAAAACACCCCGAAAGCATGATGCTACCACCCCCATGTTTCACAGTAGGGATGGTGTTCATGGGATGGTACTCATCATTCTTCTTCCTCCAAACACGTTTAGTGGAATTATGACCAAAAAGTTCTATTTTGGTCTCATCTGACCACATGACTTTCTCCCATGACTCCTCTGGATCATCCAAATGGTCATTAAGACGGGCCTTGACATGTGCTGGTTTAAGCAGGGGAACCTTCCGTGCCATGCATGATTTCAAACCATGACGTCTTAGTGTATTACCAACAGTAACCTTGGAAACGGTGGCCCCAGCTCTTTTCAGGTCCAGCTCCTCCCATGTAGTTCTGATTTCTCACCTTTCTTAGGATCATTGAGACCCCACGAGGTGAGATCTTGCATGGAGCACCAGTCCAAGGGAGATTGACAGTCATGTTTAACTTCTTCCATTTTCTAATGATTGCTCCAACAATGGACCTTTTTTCACCAAGCTGCTTGGCAATTTCCCCGTAGCCCTTTCCAGCCTTGTGGAGGTGTACAATTTTGTCTCTAGTGTCTTTGGACAGCTCTTTGGTCTTGGCCATATTAGTAGTTGGATTCTTACTGATTGTATGGGGTAGACAGGTGTCTTTATGCAGCTAACGGACTCAAACAGGTGCATCTAATTTAGGATAATAAATGGAGTGGAGGTGGACATTTTAAAGGCAGACTAACAGGTCTTTAAGGGTCAGAATTCTAGCTGATACACAGGTGTTCAAATACTTTTTTGCAGCTGTATCATACAAATAAATAGTTAGAAAAAAACATATTGTGATTTCTGGATTTTTTTTAATTTAGATTATGTCTCTCACAGTGGATATGCACCTACGATGACAATTTCAGACCCCTCCATGATTTCCAAGAGGGAGAACTTGCAAAATAGCAGGGTGTTCAAATACTTATTTTCCTCACTGTATGTGTGTGCTTTGTGTAGTAAGCTCTTCAGTCTTGTTCCTCATTAGGAATATGGAGGAAGAAACTCCTGAGCCTTTCTATGTTTTCAGGCTACGGTAGACTTTGCCTGAACGCAGCATTGACAAGAGGCCATTGTTAGGATGGTGAGGGTCCTTAATGATTTCCCTAGTGCTTGTTCTGAACCTCCTGGAGTAAGTGTCCTGATGCGAGGGTAGAAGGCTTCTATATGGTCCTGTAAAGAGCGACACGCTCAGCTGAGCACATCACCCTCTGCAGGGTCATTCAGCCCTGTCAGGTGCAGTTTGTGAACCAGGCATTGGTGCTGCCCAAAAGGATGCTTTCTATTGTGCTGTTGTAGAATGATGTCAGAGCCATCCTGAATTTGGCTTTTTTTGCCACACTGTGAACCATTACTTGTGAAAAAGAAGTGTCAATTGTATTTTGAATGAACTGTACTTACAAATAACATAATATTAAACAAATAAAAGGACACACTTTTAATAAGTGCACTTAAAGGGATAGTTCACCCAAAAATGAAAAGTATCCCATGATACTCACCCTCAGGCAATCCTAGGTGTTTATGACTATCTTCTTTCAGACGAACACAATCTGAGTTATATTGAAAAAAATATCATTGCTCTTCCAAGCTTTATAATGGGAGTGAATGGCAAGTCCAAAAAAGTGCATCCATCCATCATAAAAGTAATTCATACGACTCCAGGGGGTTAATAAAAGACCTTCTGAAGCAAAGAGATGGTTTTGTGTAAGAGACATATCAACATTTAAAACTTTAAGAATGTCATATACACCTAGGATGATTTGAGGGTGAGTAAATCATGGGGTAATTTTCATTTTTGGGTGAACTATCCCTTTCATCAGTCACTTAAGCACACTTTTAGGCCTTGTCCACACAAACACGTTTTCGTTTGAAAACGCATATTTTTCTCTTCGTTTTGGGCTTCCGTCCGCACCGAGACAGCATTTGTGTCCAGTGAAAATGGAGCTTTTTGAAAACGCATACCCAAGTGGTTGTAGACTGTGAAAACGGAGGTATTTGAAAATGACGATGTAATAACGTTAGTTTGTGTGGAAAGAAGGAGGCAAGAACCAGCGAACGTTCAACACACTTTAATCAAATAAATGAACACAAAAGGAAAGTAAAAGCAGCAGCCCCTCACGGACGACTGCAGCGCGCGCACACATAAAACGTTAACAAAATACAACTTAAAATCCAGGCCTGGTCCTCTCTCGTCCTTCACTCGTGTCACTCGTCCTTATATGCCTCGGTGCTCCCTCATGAGAGGACTCGAGACCGGTGTGCCTCGCAGGTGACGCTCATTCTCAATCACGCACACCGATCTCGCTCGCTCCTCCCATGTCCCTCGCTTGTCCACCTCGCCACAGACGACATGTTTAGTAGCGGTGTAACAATACATCGATATAGATCGATACATCGATCTAATGTCTAACGATACGATGCATCGATGCCACGCATTAAAAATCGATAACTGTAGGCTATTTATAAATTTATGAGGCACATTTGATTTAACACTCCACATTTTCACACAATGTCAGTCTACGTATTATTATCGCCAACGCGTGCATTCTCGTTTAAATGACCTTTCAGAGCTTATGAAAGATGCTCGGGCCAGTGCTTAATCTTCACAAAAGTTAATTTGCTAGTGTTTAAAGCCTTGCAAAAAGCAAAGCGCACTCATCTCAAACAGTGCACAAAACAAATTCAAAATAAAACAGTGCACAAAATTGGCCACTGAATTGAGTCTTCTTTTACTTATTTTTGTGCTTCAGTAGATAAAGGTCTATGGTTTTTCATATAAGGAGAATAGAGAGCTATGAATCGTTCTTCACACACACAGCAACTGAAATTTAAAATGAATATTTTGAATATTCTTCAATAAAATTGAAAGAATATTATTAGCATATCTTCTTGTTCCATCCTACCTATAATATGCTGTTGCTTCATTTAAAAATCTGTTCTACACATTTAAAATAAATGTCTTTTGTATTTATATATCTTTACTGTTGTGTTTTATTTTATATTCAAAATTGCATTTAAATATTTTAAATATACTAAATTGCAATTTCATCATTACATGATATATGTTTTAAATATAAATGACATTGAAGTATACTTTAGGTTATCATAAATGCTTGTCAGTACATTCAGCGGTACACTTTAACCATATTTCAAAGACAACCGTAGTAACAATAAAAGATGTACTTAAGTATTACTTAAGTGTCAAAAAGCAGTCTGATGTTCAGCTAATTGCTATTAATATAAATTTTAACTACAATAAATCTATGTATGACTTTCATGTCAAGTGTCCAAAAACCATACATTCAGAACAAACAAAGAATATTCTTTTAAAGTATATTATTTCAGTAATAAATACTCTTTATAAAACGTAAACTCTACATCTTTTTCACAAGGGTTGTATTTACATGCTAGAAATAGCTGCGCCAAAACTGCAGATCTGTTTGTCATACCCCACAAAAAAATTTACTGTCTCAGACTATGATTTCAGTCATGCTAGACATTTAAAAAAAAAAAAAAAAAGTTTTTAGTCTGACTGAAATTGACTTTTAAAGTGCATGTAAAAGCACTTGGGGGATGTACAATCAATTTCAATTGTATTCAATTTGCAAAATTCAATTGTACAATCAATTATAATTGATTGTAGATCAATTTTCACTCAATCCTTGTGCTCCTTTTGTTCTCTGTGTTCAAAAGAATCACGTCACTGTTTTCAGGACTGAGAAAGCACTACAAGCTGAAATTTTGAACCAATTCAATCATTTTGCCAACCCATTTGACCAATTAATACTGTGTTAATACCAATTAAAAAATGTGCTCAATACTGCAACAATTGAAAAAAAGATTCCAGCAAACATATACATGTACACTGCTTTGCCTACAAAAGTTATTTTGAAAGGTAGAGGACTAAATAACAATTTTACTTCGGAGCTAAATGTTTTTGCATAAATAAATACGTGTGTGCACGTGTGTATTTGTTTTATGTTATTATATTATTATGTTACTGCATTCTCATGAACATGTATGTAAAAGACTCACTGCAGCTGTCTTCATCACTGTGATCTCCACAGTCATTGTCCCCGTCACACTGCCACTGCGCCGGGATGCATGTGCACTCGCCAAATGCACTGACCGCACAAGTGAAGTGATTTCTCCCACAGGAGCATTCGGCAGCATTTAAAACACCTGCGAGGGACACATAAACAAATGAAGTTAGTTACTAAAGGGAATTGAATCAGTACATTAGTCAGAAACTGTGAAAAGGGTGTGCAGATTCAATGTGGCTATTCTATATATTTTTCATATATATTGTGAAAAAACAGTTGGGAGGAAGCATGAAGAATTATTTTCATGAATTGCCACCTTTGAGTTCACACCTTAATTTCATAATATCACAACAGTTATTTCCATTAAGAGGTGCACTAATTTTTGGTCAAGATCTTGTATTGACAACCTGATGAATCTTGACATTGTCATCCTGGAATATGGCCATGATGTGTCTTCCTACATGGTTGTTTAAGAAATGAAAAGCTACACACTCCATCAATTAGGGTTAAATGAACTGTTGCCAAACATATAACATGCTAGAAACATAATAATCAGTGCAATAATGATCCAGTCATAGACTCTTAGGCATTTGCCTATTTAAATACAGAAACTTTTTTATTTTATTTTGGCTGGGCAGTGTGTATTTTTATATATGTGTGTGTGTGTGTGTGTGTGTGTGTGTGTGTGTGTGTGTGTGTGTGTGTGTGTGTGTGTGTGTGTGTGTGTGTGTGTGTGTGTGTGTGTGTGTGTGTGTGTGTGTGTGTGTGTGTGTGTGTGTGTGTGTGTGTGTGTGTGTGTGTGTGTGTGTGTGTGTGTGTGTACACTATGAAGTAACTTAAAACTGTTGTGTTATTTTAGTTCAGTTAATTTCGTTAAACTTAAAATGTGAGCTTTTTGGAGTCCCAGAGTTGAAAGTCTGAAAGTCTGTGTCTGTAAATATAAATTATAACATGCTGTGATAACTGCACTCTAATGCATCCATCCGGCAAACAATTAATAAATCACAATTATCTTCAAAAACACTTTTTTTTTCTTTTCCATTAAATTCAAAACCCCTGTCCTCTGTCTCTCACTTCCTGGCTGTCAGTCTAGGATCTAAATTCAAAGAACGTTTATATCACCACTGGCTTATGTTCCCAAAAATCACACGAGGCAAATGATTAAAACAAAATAAAGTTGAGCCTTATAATGTCACAGGCAAGATAAACACTTAATACAGTGAAAACAAGTTCATCGAACTTGTTCAAACTAAATTTTGCAATTTCTTCACAATAATTCAAGGAAGTGTCTTTAAACAACTATTCCAAGTATGTGGTTCATCGTGTGTTTCATTAAAATGACTATGTATGTACTCAGACCATTTGCATCTATTTGTTCCTCTCTGCTTCATCTCACTGTATTAGAATCTGCTTGCTTTGGACCGGATTATAAGAGAAGTGACCAAATGAAAAAAAGTGTAGAGAATCAAGTAGTGAACTTGGCATGTAGAAGCACATGGTTCTGTGTTCCTTTTTGGCAAGCTTGAATAATTACAGCCCTTCTCTTGTGGGAGATCAAGTTATATATGCCATGTTTAGTCACTAAATGGAGCAAGACATTCATCATGTATGCTTTAAAGACTTGCCATTTCGGTTTCAAAGTCAAAAACTCCTTAATATCTTTGAAAGAGTAAACATCACTGATAAAATATAAATATATTTTATATACATATGTAGTCCCAAAGAAAAATTGGGCACTTATAATAATATTTTAAAGATAGCTGAAGCAGACTTTAAACCACAGATTCTTTACAAAACATGCATTATTAAAGGTGCAGAAAGTGATTTCTGAGCAAAACTGTTGACATTTAGAATCAACCCAAACAAACACACCCCTCCCTTTATTGCTCCACCCCCACAATGCACAAGCACTCAATGCAAGAGTGGATGTCTCTTTATCGTAGCTGAAGCTGACAACGAAGAACAAAAAAATGAGCATTAAGTAAACAGGGGTACTAGCATGAGTTCATTGTTAGTCACAAGAAGCACATTAGCTCCAAACAATGACACTCAAATCGGTCCAATTACTATAGCTAACATTACAACAACAGCATATCTTAGTCTGTATTCAGACCTTCCCGCTTCGGTCTCTCAGTGCTGGAAAGCTTTTGTAATATTAACACGGGTCCTAAAGCTCTTGTCTGATCATAACCCTTCTTTTTGAAGTGATATTCTGATTATGTAATGTCTCTCAGCCATCGCTCTTTCTACAGTCCTTCTTAAAATCTCCCTCCTGCTCTCTCTCTCTCTCTGTCGAGTGAATGGACACGCCCCCTACTGCTGATAGGCTACAAGTGTGTTATGGCGCTCGGTCCGATCCACTTTCAACAGCGTCACAGAAAACATTTAAATGCACCTTTAAGCACAAAATAATATAACTTTAGTGGTCAGACCTGATGTTTGCGACTCAGCTGAACAGATGAAAAATGTATTTCTGTTAGTGAACATTATGTATGTATGTTTACATGTATTTACATGTATTGTACAGTATGTATGTATTGTACAGTATGTATGTATGTATGTATGTATTGTACAGTATGTATGCATGTATGTATTGTACAGTATGTATGTATTGTACAGTATGTATGCATGCATGTACATACATAAGACAAAACAAGTAAATTTATATGTTTGGGACAATTTTAAATCTAATTTCTCACAAATAAATCTTGTAAATAATTAAATGTATAAAATAAAAACCTTAAAAGGACTGAAGGTGCCTTGAAATGCACAGCATTATTCAATGTGTTGATGTAATTTCCACTGAGACAGGAAGACAGGGCGGGACATATCAAACAGCTCCTCCCCTTTTTTTAAATAGCCGATAGCGTTTAGTTTATATCACAGCTCGGGCAGATAAAATACAGCATCCTGTGACGCAACACCAGACTTTCACCCCAATGGAAAGTATATTTATACTGTCTGAATCGTTCCATATCCCCTATAGTGCACTTTATGCGCTATTCAACAATTTTTTTTTTTTAAGTGTAATTGTGTGAACAAGTTACCGATTTCAGTCGCAGCTTCACAGTCTATTTATAATTTAGGGGGTGGGATGCTTTAGATTCTAGAGAACATTAGACATAATTGGACATAAATCTGATGAGAAGCAGAAATGCAGAGTGATGCCATCAAAATCATTGTTCCATTTACACTCACCTAAAGGATTATTAGGAACACCTGTTCAATATCTCATTAATGAAATTATCTAATCAACCAATCACATAGCAGTTGCTTCAATGCATTTAGGGGTGTGGTCCTGGTCAAGACAATCTCCTGAACTCCAAACTGAATGTCAGAATGGGAAAGAAAGGTGATTTAAGCAATTTTGAGCGTGGCATGGTTGTTGGTGCCAGACAGGCCGGTCTGAGTATTTCACAATCTGCTCAGTTACTGGGATTTTCACACACAACCATTTCTAGGGTTTACAAAGAATGGTGTGAAAAGGGAAAAACATCTATTATGCGGCAGTCCTGTGGCCAAAAATGCCTTGTTGATGCTAGAGGTCAGAGGAGAATGGGCCGACTGATTCAAGCTGATAATAAAGCAACTTTGACTGAAATAACCACTCGTTACAACCGAGGTATGCAGCAAAGCATTTGTGAAGCCACAACACGCACAACCTTGAGGCGGATGGGCTACAACAGCAGAAGACCCCACTGGGTACCACTCATCTCCACTACAAATAGGAAAAAGAGGCTACAATTTGCACAAGCTCATGGATCCATCATGCCTTGTTACCACTGTGTAGGCTGGTGGTGGTGTAATGGTGTAATGGTGTAAGGGATGTTTCCTTGGCACACTTTAGGCCCCTTAGTGCCAATTGGGCATCGTTTAAATGCCACGGGCTACCTGAGCATTGTTTCTGACCATGTCCATCCCTTTATGACCACCATGTACCCATCCTCTGATGGCTACTTCCAGCAGGATAATGCACCATGTCACAAAGCTCGAATCATTTCAAATTGGTTTCTTGAACATGACAATGAGTTCACTGTACTAAAATGGCCCCCACAGTCACCAGATCTCAACTCAATAGAGCATCTTTGGGATGTGGTGGAAGGGGAGCTTCGTGCCCTGGATGTGCATCCCACAAATCTCCAACTGCAAGATACTATCCTATCAATATGGGCCAACATTTCTAAAGAATGCTTTCAGCACCTTGTTGATTCAATGCCACGTAGAATTGACACTGGTGGGGACCGCTGGGATCGAACCAGCAACCTTCTGCATATCAGTTAAGTGGTTTAACCCACTGGACCACCACCTCTCCCCATGCTTTTATCCTTTACTAAGCATTCAAGGTATACATTTATCAGTATGACAACAAAATTACCATTAAAAATTTGGACAAAACTGAACTGAAATGCAATGAAATTCATACTTGAAGTGTGTCTTAATTGTCCAAATATATTTTGGGATACTGTTTTTCAGATCCATTGCAATTAATTTTGAATAATTGATAAACATAATAAATGCTTAATCCATTAATTATGCTGCCTTTATTTTTTCCCCTTAAATCCATTTTCTCTGTGTTTAAATCCCAGCAAGCAATAATTGGCAGAACTCTAGCACTGATCTAGAATAATCTTTTCGCATTTCAGTAATATTTATGGTTTTGATTTGACCAAGTCTAGTGGTTATGGGTATCTATGTCAAAGCAGAAACTGGAATAAACAGGTTGAATAAGATGATTCATTGGATTCTATGTCAATCTAATATCATACTAGCTAAATGCTTGAGCTTGAAAGCAGAATGTTGCACTGCAGATTAGGACACTGACTAGCAAGATGTAACTACTGTTGGAGATATTGGATTGCTTTAGTTTAGCATCCAGTAGCACCATCATAGAACCAGGTGAAGTTGGCATGCAAATGTGAAAATTAGGGTGGAAATAGTTTTTGAAGAGGTGCACCCACATATGCATTTCCAAAAAAAGTAATTTATTAATTTCCTTATTTTTGCTCAAAGCAGATAAATATAGAAAGCTGAGGAGACCAATCAAGTGAGATCACTTATACAATAAAAGAGCAGCAGATTAGTCTGTACTCAAATTATCAAAAACATAATCTTTTCATTTTCCAGCTTTCCATCTCAATTCCACCCTTCCATTTACTGAAAACCCCTCACATCTGGAATCTCTTCTCTTCCCCCCGTGGCATTGGTTGCTCTCCGTTACAGACACTGGCAACAAAAAATGCCAATACCTCACTGTGTGTGCATGTGTAACTGCCGTTCTCTCTAATTTCTATACTGTGAAATTACCCCTCGACCACAAAGATATATCAACATGTCCTTCCAAAAAGCTGTCAGACTTCTAAGCTTAACCCCTCAAAGGCGAAATGAAGACACAGCTGTGGATGTATGAACGGGAGCCACCCTTTCAGCAAGAAAAGAATTCACATTTAAAAAGTTCTTCTGCACTGATGAAAGATTTGCTTTACAACAGCTCAGCTGTATAATGCAAGCTGATTAATCTATTCATTTTGTAATAAATGGAACAAATGGAATATTGTATACATTTTGCTCATTTGAAATGAGAGCAAATAAATGCTAAAAGTGTCTTTTAAACTGGAGTGAATAGGCCTACATCCAAGTTGTTGAAACCAGGGTTATTAAGGCCATGTCCACACAAATATGTTTTCGTTTGAAAACTTATATTTTTCTCTTGGTTTTGGCCTTTCTTCCACACTGAGACAGGGTTTTAATTCAATTAAAACAGCTTTTTGAAAACGCTCTCCAAAGCGCATAAATTTGAAAACGCCGTCTTCGCGTTGTGAAAATGGAGGCATTTGAAAACAATGATGCATGTTTAGTCATGTGACGCATATTGTACCATAGGTATTCATGATTATACTGCTTATTGTGCCCGTTATGTGCTATGTATAAAATATTTACTTTGCGCAATCTTCATATCACAGTCCTGCAAAGATGGCAAAATTTACTCGCAATTGCTGTCCTGTGGCAAAACATGACAGCAGTTGCGTTTTATACCAAACATATAATGGTGAGTGAGTGTCGACCTGGATGCATAAGTGAAAGGTGAGATTTTGTTTAATAAAATGATCCTGCCAGAAGAATTGTGTGATAACTTGATAATGTTTTGTTCTGTCTGTCATCTTGGTGAGCATTTATGAGTTTAATAAGCTTTTTATAATTTTTATAAGTTTAACGCATGCACAGTAAGGTGAATTTAGCGTTTTCCGACGTTTCAGTGTGGACAAGAAACTTTTGGAAAACGCTTGGTAACACTAGTGGATGGAGAGCGTTTTAAAATGAAAACGCAGTTTTCAAATGTATCCGAATTAATGTAGAATAATGTAAAATAAAAATATGTTCATTACTTGAAAGCTAGTTGCCAAGACAACATTTCTCATTTTCATTTACTTTAAGTTATTTAAAATAACAAACTTCTAAAAAATATATAGAAAAGACAAACAACACAATTACTAAAACTATATAATCAAGATGAAAACAGAAAATATATAAATAAATATTGAATATATTCTAATAGTAAAATGTTATATAAACTAAACAAAGATATAAATAATATATATATAAGCTAATCATAAATAACTAATTATATATATCAATAAAATAACACTAGTTGAAATCTGTAGTCTACAATTGATCTGTGTTTTAACATCACATCAACATCAACATCAATGTGATAAAGTTTATATGATTAGTGTCCAAATGTTTTCCTCCAGAAAAATTGACAAATATGAGAAAAAAATATAATAAAAGGTAAAAAAAGCACAAAATAGGCTAACATTGCTGGACAAACCTGATGTTTGCCACTCAACTGAACAGATAAATATTTCCTTCCGCAAGTGAACGTGTTTTTATTTACTTCAATCCCCATCTCACTGAGAAGGATGTTTCCTAAGGGTTAGTTGACCCAAAAATGAAAATTCTGTCATTAATTACTTACCCTCATGTCGTTCGACACCCGTAAGACCTCTGTTCATCTTCGGAACATAAATGAAGATATTTTTGTTGAAATCTGATGGCTCAGAAAGGCCTCCATTGGCACAATGCACTCTCAAGACCCATAAAAGGTACTAAAGACGTTGTTACAAAGTCCATCTCACTACAGTGGTTCTACAATAACTTTATGAAGCGACGAGAATAGTTTTTGTGTACAAAAAAACCCCTAAATAACGACTTATATAGTGATGAACGATTTCAAAACAATGCATCATGAAGCTTCGAAGCGTTATGAAACAGTGAGTCATTCAGCGGTTTGGATCGCCAAAGTCACGTGATTTCAGCAGTTTGACACGCGATCCGAATCACGTTTCGACTCACTGATTCATAACGCTTCGAAGCTTCATGATGCTGTGTTTGGAAATCAGTCATCACTATACAAGTCTTTATTTAGGTTTTTTTTGCGCACAAAACTATTCTTGTCGCTTTATAAAAGTTATTGTACAACCACTGTAGTGAGATGGACTTTGTAACGTCTTTGGTACCTTTTATGGGTCTTGAGAGTGTACATTGTGCCAATGGAGGTCTTTCTGAGCCATTGGATTTCAACTAAAATATCTTCATTTATGTTCCGAAGATGAACGGAGGTCTTATGGGTGTCGAACGACATGAGGGTAAGTAATTAATGACAGAATTTTCATTTTTGGGTGAACTAACCCTTTAAAAGGTTGGGGGAAAAGACAACCTGAACTGGATTTTGGCTTTAAAGTTTAAAATATCTACAACACAACTGTAAAAGAAGTCCTTTTTAAAAACCCAATACAGAAAACGGAAAGAGACATTTGTCTGAGATTTAAAACGAGGGTATCCTGTTGCAGATGCCAAGTGCAGAGTTATAGTTTTGAATGATGAGGTACAGTAAAGGGTAAAGATATGATGTATTTAGAGGGTTAAAAAAGGGAATAGGACTGGAAAAGAAAAATAGGGCTTGTCACTGAGTGTCGGTTCTTTTCCATCAGTCAGCCATTTTTAATGAACTTGGCTGTTCTAACCTGCATTTGAGGCAGAGCTGAGAGTCAGTGGGCTGAAGGAATGGGAAAGGGGGAAATTTAACGGTGGCATGAACGTGAAAGGAGAGAAAAGGAGTTCAAAATGCAGCAATAGTAGCCTCGACTCAGTTTGAATCTGAAATGTGCAAGTCCAAACAGAGTAGGGTAAGAGGGAAAGATGCCTTCAAGAAAATGTTTAATTGTAACACATTTAGATATAAGTTTAGAATGAGCAGGATGATTAAACAATCAGTGAATGTGTTATGGAAAATGAACGGAAACATTTGTTACTTTAGTTGTCATTCCACAAAATGTACTGAAAACACCTTAAATGCTCTATGAAGGATGACTTAACCACTCGGAATGATTTCTGAGCAAGACAGTACAGACAACTTGCCTGGACCACATTTTCTAAATATAAAATTTGACATGATGAAACAAAAACCGTGATCACTGAAAACAAAATTGATGCAGGATTTACTTTGAAATTACTGTACCCCTTTAGAGTAATTTTCGATGTCCAGGGTGCACCATTGCTTTCAGTTGTGTCAGATCAAGATGCATTTATTTCTTTGCATTTGTAAAAGTAGAAATTATTTTATAAATATTTATACTAATATTTACAAACCTACCCACTTCAAAACAATATAAAACATTTCATTCAAAAGATACACCCAAAATGACGCAATCGTTCACGAGACACAAGAGCCAATGGCATTTCACAAACCTAAGCTGACATAAGTCTTCTTCATTTTTGAAAATTATATTATAACCTTTGGCCACAAGGTGGCACTTCCCCAAAACTTTAAGTTCCTTCAGGGCATGGTGCCGAAGACACATACCGAGTTTCGTAACGATACGGCAATGCATTCATAAGATATTGAATTTTATGACAAAATTCTAAATGGCCGATGCCCAAAATGGCCATTATGGGAAAATTGTTCGTCTCTGCATGCTACACCGAATCTAAAGAGACCAGTTTTGGCCAAACCGTTCAGAAGTTCAGAAGAATAGTTTTTTTTTTGTTTTTCCTATCTCCTGACCACTAGGTAGCACAGCTGTGCATGTAACTTCAGGTCATGGTTGTCATAACACACCAAGTTTCGACAGAATTCTCTAAAGCATTGCAAAGATATAGCCTCACGCCCATTTTGGCGCACGAATCAACTTGAATTCCATAACTTTTTGTCGGCATGATCTAGAGATGATGAATGGCCTGGAGGAGTTGTCATAGAAAAATAATGTCATAGGGTACAATCGAATCAAAAAACAGAGTAGAATAGAGGTTTTAAATTGCTAAAAATTATCCCGCTTTGTGATAACTCACCCAAACCGACGCAATCATTTCACAATGTAAGCTGATGTAACGCTTCTTCTGACGGCAGTTTTTTGAATGTGCGCACCCAGGATCTGAGCTTGACGGCAGATGCAGACTGTGATCCATTTTGGTCGTTTGGCCTTGGAACACTTTTTGAATAAATTGTGACTGTAGTCGTATCTATAAGTTGTTGATTGGATGGAGGCAGATGTTAATGTGAGCTGGCAGTGGATTTTAGAGAAGTACTGCATATTTTTATTAAAAATAACGAGGTAAAAAAATAAAAAGTGAAATGTATGCATGGCTGAATCATTCACACTAAGATCAATACCTTGCATTTAGAAAATAGATGGGGTGGATTTTTATTTCATTCTGACTTTAACACTGGGAATGCAGACTGGGCTAAGGACTAGTTCCCAAAACATTTTCTTGTTTAATGCAATATGGTATTGAATCGGTAATTCATTTAATTTTACAAAAACGTGTAAAATGCCATGCAAAACTTTCTGGGAAAATTTTATGTTTACAAATGATTAAAAAAATATATGATGTGTTTTTCTTTTGTTTCTCTGACCCCAATTCCAAACGTGTTCGTGCAGAATAAGGAATCCGCTTGTGTTCAGACGCAACAAAGAACCACAGAATTGTTGGCAGTTGGAGGGGGAGACGAGATTTCATTCCAATTCTTCCCAAGATTTCTTGGTGTATTACCTAACCCATCTTAGGATTAGTCTCTTTTACAAAACAGACCATTTGTCTGTTTTGGCTGCATTGGAACAATATGTATTGTGAAAATTCACAGCAGTTAATAGTTACTTAGTCTCAATTTGGAAGAGGAATCTGTAATATCTTGGATCATTTTACAGTCCGCTGAGATGATTTGCAATAGTGTAAAACCACTATGAGCAAGGGTAAGATTTTTAAACATTTGAGTTAATTTGTCATGCAAAATCAGTAGTGCCATTTAAGGGAGAGTAGGGTAAGCTGGGCCACACTATACTTAAGATGTCATCTAGGGAAGAATGAATGAAGGAGACAGGGGATAAAAAGGAGACTAATACAACTAATTATATATCAAGGTATCTATTAACTGAAGAAGAAGAAAAAAACGTTAAATTTAATAATTTAAAACATTTAATAATTCACTATGACATTCCAAAGTATTACTTTGTTATCCTAATCTCCTATAGTAGTACTACAAAATACTAATGGTTAACTTAACATCACAATAGATTTTACAATAGTTATGTTTAACGAATACATTTTAGTCACATGCTTTTCATTTTGATGTTTATGTATGTTTCGAGTAAATCTCTATATTTACGACATCTACTACATACCATGATCATAAACTCACCATTTCAACTATTGCATTTATTGCAACATTTCAACTTGCATTGATCTCTTCCTCTTGTCTCCTCATCTGTACTTTTTTTTTTGTCATTGTTTGCCACATTCCTCTGATATTCTTTCTTACTATGAAATACTTGTTTGACTCCATTCCAGTTACCCAATCACTGCTAAATGCTCTACATTGTCTGAGCTACCAGCTCTAAAATACACCAGTGTCAAAGTAAGCCCACCCAGAGAGCCTTTCACAGGACGCATGCCTCAGCAAACTCTCCCTACACACAGACAGAAACATCTCTGGATCAAGCTGATCTAAGCAGATGTAATGACTAAACAATTCCAGCACTGAAATGATTTGTCTTGAGGCTTAAGTAGCTTGTCTGGATAACCTACAATCTTCTAGACAAACTTGACTATCGGCATGAGGTCTAGTCCACTTTGCAGCTTATTCTGGCCAAGACCAGCCCAATTTTTCAAAGGTTTTGATTCAAACAAGAAGTTTCGGGGTGTGTTTATCTGAAATAGTCTCAATAAAATCCCAACGTAAAAAAAACTGCCACCTTTCACATTTTAAGAAACATTTAAAAAGGTACACTACGTACTTTTTTTTGTTCAAAATGAACAAAATTTAAATAATGAGTCAACACATCATCAATCCTTCTTCCAAAATGTGTTTTTATCTTACTCTGATTAATTATGGTAAGCTTATTATAAGCGGCATGCTTTTTGTGGGAAATTGCATACATATGTCACTCGTCCACGTGGGTCTCGTCATACCCATAAATAGAGAAAAGATGCTCTGGCTAGTCAACTTGACACATGTGGGAGTGGCATGTGTCCATGTCAACCTTTCTCCAACCTCCGGGGAAACACTCAGAACAGAGGAGAGTCTGCAGTAGGGCTGGGCTGCACGATTATGACAAAAAAAAAAAACGTAAATTGTCAATTATTCCCTTGAAATTGTAATTGGGATTATTAATTATGATTATTACAATTTACATTGAATGATGTTTTGAATAGCTGTATACCATTGTTTGAAGCAACTGGATGCAGGTAATTTTATATGAAAATAAACAAGCTGAAAACACTCTGAAACACCTGAAAAACTTCGTCCACCAAAGCGTTTTTTCACACGGCTGGCATATCCAATTGTTTTCAATGGGAGAGCCACGTTTTTAGAATGCTATGAGTGTAACGAGGCGCTGAACATCTATTTCACGCTCAAGCGCTGGCCGTTTTTTTTTACTGGTCACCGAGAGTTGAAGAATGTTCAACTCCGAGTAAAACGCAGCGTTCATCACTGTCACCTTTTACCCAGCCCGACCAATCACAGTGGGGAGGAGGGGCGGGACGAATACAACACCGACCAACCACCACATTCTGCTTGTACAACGTCAGCAGAAGACAACAACAAGCATAATAACGGAAGAAAATTATTTAAAAGGCTCAAGAGCCAGAGCAAATACTTTCAATTGTATCTGCGTTTTTATATATAAACAATACTGAAACCAACTATTTGTGAAATTAGATAACACTAGTAACACTTCTGTTGATATTCCGTATCATAGCAAGCAAAGTGTCTCAACTGAAAAAAAAAATAATAATAAAAGAAATCACTGCGCTGCCAAAACAACCTCAAGCGCTCACAGGTAGTTGCTTTCAGCAGAGCGCCTAGCGTCTTCAGCTGGCTAAAAACGCTTTGGTGGACACTGTGCTTTTCTATAGCATTAAGCCTTAAAATGTCAGCTATTACTACATTGGTTTGGTTTCTTCTTTAAATAAAAAGTCAAAATATGCATGGCATTATAATGTTATAGAATAACTAAAATTAAAACCATAGAAAAACCCTTAAGATAACCCGTAGAAGAAAAAAACAAAAACAGACACACACACACACACAAAAACACACACACACACACACCTTAGGGCGTTCACACACTTGACGTCTTTTTTAAAGCTGCCAGTGACTGTTTTACATTTTAATTCTATGGAGTAAACAGTGTTTCCAAAACAGTTGGGAGTGCTTTTTTAAACGCCAACACCGATGTCTTTTTCTGCAGCTCAGGGCGTCTTTTAAAGTTGAAAACTTTTTTTTAAACCACCTTACGTCAAGTGGCTTTTTGACAGCTGATCAATGACAAGCGAGTAGCAATAAGAAAAATGTCCATAAGAAAAATGGAAAAGGTGCCGGTAGATCAACTAATTGTGCTGGTGTCGGAGCAATGATTTGTAGCAGGTCTTCAAACTGACTTTTGTGAAGTCTAAAATATGCCGCAAACCGCACATCATCTAATCGGAGCTCCTGGACTAAATTATTGTAAGCACCATACTGTTTTCTTCCCCGTATAATGTCGTGCACCCACAAACGTCGTAGTGAACCATCATTCTCCTCCTCGTTAACGTCAAAAGCCAACGCAAGAGCCAACTTTCTCGACATTTTGTATCATACAGCACTCGTGTTGCAGCTGTTGCTATAGAAACAAAAGACGCCCTCGGCTACTTTTACTAAAAGAGCGCGTCATTTTTTTCTTGTGAAAAAACACATCAAGTGTGAACACAGCCTAAAGCACACAGATTAATGCAAGTCAACTTTTTTTGTTGTTGTTGAAATTGCGACTTTCATCGATTATGTAATTTGTGGCATCTGTAATTGTAATCACAAATAGAAATTGGCTTGGCTTTTCGCAGATATGGTGTTTTTATTACTCAACAGGAGAGTAAGGTATTTTACTGAACAGATAAATTGCCATATGTAGCAGTTCATTGTAAAGCATTATGTGAAAGTCATTTCATTATGGTTGTTGTAGTGTTGTCAAATCTTTATTTTTGGTTGTCCCCACTTATCATTTACTGTGCACATTAATTAGCATTGCCACAACGTTTGGTTTAAAATCCTGCATCAATTTAAATCCTGCTGCTAAGGACTATAAATGTCATTGTGCATAAAGTCATGGCTTCTCAGCTGATCACTTGCATACAGTGCCAGATGTTTCGGTTGTCTTCATTCATCAGCAGGGATGAATTGACCTTGAGAAGTGTAAGACGATAGCTAAACTCACAAAGGTCGTCACAGAGTTAAAAGGCACACATTTACGAAAGTTAATGGAGATACATGAGATTCGTTTTTTTGTCTTGATGTTGTCAGATGAAAGGAAAAAAGGATTTAGCAGTTGCTTTTTTGTCTACACACAATGTCTTCCACACAAAGATACAATGCATACATTTCTCAGAAAAATCACAGATGTGCTCAGACATCTAGCATGCCTGTTTCTAATCCCTCATCTGACAGCACTCACTAACATCCTGTCCGTAAGGAAGAAGCAGCACTGCTTTCTTCAAGGGTCACTTGTTTCCCTGCGGACATGCCTCATCTTACAAAGACACTTTTGTTCCATTTGAACTACGGCTCATCTCTCCGCTCTGATAGGTTAGAACTGTGATTTCACAAAATCTATCCTTTCTTTCTGCTATTTGTATCTGAAAATCTCTTACATTTATTTTATTCATCTTTCCTGGTTCAGAACAGGTAGGGTAATAAGTAGGGATGAAACGGTATGGAAATTTAAAATAAAAAATTTGCGATTATAGTGACCCAAATTATCACAGTTATCAATATTATCACGGTTTTCTTCAAATGAGATGAATGTGTTTAAAAAGAACAGATGCACACACTTAAAAAAATTCAACAAGTTTTATATTTTGAAAATCAACAAACAACAAATAAATCAAGCAGCTCTATGCACTTTTTATTATAGATTCTATTCTGTGGGATTTCTTTCCTTATAATGGCCGTCGTCAATAGCAACGCATACCACAAAAATAATAATAATTTGGTGTAAATATAATCTCTAATATTATCTCTGTAAATATATTCTCAAGCAATATTCTCACTAGTGTTCTATCAGCTATGACACATTTCAATCGAGCATATTTTGTGTACGAGCCCAAACAGTATCCTGAAATAATGCATATCCATATTTTCATATGATTTGACAGTTTATTTTATGAAATATTAAAAATCACACCTGACACCTAGATGAACACTTTACAGTTTTATGACTAAGTCATTCTCTTCAAATGCTGTTGAAGTTAGAAACGTGTATACCAATCTTGTATGCAACTTTAGAGACGGTCCCTAAATTTGCGCATCTCGAACGTAAAGCCGACTTTATGCCAGTCATATCAGATGCGCTGGTGTTCTGCTGTGTTTGTTTGAAACCATTTTCGCTGCTGAAATAGAACAAAAACAGTCAACCACTGTATGATGAATGAATCTCCTTCGTACATCACATGTATTGAGTGCAGATTTCAGTGAGTGAGAGCGCGCTCTGAACAAAACACTGGCTAATCTGAACACCGCTCTGATTATTAGAAACACGTGTGGTTGGTTATAATGCGCACCGTGATTATAACAGATGGCTTTTGAGAAGACTATAATAAGTTAAACTGCCAAAGTGGCTAGTGTAAGTGGTAGTAATACCAGACGTAGTTTTGGTATTGAAGTCAAAGTCCACTTGCCTTGCATTCGCAGATTTTATCCGTTTCCCCCTATTACAGTGACTTTCTTCTGGCATGTTCTGCAGATGGGCAACCATCTTCGATTAAGTTTCCCTCGGGACTTTTGTAAAAGCCAAAATACGACCACACCTCAGATTTGGTCCTTTTAGAAATCTGAACAATCCCCTGAGTGCTGCTGTCACTGCCCTCTGCCTCTTGCGCGGTGCCTGCACCAGACTGACGTTGACTGGACCGGATTTACTGCGAGTTTTCAAAATTGTGATAATCACACCTGGTTTTAATGATAATTAATTTTTAAACGATATTACTAACAATCAGTACATTTTATCGGGGTTTATTGTGAAACCGGTTATCGTACCATCCCCCGTAATAAGAAAGGTAACAGCTGTAAGTAAAGAAGCAACAGTGGCAGATCTGTTACTACTAATGCAACGTACAGCATCATGAAAGTGATGAAAGAAAAGTAGTTTTAAAGCCATAGTTATTGCCATGTATAATGTAATACAATTGCTTTTAACTTGTAAATCAACATGGGCTCCGCCACTGTATTGATGTTATTCCCAGGGCACTGGTGCCAATGACAACATAAAAATTGGGCCCAATGTATTGTGTTAATATGTTGGAAATATCTATTTATTTTTCACAGGAGTTTCACCTGTATTTTAAATTATGCGTTGCATTGTGTTGTGTGTTAGAGTTAAAGGAAACTTAACAGATAATGTTCTGGCAGATTTTTTTCTTACAGTGTAAAATAAAGTGTTAAATGAAAATTCTGTCATCAATGACTCACCCTCATGTCCTTCCAAACCCATGTTTTTGTTAATCTTCAGAACACAAAATGAAGATATTTTAATGAAATCTGAGAAGTTTCTGTCTCTCAATTCAAAGTCTATTCCCCCAAAGACACAAGATATGAATCGAGCAGTTGAGAGACACGATCACTTGATCATTGGATTTCAAATGTTGAAATTCACATATAAACATTGATCAGCAAACTCAGAGCACTCAAATATGGTAAAGAGAAGCTCAAGCATGCTTGTTTGACATGCAATAACAAACAACCTCATTGATTCTTGTGGTAGCAAAGTTTCGAAGATGAGCGTAAATAATCAGTTTAGAACGACATGAGAGTAACTGATGACTTATTTTTTGGATGAACTGTCCCTTTAATTAAATGGAAATGTGACCAAACTGAACACTAATAGGGGGTTTAGTACAAGTCCAGAATAAACATCATATCTCACAACGGACAATAGAAAATATAAATAGAATGTCTGTCTTTCCTATTTTCCTAAGCATTATCATCCAGATTTAGTTTAAATCAACCACTGAGAAGGCTTTCCCATGCCAGCCCAGCAGGATATCAGAGCATGCTGTGTGAAAGCTTCTGTCTTCATCAAAAGACAGAGATGAACAATGCTGCCTGCTATGGCTGCGCTCTGAACAATGTTGCTCTGCCTTGCTCAATGCATCCACCATGTTCAGCATCAGCATTTCCTCCAGCATTGAATCTGTCTTGTGAAAGACAAACAAATTCAAAGAAATAGAAGACAGGGAATTAAGTTTCACACATGTCTGAGTTCTCAGGACCCTGACTGACCTTATTTCATATAAATCTTTGACATTTTCTGTGCATCGTTCACAGCGATGGCATGCCCATCCTTATTTGCCGTCATGCACAATATCCAAGTGCAGACAAAAATGAAATTGTTGATACTATTATGAATAATACTTTGCATAAGCCACGACCAAGCATCTCTATATAAGACGTACATTTTATGTATATTGCACAGATCAATGTGTGAGAGAATTTTATTTATATTTATATATATATATGGGGGGTTTAATAAATGCCTTCTGCGAAGCGAAGCGAAGCGATGCATTTGTGTGAGAAAAATATCCATATTTAAAACTTTGAAACTGTAATCTCTAACTTCCGTAATCTTTAACTGTTGTAAGAACAGGCGTAGCGCAAGTTCCGGTGACGAACACGGAAGCGCAGAGGATATAGCAAAACAAAACTTGGTTCTCGTGAGAACTAGCATATTCTCACCTGAGCGTCCTACGTCATACGCTGAAACGCCAGTCTCTCGTGAACACACGTACGACAGTTAGCGGAAGCTAGAGATTACAGTTTTATGATGGATAGATGCACTTTTATGGACTTCAAAACAGAAACAGCCTTTCACTGCCATTATAAAGCTTGGAAGAGCCAGGACATTTTTAATATAACAGGACATAGCCTATAATATAATAGAAGAATGTCTTATACACCTAGGATGGGTTGAGGGTGAGTAAATCATGGGCTAGTTTACATTTTTGGGTGAACTATCCCTTTAACAACATGTATTCATTAATTCAATGAGCTCATTGTTTTTGCCTTAAATTAATACATTGTTTAAATTAATACATTGTTAGCCAGCTGCGTGATGTGTACATTTCTGAAATCCATTACTTGGACAGTCACCTCAGATCAGATCAAGCTCAATTGTAAATGTAGACATGCTTTCCATCATTCATTGTGTATATATTTAAATATATAGTAGAATAAGTAGCTTAAGTTCACTACACATTACATATCGGTAATCGAAATTAATCAAGATACCGGACCTGTCTGTTATTTAAAAAAATAAAAATAAATACATTTTATGTTGCGAGTTTGTATACAGTACAAAATGTATGTATACAGTGTCAGTAGTGAGCCAGGTTCATTACTAGCGCTCAACTTTGTGTACATGATATTACTGATTCGTGAGCTATAAGTTGATGAAGACACACCTGTAAACATGTGTCATTCCTACAGGTTTTTGAACAGTGTGTGTATGTGAAAAGGTTGGACAAATAAAGAAATGGAAAGGTGTGGAGAAAGCTGCTTACCGAAAGAGCCGTATGTACACCAGGGATAAGAGCAAGCTACTAACACAGTGCATGTAAAAGCAAATGCCACTTTCGTGTTTTAAGCTGCTTTCTCGCAGTGTGAATGCAAACTTGCTTGCTCCGTAGAATTCCCACAGTATTTCAAATGCATTTTAAACATCATTTGTAGCATAAAGCACAGTCTCCCGCTAGGCCAGGCCTAATAGTCATTGCCATTGTCCTCATTTAATGGGACACTATATCTTTTCTTTCCACCTAAAGTATCTCTCTCACATTTTCTTTCAGTGCACAACAGAAGGGGGCCATGTGGCCAAATAAAATGTTTTTGGTAGTCAGTGAATTTGGAGTAAAAGTTCCTTTCTTTGGAGTCCTTGGGAGTCATTATACAGGACTTTCATTAATTTACATTACATTTACATTTATTCATTTAGCAGATGCTTACAAACGAGGAACACACCAAGCGATCCATCTTAAGGAGGCAATAAGTAGTGACAGCAATACAAAGTTTCAAACATTGTCCAGAATAGTAAAAGCTAGCAGGCCCGGTGTCAAGAGGGGGTGCGATTATCTCAAGCCAAATGGGACCCCTTTCCCAGAACATGATTTCATATATTTCATTCATTAGTTCAAAAACTCCAGACACTTTGAAAGTTACTCAAAATTGTCTTGAGCTGTGCATATTTATAGGTGTCAATTTAATACATATTACATGCATTACACTCTCCCTTCAGACATATTATTATTGAGATATTATTATGGAACGTCAGCATACAGCAATAACAATGCTACTTCTAATAAACAAAATAAAAAAAATGTTTTTGCTTTGCTTACACTTGCTTAAAGGGATGGTTTACCCAAAAATGTAAATTGTCATCATTTACTCACCCTCAAATTGTTCTAAATCTGTATGAATTTCTTTCTTCTGCTGAACACAAAGGAAGACTTTTTGGAAGAATATTTGTAACCAAGCCGATCTTGACAGCCATTGACTACCATAGTATTTTTTCCCCACTATGGTAGTCAATTGCTGCTGAGATCTGCTTGGTTACAAACATTCTTCCAAATATATTCCTTTATGTTTAGCAGAACAAAGAAATGTATAAGGTTTGCATCAACTTGAGCGTGACTAAATGATGACAATTTTCATTTTTGGGTGAACTATCCCTTTAGGCACAAGCAAACATGACTGGTGGAAATCAATATAATTTACTTGGTCACCATGAAATCAAACTTGACAATTTGTTTTATCTTAATTAAATATATTGCAGTATTTATTATGAATGCCTTATCCATGCACTTTTTTTTAAATTCATGTGCCTGGTAATTTTTAAACAATATAACTTCCCCTCCCTCTTGCAGTCACATCTCTTCTCCGATGACATGTTGTTTACTGATGCGAGGGCGGGAGAACCCGTCACTCACAAGAGATCGACCAATAGCAAACCACAACTATCTAACCAATTCCCCATGGACAAAATCAAGTCTCGCCCTACATTTTTTGTTTAAAAGAGCAGTTTCTCTCAGATATACGTCACAATAGAGAAGAAAAGACTAACACAACTTCTGTTTCATGCTGCCTTTAATAATGTATTTATTTGTTTCTCACCGAAACATTGTATATCAGCAGTAGACTTGTAAAAGAAGGCATGGACTACATTTATGCTGCTTTTAAAGCTCGCCATTGAATGGGAAAGGGTGACAGGATTCCTCTTTTAATTTTCCTCAAAGTAACTTTTTGGTAGGCAAGATCTTTTATATCAATTCCATGTGAATGAAAAGATGTCAACTTTTTTTACTGGCTTGTTTATGTAAATTCAGTTATTATTTTGTCTTATTGAATTTATGTAACCATCGGTTTTGTGAAAGAACCTATTCAGTTCAATACTAAAAAAAATTAATTAATAAATGCAATATGTGTATCTAAAGCATGATTACACACTCTCATTTGGCCTGCCCTTTATATGCTAAAGTCACATTTTGTGTTCATGTGATGCACAAAATTTTGGGAAAAAAAGTTGTGAAATCATCTGATCAATATAATGAAGCTGATAAACTGCTTAGACTAGTCTTAAAAGTTAGTAAATTGGCCATAACTTTAAGTCAGTTACATAAAAAAGGTACACTGTATCATTTGAATTGGAAAAGTAAGACGGATTACCTCTTGGTTAACTGCTAGTTGGTTAAACTAGTTCAGTCTTTGTTACTATGTTAAGACTGTGCTAAGTTTATGCAACTGGCCCCAGATTGATGGGTTTTTTTGAGAGAGGGAGAGTGAGAGAGAATAAGACAGTTACAAGCAGGAGGTGGATAGTCGGACTGTGTTTTAAATAGCCCAAATTATCAGCTGTTCATATGGTGATGGCATTTGCTCAGAAAAGTATCGGTCATAAGAATTCCTACAAGGACAGGCATGCTTTTAATAGAGTGCATGTGGCCAAGACTACACAAATAAAACACAGAAACTCCAAAGCAATCTGAAGATCTCTAATAAAATTAAGAATGCTGCATAGTCAGCATTTCTATCTCATTTTAAAGGAAACCTAATGTAATCTTTTAGGTAAAAGCTTGATATTCTACGAAAACATAAGTCATTAATCATCAAATCCACTGTAAACATCATGCCCGCAAGCGTCAGATCAACTCTCTCATCAACATTTTCACCAAATCTTTTACATTCTTAATAAGTTCTCTGCAACTATACTCGTCTCACTTCCACAAAATCAAACTCAATATTCTTTACTGGAAAATAATTACAAGGGTATTACAAAGACTGAACTTTATGCAAACCTGCAAACATTTATTTCATGAAAGTCACCATGAAATAAATGAAATCTAATTTTAATGGAATATAGCTAATTTCAGTATTATAAATTATTTATCCGTGCACATCATATATGTCACAATAAGGAAAAGAAGACTCTCTTAACCAGTTTCAATGCGACTTCAAATAATATACAACTAACACTTTATGGATTTAAAGGTCCCGTTCTTCGTGTTTTTTTGAAGCTTTGATTGTGTTTACAGTGTGCAATATAACATGTGTTCATGTTTCGCGTGTAAAAAAAAAACTGTATTTTTAACACAATTTACTTATCTGTATACCGCTGTTTTCACTGTCCTAAAAACGGCTGATGACTTCCTTTATTCTATGAAGTCCCTCCTTCAGAAATACGTAACGAGTTCTGATTGTGCCAGCGGTTCCCGTGTTGTGATTTGACAGCAGCTTAGCGCACGTGGAATGGTCACGCCTCTTAACGGGAAATATATGCGCTTAATGATCTCTACAGCGTCCCTGGGAAAGCCAAACAAAGGTGATTTGACTCCGGGATGAAAATAACATCGTCTCGACGACATGGCGACAAACACACTCAAACGCAACACTTCCTTTTCTCCACGCGACCGTCCTCTTCTCCATGTGGGACAGCAACAAGACCACGCCCACTTTTTTCACGTAGTCTTGTGGGCGGAGGTTAGTCTGTTCTACTGACGTCATATATGAAGGAAGTACCAGGATGTAGTCCAAGCCGGCCGTTCGCTGTAGGCTTTGAAAGGGAACTTCTGTTAAATAAAATATCTCGCTTGGCATTGAACTTTGAGCTTTATAATTTTACAGGTATTATTTATGCTCTAACAGCAACATTACACACTAACTAAAGTTTGAACAGTGGGATCACGAAGAACGGGACCTTTTATCTCACAAATTTAAATCTCACACAAAAAACAACAACATTATTTACCAATGTTTTTGGTGTTGACCTTCAAGCAGTAAATAAAACTAAACAAATAATAACTTGACTTTAGGTAAACAACATTTATGATGCATATTCATTTCGCTCTTGTATACACCATTTGTCTGTGACTGCATTTGTTGTGAAAAGTTTTTTTCTGTGAAAATATTTGTATTGTAATGCGTTTTACAACTGTATTACAGCTACACAATTAATAAAAAAAAAACATGAGCTGAACTGAAATTACAACTTTAAGCTGGGTTCACACTGTACAATTTATAATAGCCCTTTACAATTGTTGCTTGTCAGACTATACGAACATGATCCCGCTGTAAACCATGTCACACTGTGGGATCTCAGTAGTCTTTCATGTCAGACTGTACGACAATCTTCGTTAAAAACGGACACGCACAAGAAGAATTGTCCGGAGTATACCTCAATCCGTGACACGTTCATGATGACTTATCTGGTGTCTGTGTGTGTTTCTTGTGGGATATGGGAAAAGGACGCATAATGGTGTGAATGTGTGCGTGTTATGTATGCTACTGAAGCGTAAACCTGACCCTAGTGTGCACCCAAGGGTAGGAAAACCGTAAACCAGGTGGATAGTGGATCATATGTGCGTGTAAATGTAGTGCTGCTGTGATTGGTGTTTAAAATGGTGACTAGAAAACAAAAACAATCTCTAACATTAATTCTGATCATGATTGTTCTGCGCTCCTATTGGTTTTCAATTTGATGGTTGTTGTAGGAAAAGTCACACTGCAGGACTGCACCTCAGAACTTCCGACACTGGCAGAATTTTATTGGGGTAAAATTTGAGCGCAATGGTCATTATTCCTCTGTTAGAATTTGGCCTAGGATCAGAAGAATCTTTTAGGATTTGCAAAATTTGTCTCAGAAAGCAAATTGTGGCCAAAATCGTAAACTGTGCACACAACGTTATTAAGAGAGTGTTCTTTGCTTGTTTCTGAATACAATAACAGTTTTGTTTTTAAAGGGGCTATATGCAACTTTTTCCCCAAAATAAACGTAACTATAGCCTTTTTATTTTACCATTTATGACTCAAACATCTCCTGATGAGCATACTGACACCTTGTCCGCTCACAGTGGGTGCACCTATAAAATAGGGTATCCTATTTTTCATATTTTCTGATGGGTCGTCTTTTCCCGCGCTGTCTGCGGATGTGACGTCAAGCGCGTTCATGTTAAACGTTTCAGATCACTCTGCCACCACCGCTAGTCAGCGAGTAGCCTACACTCGCAAGCAGTGCAATGGATTTAACGAATACACAGAAGAGACCCAGGACAACTCGGACACCAACAGTAACTCCACAGAAGACTAAAAAAGTTAAACCCCTGACAAGTGGCCAAAAAAGGTCGAAGATTGAGAGAGACCGGCGCATTGCAAGGACTAGAGTGAACATCGGCTTCGCATTTGAGCCTTGGAGGATTTATTATATAGCCATGTAAAGCTACATTATATTGTTTGTTGTTTCTACATCTTAACAAAAAATAAGAGGTAAATGAAGATGTAAAGTGTGATGCATTTTATTTCACATAAGACATGTAGTCAATAAATATTGCTAAATAGTATTATGTATATGTGTCTTTCATACTTGGTGATAGTAAGCTACTTGTGTATAATAAGTGGTCAAGGACAGTGCTCAGTCGTCAAGGACAGTGCTCAGATTTGTGTTTTTAATATTCTACGAAAGTTTCGGTCTGTGCGCCCTTCATCAGCGTGTATGCCAATGGCGAAATGGGTTTATTTATTTATTTAATGTATTAATTTTTTGTGTAGTTTGTCAGCTACACGTTTGACGTTTTGATAAGAGAACACTTATCTCAAACAATATATGTATTTGACTGTTCTTACCTCTGTAAACATAATGTTGACCTCCTTGCAGCAGATGACTTGTGAAGTGTGCACGTACGAGCGCGCGCTGCGAGAGCGAGCAGAAATGAAGAGCAGTTCTGTTTTTTGGCCACAGGTGTCAGTCGCGAGTTTAAATTTCAGAAAAACGCATATAGCCCCTTTAATGCTTAAAGTCTGTAACTTTTTTGTGTTCAAGATTTATAAAAATTATATAATGAGAATGTACAACATGAATCCATTTTCCAAACGGTGTTTTTGTCTTACCCTGAATCATTATGATGCACTTATAATAAATGTTTATATTTCAGACCGGTCTGGTAGGAACCGCTGCGAAGGAGCACAGTCCCTGCGTGACTCACCATAGACATAAACAGAGAGAATTAGTTCCGGCTGCAATGTTCTTCCGCAAGACGCATGCAGTTCTGTTTATTAACCGCTAGAGCGCAAAAAGTTACCGACTGCATCTTTAATAAAAGGACCAGTGGCCACGTGCAAACTACACGCTACACTATGCTGAGTTTCGGCAGTGGCAACTAGTGTTGTTACAAAATTTTGTTCTGAAATTTTGAAAATGTGACGCTTTGAGTGCCGTTGAGCGGAATTGTAAACACCTCTGATTGGCCATTGTGCTCACGCGCTCATCAAATATGTCTGTGATTGGCTACAAAGATCAGCGCTTCAAAAACAATTGATTTGTAAATATACATCAACGACACTTTTCACAGAGCGCTTACACATATACACACGGGAGTGTTTGAATGAAGCATGATCAACGCACAGAAGTGTTTGAAAGTGTTTTGAAAGCGGGAGCGTTTGAAAGCACAAGCAAGCAGGCGTCGATCAGCGGACCGGTCCCGGTGGCTTTACCGCTTTCAAAACACTTTCAAACACTTCCGTGCGTTGATCATTGTAGCCAATCGCAGACATATCCGATGAGCGTGTGAGCACAATGGCCAATCAGAGGTGTTTACGATTCCACTCCACAGCGCTCAAAGCGTCAGGTTTTTTAAATTTCAGTACCGACGTCTGTACTTTTGATAAACATATATATTTAGTGGCAACCATATTTAAATGTGGGATAGAATCAATTGCGATGACTGACATATAGTGATTTCAAAGTAAAGTCTTGACTTACCCATGCGCAACAGCAATAATCTAATTCAGAAATGGCTTTCAGAATGTTTTGAATGTGCAACAAAGTATATGGCATGAAATTGACCTACACAATTATTTGAATCCATTGAGTCCATTACATTATTATTCACAATAACACTGAAAAAAGGGTGTAGGATTTACTTTGCAATTATTTCATGAAATAAACATGAGATTTTGAAGACAACTAAAATTGTATTTTCTTTTAAAACTACTACAAATATTTTTTTTAATTTGTAAATTAAACCAATATTATTGAAGTATGTCATAATCATACAGCTATACTGTGTATTGCACATTTTTGACTGTCTGGCTGTAATTGCATCTCAATTAATAACACAGGTAGGTAGCAAACTATCGATCTTATCAACCGTCAGACTATCAGTCAAACAATTAACTAAAAACAGTGATTAATTGCAATTCTGTACACAAAATCCTTGGTCGAAAAAAAGCAATTAGCATCTAATAATTTTGTCAAATATATTTCATGCGCAGTATCTGCTGCTCCATCAAAAAAATAAATAATCATAATTCCAAAGAGCAGTTTTCTATTAGTGGTCAAGTGAAACTCACTGCTCGCTTATTCCAGAGAGAAGCAGATTCCTGGGGACCTTTTGATTTTGTCAGCCTTGATGAGTGAACCCACAGCTTTTCCCACAAGCCTTTACTAGGGAGGGTTTGTCCCACAATGCTCGGCAGGGGTGCGAGGGGCCCAACAAAAGCACCATAGGCAGAACGAGCTGCAGTTAAAAGTAGAAGGGAGTCGTGAAACTCACACTTTCTTATCCCTCTTTTCAATGTCCCCCCCATCTCCCAAACCCCCACCTTGGAGAAAACCTGAGCCACAGAAAAGGGGTAAAAGGAGGAAGCAAAAAGAAAGAGGCTGATTGATTGAAAGCTGTAGGTAGGAAATACTCGAATCTCATACCAAAACACTAACAAAGCCAGTTCGCCACAGGACTCAAAAACAGCTTAGCACTCCTGAAAGGTTTTCACACACACAAAAAGCAGTTTACCGTCTAGAAGCATTGATGAATCAACAATGTACAATTTACCGTAACTACAAAGGTACCTTATATGCAATCTCAAAACACAATGTGTCTGATGTACTCACACAATGTAATATGAATCACTGCAACAAACAACAGTTATAAACCTAGAGCTACTTTTCATGAAAATGTAAAGCTTCTCTTGAGAGTTCAAAAAGGATAAGGTTTCACGTTAGCATGATTAAATCAGAAAAATGACACCAAGATTACACAAAACCTTGGTGTTCATGTTCCCCATCAGCATAAAACAGTGGCTATTAAAGTGTTTATGGCCCATTCTCCAAAAATAAATAAATAAAAACACTGGACGTACAGAGTTTAGTAAGGAACTCTGATGAGAAGTTTACCAGAGTTTTTTCCTCAGTGGATGGATTAGAGCTCATATTTAATATTAATTACATGGAGTTTTTTTATTTTGCATACATTGTGACAAAAATGTAGAAATTACTGTCACTATAAGATATTTAATATTTATTTTATTTTTTTGATTGAATAAAGTATCATTTAATATATTTTAATATCATTTTATATAAAATACACAGAAGTCTATTGTTTGGATGGAATGGATGATAGTGCACAAGTTACGTTGACCTCTTTATGATGATATTTTAGTCATTTTAAAGTTTGAACTAATCCTTTAGGAATATGATTCTTTTTGCAGTGTAGGGGCATATATTTGAGATCAAACCTAGCATTTGTCTCAAGCTCCTGCTTTCGGTGCCTTTCTAATGTGGCAAGGCAAGAGATATAAACTGTCCCCTTCAGACGGATAATAAGGTCTGTTCGAGTTAAATGGCTATCGTCAGTGAAAGATTATTTATAAGATTAGACATTTTGGTTGTCAGTTCTAATTGTATGCATTAAAAAAGTACAGGAAGGACAGCTCTTTGGTCTTGGCCACGTTAGTAGTTGGATTCTTACTGATTGTATGGGGTGGACAGGTGTCTTTATGCAGCTAATGACCTCAAACAGGTGCATCTAATTTAGGATAATAAATGGAGTGGAGGTGGACATTTTAAAGGCAGACTAACAGGTTTTTGAGGGTCAGAATTCTAGCTGATAGACAGGTGTTCAAATACTTATTTGCAGCTGTATCATACAAATAAAAAGTAAAAAAATCATATATTGTGATTTCTGGATTTTTTTTTTAGATTATGTCTCTCACAGTGGACATGCACCTACGATGACAATTTCAGACCCCTCCATGATTTCCAAGTGGGAGAACTTGCAAAATAGCAGGGTGTTCAAATACTTATTTTCCTCAATGTAGTTATCGATATTGGTGTGAACAGGTATTTAGCGCACCTAATCAATTCACTTTCAGCTTATATTCAAATAGTATAGAAGATGCAGTATTCAAACACTACACTGTAAAAAAGATTCTCCAAAGAATAGAGCGTTTCACAAGAAAATTTGATTTTCAGTCTTTCTACTTAATTTCACTACTGATTCAATGTTTCACTTGCCAATTTCTTAGAGAAAATTGCTTCTAAACCCATCCTTTTCAGTGTACACAATGTCCGTTTTTACTGACTTCCACCTGCCACACAACTACAAAAGGCCCTTGCTGGCTCAGAGATGCACATTTTAAAGCAGCAGAATGGAAGCTGTATTTGCGAAAGCTCATGGGGCCTCTGATTGATAGACCTGTCAAAGACCAATAGTCCTGTGAGTAACGCATGTGTCATTTGCTCTAGACACAAGAGCAAAGAAAATAAAGCTCTGATCATATTTGTAGAAGAACAAAAGGAGACAGGCCGTGCGTCCTTTAGACAGGACGTGCTAAAACAGAGTGCGAGTTCAAGTGAGTCCCAGAGGGACTGACTGCTATTGACTGGGCACAGCTGATGGGCCAGTGGAGTAAAGAAAAGGGGGAAGGGGTTCCCCAAGAGAGCTGAAGATCAGACAATGGTTCAAGACACATGCATTAGGCCAGTCTCTCCAAGCAGCTGGTCTGAACCTTACGGGAAGGTTGGGATGAGGGAAAGTCATAACTAACAGCAAGACAAGCATGAGTCATGATGCATCAACCAAAGAGATTTAGAGAAAAACAAAAAAAACATAGTCAAGTTAAGATTGCATGTTCAGTCTAAATAAAATTGAATTGGCAATATGGATTAGTACGATTTTCAAATTGCAAAGGCTGTGATTTAATTAAATAAATATACTATCGGTCAAAAGGTTGGAATAATTTAAAAAAAAAAAAATGTTTTTGAAAGAAGTCTCTTTTGTTTACCAAGGCTGTGTTTATTTAATCAACAACAAAAAAATCAGCTTTTTCACCACATGAATAAATTATATTTTAATATAATCAAATAGAAAACAGTTATTTTAAATTGTAACAATACTTCATTACTGTTTTACTATTTTTTTAATCAAATAAATGCAACCTTGGTGAGCTTAGAGAAATCGTTTTATATTTTAATTTTGTAATAACGACACAACAACAACAAAGCCGCATTGATATATAAAAAAAATAAATAAAAAAAAAAATCCACAATTTTGGCCAAATAAAACTACAAACAAGCACAGGAAACCTGAGGTGGTATTTTATATTACCAGTATAGCAGGGAGACCGGTATCATGTCACTAGGGATGAAACGATTACCGGTTTCACGATAAACCGCGTTAAAATGTACTGACGGTTAGTAATATCGTTTAAAATTTAAATTATCATTAAAACCGTGTGTGATTATCACGATTTTGTAACTCACGGTAAATCCTGTCAAACCAGCATCCGTCTGACGCAGGCGCAACGCTGTTTTTTTGAATGAGAAGAAATGGCAGAAGGCAGTGACAGCACTCAGGGGATTGTTCAGATTTCTAAAAGGACCAAATCTGAGGTGTGGTCATATTTTGGCTTTTACAAAAGTCCTGTGGGAAACTTAATCGAAGATGGTTGCCCGTCTGCAGAACATGCCAGAAGAAAGTCACTGTAATAGGGGGAAACACTTCACATCTGCGAACGCAAGGCAAGTGGACTTTGACCTCAATACCAAAACTACGTCTAGGAAATAATAACGTGAAGCTTGAGCCAAATACGAACGAGCAAGTTCAGACAAGACAAGGGTGACAGATAAGGGATAATAATCAGGGCTCGCCATTTGCGGGTGTACGTTATTTCGGCTGTGGCGTGTAACACAGTCACTCACACTATAGCACTTTGGCGGTTGAACTTATTATAGTCTTCCCAAAAGCCATCTGTTATAATCGCGTTGCGCATTATAAATCAAACGTGTTTCTATTGAGTTTATGAATGCAATGTCTCATAACCAGAGGCGTTCAGATTAGCCGGAGTTTTGTTCAGAGCGCGCTCTCATTGAAATCTGCACTCAGAGCAGAGATGAACGTGCGATGTACACAGGAGATTCGTTCATCATACCGTGGTTGACTGGTTTTGTTCTATTTCAGCAGCGAAAATATTTTCAAACAAACACAGTAGAACCACAGCGCATCTGATATGACTGGCATAAAGTTGGCTTGACGTTTGAGGTTTGAGAATTTAGGGACCGTCTCTAAAGTTACATACATTGTTATACACGTTTCTAACTTCAAAAGCATTTAAAGAGACCAGCTGTAAAGTGTTCATCTAGGTGTCAGGTATGATGCACAACTTTTGGATTTTTGATATTTAATAAAAAGTGTCTGCCAAATACATAAAACACACTGTCAAATCATTTAAAAATATGGATATGCATTACTTCACTAGGATACGGTTTGGGCTCTTACACAAAATATGCTAGATTTAAATGTGTCATAGCTGATAGAACACTGTAAATATATTATCAAGCAATATTCGAGACAATATTAGAGATTATATTTACACCAAATTATTATTATTTATGCGTTGCTATTGTCGATGGCCATTATAAGGAAGGAAATCCTGCAGAATAGAAGCTATCTTAAAAAAGTGCATAGAGCTGCTTGATTTATTTGTTGTTTGTTGATTTTCAAATATAAAACTTGTTGAAATGTTTTAAGTGTGTGCATCTGTTCATTTGAACACTTTCATCTCATTTGAGCAAAACCGTGATAATATTGATAACCGTGATAATTTGGGTCACTATAATCGTGATGTGAAATTTCCATACCGTTTCATCCCTACCCATGCTGGCAAAATGAGTGGCAATTAGCAAAAAAAAAAAAAAACACAAAAAAAAACACAAAAAATTAAATGTATAATTTGTTGGAATCACACAAACATTTACTGAGCTACACCTGTTTGAAGTCGATAGAGTCAGAAAAGTAAATTGAGAAAAATCAAGTTAAAAGTTTTCTGAAGGTTCCAAAAAAACAAAAAACAAAATTCCCATCACCCAGCAACCATCCCTTAAAATCTGTGACAATAACACCAAATTTGGCACACATCATATCTACAGGGAAAATTGCGTTCAACTTTTTTTTCCCATGATACCACAATTGTTTGATTAAGATTAATGAGACAGACAGCCTATATATTAAGACCTACTGTACCGCACAGATCTTATATAATGTTACACATCAGATGCTTTTCCCAACAGTTAACCAAACGTTTACTTAAGACATAACAGATAATGTTTGCGTGAATACTCGCCAACACAGATATTTTAAATACTGAAATTCGGTGTATATCGGGATTGTGTGCTGTCTGAGAGGCGTCTTTGTGCACATACCTTGAATATGTCAGTCAGCTCAAGTACATTTTTTTTTTTTTTTTTTACATCAGCATAAGTTTAAAATCACATTTCATAGGTTCAGTATCATGCCACTGAGAATTTGAATATTCACAAAGTTGGTATGCTGTGCTTTAAAATGATACCAATCTTGTCCTTGATACTTTTAGATGTTCAATTGCTTCGAGCATAGGGATCGCTAGACGAGGGCTTAATGAACAAATTTTTCTGAAAACCTCAAGATCGACCAAATTTTTAATTTTTCACTTGGTTTGCCTGTAGCTCGCAATTAGCCTGTGAGCATTCGGACTCATTTTGCCAGCACGGGTCACATATATATTTTACACTGTAGTATTTCAAGTTTGTACTGAAGTAACAGTCCTTTTGTACTTTTGACATAAGCTTTAGTTTTTGCAAGTTGGGAGTGCTTTTTATGCTGATTTTGCTTTCCTCGTTGACTGTGTCCCATGTTCGGAGGGGACATTTAGAGATCACTCTAAACATATGGAAACAGATGGCTACTGACCGGATATAAAAGCGGTGATGCCTGTGTGACAGACTACATTAATCCCCCACCTTCATTTTAATGCACACTCAGGAATACAGAAAAGGGCAGAGCAGCAAAGAGTCCCGTCCACATACAAATAAGTTCTTCTTCCAGTAGGGAGCCATATTTTAAATTTTGACCCAGATTTGCCATGATGTCCTGTCATCTGCAGCCTCCTCGTGTCTGGACACCAAGCTCATGAAAAAATGATCAGAGCACCTGCTGCATACTTAAACAGCTCCAGCGAGATGTGGAGAGGCACTTTGAAAAACGCCCAGACACCATTAGAGTACATGGCTTAAGTGAACGATTGACCTCCTGTGGGAGAATTTACACACTCGCCTTCAAACAAACAAGATGAAAAAACAAACCTTTCTGACCCAAGTATCCCTTTGTAAAAGAAGTACACTTTAGCATACTTTTAATAGTACTCAGGGCTGTACAGTACGACATATATGTTGCACGTGCTACAAAAAAATCTGTCTGTGCGATGAATATATTTACCCCATTAGCACGCGTGCAATACAGTTTAGCATGTGAGACAGAGCTCGTTTGAGTGAAGGGAGAATTTGTTTTGTGCTCGTGTGAGGTTAATCTAGGGCTGCACGATTGACTGAAATTAAACCAAAATCGAGATTTGTCTTTGTGAAATTATGAAAATCGCTTCAATTTTTAAATAAATAAATATATAAACGTGCAGATGAAGCGCAGCACTGTTCAGGGTGGATCGATCGGTTCGCAATAAATGCTGCTCTATCTCTGCATGCACTGTGAGATGGAGTCATTGGCATTTTAGTTCGAAAAGCGGCACGGTTTGCATGAAAAACTGCTAATAAAAGCTGTCAATCGCGGGCTCGGTACGCACCGAACCCGAGACTCTGAAGGAGGTGGCACTCGAACTGTCCCGCGAGTCACGTGAATTTGCGCTTATGCGTGCAATCAGGGCAACAAATGAACTTCATGCGAAGCACATACAGTAAACCCAAGAGTTGTTTACCCAGCTGCGCATAATAGCACCAAATTAATAAAAACAATATATTTACGGCAGTGTGTTTTCTATCATCCGCCGTGCACATTTTTGATGACGTAAGATGAACAAGTGCACCAGGGTTCGATAGAATCAAGTTGAGTGTGAAACCAGACCAGCACTGAACAATCAAGTTTGGACATGACCTCAGCAAACGTGCCCAGTGTTAAAGCCCCCTCAATGTGTATTAGAAAAAGCAACAACCTCTTTCCAAACTTGTAATGAGAAGCGTTTACAAACCTGTTGTCCAACAAAACAGAACATTAATCGAGTGTTTGAAATAACCTACTTTTGTAATCTGACAGGCTTCACATCACAGAATGAGGCAGAAATTATATTTTATAATATTTTGTAGTACAGTGATAGATTTGCGGTGTAGAGAGGTGTACAGTACTTTTTTTTCTTTCTCAGTAAGTACATAAGATAAAATAAGACAAAAATTAAGACATTACAGTCACATTTTTTAATCATAATTTAATATTTTATTATAAAACCTTAGACCTTTCTAATGATTTATGTTTTCTGTAAAATATAATAATAATAATAATAATAATAATAATAATAATAATAATAATTATTGTTATTATTATTTTTATTCTTAAATATTTGTATTGTATAGCACTTTTTGCATTTTTCAGACATGGTAACAGACGTTTTATACATGTGCTACAATTTTGTGGGCTGTGCTACAAAACTTTCAACCTCTGTAGCACCAGTGCTATGTGCAAAAAAAGTTAACGTACAGCCCTGGTACTTATTACGGATTTTAAAAGAGGGGGGATCAATTTAAACCACATCGTTGAATAGAAATGATGACCATCAACCAGCAACTTGTCTAAAATACAAAACTCAGTCTTCATAGTCACAAATAAATAATGCAATGATACACTGGCAAGTCATGGGACTCTGGAAGAAAGCCAAAGGCAATCCACCCATTATCACCATTAAGGGCTTCTTTTTTTAAAGTCTTATCTTGCATGCTTGAATCTTAGTCCTATGAATGAATTCACTGTGGAGAAGCCAAAGGGTTTGTTTGATCTTAGCGCTATTCTACAAATCATGTGACTACTGACACAAGGCCCTCATCTGAACTCTATTCATTGCTTGCTGCTACTGCCTCTACATTGTTAGCGGAGTAATTTTACAAGCAGCTCACAAGGTAATAAACTAATGTGTAAATGGTCAAAAACAGATAGACTTCAAGGAATGGGCAAACTCGGTCCTGGAGGGCCACAACACACCTGAACCAGACCCTTTTGTTGCATTTGCCACAAAACCACCCAAAATAATAACTATGTGGGACGCATAGGCATTCTAGGCACGTGCCTATGCTCACACGGGGGGCAATTACAATTAGTAATCAGTAATTAATGCGACAACTCTGTAAGACAATTACTTTATGAATCAATACATTTTAAAATATTGTTGCTGTCAGGCAGAAATCATGCATCTCCATATTTCTTTTTTTTTTCTTTCAGAAATCCCCTTTATATCTGTCAGTGGGTTTTTGCAAATATTTAACTAATAAAAAAAGAGCTTGTGATTAACCCTTTAACTCCATTGGATCCTCAAACTGTCAGTCAAACTAGAGATAGGCGATATGGACTTAAATATCACAATATTTTCTGGTATTTATTGGAATAACGATATCACAATATAAATTTAGTGCTACCATTTCCCATGTTTTTGGCTACAAGTGATAGCTCCATGCATTCGGGAGGACCTCAAAAAAACAAACAATGATAAAATGTACCCATCATCAAAAAGGCTCCAATAATAAAAAAAAAGAATGCATAAAAGAAAAAGAAAAAAACGTAAAAATCCAAACACCAGCCTTTTCAGAAATATAAAGATTGCAGAAATACTTTTCTTCTCTAAAAGTGCGGGGTAATGTTTAAATAAATCAATAATAAAAAAAATTATTTCACAATACAAACAACAATAATAATTTAAACAAGAACTGCAAGCAGTTGTACGGGGCCAAGCCCCGAAAGGGCTGTAGCGCAATGCAGAGTTTATAAAGTCGATTTTATAAAGTCGTCCCCCACTGGACTCAAACCCCGTATCTCTGGTTCAGGAGCCTGTCTCTCATCTTGTTGCGCCACTGGGCAGGTGTGTGTTTGAAAGTCTGCCGAAGTTCCATAGTTCTAGAGAGAATCGACTCAAAATGAAGATTTTATTTTAATAAATGCACAGCATTTAATATTTAAAAAGTTAATTTTAGGTCAATCTCAGAAAGACTCAATGTCTGTAACAGAAGAAAATTTTGCAATTAACCAATTAGCATGCTAAGATAACTAGCATAAAGACACAAACACAGGCAGGGTCAACTTAAGAGATTAATTTCTCAAGAACAGTAGCAAATATCAAAAATCCGTTCAGTCATTTCTATGCGGCTCGGTCCAAAGATCAACCGAGCAGATTATGGACAAAATTGGGCAAAATATGAAGGAAGAGTAGCCTGTAATGGGTGGAGTTTTGATCTCCGATGGTGAATGTAATCAGCATGAGGAGTGGAATCAGGTGTACTAAGTTTCATTTCTCTAGCACAAAGGGTTCAAAAGTTATAACCTTTAGAAAAGTGAACTTTTGAACTGGTGGTGGCGCTATGGAGTTGGTTGTAGAGACTCCAAATCTGGTCCAATTACTTTTCATGAGCATCACTACAAGTGTGCCAAATTTCATAATTTTCCTGCTTACGGTTCATAGGGCTGCCATAGACACCCAGAGGGAATAATAATAATAATAATAATAATAATAATAATAATAATATTATTATTATTATTATTATTATTATTAAAACTAACAATTCCAATGGGGGCTACAGCCCCTTCGGGGCTTGGCCCCTTAATCAAATCAATGACAAGTTTGAAATGCAAACAACAAAAGTAATAATCCCAACCTTGTCTTCAGATTACAAAAACAAAAAATGCAAATAATGATTGAATGATAGAATTTATGCAATTGATGAGCTTGGGTTCATGAATATTAACCACGTTGCCTGCGTTCGCTCGAATGATTTGCTGAAATCAAAACAGGGACAGTAATAGGTGCGAGCCAACCAAAGTGATTGCTGTTTGAGCATTAGTTTCTTCTTGTTCATAAAGGATGAATAATTCCAAATGAAAGGCGTTATTTAACAGGAAAATACAACAAAGAATATTTTTTACATGTAGCACGTCAATTCTGCGCGGTATGTAAGACACTCTCGCTCTCTCTTTAAGGGTGTTGATTTTTTCTTACCGCGGTGAAGTGTGTGGTTTGGCGGTTAATTATTAGTAAATTATGAAATTGCCATTGACTAAGATTAATAAATGCAGTGGAAGTATTGTTCATTGTCAGTCCAAAAACATTACATTCAGTTCACATTTAAGCTTTAAATAGAATTTAACTTAAAAAATAAAATATTGTAAAAATGCTACGTAAAAAAAAGATAAAAACAGAGTAAAAGATCTAACTGGACATTTCATGTAATTTTACAGTAAAATACTGTTAAATGTACAGTTTTACAAGAAGAAAAAAAGGCAAATCAATGTATAAATTTACAGTGAAGAACTGTAAAGTGACATTCCGAGAATTCCATGTGATGCTTCTCTTTTCTTTTTTTTTATAATTCAGCTTATGGAAAGGCTACTTGTGTAACTTCTTCATGTTGCTTCCTCTTTTACCACCTGCATTATTATGCTGGTTGTCAGTATATGTTAAGATACAAAATAGATTTTAGTCGCAGCTAGTGAGTTTTTGGATTTAAATTGCTTTTTTGTGTTAATTACAGCTGCATACTGTAAAATGTACAGGTTGTCCTGTAAATATTTATTCTGTAAGAATTGTTCTGGCAACCACAGCTGTCAGGTGTACAGTGTATTTTTACAATGTATACTGTAATTATCACCAAAATAAATGAGGAAGTACTGAAACAGTATTACTGATACAATATTGAAAACAATGTCTGTATTCACTGTATTCAGATAAAATGCCTCGAGGATGGATTCAATAGGGCATATAAAAACCATGGCAACTGAGCAGAAATACTAATTTTAGAGTGTTTTAGAATAATTAGAAATAAAAGTAAAAGCCTTTTTTGTATGTCTGACTATGTGGGAAGAGTTCAAAGAATACCACATGAAAAGAGAGGGTGGGTGGAAGTAAGGGCAGGCTGCCAATGGAAAATATCTGACCATTGACTATGAAGCCAGGCAGGCACCAAATGAGCCATTTTTTTCTACCCACTGCCACGACTGCCCAGCAACTGGGCCGCGCCATGCACCTGTCTCACACACACAAAACACAGTCTCTAGACACATATGCAATACGGTTTGTGCATGACAAATACACACCCGCATAGATAAAAGTGTGCACACACAGAACTAAGCCGTGGCACCTGTCAGAGCTGTAAATGAGGGCTTACGTATGAGACTGGCTGAGGGAACACTGGCACATTCACAACATTCCAGCCCAAATCCCCATGATTCACTATGAAACCTGCAGGAGACAAAGTATCTCAACACTGGCCAAGCAGAAGAGACTAGGGGTGTCACAATACCTTCATTTAGTCTCACAGTAATATGCCAGCTGAAGTATCATCATGCCAAGTAGTATCGTGACCATATACTTTGGACGTGCCATTCATTGCACAAATATTATTTATTAGTTAGTATTATTAGTACTATAGTGAATACAGGAATATTTACTTTTTTTAGCTCAGCATTAAGTGTTTCAGGTAAACCTTTTAGTCATTCCATTTTATTCTAAAAAAAAAAAAAAATGTACTAAACTGAAATATAATCAAATATATTAAATAATTGAACTCATTGAATGCTTTTTTTTAGTGTAGGATTTACCTTGAAGAATTTTCACTCAGAAACTGCTGTTAAATTTCACAAATAATTACAAACTCCAAGTAACAGTGAATTAAACCTAAAATGTTGATGTAGAAAGACTGAAATAGTATTTCCTTGTAAAACATACTCAACAATAGCCTGTTTCTGCCCTCCTACGTACTTCCACTCAATTTTCATTTTCCTTCAGTTCTCCATCTGGGATTGCTGTATATTCTCTGGTTTTCTCCGGTCAAATTTTAACTGGTCCAATCAGTGAACAGAGGGAGTGGCTGAGAACGATGACGTTGATGTCATGCGCTAGTTTGAGATGACATAGCCTACGCCACGACCAAATGTTAGCGATTGGTTATGGCAGATCCAGAGTGGCTCTGGGAAGATCCAATAGTTTTAAACTTCAACAGAGTACCCACCTTCCAGGAAGTTAACGCTTGTCAATGGAGAGTGGCCAGACTCTCTGTACAAATGAAATGTACGAGAGTCTGGTAGGATAGGAAAATTTTGACCTGATGCTATAAGATTCCAGCAACTTCCAGCAATTCATCTGTCCACACCAGATGCAAGACAACAATAAGACGCGATGAATTCGATCACAAAATAAACAGCCAATCAGAAGATTGTGTAGGCGGAGTCCCTCTGCAAGCAAACTAAATGGATAAGTACATAAAATTAATAATAATGAAAGCATTTTGACACTTTTTGAGTGTCCGTTGGCTTAGTTTTTTTTCTGCGTATTTCGCACCGATGGCTCTAGTTAGACACCCGCAGGGTTTTTTGGGCTGATTCAGCATGTTGAATCAATGTCAGGTCATCAATGAGAGAGAGAACTCTGATTGGCTGTTCAGCTTAGCAAACGAGTCAGTGCACAAGAATAAATGCAAAAGTGATGAAAGCAAGCAAAGTTGTGCAGAGCAGACGGCTGTTATAGTTTTACCTCATCTTACCTGAGCATTCAAATGCAAAGATATGAAGAAAGTGATCAGCGTCATTGATATTCAATATGCTAAGCAAGCTTTGCTTACGGTTTGCATTTCTGTATATCTGTCCTAGTTCTCCCTTTTTAATGACGAAAATAGACTATTGATAAAATCCGGATATAAACTTACACAAAGGCGCAGAACACACATGCTAGTTGACAGTTGCCTGACTCGCCTTTAATCCTTTTGGTGTGTTCAAGTGTAACATTTTGGCAAAGACGCAGCCGTCGAGAGGTAACAACAGTGTCAGCTTTCGTCACCGCTAGTTCTTTTATGTTGGCTTGGTGTGTCCCAGGCTTTACAGTTCACAGTTTGAATGTTATTTATCCATATTCACACTCATTACAGTTATTAAAATCATTAACAATGATATTCAAACTCAAATTAAACCATTTTAATATTATACAAATCACAATAAGTACCTGAGCTGTCAGCTGTGACTTATAAATACATAAAGCATTTTAACATCATTCCAAATACTAACTAGATGGATACAATCTTTATCATGTAATACACTTGAGGTATTCCTCATAAACAACTGAGGTAATTTACTCATTGTCAATTTCATTATGGCTACTGAAGTCATTAACAATGATATTCAAACTCATAGTAAACCATTTTATAATATTGTACAAATATTGTACCTGAGCTGTCAGATGTTGCCAAAATAGAAACCCTCTCGATAGTATCACACAAAAACTATTTTCTTCCTTATATTTCATATGCTTTTTAAAACAGTTGGTCTGTGTACATTTTCATGAGAGAAACATTTTAGCTGTTGCATCTGGGTTTTTTTGTTCAGCATCTTGTAACATCTGTCAAAGTCCCCATGAAATAAAATCATTTAAGTTTTTTGGTTTTAAGTATGAACATGTTAGCCTTACACAGTGTAGACGCGATGTGAAAAGATTCCAGCGTCAAGCAATTTGCCTGTCTACACCAGATGCGACGCGACGATGAGATGTGACAAAATCAATCAAAACCCACAGCCAATCAGAACAGCGTGTGGGCGGGCTCTCACGGTGCACTTCAGATTCTCATTCGATTTTCTGTCCAATCAAATGCTCTCTAGAATCGAAAGAGTCGCAGCCCCTACACTATGAATAAACGCTTGAAGCTGCAGCTGCACACAGTCTGCTCCGGTTACAGAGACACAATATTACAGAGCGGATCATTGGCGCAACTCGGCACAGACCAGAAAACATATAAGAACCATTTGAATTATACACGGGAGGCTGTATCGGAAAGAGATATGGAAGAGAAACGGTTAGACAGACTCGGCATTAACGAGTAAACAGCATTGACGAGTAAAAGAGATAACGCCAGTGCCATGCACCTAATAACTAGGGGTGTAACGATAACTTCCGCTAAGTGAGGTCAAAATATGAGCGTGGTCATAGATATATCGGTCGTAGATTCCTCATTGTACTGATCCGTGCAAGCGCTAATGAGGCATCTATATATACATCTATGACCACGCTCGTATTTTGACCTCACTTAGCGGAAGTTATGGCGGAGCTCAGAGATGATCACATTCGTCTGATAAGAGGTCAAATACAGTGAGGAAAATAAGTATTTGAACACCCTGCTATATTGCAAGTTCTCCCACTTGGAAATCATGGAGGGGTCTGAAATTGTCATCATAGGTGCATGTCCACTATGAGAGACATAATCTAAAAAAAAAAAAATTCCAGAAATCACAATATATGATTTTTTAACTATTTATTTGTATGCCAAAATACACGTAAAATTTTTATTATTTGCGATATATTACGTCCATGCATTCAGTAGCCCAATGAAACACCCGTCTGTCATTAATGTTAATCAAACAACTACAGATGTTAAATAAATGTATATATATATTAAATAAACCGACTGTATCTGAAAAAATATATTTTTTAAATGTACTATTGTTTTTGTAATTTGCTTCTTTGTTCTTTTATATAGCCTAACAAAAAAGACTTTTTATCATATTACATTTCCCATATTAGCCTATGCTCATATTGCCCACCCCTTGCACACCTGCACATACCAGCTGATATACAATGTAGTCTTGATTTGGGTGGTCACTCTGCATTTGAAAGTTTTAAAAGGTTTTAAATCTTCAAAATCAAGTAAAATTACTCAAAATCAAGTAATGCCAAGTCCACTTTAATCATATAAAATGTCATTTCCAAACAGCACAATTGTTTCCAGTGAAAATGCTGAGTGGCTAGTAACTTTGGAAAACCACTTGCCACAGTGGCAGGTAAGGAAAAAAGTTCATGTAAAGCCCTGTTTATAACGTGTTAAATATGGATATTTTTCTTACTCAAATGCATTGTTTCACTTCAGAAGGCCTTTATCAACCCCCTGGAGCTGTGTTTAAATAAACTTGTGGTAATTTTCATTTTAAAGTGAACTAATCCTTTAAGAAAAACGTGTGAAATTTCAGGGCCGCAGCTCAAATGGGTTAGTAGCCTGAGGTTTCATATTCCCAAATCTCATATACTGGTTGCTAAGCAACCACAGCCATAATTATCTCATAACTTAGATTATTATATTTATATGTTGACAAAGCTTTAAAAGTGGCTCACGGCTTGAAAAAAAAAAAAGCACGAAGACTCTGCTTTAATATAATTTAATAAATACATTGTGCTTTAACATTTTCCCCCTTTTTTGCAGTCAGTTCAGTGAAGAAACTACTGAGCATACTGGAAATCCTTCTGCAAAATAGCATAGAAAACACTGTTGCCATGGTTTTCATGGTCTTTCGGCTCTTCTTCCTGAAAAGCTGCAGAGCTTGAACAAGACTGTGAAAAAAAAGTGAAAAAAGAACAACAAATGTAGGAGTGAAGATTGTGGCTGAAGATAATTGGTATTGATGAGGAGGCTGTAATCATGAATGTTTACTGTACTGTTTAGTTTGAGCACATTTTCTGTTGAAGAACAACAAATAAAGCTTGCAAGACAATAGAACTCAACTCTACACTGAATTGTGTAGGATTTACTCAGAAATGGCTAATTTCGCAAATAATTACAAAGAAACGCCAAATAAAACATTGAACTCAACATGAAATTTTGAAGTAGAAAGACTGAAATAGTATTTTTTTAAACAGTATATTGTGTTGCAGCGTCTGTGATGTTTGGCAACTATTTCGCTTCTGAAGAAGCTTGGAGGAAGAACAATATTTTTATCAATAGCATTACATTTTTGTATCTGTGTGTTTATTTTATGAGACCTTGCCAGGTATGTGGAATAACCGTTTTATAAAAGCAATAAGCCCTGTGAAGCTGGGGCTTCTTGGGACTTATTGCTTTATTACATAACTAATGTGCATCCTTCAAAAGTTTGAAATAACTTGGATTTTATTTTACTGTTTTTGAAAGAAGTCTCATATGTTCACCAAAGCTGTATTTATTTATTTGATGAAAAATACAGTAAATTATGTATTATAAGCAGTGTTGGGCACGTTACTTTAAAAAAGTAATTAGTTATAGTTACTAGTTACTTCTTACAAATAGTAACTGAGTTAGTAACTGAGTTACATCATTATAAAAGTAACTAATTACCAGGGAAAGTAATTACTGCGTTACTTTTTTTTTGTCAAAAGTTCAAATATGTCAAATAACTTGGATGCCCCCAATTTAAATATGTTAAATGAAAGAATTAGACACTAAACATTGTACATTAATGTACACTATTGTAATGTTGCTGTGGGACAATGTGAGAGACACCTATCAAATTCAATATATTGTAAATATTATCAGTAGACCTACTATAGTGTAAATATTATCAGTACTTTACTACTCCTCTGGTAGTGGAGCTCACGTTATCGCCTGGGTTTTTAGCCGCTCATTTTGTGGCTGTGATGATGTGAGGAGCTTCATTAAATTAGAATTACTGGCCACAGACGTGGAGAGACTCTTTCTTCCTGGGCATAAGTTGCACATCACATAAACATTCTTACCTTTCACCTCAACGAGGGAAGAGTAGCGCTTATACTTCCAGTTTGCGAAAGCTAACTTTGAAGTGTTGGACTTGCCATCGCTGACTGTGCATATGCGTGTGCGACTGTGCGTCATAGGTGTGTGTGTGTGTGTGTGTGTGTGGACTCAACCTATCAACCTCAACCTTGTCTCCCACCCACCAATCATCATCAGTTATGTGTACCACGCGCGCGCGCACACACACACACACACACACACACACACACACACACACACACACACACACACACACACGCACACGCACGTTGCAGGTCCGACTGACAGAGAGCCTGTTCGGATGAAAACCGCTTCAGTGAGCTCAATTATAGTAACGCCGCATTTTTTTTCTCAGTAACGCTAACGGCGTTGCAACATTGGGAAAAGTAATTAATTAGATTACTCCGTTACTGAAAAATTAACGCCGTTAGTAACGCCGTTATACTTAAACGCCGTTACTCCCAACACTGATTATAAGTACAATTTAGAATAACTAGAAGAAATGTTAAAAAGTAATTTATTCTTTTGATGCAAAGCTGAATATTCTCCATTCTTCAGTGTCACATGATCCTTCAGAAATCATTCTAATATCCTGCTTTGCTGCTCAAGAAGCATTTCTTATTATTTTCAAAGATTAAAAAAAAAGTTGTTGCTTAATATTTTTGCAGAAACCCTGATACAATACAGTTTGAAAGTGTGGGTAAGACTTTTTAATAAAAAAATTTTTTAAAAAAGAATTTAAAGTTAAGCAAATAGGGTTTTTTTAATCAGGTGGTTGATTGACATGAGAATTCAGTGTTATTCGCATCAAAAGAGATGAGAAGTTACACCACATATGCATGCGTTTTCGACTAGGCCTACCTCTAAATGTGGTTTGAGTAACTGGATCACAAAACATTCTGGGCCTGTATTAAGCCTTGTCCACTCATGATTGGGTGACACGAGACTAATCTTAATAACAGCTGTAAATGAGGTCATTAAAGAAAGTGGTGTTAAAAACACTTGTTGAAGATGATGTATTGATATCTGCGCTGACATTTTTTGCGTAGGAGTACTCCTGCCCAGAAGTTGTGTACTTATTAGGGGTGTAACGGTACACAAAAAGGACGGTTCGGTACGTACCTCAGTTTTGAAGTCACGGTTCGGTACGGGTTCGGTACAGTTGTTTTAAAAAATGGCTTTTTTATTTTTTATTAAACAGTGGTTTGCTGAAAAAATTGTGTCTGTCCTTAAATGAATTAAATTATAACTAAAAGTTTCTTAATGATAATGCTGTAAACTATATAGGGAGCCCTTACTTGCAAATTATTACTATAATATTAAAGGTTAACAACAGAGCCCAAACTATGAGCCTATATTCAGCTGATATTCATGTATAGTTAGTTATAGGCTAATCAACACTCAAATAACACATTGTGTGCAAACATATAAACTTCACATAAGGCAGTTTTTGCATTAAAGGGGCTATATGCAACTTTTTCCCCAAAATAAACGCAACTATAGCCTTTTTATTTTACCATTTATGACTCAAACATCTCCTGATGAGCATACTGACACCTTGTCCGCTCACAGTGGGTGCACCTATAAAATAGGGTATCCTATTTTTCATATTTTCTGACGGGTCGTCTTTTCCCGCGCTGTCTGCGGATGTGACGTCAAGCGCGTTCATGTTAAACGTTTCAGATCACTCTGCCACCACCGCTAGTCAGCAAGTAGCCTACACTCGCAAGCAGTGCAATGGATTTAACGAATACACAGAAGAGACCCAGGACAACTCGGACACCAACAGTAACTCCACAGAAGACTAAAAAAGTTAAACCCCTGACAAGTGGCCAAAAAAGGTCGAAGATTGAGAGAGACCGGCGCATCGGCTTCGCATTTGAGCCATGGAGGGATGGAGGGATGGATGGATGGAGGGACGGAGGGACGGAGGGAGGGAGGGAGGGACGGACGGACGGACGGACGGACGGACGGACGGACGGACGGACGGACGGACGGACGGATAGATGGATAGATGGATAGATGGATAGATGGATAGATGGATAGATGGATAGATGGATATATATATAGATAGATAGATAGATATATATATATACAAAAATAAATATGAATAGTGCATCAGTAATGTAAAGTCTTTTTGGGTGTCTAGAAAAGCGCTATATAAAACTGATGGATTATTTATTATATAGCCATGTAAAGCTACATTATATTGTTTGTTGTTTCTATATCTTAACAAAAAATAAGAGGTAAATGAAGATGTAGTGTGTGATGCATTTTATTTCACATAAGACATGTAGTCAATAAATATTGCTAAATAGTATTATGTATATGTGTCTTTCATACTTGGTGATAGTAAGCTACTTGTGTATAATAAGTGGTCAAGGACAGTGCTCAGATTTGTGTTTTTAATATTCTACGAAAGTTTCGGTCTGTGCGCCCTTCATCAGCGTGTATGCCAATGGCGAAATGGGTTTATTTATTTATTTAATGTATTAATTTTTTGTGTAGTTTGTCAGCTACACGTTTGACGTTTTGAAAAGAGAACACTTATCTCAAACAATATATGCATTTGACTGTTCTTACCTCTGTAAACATAATGTTGACCTCCTTGCAGCAGATGACTTGTGAAGTGTGCACGTACGAGCGCGCGCTGCGAGAGCGAGCAGAAATGAAGAGCAGTTCTGTTTTTTGGCCACAGGTGTCAGTCGCGAGTTTAAATTTCAGAAAAACGCATATAGCCCCTTTAACTCCTAAATCTAATTATAAAATAGTTTTTTCTCCAATTCGTTGTTGAAATATAATTTTAGTAACTATCATTTTCATGACAGATTTATCTGACACTGAATCAAATGACTTCTGACTCTGAGGTATATGATGCTGCGTGATATTGTTTACAAGCTGTTTGACGTCTTTCCACGATTGAAACACTGATTGAGCGATTACACGACATATGATACGTTTCAGTAAGTGTTATTCTCAACATACCTTAAGATATTAATTCGTGTTTATTCTTCTGGAAGAGATGATCGCGTTCACTCGCGCGCCTATACAGTGATCAGTCGTCACATTAAAGAGCGTCAAAGCGGCATTTATCGTTTGAATTTTGTGATAAAATGGACTGAATACTTAATATGTTCGAGTGGGAACAAGGATTGAAGTGTGTTCCGCAAGTAAAACAAGCCAACTGTTAACTGTTAAAGATTGCATTCGTAACCGTTCGGTACACACGCGCACCGTACTAAAAGCCCTGTACCGAAACGGTTCGGTATGAATACGTGTACCTTTACACCCCTAGTACTTATACATACAATTCACTGCAGTTTCCAGCTGAAATTAACAATAGCGTCTGTAAAACACCAACAACTTTTATACCTTTTGACACAAATTATGATTAAAGGTGCAGATTATTGATTAATAAAGACTTATTTTGCACCGGGTGTTGTGTATTTTTTGGTAATCAACTTTTAATTTAATTCAACTTTTTTGGTCAAACAAAGTATACTTAAATAAACTGTAAAATTAAAACATGGAAGAAAAAAATCTTACTTACTTAAAGTTTTGGTATTTATTATTATATTAGTGTTAGTATTATTATTATTATTATTACATTGAGACATATCTAAATTCTACTGTACAACAGTAATATATTCATCAAGTTAAACTGAACTTTTATTTTGACGGGTTGCCGTGACAACCTTTGAGTTTGTCTGTTTGTGATATGACGATAGTTTTTCTCAAATAAAATGGTGAAAAGCTCATGAAGTGACTCTCAGAGTGGCTCTGGAGATGATATTCATGCATTCATGTTCTCCTCATATGAGACAGAAGAGATGGAAACACGCGACCGTCACACACGATTCAGAGTGTGCGAGGTAAATTAAACTGTGCGTCTGTGCCATTTATTCGCACAGAGACGCGCGGGACATGCAGGGTTCATATTTAAATAGTCTTTTTTCAGTTTAATATTCACAGACACTAGTCTATATCACCAGGTGCGTTCTCAGGTACTGAAATTTGGCACCAATTAATTTCATGTGAATCGGTACTCGGTAGTACCGGCGTAATTCGGTACCCAACCCTTTTTACGAGAAAATACTATTTCAGTCTTTCTCCTGCAAAATTTCACATTTAATTCAGCTACATGCAGTTTCTTCGTAATTAATTGTGAAATTCACTAGCAATTTCTGAGTGAAAATTGTTTCCAAGTAAATCCTACACTGAAAAAATGTTCACTCTGAACTTTCTAGTAAATTTTACAATTAATTACAAAGAAATGGTAAGTGAAATGTACTATTTACCAAAGTGTTTTCTTGTAAAATGTACGTTTAACCTTGTTTTATAAAAAAAGAATATATAAAAAAAAAATCATATTTTTACAGTTTTTTTAGTGCAGGTAAACCACTTTTCTAAGTTTGATAACCCTTTTCCAACTGCCTCCTCATTGATTGGGAGAAAAAAAACAAACAGTGCCACTACAGAGAGTCAAAAGCTATTGTTTGCATACATCCTATACTGCTAGGGAGAGAGGCTGGCTTGTTTGGACATTTTGTCCCAACACTAAAGAACCACTTAAGTTCTCTGACTTCATTAGTGAGTGGAGCTTTTAACTTGCATACTGCTACTTAAAGCCTTGTGTTGTAGGACTATTCCTATTAGAAACCCATATTGTCTCTTTAACAGAGCCTGTTGCTGAGGCCTCTTGGATGGTTTAGGGTATGCAGACATAGTGGTGTGAATGCATTTCTGTGCGAGTGTGTGTGTGTGTTGGGGGTTGGACAAGGGGTTTCAAAAAAGAGGGACCACTGAACGTGACATGGATGAGTGAAAGATTTCTAGGCCAAGGACACAGAAAGCCTTTGACAGGGAGAAAGAAAGACAGAGACAGCCTGGGAAAAAGAGTAGTGAGAGTTCATTAGACACAATGCGCCCAGTAAATAAAATTACTTACTGCTTCATTCTATAGCTGTTCTAGATTCAGAATGCTTTCTTTAAACACTAGGAATGCCAGCTATTGTGAACACACTAATGAATACAACAGATACCGATAAAAAAGGGTAATTTGCCATTACAGACACTAAACACCTTCTCAATGCACACACTAATGTTGCATTCTTTTAAATTACATTTACATTACACAGCAACCTTCATTTTTCTCTTGAACATATATGTCACTAAATCTCATTCTCAACTAATAAAGACTTATTTTTAAGTGGTTCCTAGCACAATACTAAGTTATGGCCTCAAAATGATTTTACCATAGTACATGTTTTGTAAACTAATACATTTTGAAGTTTACATCACATAACCAGCTCCATATGTATGGCTTTTCTGATGTAGTAAACTTGCTCGACTGCTCACCTGGTACAGCATTGCAGTTCAAATGCAAAGCACTCGGGTACAAGTCCCGTGAAACATCTCATTTAAAGAATGTTGTCATGATAAAAGAGCCAAAAGACTTGTAGAAGCAACTAAAATGGCATGATTGAGTCAACAAATGTGTTTTCATCTCACATTTGTTTTTGTTAACACTATCGGTTAGGTTAGTGTAGGGTTTAGTGTACGTTACTTTCAAACGCAATAGAGCATTAACCTTTTAGCGTCACTCGCGAGACATTTGATTTCCAAACTGACAATACATACAACAACCAACATAAAACCTTCCCGGCTTCACGTTCATCTATTTTGGATAAAACTGAATGCCCTTTTAGCACCACTCACTGACTGGACATTTCAAAACACAAAAGCAAATGTAATATTTTGCAGAAATGGCACAGGCACATTTTCCAATGCTGAAAGAGTTGGGTAAAATTATGAATTACCATATTTAAAAGGGATAGTTCACCCAAAAATGAAAATTAGCCCATGATTTACTCACTCTCAGGTCATCCTAGGTGTATATGACATTCTTCTTTCAGACGAATAAATTAAATTAAAAAAGTCCTGGCTCTTCCAAACTTTATAATAGTGACTGTTGCTCTGTTTTTGAAGTCCATAAAAAAAATGCATCTGTCTGTCAAATAACGTGCTCCACACGGCTCTGGGGGGTTAATAAAGGCCTTCTGAAGCGAATCAATGCGTTTGTGTAAGAAAAATATTTATTTAAATATTTCCATATTTAAAACTTTATAAAGTAAACTTTCGGCCGATCGTCTTCCGTAATCAATTTATGGAAAAACTGATGCCGATCAAAGGCTTACGTTACCAGGTCCGCTCGTCAGACGTCGCGTACGCATCTTTATTTCGAGAAGGCACTTTCAACACTTTTCACGGAAGGCGATCGGCTGGAACTTAACTTTATAAAGTTTTAAATATGGATATTTTTCTTACACAAACGCATCGATTAGCTTCAGAAGGCCTTTATTAACACCCCAGAGCCGTGTGGAGCATGTTATTTGACGGACAGATGCATTTTTTATGGACTTCAAAAACAGAGCAACAGTCACTGCTATTATAAAGCTTGGATTAGCCAGGACTTTTTTAATACAACTCCGATTTTATTCGTCTGAAAGAAGAATGTCATATACACCTAGGATGACTTGAGGGTGAGTAAATCACGGGCTAATTTTCATTTTTGGGCGAACTATCCCTTTAAATGTGCGGGTGTGCAGATTGAAAATCCTAGTAAATGCCATCGTGTACTGCACAAAATAAAATGTCATTCACAGGGTGAAAATATCAGCACAACAACACATCCACTTTCTGAAACAGAAGAATGGCAGAGGGCAGAAGTGAGCGGGCCAGAAAGCTTTTTACCCAAATTATTTACACATTTAGAGGTGGCTCAAAGAACATCAACCAGTCAAATTAACCAATAAGTTAAAACTGGGTTTTCTATATATAGCCTTCTGAACGTTTGGTCTATATATCAATGTGCCAGTGCCGAACTAAAGCCGGGTGCACACTGCACGATTTATGAAGCCCTTTACAATTGTTACTTGTCAGACTGTACAAACACGATCCCTGTCACACTGTAAGATCTCAGTTGTCATTAATGTCAGACTGTACGACAGTCAAGAAACGTTTAAAAACAGATGCACGCAAGAAAACTCGTCTGGAGCTTTAACTCAATCAATGACACGTTTGTTGAGAATGAGCTGCATTACAGACAGGATTGAAATGGTGGCTACAAAGAAATCTCTAATGTTAATTTCGGTCATGGCTTGTCTTGAAAAACGATGACATTTTGATGGTCTCTGTAGAAGTCACACTGCAGGACTGGGAGTCAAATCTTCTGAAAAAGCCAGAATTTCGTAAAATTTGATTGGACTGGTCATTAATCGGCTGTCAATGAACATGCCAAACTAACGAGCAAAGACTTCAGATTTTAGCCTAGGATCAGAGGAATCTTTTAGGATTTGCAAAATTTGTCTCAGATGGCCAAATCGTAGCCAAAATCGTACAGTGTGCACCCAGCTTAAGTTGTCTTTCATGACTTAAGCCCAAAGTATACTTTGTTTTTTACGCGTGTGCTAGCGTATGTGTACAGACGAACACATAGCCTTTCAAAGTATACTCCATTTGACAGCATGCGCAGACGGTCAACATGTGCTCTTTGACCAGTGTCTGCGCTATTATATATGAACAATAAAAATGTATTTGTATTCTTTTAACTAAAGTTGCAGCTCTCTCATAACCTCACACAAATGCTTGTCAATGCGGGAGTCTGTTGTTGTTGCAGTAATTGTCCTCAGTATTTTGTTGTTGTGTCTTTTTAATTTAGTTTTCTACTGTGAAACAACAGTCCAGGCCAGTGTTGCCACCTTGTGAAACAAATGTGCAAAACAAATTCAATGTGCATGTGCGACCTTTGCATACAAAGTAAGTGTTGTTACAAAAACAGGCAGCACGTACAATTCTAGTGATGAAATTTGCGTCATGCACACTGTACGCGAACCCTGGCATATGCATAAAAACAAAGTATACTTTGGTCTTTATTGAGCTTGTATGGTCAAATACACACCAAATTGTGTCAAAATGACTGTCTTGGTGAGTATTCATGCAATCACAGTTGGTTAACTCTTAAGTGAAAGTAAACAGTTGAGGGGAAAAAATGGGATCCATTATATTGGATTTGTGCATTTGGTCTTAAAGTGACAGCACCCTAATGCTGCGGTCTGTGTCATTATTGTTAATCAAGACAAAGAGAAAAATCACTCACTGTAATTTACTTTATAACTTTTTTGTAGGTTTAATGCACTTTTTTATTTTTACATTTGATTTTTACAATTTCTGTAGTATTCCTACTGAATAGACCTACTGCACCTGAAAACTTCTTGTTGTCTTCTTTTTTTATTTTTATTATTTAAATTAACAAAGATAAAATAAAAATAACTATACTGTGAAGATACTGTTATTGTAAAAATAAAATGACTCGCATGTGAAATAAGATTCACATAATCGCCCACCCCTAGGCACAGATTTGTTTTCCTATTATTTACATGGATTCTCCAAATCAAACAGAAAAATGGACTGTAATGTATTACTGCATTAACTATCGAACATGTACTTACATGTAGACTCCATGTTCATTAACAAAAGCTTTTTTTCCACAATGCCTTTTTAATTTTAAAATACCTCAAGAGCCCATATTCTAAAATGCCTCAAGCTTGACATATTTTTCTTAAAGGTCCCGTTCTTCGTGATCCCACTGTTCAAACTTTAGTTAGTGTGTAATGTTGCTGTTAGAGCATAAATAATACCTGTAAAATTATAAAGCTCGAAGTTCAATGCCAAGCGAGATATTTTATTTAACAGAAGTTCCCTTTCAAAGACTACAGCGAACGGCCGGCTTGGACTACATCCTGGTACTTCCTACATAAATGACGTCGATAGAACAGTAGAACAGACTAACCTCCGCCCACAAGACTACGTGCAAAAAGGGGGCGTGGTCTTGTTGCGGTCCCACGTGGAGAAGAGGACGTGTCGCGTGGAGAAAAGGAAGTGGTGCGTTTGAGTGTGTTTGTCGCCATGTCGTCGAGACGCTGTTATTTTAATCCCGGAGTCAAATCACCTTTGTTTGGCTTTCCCAGGGACGCCGTAGAGATCATTAAGCGCATATATCTCCCGTTAAGAGGCGTGACCTTTCCACGTGCGCTAAGCTGCTGTCGAATCACAACACAGGAACCATGCCACGTTCGCTAAGCTGCTATCAAATCACAACACGGGAACCGCTGGCACAATCAGAACTCGTTACGTATTTCTGAAGGAGGGACTTCATAGAAAAAAGGAAGTCATCAGCCGTTTTTAGGACAGTGAAAACAGCGGTATACAGATAAGTAAATTGTGTTAAAAATATATATATTTTTTTTTACACACGAAACATGAACATATGTTATTGCACACTGTAAACACAATCAAAGCTTCAAAAACACGAAGAACGGGACCTTTAATCTTCAGGTTTCTATATATAACCGTAGGGTTCTTGACTCAATTTTAAAGAATCCTTTATGCCAAAACGGCTCTATATAAGGAGAAATGCCATAAATGATTGCGTAATACTTTCATGTTTAAAGGGTTATTTCAATTTTGCCTAGTGTTAAAGTATGCTATTGAATTCATAACATTGCATGCAAATTAAAATAATTAACTAAATGAATTAATGAAAACTAAATCCATAAAATAATCCTATCATGGGAACCCCTAAAAGGTTATGAAGCGCCTGACAGAACACTTTTAAGACCTTTTCTTTTAAAAATGCATAGTGTACGAACTTGTAAAGCAATTACTCATTCTCTCATGCAGACCATATATAATAATAATTACACAATTTTATGCATGTCAACAGAACAAATAATTCAAGAGTCACTAGAACTCACAGCATTTTGTTTAAATGTTAACTCTTCCCCAAATAAGACAAAGAAAGAACAAAAATGTCCTTATCACAATAAGTGTAAACGTTTCCAACTCACCTATAATGAGATGTTGCTGAAGTCTTTAATATCCGATTGATTATTAGCACAGGCAAATAGAGATTAGCCTCAACCTGAAAGTCTATTGGTCACTTCCCTTTTCTGATTTTCACACTTTTTTAATTATAAATTTGACAATATTTATAATTTTGAAATATTGATTGATTTTTTATTTAGAATATAATAACCAATTTATCTTGCATAATTAAATGTCCATGCATTTTTTCTTTTAAAGACCAAGTTTTTAATGAGAAGAAATAATTTACTGATTTATTACAAATATTCAAAATCTTTCCCTCATCTTACTGAAAATGCTTCAACTTGGGCTGTTTTTGACGGCAGGACTCCTAAGGCAATTAGGACCGTATATATACGCATCTTAAGAGTAGTTGAATGGGATCATGACATTAGAGCTAATGCCCAGGGGGGTTGTGAGAAACTTAAGACATTGCCACACATTTTCACACACTTTATAAAAAGCCCATACAGGACATTGATAGAGCTATATGGTTGCCAGTGACTATAAACGCAACAAACATTACGGAAGCGTCAGCTTAAGAATACACCAAATAGAATCAACCTGTTATGAGGTTTCAACATCTCAGAACTAGACCCGTGGATGATACAGATTTTATAGTTTGTCTTTAACATTACTGAAACAAATAGTAAAACCAGTACCACACAGCAACAAGTTCAAAGGTCATGCAGAATGTGGATGTTGGTTCATGTGTTGAACTTGGCTGGTTTGTGCAATGGCACATTATAACTTCACATTTGTTTCCTGACGGGTTAGAAATGAGTCTATTTCAAGAGACAACTCAATTTCAGTATGTCTGAGAGGTCGATTCTTCTGCAATGTTTTGCAAAGAAAGAACAACCTAAAGTGAATAAACAAATTATGTCCATGTGACTAACCCTAACAAAATTGTAGATGAAGTGTCCTATACCAAACCTATACATGACCCTGAACCATAAGTTGCACGTGTATATTTGTGGCAATAGCCAACAATACATTTTATGGGTCAAAATTATCGATTTTTCTTTTATGGCAAAAATCATTAGGATATTACGTAAAGATCATGTTCCATGAAGATATATTGTACATTTCCTACCATAAATATATATATTGAAAAAAAATATTATTATTAGTAATATGCATTGCTAAGGACTTCATTTGGACAACTTTAAAGGCGATTATCTCAATATTTTTTTTTTTTTTTTGCACTCTCAGATTCCAGATTACGCCCTATCCTAACAAACCATACATCAATGGAAAGCTTATTTATTCAGCTTTCATGTGATGTATAAATCTTAGGTACAAAAAAACCCCTTACGACTGGTTTTGTGGTCCACAGGGTTTTGTTCACTTAAAAAAAGAAAGTTCAGTTGTGCCCCCAAAGCAAAACATGATCTACATCTTGAATAGTGTGTGAACCTACATGCGTAGTTAAAATTTAAAACAGTTTGTGTCATGAGAGATAAAGTTTATTCTTTAGATAATATTGAACAAGACATCAAGCTAGAGAAACATTACATTTAAACATGAAAGATTTTCAGAATAATGTGAACATATGTAACGAGGCACAGATACATATAATTACACGTAGTGTTATATAAGAGGTGAAATTGTTTGGAAAGCATACAGTGAATAATGTAACTCGCAGAGATACATTTGCGCACACTTTTTTGCAATCGCCCCAAGGGTCTTTTGTTTCTAGATATACAAGGGAAGACATCTAATTGACATTTACAGGGCTGTCGATACATTTTTACTGACGCAACCCTGTGTAATGTATCTGTGTAATTCTGCGTCCTTGTATTTCTTTATTAAGGCCGAACCTGCGCTTTGAAGTCCCTGCATTCCTGCCCGCGTGCAGCGGCTGTTCCAACATGTTGCAAATACGGTGCGAGCGGCGATGTTGACTTACAACGAAGTGGTGGTTGTGTATTTTATAAAAGACACATGGTATTCACAAGATAGACAAGTTCACATGTTATATTGTAGAAGCGTCCACGTTTACGTAAACGAAAGGCATCAAGTTCGTTTCAGCATAATTTCTCTGCACGGTAAATTAAATTCTATTTATATCGGCTACATCAACAACTACATAGTAGCTAGTAATAGTTTCATATCTGGGCAAATTGACCATCGTGGGGTGATTTTCTGCTTTAACGCGGTCTGAATCTATCACGACTGTTTTGTTTTGTTTGTGTAAATGTCTGCTATAACTCTTTGAGGATCACTCGGTTTAATTCTGTCCGCTCAGACTGTTTTCTAGGCTATTTTCACACACTGCCGACTGTATTTACAAGTAACGACGTGTTTACTTCTCAAAGCAAGGGCAAAGAACTCCAAAACACTTACCCTTGGCGAGAAGCATTAAAGTTAAAAGACTGCCACAAAGCACCGCAGTGAGCCTCATCGTGAAGAATCCTCTCTCGGTCGTGCTGTGTTTTCGCAAATGTTTCTTTCAAGTACCAGCACCCTTCAGTTCAACTGAATTAGACGAATAACTCTTTAAAAACCATTGTTTAAGGCGTCTGTGATCCCGTTGGCTCACGGGTTAAGTTAAACTACAGACAAATCGGGACGCCGCAACTCCACCAAGAACCTTGAAATGTTGTTCCACAGTCAGTCGCTGCTGCTTCTGCTGGAATGATCAAAAGGTGCATTGGATTGTACCATGTGTGTTTCAGGGGTAGTTCCAACTTCAGCGCGAGGTATCTAGAGGGAAACCGAGGGCACAAATCACAAACCACCGTTTCCTAGTGAGAAACTTTTCCAACTTCGCACTCGAGGTTTCGACCGTTCTGTAAGTCCAATGAAAACAACTCCTCCGTGACACTGCTCGTTGCTCGTAACTCGCCACGGAAACTTTGAAGTTCTTTGAACCCTTTTCAAACGGTGGACTGTGCAGCGGCCCTTCTACAAAGTGAGGCAATCCAAGTCAAATAAGGAGACGTCAATAGGCCAGTTGGCGGTATTTGGACACTGACGCCTTCAATTACAGTTGTAAAGCACGTTTTATCTGCCCAGAATATTTGCTGAATGGTTTACAAACACTAGTTCTGTCACAAAGAAAAGAATACCAAATTGTTACTATAATTAAGCTAGATTCACATAAATGTGGTGGCTCTGAATAGACCTTCATATTTATTAGCCTATTAAAATAGTCTCATACATATTTTTTTTATTTCTAAATCAATGTTTTGTATTGTTATTTTTTGTATTGATATGATCTTGACCAAAAATTAATGCACCTCTTGATGAAAATACATGTTGTGATGTTATTTCCATCAAGAGTTCAGATCTTGTATTGACAATGCAAGAGTCCAGCACTCTGTCAAGTCTCCTCCAGCACACCCCAAAGACATTCAACGCATTTAAGGTCTGGACTCAGAGATGCTTCATGTGTGAAAAATGATTCTTCATGCTCCCTCACAACCATTCTCTCACAGTCTGATGAATCTTGACATTGTCATCCTGGAATATGGCCATGATGTGTCTTCTACACACTCCATCAATTAGGGTTAGAAGAACTGTTGCCAAACGTATAACATACTAGAAACATAATAATCACTGCAATAATGATCCAATCGTTGACTCTTAAGCATTTGTCTATTTAAATCCAAATAGCGACACAGCCGGGCAGTTTACTATGAATGGAGTAAAGTTACGTTTCTTTCAAACTGCCTCGTTATCTTTATTAGTTACCTGTAACATTATTTACATTTACATTTATGCATTTAGCAGACGCTTTTATCCAAAGCGACTTACAACTTGGGGGTACATGAAGCGATTGGTCATGAGGAGTCGAGAAGCACAATAAGAGCCTGAAATCCTGAGACCGTGTACATTGCTCAGTGTAGCACAGGCTAGAGTAGGGAGGGAAGAAGGAAGAGAAAGAGGAAAGAATTTTTTTTAGCCGTCGTTCCTTTGCTGAGCGAAGGCTTCTGGTGGGGGTGTGGATTTGTAGAATGGAGTCAAAGTAAGCAGGAGCTGAACGCGTGGTGGCTCTCTATGCAAGCGTCAGCGCCTTAAACTTGATGCGAGCAGCGAGTGGTAGCCAGTGCAGGGAGATGAAGAGAGGTGTGACGTGGGTCCTTTTGGGCTCGTTGAAGACAAGACGTGCTGCTGCATTCTGGATCATTCGAAGTGTTTGGATCGCACAAGAGGGGAGTCCAACCAGAAGCGCATTGCAGTAGTCAAGTCTAGAAATTACCAGGGCCTGGACAAGAAGCTGTGTTGCGTGCTCTGTTAGGAACGGTCTAATCTTCCTGATGTTGTGGAGCGCAAACCAGCATGAGCGAGCCGTCTTAGAAATGTGTTCTCTGAAGGACAGCTGGTCATCAAATGTTACTCCAAGATTTCTGACTGACTTTGATGGGGAAATCAAGGATGTACCTAACTGGATGGTGAAGTCATGTTGTATGGTGGGACTGGCGGGGAAGACGAGAAACTCAGTCTTTGCCAGGTTGAGCTGCAGGTGATGTTCTCTCATCCATGCAGAGATGTCAGCCAGACAGCTGGAGATTCGTGCAGCTACTGTGGGGTCGTCTGGGTGAAATGAAAGGTAGAGCTGAGTGTCATCAGCATAGCAGTGGTATGAGAAGCCATGTGCCTGAATGATGGGTCCCAATGAAGTAGTGTAGATGGAAAAGAGGAGAGGACCCCTGGGGAACCCCAGTGGTCAGTTGATGTGCTTGGGATTCCTCTCCTCTCCAGGTAACCTTGAAAGACCTACCTGTGAGATAGGACTCAAACCAAAGGAGTGGAGTCCCTGTGATGCCCAGTGATAAGAGGGTGGACAGAAGAATCTGATGATTGACCGTGTCAAAGGCCGCAGATAGATCGAGCAGGACGAGGACTGATGATTTGGATTCAGCTTTAGCTATCCGTAGGGCTTCAGTGACCGACAGTAGTGCAGTCTCTGTGGAGTGGCCCCTTTTGAAACCTGATTGGTTGATGTCCAGCTGATTATTCTGTGATAGGAAGGATGAAACCTGGTTGAAAACAACTTGTTAATTAATTAATTAATTAATTAAAAATTAATTAATTAACATATTGTTAAGGTAAATATAGATTAAAAACTTTAATACATTATCCTATTCATTTCATGAATCCTAAGCTTCCGGGGCTGTCCCCACCAATTTCAAAATCAAACCCATGCCCTTGTATCAATAAATAGATGCCTGGGTGTGCTTTTGGCAGCCAGTAAGAAGGCAATAAAGATAACATTTTTTGTTCATTTAAAGGAAGGACTGTGTTCCTGGAAAAATGGAGGAAATGTGCTGAATATGTATCAGAAAGAAGGCTTGTAAATAGAAAGAGATTAGTGTATGTATATATATATATATATATATATATATATATATATATATATATATATATATATATATACAAAATGTTTTATTTTTTTTGTGTGCGTGTGTGTGTGTGTGTGTGTGTTTAATATCTACATGCATATAGATGTATGTTTATCTTCAAAATACTGACTTTTATGAAAGAGTTTATTCTGGATGGAATTTAATTAAGCCACGTTTCTACCTTTATTTTTTATTTATGTTTTTATTACAATTTAAAAACACACACACATATATATATATATATATATATATATATATATATATATATATATATATATATATATATATATATATATATATACACACATATATATACACATATATATATATACACACACACCCACCTAAAGAATTATTAGGAACACCTATTCAATTTCTCATTAATGCAATTATCTAATCAACCAATCACATGACAGTTGCTTCAATGCATTTAGGGGTGTGGTCCTGGTCAAGACAATCTCCTGAACTCCAAACTGAATGTCAGAATGGGAAAGAAAGGTGATTTAAGCAATTGAGGTGATTTAAGCGTGGCATGGTTGTTGGTGCCAGACGGGCTGGTCTGAGTATTTCACAATCTGCTCAGTTACTGGGATTTTCACGCACAACCATTTCTAGGGTTTACAAAGAATGGTGTGAAAAGGGAAAAACATCCAGTATGCGGCAGTCCTGTGGGCGAAAATGCCTTGTTGATGCTAGAGGTCAGAGGAGAATGGGCCGACTGATTCAAGCTGATAGAAGAGCAACTTTGACTGAAATAACCACTCGCTACAACCGAGGTACACAGCAAAGCATTTGTGAAACCACAACACGCACAACCTTGAGGCGGATGGGCTACAACAGCAGAAGACCCCACCGTGTACCACTCATCTCCACTACAAATAGGAAAAAGAGGCTACAATTTGCACAAGCTCCTCAAAATTGGACAGTTGAAGACTGAAAAATGTTGCCTGGTCTGGTGAGTCTCAATTTCTGTTGAGACATTCAGATGGTAGAGTCAGAATTTGGCGTAAACAGAATGAGAACATGGATCCATCATGCCTTGTTACGACTGTGCAGGCTGGTGGTGGTGGTGTAATGGTGTGGGGGATGTTTTCTTGGCACACTTTAGGCCCCTTAGTGCCAATTTGGCATCGTTTAAATGCCACAGCCTACCTGAGCATTGTTTCTGACCATGTCCATCCCTTTATGACCACCATGTACCCATCCTCTGATGGCTACTTCCAGCAGGATAATGCACTATGTCACAAAGCTCGAATCATTTCAAATTGGTTTCTTGAACATGACAATGAGTTCACTGTACTAAAATGGCTCCCACAGTCACCAGATCTCAACCCAATAGAGCATCTTTGGGATGTGAGTGTATATATATATATAATTTTTTTTTAATTTTTTTGTTTGGAATAAAAAAAAAATAATAATAAAAATATATATATATATATATATATATATTTTTTAAATTATTATTATTTTTATTCCAAACAAAAAAATTAAAATTTAAACAACTGGACAAGACAACTTGAGGTCAAAACACAACTTTGATCAACTGTTGGTCTTTGGGAGAACTGTAACAATGCAACCTTCAAGGTTGTATGAAGCACATGGTGTGTGTGGTAACAAACAATGAATATTTCATAACATCAATAGCATATTTTTGTCCTGTGTTTATGCAAAAAATGTCTCTTCCTTTCATGTCAACCCCATCCAGAAGAGGATCTCATAGAACTCTCATTACAAACTAAATAGAAATTCCGATGACCATATTGTCTTGAAATGGTTTCTACAAATTTGGCTGCTAAATTATAACTTTTTATCTTCAAATGCAAATAATATATCATGGTATCAGCACTAATCAATAAACTGTGTAGCGAGAGTGTACATCATGCACTTATTCTTTTTTTACAATTTCCCCCTTCTCCCTGCAGTTATCTTTTCACTTTACTTTTGGGTGATATGTTATCACACAACCAGTGCCACCAGCAGTACTAGCATTTGTTGTTTACTGTAGTTAAGCACCGTGTAATTTAAGTAGTCGTCTCCTTTGAATTTAAGCAGACTTAGGTTTGGTTCGCTCGCGCACACACAAGCATAACATTCCAATGTTATTTCAGTTGTGTTATTATTTTAGTTTTCGTTAGTTTTTTTTTTCAGTTTATAATTGTAGTGCTCCAACTTAAACATATTTCAGTTTAATGCCAAGGCAACATTTCAAATTTTCATGTAGATTAAGTTTTTCAGTATTTACATTTTATTTTACTTCTGCTTTATATCAATTAACAGACGAACCAAGCTCTAATGTGAACACTCACAAAATATGTTGAGCAAAAGGTTTTTTAAAAGGTTTACAGGCAATGTTTCTTTACTGACTTTATTTCTGGACTGATGTTAATCAAAAGTTTTGTGGTGAGAAAATTGAACACAGTCTGTTGTGTGATGTCTGCAAGTCTTTTTTGAAGGAATTGCATATTCAGAAGCCATCTGTTTTATCAAGGACACGCCACTACTTTGCAAAGACTTGAATAACATTCACAGAATGAATATTGAACACTGTTGCAACACCATCTGTTCCTCTGTGGAGGTGTGTTGACACTCAATGTTTAAAATAGTTTTGGTAGCACTTTATTTTACAGTCCGGAACTATATATACTTACTATAATTACTAGGTATTAACCTGAACCTAACCCTGAGCCCAACCCATATTAAGTATAGTTACATTATATTACTCAGTACTTTCTTTTTTGGGGTGAACCACTTTTATTTTTTTGCTGAACTAGCCCTTTAAATACTGTAAAATAAAGTGAACCTTAATTCTTATAACACTTAATATCTTTACTAAATGAATTTGACTGAATAAAAAAAGAAATCAAGGCCATCCATGCAGGGTGTTTCTCTGCAGAGATACTGATGGATGAAAATGGATGAATTGAATGTATTTACTGCAGTAAATTAACAGCAAATTGTATTGAATATTGAAAGTGTAAAAAGCTAAATTAAAAGATTTAACAACTAAAAGTAACTAAAAACCCAGCAGCTATCACCCTGTAGCTCAAGACTGGTTGCCCACTGAAGCTAAGCAGGGTTGAGCCTGGTCAATATACCCGGAGGGGAGACCTCCTGGGAAAACTATAGGTTTCTGCTGGAACAACTGTTAGTGAGGTCAGCAGGGGGTGCGCACCCTGTGGTTTGTGTGGGTCCTATCACCCCAGTATAGTGATGGGTAGGGGCGTAAATCGCGGGGGGGACAGGGGGGACAGGACCCCCCCAATCTGAGGGCTGCCCCCCCCTAAAAACCATGCTGAGTATTGTAAATAATATAACAATATATACTTAAAATAAATGTGTAAGTAGTAAAACAATACAAACGCAAACGGGACAAAAAAATGCGTTTTAAGTTTAGAAACATTTTGAGTCCCCCCTCCCCCCTTGCCTCACAGTGGTTTGATCCACCGTGCACCTCAACTAACGTTACATAGACCGTAGAAAAACTACCACACAAGTTTGGGGAGAGAACAAGGCTCTTCAGACAGCAGTTGTGAAACACCAGTAAGTAGCTGTCAAGGCTATTTTATTCACTTTAAACGTCAGATGAAGTGATTCTTTTCTCTTTAATACAGATTAGGCAAAACACTGTTAACATCACTTGCCCACCGCCGCCCCGCCCCGCCCCGCTCCGCTGTATTGTAATAAAATCATTTAGTTCAGTTAGAGAACTGACAAAACAATTAAAAACTGAACGTGTCTGCTCAATACAGCACGAACCGAACGAGCAAACCGCTGACAGACAAGATTATCGAAGATTTGGTTTCAAAGCGTAAACGCGCTTATTTAAGGGAGTGTGTCATTGTACTGTTTTGTTGTTGTGTTTTTCATTACGAATAATAGGCTAATGAACCCAAAATTCAAGCAACCCGCCCCCAAATTCTAAAAATTGGCTAATTCTAAACCGTAAGTTCAGTCAGATCTGTGTTGGGTTTTGCTCAATATGATAATAAGTGGCAGATCAGAGGGCTTGCTGCAGTTGAATATCCAAATATCTGAATATCATAAAATACTATGTGGAGGACGCAAGATAATTTAATAATTATAATATGACTGCGTGGTAAACCTTAATCGTATTTAAACTACTATCGCTTTGTGTTGTTGGTCAGATAAAATGACAGAGAAAAGAAAAACGGACATTAGATAATTTTTCAGTACACCAAAACGCCAAATAAGTACGAAATGTTGTTGTTGTTGTTGTTTTTTTTTGTGGTACACATATCCTTACAAGTACGATTTTGGCTGTATTATTTGTGTCCCCTTCAAAAATTGCTCTTGAGAAATTTCATGTTTATTGTCCCCCCCAACTTTTTGATGAAATTTACGCCCCTGGTGATGGGGACACTATACTGTCAAAAAAAAAAGAGAACTGTCCTTCGGATGAGACATTAAACAAAGGTCCTGACACTCTGTGGTCATTAAAAATCCCAGGATGTTCTTCGAAAGTGCTGGTGTAACCCTGGCATACTGGCAAAATTTGCCCATTGGCCTCTGTCCATCATCATGGCCTCCTAGTCATCCCCATATATACTGATTGGCTTCATCATTCTGTCTCCTCTCCACCAATAAGCTGGTGTTTGATAAGCGTTCTGGTGCAATATGGCTGCCGTCACATCATCCAGTTGGATGCTGCACATTGGTGGTGGTTGAGGAGATTCCCCCTTTCCATATGTAAAGCGTTTTGAGTACCGAGAAAAGCGTTATATAAATGTAACAAATTATTACTATTAGAACTCTATAGGAGAAACTTATAGTCGAAGAAACTGATTTAAAGTTCACTGCTTTCTCATTGAAACCACACTACAGAAGAGTGGTAGAAATCAACTGCATGACAAAAGCAAAGATCTACTGTGCCATGACTCACAAATACTTGTAATATATTGGGTTTTTTTTAGACAACAGATACGCATGTGTCTCATATTATGATAAACAATGATGTACACTAATGATGTGTTTTTTAGGTTCTCTAGTTCACCAAGGCTGCATTTATTTGATCAAAATACAGTAAAACTGTAATGTTGTGAAATATTATCACAATTTAATATTTTTTTAAAATATTTGGATATATTTTAAAATGTAATTTATTGCTGTGATGCAAGCTGAATTTTCAGCGTCATTACCCCAGTCTTCAGTGTCATTTACAGGATGCTCAAAAAACATTTCTTATTATTATAAATGTTAAAAAAGTTTTTTGTTTGTTTGTGGAAACTGAGATACATGTTTTCAGGTTCTTTGATAAAAAAAAAAAAGTTCAAAACACTTTTGATCAATTTAATTCATCCTTGCTGCATAAAAGTCTTTCTTTCAAAAAACAAAAACATACTTACCCCAAACATTTGAACGAGAGTGCACATCTATACAAATGCATGGTTTCATGGAAAAGTTTTTTATTATTATTATTTTTTAACTTCTAAAATAAACAGACAGTGAGAACACACAAGGGCATGTTTACATTATTTATGGTTTGATTCCCATCCGGGACATGACAGCATTCTCTGCATAAAACTTCAAAAAGTAACACAAAAAATGTTCAAAAGCAGTCGGCAAAAGAGACGATATGACATGCATAAAACCATCGGGGGAGAAGACGGCCCATATCTAGACTAAAGCAAGCATGTTTATTTTTTCTCATACCCATCTGAAGATGAATTTAATGTAAAAAAAACAAACAACAAAAAACTATGAATATACAGACCGAACTAATGCGTTTCTGAACATGCTCAGTTTGATCACTGATGATGCACAGGAATAATCTGTGTTTTGGTCAAAGCATGGGAATTTAAATATTTGTTATTCAGAATTAAACAGATGTTTTAGCGCCATATAGTGTTTTCGATAAGATTTTGTCATTAGAGTGATTTGTGTTTCTCTTCGGTTAAAATTGGTTTATTCCAATTTTAATGCACATACACAACTTGTTTTGGAGTAAAGAAATAACCTTTTTAGTTTGTTCAACAAGCTGATACCCAAGTTAGATAAGATAGACCTAAAAATTTACAAATAGACATTAAAAAGCAAGTTATTTTCCTGATCAACCATCTTTTCTCCATTTGTTAACCAGAAGTTAGTGAGATTTAAAAAAAAGTTAAATATTCCATTTGTTATATAACTTTTATCAATTGTGCAGGCCCAATACCTGCCCTCAAATGCATTTCAATACATAGAAATGTACACTAGTATATTTAGATAATACAGTAAGCTACTATAGCTCTCTTTATACAATCTGTATATCACTGTGAATTATTATTTAAATAAGTTGTGCTCCATCATTATTGTACTCTTGCACAACTGACAATGGAAAGCAGGAGAATGACATACAACCTGCTCCAAACAGGAAGTAGCCTATAACAAACAAGTGTTGTGAATCAAACTGAGGCTTTGGATTAATATTTAGGCGAGAGTACCCTCTGGTGGGCTGGAGAGGGAGCTACATGCCACAGAATCTCCGGTCACAAAATCTCCTTGAACTGGATTGATTTGTTTTAGGATCGTAAAGGGACCAACATACCTGGGACTTAGGCCACTTAAGCCCTGATTAACAGCCATATTATTTACGCTGGATGATAACTGGGCTCCCCTTACCAGTGGTGGCTGGTATCCTATTATACAATGGAAGGGTCTCAGTGGAACTCATAGATCTATTCCGCATCAACGCTTAACTTTTCTCTTAATTTTCTTCATCTGAACACTACCTGAGCAATATCTGCATTATTTGCATTCAAAACCACTGACCCCAGCCGTGATCCTGATTATACAATCTAAGGTTCAGTTTTCATATGTTGAGAACCATGCTCAGAATGTAATAGAATTTTGATCATCATTGATTGCAAGGTTGGACACATAATTGCATGTTAAATCCAACTAAGAGAAAATGTATTGTTTAAATTGATATGCTATTGGCTGAACTTTAAATGGCCTTTTTTGATCCACTTAAGTAGGACTTAATTGCACACACTCGCCTCAGTTCTCAGTCGCACCAGCTCCACCTCAGTCCTCCGACACCCTGGCTCCATTTTGGCCGATCGTCACCATGCCTCCGCCTTGGCCTCCAGGTCCTTCGTTGTTGCCAAGTCTCTTCAGGCCCGCCTGGCTCTCCACCTCCACTGGCTCTGCCTCTGTCTAAATCTTTATGTGTAATTTCATAATTACTGCTATTGTCTTTGAAATATGGTTTAAGTGCTGTTGAATGTACTGACAACCACTTATGATTGAACCATTTTACGATTGAAAATATACTTTTACGATTGAAAAAAAAAAAAAAAAAAATATATATATATATATATATATATATCATATCCCTCATAATGTCAAGTATGTCATGCATTTAAATATTTGCAATTACACATTTACAATTTAGTACATTTGAAATATATTTTAAATTTACTATTGAATAGCACTGGTTAAAATTATAATCTAGTACTTGTGCTTTAGAATGTTGGTCAACACATCAAAATAACTACTACTTTTGAAGCATGATAAAAGATTATTAAAACATAATGACTTAAAATGTACTTTAAAGTAAAACTTTTAATTTTAATTATTACAAAGTGCACTTTTGTATAACTGTACTTACTGTGTGTTAAGAAACATGAAAGTGTTCTCTCTTTAAGTACACTTAAGTGGCCTTTTATTTCATCAATATTATATATTATCTGCAAGTACAGTTTTTTTATTTTAATTTTAGGTCTTAAAGTACACAAGTGTTCAATAAAATTGTGTGCACTTCTTTTTCATAATGGTAAGTTTAAGGATATTTAGCAACATACACCAATATTGCTAAAGTTCATTAATCATACTGCCTTGACTGCAGATTTGTGGAAGAGCCTTATCAGCATCTAAAAACACATATGCCACAATAGTAGCATTTAAGGTTTTGTAATGATTTTGCAAACCATTTCAAACATTACAAACCAACTTAAAGGGTTAGTTCACCCAAAAATGAAAATAATGTAATTTATTACTCACCCTCATGCCATTCCACACCTGTAAGTTCGTCTTCGGAACACAAATTAAGATTTTTGACATCCTCTCTCAAGATTCATTAATGTACTAAAAACATATTTAAATCAGTTCATGTGAGTACAGTGGTTCAATATTAATATTATAAAGCGACAAGAATATTTTCGGTTCGCCAAAAAAACGAAATGACTACTTATATAGTGATGTCCGATTTCAAAACACGGCTTCATGAAGCCTCGGAGTGTTCTGAATCACATCAGCATATCGGTTTGGAGCTCCAAAGTCACATGATTTCAGCAGTTTGGCGGTTTGACACACGATCCGAATCATTATTCAACCGATTCAACGCTGATTCATAACGCTCCGAAGCTTCATGAAGCAGTGTTTTGAAATAGGTCATCACTATACAAGTCGTTATTTAGTTTTTTTTGGACACACAAAACATTTTTTGTCGCATTATAATATTAAAATTGAACCACTGTACTCACATGAACTGATTTAAATATGTTTTTAGTACATTAATGAGTCTTGAGAGAGGAAATGTCATTGCTGGCTATGCAGGCCTCACTGAGCAATCGGATTTCAACAAAAATATCTTAAAGGTCCCGTTCTTCGTGTTTTTTTCAAGCTTTGATTGTGTTTACAGTGTGCAATATAACGTGTTCATGTTTCGCGTGTAAAAAAACACAGTATTTTTCACCCAATTTACTTATCTGTATACCGCTGTTTTCACTGTTCTAAAAACGGGTTGATGAGTTCCTTGTTCTATGAAGTCCCTCCTTCAGAAATACGTAACGAGTTCTGATTGTGCCAGCGGTTCCCGTGTTGTGATTTGACCGCAGCTTAGCGAACGTGGCACGGTTCCTGTGTTGTGATTCGACAGCAGCTTAGCGCACGAAACTTGCTCAGAAAGGTCACGCCTCTTAACGGGAGATGTATGCGCTTAATGATCTCTACAGCGTCCCTGGGAAAGCCAAACAAAGGTGATTTGACTCCGGGATGAAAATAACAGCATCTCGACGACATGGCGACAAACACAGTCAAACGCAACAATTCCTTTTCTCCACACGACACTTCCTCTTCTCCACGTGGGACAGCAACAAGACCACGCCCCCTTTTTTCGCATATTCTTGTGGGCGGAGGTTAGTCTGTTCTACTGTTCTACTGACGTCATTTATGAAGGAAGTACCAGGATGTAGTCCAAGCCGGCCGTTCGCTGTAGGCTTTGAAAGGGAACTTCTGTTAAATAAAATATCTTGCTTGGCATTGAACTTTGAGCGTTATAATTTTACAGGTATTATTTATGCTCTAACAGCAACATTACACACTAACTAAAGTTTGAACAATGGGATCACGAAGAACAGGACCTTTAATTTGTGTTCCGAAGATGAAAGGAGGTCTTACAGGTGTGGAACAGCATGAGGGTGAGTAATGAATTACATTATTTTAATTTTTGGGTGAACTAACCCTTTAATTTATACTAATACCACAGTTTGAAAACCTATTTAGATATGTACAATCTTATTTAAAATAAGTGTAAAAAGTGATTGAGTTGCGTTAGTAGAGACAGGAACTAAACAGAGCACTGACAGACTGGGAAGAGAGTAATGTAAAATATGTGAAAAATGTGTTTTTTGAACATTAAAGCCTGAAAACCTATTCTAAAAAAAATCTAAGCTTAAACTTTTAATGAACAGTTGCAGTGCCCATACTTGGAGACAATGTCCAACAAAGATCTTGACATTGTCCTCGTCACTGTCAGCTGCAGGATCTGACTGTAACAACAATATAAAGAGAATTATTCAACTGATGCATAGTATTAAGGACTGTAATGTTATTAAACATTTAACAAACAGTTGCAGTGCACATACTTGGAGACAATGTCCAACAAAGATCTTGACATTGTCCTCGTCACTGTCAGCTGCAGGATCTGACTGTAACAACAATATAAAGAGAATTATTCAACTGATGCATAGTATTAAGGACTGTAATGTTATTAAACTTTTAATGAACGGTAGCTGTGCACATACTTGGAGACAATGTCCAACAAAGATCTTGACATTGTCCTCGTCACTGTCAGCTGCAGGATCTGACTGTAACAACAATATAAAGATAATTATTCAACTGATGCATAGTATTAAGGACTGTAATGTTATTAAACTTTTAATGAACGGTTGCTGTGCACATACTTGGAGACAATGTCCATCAAAGATCTTGACATTGTCCTCGTCACTGTCAGCTGCAGGATCTGACTGTAACAACAATATAAAGAGAATTATTCAACTGATGCATAGTATTAAGGACTGTAATGTTATTAAACTTTTAATGAACGGTAGCTGTGCACATACTTGGAGACAATGTCCAACAAAGATCTTGACATTGTCCTCGTCACTGTCAGCTGCAGGATCTGACTGTAACAACAATATAAAGAGAATTATTCAACTGATGCATAGTATTAAGGACTGCAATGTTATTAAACTTTTAATGAACGGTAGCTGTGCACATACTTGGAGACAATGTCCATCAAAGATCTTGACATTGTCCTCGTCACTGTCAGCTGCAGGATCTGACTGTAACAACAATATAAAGAGAATTATTCAACTGATGCATAGTATTAAGGACTGTAATGTTATTAAACTTTTAATGAACGGTTGCTGTGCACATACTTGGAGACAATGTCCATCAAAAATCTTGACATTGTCCTCGTCACTGTCAGCTGCAGGATCTGACTGTAACAACAATATAAAGAGAATTATTCAACTGATGCATAGTATTAAGGACTGTAATGTTATTAAACTTTTAATGAACGGTTGCTGTGCACATACTTGGAGACAATGTCCATCAAAGATCTTGACATTGTCCTCGTCACTGTCAGCTGCAGGATCTGACTGTAACAACAATATAAAGAGAATTATTCAACTGATGCATAGTATTAAGGACTGTAATGTTATTAAACTTTTAATGAACGGTAGCTGTGCACATACTTGGAGACAATGTCCAACAAAGATCTTGACATTGTCCTCGTCACTGTCAGCTGCAGGATCTGACTGTAACAACAATATAAAGAGAATTATTCAACTGATGCATAGTATTAAGGACTGTAATGTTATTAAACTTTTAATGAACGGTAGCTGTGCACATCCTTGGAGACAATGTCCATCAAAGATCTTGACATTGTCCTCGTCACTGTCAGCTGCAGGATCTGACTGTAACAACAATATAAAGAGAATTATTCAACTGATGCATAGTATTAAGGACTGTAATGTTATTAAACTTTTAATGAACGGTTGCTGTGCACATACTTGGAGACAATGTCCAACAAAGATCTTGACATTGTCCTCGTCACTGTCAGCTGCAGGATCTGACTGTAACAACAATATAAAGAGAATTATTCAACTGATGCATAGTATTAAGGACTGTAATGTTATTAAACTTTTAATGAACGGTAGCTGTGCACATACTTGGAGACAATGTCCAACAAAGATCTTGACATTGTCCTCGTCACTGTCAGCTGCAGGATCTGACTGTAACAACAATATAAAGAGAATTATTCAACTGATGCATAGTATTAAGGACTGTAATGTTATTAAACATTTAACGAACAGTTGCAGTGCACATACTTGGAGACAATGTCCAACAAAGATCTTGACATTGTCCTCGTCACTGTCAGCTGCAGGATCTGACTGTAACAACAATATAAAGAGAATTATTCAACTGATGCATAGTATTAAGGACTGTAATGTTATTAAACTTTTAATGAACGGTAGCTGTGCACATACTTGGAGACAATGTCCAACAAAGATCTTGACATTGTCCTCGTCACTGTCAGCTGCAGGATCTGACTGTAACAACAATATAAAGATAATTATTCAATTGATGCATAGTATTAAGGACTGTAATGTTATTAAACTTTTAATGAACGGTTGCTGTGCACATACTTGGAGACAATGTCCATCAAAGATCTTGACATTGTCCTCGTCACTGTCAGCTGCAGGATCTGACTGTAACAACAATATAAAGAGAATTATTCAACTGATGCATAGTATTAAGGACTGTAATGTTATTAAACTTTTAATGAACGGTAGCTGTGCACATACTTGGAGACAATGTCCAACAAAGATCTTGACATTGTCCTCGTCACTGTCAGCTGCAGGATCTGACTGTAACAACAATATAAAGAGAATTATTCAACTGATGCATAGTATTAAGGACTGCAATGTTATTAAACTTTTAATGAACGGTAGCTGTGCACATACTTGGAGACAATGTCCATCAAAGATCTTGACATTGTCCTCGTCACTGTCAGCTGCAGGATCTGACTGTAACAACAATATAAAGAGAATTATTCAACTGATGCATAGTATTAAGGACTGTAATGTTATTAAACATTTAACGAACAGTTGCAGTGCACATACTTGGAGACAATGTCCAACAAAGATCTTGACATTGTCCTCGTCACTGTCAGCTGCAGGATCTGACTGTAACAACAATATAAAGAGAATTATTCAACTGATGCATAGTATTAAGGACTGTAATGTTATTAAACTTTTAATGAACGGTAGCTGTGCACATACTTGGAGACAATGTCCAACAAAGATCTTGACATTGTCCTCGTCACTGTCAGCTGCAGGATCTGACTGTAACAACAATATAAAGATAATTATTCAACTGATGCATAGTATTAAGGACTGTAATGTTATTAAACTTTTAATGAACGGTTGCTGTGCACATACTTGGAGACAATGTCCATCAAAAATCTTGACATTGTCCTCGTCACTGTCAGCTGCAGGATCTGACTGTAACAACAATATAAAGAGAATTATTCAACTGATGCATAGTATTAAGGACTGTAATGTTATTAAACTTTTAATGAACGGTTGCTGTGCACATACTTGGAGACAATGTCCATCAAAGATCTTGACATTGTCCTCGTCACTGTCAGCTGCAGGATCTGACTGTAACAACAATATAAAGAGAATTATTCAACTGATGCATAGTATTAAGGACTGTAATGTTAATAAACTTTTAATGAACGGTAGCTGTGCACATACTTGGAGACAATGTCCATCAAAGATCCCGACATTGTCCTCGTCACTGTCAGCTGCAGGATCTGACTGTAACAACAATATAAAGAGAATTATTCAACTGATGCATAGTATTAAGGACTGTAATGTTATTAAACTTTTAATGAACGGTAGCTGTGCACATACTTGGAGACAATGTCCAACAAAGATCTTGACATTGTCCTCGTCACTGTCAGCTGCAGGATCTGACTGTAACAACAATATAAAGAGAATTATTCAACTGATGCATAGTATTAAGGACTGTAATGTTATTAAACTTTTAATGAACGGTAGCTGTGCACATACTTGGAGACAATGTCCATCAAAGATCTTGACATTGTCCTCGTCACTGTCAGCTGCAGGATCTGACTGTAACAACAATATAAAGAGAATTATTCAACTGATGCATAGTATTAAGGACTGTAATGTTATTAAACTTTTAATGAACGGTTGCTGTGCACATACTTGGAGACAATGTCCAACAAAGATCTTGACATTGTCCTCGTCACTGTCAGCTGCAGGATCTGACTGTAACAACAATATAAAGAGAATTACCCTCTTCAACTGATGCATAGTATTAAGGACTGTAATGTTATTAAACTTTTAATGAACGGTAGCTGTGCACATACTTGGAGACAATGTCCATCAAAGATCTTGACATTGTCCTCGTCACTGTCAGCTGCAGGATCTGACTGTAACAACAATATAAAGAGAATTACCCTCTTCAACTGATGCATAGTATTAAGGACTGTAATGTTATTAAACTTTTAATGAACGGTTGCTGTGCACATACTTGGAGACAATGTCCAACAAAGATCTTGACATTGTCCTCGTCACTGTCAGCTGCAGGATCTGACTGTAACAACAATATAAAGAGAATTATTCAACTGATGCATAGTATTAAGGACTGTAATGTTATTAAACTTTTAATGAACGGTTGCTGTGCACATACTTGGAGACAATGTCCATCAAAGATCTTGACATTGTCCTCGTCACTGTCAGCTGCAGGATCTGACTGTAACAACAATATAAAGAGAATTACCCTCTTCAACTGATGCATAGTATTAAGGACTGTAATGTTATTAAACTTTTAATGAACAGTTGCAGTGCACATACTTGGAGACAATGTCCATCAAAGATCTTGACATTGTCCTCGTCACTGTCAGCTGCAGGATCTGACTGTAACAACAATATAAAGAGAATTACCCTCTTCAACTGATGCATAGTATTAAGGACTGTAATGTTATTAAACTTTTAATGAACAGTTGCAGTGCACATACTTGGAGACAATGTCCAACAAAGATCTTGACATTGTCCTCGTCACTGTCAGCTGCAGGATCTGACTGTAACAACAATATAAAGATAATTATTCAACTGATGCATAGTATTAAGGACTGTAATGTTATTAAACTTTTAATAAACGGTAGCTGTGCACATACTTGGAGACAATGTCCATCAAAGATCTTGACATTGTCCTCGTCACTGTCAGCTGCAGGATCTGACTGTAACAACAATATAAAGAGAATTATTCAACTGATGCATAGTATTAAGGACTGTAATGTTATTAAACTTTTAATAAACGGTAGCTGTGCACATACTTGGAGACAATGTCCATCAAAGATCTTGACATTGTCCTCGTCACTGTCAGCTGCAGGATCCGACTGTAACAACAATATAAAGAGAATTATTCAACTGATGCATAGTATTAAGGACTGTAATGTTATTAAACTTTTAATAAACGGTAGCTGTCCACATACTTGGAGACAATGTCCATCAAAGATCCCGACATTGTCCTCGTCACTGTCAGCTGCAGGATCTGACTGTAACAACAATATAAAGAGAATTATTCAACTGATGCATAGTATTAAGGACTGTAATGTTACTAAACTTTTAATGAACGGTTGCTGTGCACATACTTGGAGACAATGTCCAACAAAGATCTTGACATTGTCCTCGTCACTGTCAGCTGCAGGATCTGACTGTAACAACAATATAAAGAGAATTATTCAACTGATGCATAGTATTAAGGACTGTAATGTTATTAAACTTTTAATAAACGGTAGCCAGGGTTTCCCATATGTTCATTAATTTGTGGCGGCCCGCCACAATATCGACGCGGCCGCCACGGATTGATTTTCAGTTTTTTTTACTATTTAATATGGGTAAAGTTGTATTTTATTGTAGATCTGCGCGCAGCTTGCTCCCTTCTCTCCCTCTCTCACAAACTGACAAGTGACAAACGGAGGAGGAGCAGCTAATAGCCCCTCCTCTTCGAGCACGATCTTCTGAATCAAAACACGAGCGTCCAAAGAAGAAGTGTGAAGTGGGCGTGTGTGTACTTTTATTTACTTTTGTTTTATACAAAATATTCAATCAACTATCACAAACTATGCATCATTTGAAAGCTAAAACACTCAAGATTCATGTTCTGAACTTGTTTTTGCAATAAATAAACCAGAGAGGAAAGGGTTAAATGAAACGCTAAAGGACCGGCCATGTAAACATTAGCATAATATTAGCGGTACTCATCTTTTGATTGGACGAATCCAATAAACACCCGCATACATCTCTGTGTAAGAGTCCACTCTTCAAAATGCATCCCACTTTTTAATCCAAAACAACGAAAAAATAGGGAAAAAACTAAAAATCCTTTGTTGTTTGCAAGGGAGTTTTGAGTTGGCGTAATCAATCATGTCCATTTTCAATGAAATATCGATTCTAATCCTTTTCTGGCAAACTCCCCCTGCTAGAATAGTCTCTCCCACGTATTATAAACCCTCCCTCGTCTCTCTCCTTCAATCAGAGACTCTCCTGGGATGCATCATATAGAGGAAGCGCTTTACAGGCTTGGTGAGCTGTCAATCATTGCGCCCATGGTTTTCGTTGGATAAAGGCACTCGGTGCCCAGCCAATGCCTTTCCAACAAAGGTTTGATTGATGGACTTAGTAACCAATCAAAAGGCATTATCTTGCGCAGTTTACGTAAGTAGGCTTTGGTGAATACTGTTTGTGCGCAGTCTGCGCGTTCTCAATGGCGCAACTGCAGTGGAGCGCGCAGACTCTTACTGACGCTTCCCATCAGCTAAATGAGTTTTTTACACGTTGTAATCTCTGTAAATAGTTGCTTTAGTTTTTCAGTAACTGTTTATCCATTATAATTAGCAGTTTATTGCAGATTTATTTGAATGAAAAACTACTCTTTACAATAGCAAATGTTCTGAAATAAATGGCCTTTTTGAAATTCGCCTAGACTTTTCTTGACATAAAAGCTCACAGAAGCTACATTACTGAGAGAATCATCCTCATATTTGAATCATGACATGATTAGACATTCAGTTTTATATTTAAGTTATTTTCAGGCTCTTAACATTAAATTATAATATTTTTTTCCCTAAGTAAAAAAAAAAAAAAAAAAAAACGTGAGTCACTTACATGTATATTTACATGTATATTACTCTGTTCCCATATTACTTTGAGTTATTATGACTCTTGGGTAGCAACATTTCAAGTGTCTAGTTTAAAATAAGACCAGATTTATGAATATAGACCATAGGGTTTAAGAGCTGCAGACATTTTCATTTGGGTATGTCGTTTTCAAAGAATTCTCAAAAAATGGGGCGCAGGTTAAGAGGTTAATAGGTCCCCTTTAACAATTACACATCTCGACATTTACAAGAATTTACAAACAGCTGATCCAAACTTTTTGTGACGGTTGTTTGTTAACATAGTGTCTGTCACTAACCTGATAACTGTAACTGGAAACTACATGTAGTCATTGTGAATTCAAGCATGAATTATTGATCAGAGGGACAGTTGCAGTAGGAACCATCCTTTTTTCCCCACTGTTAGGCAGTGAACATGTCTAAGAAGGTCAAGGTAAGGAAATGGTCTCTGTTTCATTTGTAATGGACATACATTAATATTTTTATGCACTTGGTGTTGGGGCTGGGGTAAGAAAGGGAGAAACCGAGTGTGTGCATATGTCGGTGTGCATCTAAGTAACTTCTTACTTCTTAAAGTAATTTCTTTGTCTTAAGAGTACAGCATTAGTCTTATTTTAACAAGGCTTTGTTTCATGTCTTAGACGGCATACATGAAATAATGAATTATTATAAAATAACGTTGCTGTAATGTCTAGATCAGGGGTTCTGCCACTGTCCTGCAGGGTTGAGCTCCAACCTTGATCAAACTCACCTACCTGTAGCTTTCTAGTGATCCTGAAGAGCTTAATTAGCTGGTTCAGGTGTGTTTGATTAGCGTTGGCGCTAAACTCTGCAGGACAGTGGCCCTCGAGGACAAGGGTTGAGAATGCCTGGTCTAGATTGTATCAGCTTGTAGACTCCGTAAATTGAGAAACAAAGTGTAACTGTATAGCTGAATAACAGTCTGAATAGTTTTCATTTTGATTAAATTAGGACAAAAAATGCTAAACTAATTAAGCGTCCAACTCAACCTCAGATCAAACGTAACATTATCCGCCCTTCAAAAAGGTGCACTGACGCACCTTAACAAAATAAGGAGGGCGGGAGGGGGCTTAGGCGGAGATGCGGAGATGCGGAGCTGGCAGAGGAGTCAAGGGAGGAGCCAGGGAGTGACCCCAAACCATGCTACCAGGAAGATGGAACTAGGGAGTTGACTGACAGAGGCAGAGCCAGTGGAGGTGGAGAGCCAGGCGGGGCTGAAGAGACTGGGCAACAACAAAGGACCTGGAGGCCAAGGCAGAGCCATGGTGACGATCGGCCAAAATGGAGCCAGGGTGCCGAAGGACTGAGGCAGAGCCAGAGGGAAGGAGGAGCCCGACAGAGCTGAAGGGGTGGAGGGACGAGGCACAGCCAGAGGCCCGGAAGTCCGTGGTGTAGACAACTGACCAAGGTGAAGCCGGAGGGACTAGGGAGCCCAGTGGTGTTGTAAGGACGATGGTCACAGGTGGAGCAGAGGGGGCGATGAACCAGGATGAGGCCGACTGGTCAACAGGCTGGCTGGTGAACTGGAAGTCCAAGGCAGATTTCAGCAGCTAGGAGGAGCCAACAAATGAGGAGCTGAAGGGAGCCAGCGGAGATAGAGCTGAAGAACTGGGTAGCATAGGCAAAGGGTTACGATACAGCCTCCTTGGCCATGACATAAATTTAACATTAAAACATGAAAAAACAAGCTTGAAGCTTGACGGAACCAGCAGAGCGGGAAAGACTTCGGACGGATTGGAGACATTTAAACAGGAGGATGGGAACGGCAAGAAAGAAAGATGCTCCAGGGCAGAAACAAGTAGGTGAAATGGCTCAATGTCACTCAAGTTAATCAGCCATTCCAGTCAGTCCAATTCCACCAAAATTCACAGATGGTGTAGGGGAATCCACATTGGAAAACTTCCAAGTCCAAATACTCCTTGAATATCCCTTGAGGGCCATCTCCTGCCTGGAAAAACATGCAGAGGCTAGCGTCATCGTAATGGATGAGATGGTGCAGATCTAAAAAACCTATGTGTGTGTACCTGAGGGAAAGATCCCCCTGTGAGAGGAGGAGGATCTTTAATGCTGCTATATCCATGAATAATTTCCATTATTCTGCCAAGGCGCAATGGTTGCAGCAATGAATGAAATAGTGCAGGATCTATGTGCAGCAGTCTTTATTAATAACCAAATCAAAATAACAAAAAAACATCTCAGAACTTACGCTGAGCAACCAGCAAACAAAGACGATAACGGACAAAGAACAACTGAAAATTAGGCCCTGTCCACACAAACATGGGTATACAAAACCGCAACCTTTTCTATGCGGTTTGGCCATTCGTCCACACGCAAGCACTGTATCCGGTCACTGAAACCAAACTTTTTTGAAAACTCCTGCCTGAAGATTTTTAGAATCTCCGGTTGTAATGTTGTCTTGTGGACAGTGAAACCGGAGATTTGGCTTGTTACATCAGAACCAAAACCGGCAATAACCTTTTTTCCAGGCTTCTGATTGGCCGAAATGGCTTTACGGTTAGGGTTATATTTCCACCTGTTGGTTTGGCATGCTCTTGAGAGCACTTCATAGCATGTTTTTGCGTTTTCATGTGGTCGATTTTTTTTTTTATTAAATGGATGATGAAAAATGAACTCAGTTTATAAAAATACCCATTTACGTGTCTGTGGACGAAGCCTTACGGCTATAATACACAACGAAACACCAGGGACTAAAAGAGATAATTAACAAGACACAGGTGTAACATGTGAAGGGAAAATCATCTCAATCAACTCCCTAACTTCCTAGGTCATGAACCAGTACATCGTGTACACAATTCAGGCACTGTAAAGGACAGTAAGGACCCTGACTCCTGTCGTTTCCAGCGACATGACAATGTCCTCATTGTACAACATGGGGCTTTAGGCTATTTATTAACATGATATTAGGCTATTTATGAACAACAGCAGAACTGATATTTTTATTATATTATTTTTTAATGTTATTGTTGAAGTACATTATGATAAATACTATGCTTGTTTCATTTACATGCAACATTTCATTCATAAATAAATTATAATAGTTAGCTAGATTATGTTCATTAGCAATGAATGTATGTTGACATATCATTGAATAATTTTTTTGTATTTTTTTTTTTTAAACATCTATCATGTGTCATTATGTGTAGTGAGTTGGCTCACGTGATTTATGTTTCACATAAATTTGTTCATATAAAACAAATTATGTTTTGAACATATTGAGCATCAATGCTTCCTGTTTTCTCACAGTACATTGTGGGACTTTTTAGTTAGCGCTTTTACGTTTGCTGACTACCTGATCAGTGCCCAGACTATGAACTAGGGAACTGATTGAGACACACCCATTAACTAACACGGGAAACTGAACAGGAAAACCAACTCAAACAAAACTCAGATCAGTATATAATCATCTATTTATACATATCACTTATAATTTCATTAAACACTGATGTGATTAGAAATAAAAGTTCCATTTCCTTTTATTTAGGCCTTCTGATTCGTTTACAAATGAAATTATTATGCATTTGGAACAGTTTTGAAAACTCTGGATGATGATGATGATGATAACCACAGCCATAGAGAAAAACAGAGCTGTGACATGCTTTGATCTCGCCGCCACGTGGTCACATGGTTCATAGAGCTCTCAATAGTTCCAAACAAATCTGTGCGTGTGAATCTGTTTGAATCTGAAACAATGGTATCCAGCTGCAGGACCGATAGACAGCAGTTTCACTATATTTGCAGCAATTTCTGGTAAATATTAACACAATATGTGCATTCACTAGGCTTTACAGTAGCATTTATTCTGGGGAGAGATAAAGAAGAGACAACTTTAATGTTTTTCATGAGTGATCTGGTTATATACACTCACCTAAAGGATTATTAGGAACACCTGTTCAATTTATCATTAATGCAATTATCTAATCAACCAATAACATGGCAGTTGCTTCAATGCACTTAGGGGTGTGGCCCTGGTCAAGACAATCTCCTGAACTCCAAACTGAATGTCAGAATGGGAAAGAAAGGTGATTTAAGCAATTTTGAGCGTGGCATGGTTGTTGGTGCCAGACGGGCCGGTCTGAGTATTTCACAATCTGCTCAGTTACTGGGATTTTCATGCACAACCATTTCTAGGGTTTACAAAGAATGGTGTGAAAAGGGAAAAACATCCAGTATGCGGCAGTCCTGTGGGCGAAAATGCCTTGTTGATGCTAGAGGTCAGAGGAGAATGGGCCGACTGATTCAAGCTGATAGAAGAGCAACTTTGACTGAAATAACCACTCGCTACAACCGAGGTATGCAGCAAAGCATTTGTGAAGCCACAACACGCACAACCTTGAGGCGGATGGGCTACAACAGCAGAAGACCCCACCGGGTACCACTCATCTCCACTACAAATAGGAAAAAGAGGCTACAATTTACAATGTACAATTCTGTGTGTGTGTGTGTGTGTGTGTAAACGTGTGTGAGTTTCTCGTTTATTGTGAAGTGTTCATGAGATGGATTGCCTGAGGGAAGAAACTGTTCCTGTGCCTGGTCGTTCTGGTGCTCAGGGCTCTGTAGCGTAGACCGGATGGCAACAGTTAGAAGAGGGAGTGTGCTGGATGAGAGGGGTCCAGAGTGATTTTGCCAGCCCTTTTACATACTCTGGATAAGTACAGATCTTGGAGAGTGGGGAGGGTTGTACCAGTGATTCGCTCAGCAGACCGCACAACCCTCTGTAGTCTCCTGAGGTCAGATCTGGTAGCTGAGCTGTACCAGACGGTAATTGAAGTGCATAGGATGGATTCAATGATGGCTGAATAAAACCATTTCAGCAGTTCCTGTGGCAGATTGAACTTTCTCAGTTGGTGGAGGAAGTACAATGAGTCTGGTCTGATGAGTCTCGATTTCTGTTGAGACATTCAGATGGTAGAGTCAGAATTTGGCGTAAACAGAATGAGAACATGGATCCATCATGCCTTGTTACCACTGTGCAGGTTGGTGGTGGTGGTGTAATGGTGTGGGGGATGTTTTCTTGGCACACTTTAGGCCCCTTAGTGCCAATTGGGCATCGTTTAAATGCCACGGGCTACCTGAGCATTGTTTCTGACCATGTCCATCCCTTGATGACCACCATGTACCCATCCTCTGATGGCTACTTCCAGCAGGATAATGCACCATGTCACAAAGCTTGAATCATTTCAAATTGGTTTCTTGAACATGACAATGAGTTCACTGTACTAAAATGGCCAGATCTCAACTCAATAGAGCATCTTTGGGATGTGGTGGAACGGGAGCTTCGTGCCCTGGATGTGCATCCCACAAATCTCCATCAACTGCAAGATGCTATCCTATCAATATGGGCCAACATTTCTAAAGAATGCTTTCAGCACCTTGTTGAATCAATGCCACGTAGAATTAAGGCAGTTCTGAAGGCAAAAGGGGGTCAAACACAGTATTAGTATGGTGTTCCTAATAATTATTTAGGTGAGTGTATGTTTAATTTACCTCAGTATTGTGAATGCATTTTAGTGCAAGTTTACGTTTTACACAAATCTCCTTATTATCTACAAATCCTCTCATTATAACAAACAAAGCACAGATTTTCCCTACAATTAGCCTATATATTTAACACTTCAATACAAATAATGTGACCAAAATTGATATTTTAATGTTATAATAGTGATTTGTTAATCTATACAAATGTATTCAAAAGCAAAACATGAGAAGGAGTTAGGGAGTGGAAATGGCTAATGAACCAACAAGTGTTCCTCTTCTGCCATCTACTGGTTCTAGTGGTCATTTCTTTTGTCATTTTAATGTTGTTAACATCCTAATGTTATTTTATGATACTCACATAAGCTTAGGCTACATAACAGGTGAATATAAATTAATGATGCTAGCAAAAACAGAATTTAGCCCAAGAAAGAAGTTTTAAATAGTGTTTAAAAAAACAAGGCAACCGAATTCTTTATATCCAGGTGCTAAATACGTTATTCCTTGAATGGGCAGCTTCATAGAAGCTCATTCGACCGAAAGATATTGAGAGACTAAAAACTGACAGATAGCAACTGGATATATTAGCTGTTGCAGTGTTGTTCACGTTTTCTAACTGCAGTTAGAGTCTAACAATCTATTATATAACCATAAACATTAACTATAACACGCTCCATAAAATACCACTTCTATCAAGATTCCTGAGAGGTCAACTAATGCAATAAAATCTCAAAATATGCAGTCATTTCATAAATTTGCCAGCGCGAGTGTGCTTAAGAAACACTGAAATGAATGGGGTTCAATGCTGGAACTATTGGTTGTTTGGAACTATTGTTTGCTCCTTGACAGGCTTTACTTCTGCATTCCTCAGTTCCTATGGAGGTCTATGGGAGTGTAGTAACTCTGATGGTAACCATTACATAACAAGTATCGCTCATTTAAAGGTGTCCTATAATTCCCCTTTTTACAAGATGCAAAATAAGTCTATGATGTCCCCAGAGTGTGTATGTGAAGGTTTAGCTCAAAATACCCCACAGATAATCTTTTATAGTATGTTAAAATTGTCACTTTTTGAGGATGAGCAAAAACGTGCCATTTTTGCGTGTGTCCCTTTAGATGCAAATGCGTTGTCAAGTTGTCAATTTCTATATGTTATTTAAACGTAGGAGTTTGTCTAGCCTGTTCTCTCTGTCCCTCCCCTTTCCCCATACACACAAGAGATAGCAGAGTTTTTTTCCCCACCCACATCCTCCCATACCCCCGGTCTTGAAGTGGGAAGGGTTCACCCAACAATTCCACTCAAACAATGCTGGAACAGCTCCCTTAAAGGTCCCGTTCTCCGTGTGTTTTTGAAGCTTTGATTGTGTTTACAGTGTGCTATATAACATGTGTTCATGTTTTAAGTGTAAAAAAACACAGTATTTTTCACACAATTTACTCATCTGTATACTGCTGTTTTCACTCTCCTAAAAACGGCTGATGAGTTCCTTGTTCTATGAAGTCCCTCCTTCAGAAATACGTAACGAGTTCTGATTGTGCCAGCGGTTCCCGTGTTGTGATTCGACAGCAGCTTAGCCCACATGGCACGGTTCCCGTGTTGTGATTTGACAGCAGCTTAGCGCACATGGCCCGGTTCCTGTGTTGTGATTTGACAGCAGCTTAGCGCACGTGGAAAGGTCACGCCTCTTAACGGGAGATATATGCGCTTAATGATCTCTACAGCGTCCCTGGGAAAGCCAAACAAAGGTAATTTGACTCCGGGATGAAAATAACAGCGTCTCGACGACATGGCGACAAACACAGTCAAACTACAGTTCGTTTTCTCCACGCGACCGTCCTCTTCTCCACGTGGGACAGCAACAAGACCACGCCCCCTTTTCCACGTAAACTTGTGGGCGGAGGTTAGTCTGTTCTACTGTTCTACTGACTGACGTAATTAATGAAGGAAGTACCAGGATGTAGTCCAAACCGGCCGTTCGCTGTAGGCTTTGAAAGGCAACTTCTGTTAAATAAAATATCTCGCTTGGCATTGAACTTTGAGCTTTATAATTTTACAGGTATTATTTATGCTCTAACAGCAACATTACACACTAACTATCTCTCTTGAGTGTGTCCTTTTAAATGCAAATGAGCTGCTGGCCTCCTTTCAAGAAGTGGGCGGAGCTTTAAGAGCTCATGTGTTGCTCTGCTCAGCTCCCGCGAAACAGGATTACCTCATGCAGACAGGCGCTGAAAATGTCAGAAGCTGTTCAGCCTTTTATGTTCAAACCGGAGTTGGACAATGATGGAGAGACTCACTAAGAAGTGACAACATGTAGAATGCAACAGGACGTTTCTGAATGGTTAGTTGATGAATTTATGTAGCTGATGTGGAGTTAACTATCTTCAAGTCATCGATTAGCATGTTCTGTCATGATAATCTATAAATCGCACGTGTGGGAACTGTTGTAAAATGCCTACAGAGACAGAGAATATATGGGGAAACGTTGGTAAAACGGGATGATTTTTCAACAGTCTGTCATTAGTCTGTAGTCTGCCACAAAAAAACAATTAAAATCATGTAGGCCTACTTAAAGCAGCACTAGGTAACTTTTCAACCTTCATAATATATTTTCAAGACTCTTGTGATGATACATCGACTTACAATAGGTTGAATGACACGTCTGTCATAGCCTGACGCGGTCTGTATCGTTTTTAAGCGTACTTTTAAACTTCGGGTTTCGGGTAGTAACCCGAGAAAAAAAAGAACTACAAAATTCCACTGCTTTACGGCATATACGTCACTTCCACCATCACCCCCACTTCCTTAAATTCGGACGTGCGAGGGTTAGCCTATGTAAGCCTATGTGTAAACGGCGTGTACAAGTTTGGTAGGGGCTACATTCTCGCAAGTAAATACATAAGACGTACAAAATCATATTTTAGGATACTGTAACGCGTGTGTCCGGGTGAAAAATACGGATAGCTCACTCAACGCAACTGGAGTCGATGCAAACACGGAGGCGATTGACATCAAACAGCCCGCACTTTATTCCCCGCGGAACCCCCCCCCCCCCTCCCCTAGTTACCTAGTGCTGCTTTAAATGACATTGTGAAAAGAAAAGAAAAACAATGACTGTTGTAAGTAACAGTGCGTAAATCAGACCGTTCTGTATAGCCTAACGCTAATAAGCTTAAACGAAAATAACGAAATAATTGTGTAGTGATGTATTTTTTGTGCACAGTGCCGCGAACAATCAATCACGTCTTTACGCGTGCATCACTGTCCTCCTCGCGGCTGCAGCAACGTGAGCTCTCTTCATCAAGGCTTAAAACAAAAAGGTCGTATTGTCTTTACTTTCATCGCTTAAAGTCGGCTTGAAACGGAAGTTGAGATCATCTTTTTCTCCTTATTGTGACGTAAATACGAGTGAAACGGCTTCTGAAATTAGAAAAAAAAATGTAGGGCGAGGCTTGATTTCGTCCTTCAGGGTTGTATTGGATCGTTGGAAGTTGGGCGTTGCTAACAAAATGGAGGCAGATTTGAAGTTTGCACTTGGTTGTGGAGGAAAAACTCGATTTATCTCTTAAATAAATGTATTTTCTCTCTAAATATTTTCTACATATGTTACTGAACATAATTCCTCACTTTTCGCTGGTTTATGCTACAGATTTCACTTATTTTAAGTCTTTTATGGCTTTATTTCTGTAAAACTTTTTCTCAGTTCTCCCATATAAGGGGGGCGCGCCGTAAGCGCGTTCACACACGCTGCATTCCTCAGTGCGAGCCGTCACTACAAGCTGTTCGTCGGACTATATTGAGTAATTTTTACATAAAAAAGCTTTTATTTCTCTCTATTTGCCTCAAGTCCTTCTTGAAGAAAGTATTGTGTACACCGAGAAAAATGCACCTAACCACCATATTGCTACGATCAGTGACAGGTTTCTGAGAGGCGGTGCAGAAACGAGATGGGGCGATAACCAGGGTTGCCAGATGCCAGCAGGATTTTCCAGCCCAAAACTTCGCCAAAACCCGCCCAATTTTTTTTGGCTTGTTTCTCGTTTAAATACATTGAAATCATTAACAAGCTATAAAATTAACCATTTATCGACCAGCCTATCCGATTTCAGAAACAACATTAAATGAAATGAACGCAGCGGTCCTTGTACTTTTGCCATTCCTTTTTCGTTTTTAACCATGGAAACAAAAACAAAAATAGAATGGTTGTTGTATTTTTAAATACTATGTTGAATAACGAAATTTAAATCAAAACGTAGGCTATACACAAATTCCATGCGCACAAAATAAAATAACTTATTTTTGGATTTTTTTTAATTACGTTTTGCATTTTTATAAACTAAAAACGAACAGATTCATATAAAAAATGTCACTTTACAAATGTTCTTTTGTAAAATTATTTCCAGGTAAAGATAGGATCAGTCAAATGAAACACAACAAACTTACAAATAATGATTACAAATTAAAAAACGAATGGAAATGTCGTCCAATTTTCTGATACTATTATTTGATGACAACAATACATTTGGAAAACAAAATACAACCATTTCTGCTTTTTTTTTTCTTTTAAACAAAAAACCAAGCTGCACCCTTTTTTAAATGTTATCTTTCATTCCGAAATAGAATAATGAATGAACAAAAAAGTACACTGACCGACCTTCTATGCCTCTGTCCGTAGTCATTCTATTGATTCCAGAAGAAAAGGCGCTGCTATGGGCACTTTTAGAATCTGTGTATTGACGCAAAAACCCTACTTAAATTGAGCATATTTACACATTAAAAAAAAAGTTTAAATCATTTAGCCTATATTATTTGTAATACAATAATAATAAGGTATTAGGAAAATTACCTTGTTTCTGCTAATTTTATTAATCAGTGTTAAAATAAAAAAAGAAGAAACCGCATTTCCATATTTCATTTCTGGTTTAAAAAAGGAAAACGGAATGGACGCAAAAGCGTCCTCAGTCTGACTATTATACTATTAAACTATAAGCTTATGTTACGGAAAATAATGCGATCAACTTAGTCTGTTTATTGTCAATAAAAGTCGCTTGGAACAAAAGCATTAGCCTAACATGAAAACATTGAGTGGATATATGGACACACAAAATAACCCATTTTAACATTTTAATTATTTCAAATAGACACATGAAACATGCATATTCATGAATAACATTACATGAAAATCACGTTGAACATTTATAGAACATGTCAGTGCACTCTTTGCAGAAGCAGAACGTTCATGCATGGCGGGCCATCTCTAGACAAAAAAAATTGATTAACTCAAAATTTGATTAACACAAAAACAAATATAGTGTTTATAAAATTATTTATTTGTACAGGTCGAACTGCCTGAGCCTATTCCCCATCAAACAGGAGTGCAAGTTTTCGTGAAAATCGCTTTGAACAATTATTAAGAATAATTTGATTAGCACAAAAGGCAAAAGCTCTAGTAAATACTACAGTCAAACTTCCTCAACAACTCTCGGGGCGGACGGAATGTAGCTGATGTCAAGCCATTACGCGCAAGACCTGTGCGCACGTCCATCAATCCTGAAAGAAGGGGTAAACCCATTCTGCTTCGTAGGTCATCTTTCAGCAGAGTGACTTGAGAAAAAGCTCTTTCAACTGGAGCGTTGGATATGGGTAGGGTGAGCAACTTTATAGCACCAAAAGCTAAATCCTGGAAACATTGGTTTCCTCCAGCATCTTTAAAAGATTCCACCTCAAGCCAGAATGCATCAATGCCCAGGTTGGGAGAAAAACCTGCTGAGGCAACATCAACTTAGTCTCAAGAGAATCGAGAGAGTCAGAAAAAAACTCCCTAGGCAGCTCTCGGACTGTTAGCTTGTAGGACATCACGGCAGCAGGACATAGGAGCTCCAGCTTTGCAAGCAGCTCCATGGATGCAGGCAGGCGCATTTGGTATTGGACCAGGAGTTCTTTCATAAAGTCTGTGCAACGTGTTTGGATCAGTAGCTTCATTTCAGGGGATAAGGTGCTTTCTTCCAGCTTTTGGCTGAATGTGGTCCCCAAGTCAGCGTCTGCAGGTGAGAGATAGACACTGGTGGAATTTAGGTCCAATTCTCTGAGTTGTTTTTCATTATTCATGCGGAAAACGCTAGGCTTGATAATGCGTCTCATTGTTGACATGTAGAGCCGGTTAAGGTCTCGGAATACAGCAAGGCTGTCCCCAGTCTCCAACTGGAAATTCTTGTTCACGGCCTTAATTTCAAACAGCAGCGGACGTAGAAAATGCAAGTACAGACTGTTTGTTTTGTCTTTGTACATCTCGCTGAGGAGACGCGCGGCATAACAATGCTCAGCATTAGCAGCCAATGCAAAATGTAAGGTCAGCTCCTCGCTTTGGTCCAGAATTCGGTCTATGCAGTCTGCTGTTGCCAGCCAGCGGGTGACACTCGGGGATAGTAACTTTAGGGGAGACCCTCCATTGATGGTCTCGTATATGACTTTATAATCGGCCTGGCGCTTTGCGGAGTGTGAGAACCAGTTATACATCTCCCTGATCAGATAGTCTATATTGCTGGGCAGCTGTTTCATCGCTTTGTGGGCAATTATATCCAGGGAGTGGCACACGCATCTTATAAGTTGTAAATTCGGTTGCCTCTGTTTCAGTAATGTGTACACCGAATGATGCCTGCCGACCATTACACTGGCCCCATCTGTTGCTATACCCACCATATTAGTAATGTCCAGTGCACACTCCTGCAAAAATCGTATGACTGCCTCCACAATACCATTAGCATCAGCATCTGAGAGCTCCACCAAACCCAAGTAAGTGCTAATAAACTTATTGTGTTTTTTGGAGCGATATTTTATGCATATGCAGAGCAATTTGCTCACTGTAATGTCCGTTGTCTCGTCCAAATATAGCGAGAACGGGGAGTCACCGATGTCCTCTTTTAGCTCCTGTCTAAAATGAGGTGCTAGCAATGACTTGATGACAGCAGTGCATTTTGTTCTGTGCATCTGGAATGCACCTGTCTCGTCTTTCAGTATATCTGAAAGTTCGTCAACAGCATTAATGGCCGTGTGGCACGCAATGTACGTTGCTATCCGTAGTTCCCTTCGTTTCTGGACATTGCTGTCAGGGTTACTGGACTCACCCAGTCTGCTAACTGTAAATGGTATGACCGTTGGCTGGCACTTTGCCTTATGCTTCTTGGTGGCTGCATGATCTTTGAGATCTTTTAAATGAGCACGGATACCAGCGTTGCAGTATTTGCAGTGTGCCTTTCCTTCTTCTGCACCCGGTGCAATCCATGACTTTAAGTCTGGATCTTTTTCCCACTCTTTCCTGTAACTTTTTTTATATTTTGCCCAATTTGGCATATTGGCTGTGTTAGTCAGCTAGCTAAGTTTGAAAAGCCCGCGATCTAGTGTGTAAGGGTCGGGCGGTGCCGGCGTGCCGTGATGTGATGTAGTGAAGGTAGTGGGAGGGAGTGTCTGTTGTGAGTTTACGTCAGGGCACGTCAGCCAGCCCAGAAGCTGTAGTGTGTGTGTGTGTGTGTGTGTGTGAGTGAGAGACTGCTTCCTGCTGAACAGAGGGTCGCAGGAAAAAGGATCTGAAGTGCCGGTGTTTCGGCTAAAAAAATCCTGCCGAACTGATCCAAAACCAGCCCAATTTTTATCCACCCCCCCAAACCCATTTTTGCCCGCAAAATAGATTGCGAAACCGCCCAATTGGGCGGGATAACCCCGCCCTCGCGCCATAGCGAGGGAAGGAAGAGAGGTTGTTTCGATGGGGGAGGGAAAGTTAACATATTTGATTAAAGATTATAAGGGTAAATGATTTTTTTTTTTTTAATAATGAAGTGCACAGATAAATCAGTTATAGTAAACACTACAATATTAAATATAAAAATACGAATTGCAAAATTTTATTTCATGCCGCCTTTAAGGCTGTGGCAATCCATGGATACTTCCCCACCCACTCCTCCCGGTACCTGCAGAGGCGTTTTTGCTTTTTAGCAGCGGCTACACCAGCCATGCCAATGGAATGAATGAAAATTAGCTTATAACTGCATATCTAAATTCGCGCCAACAGTTTAGACAAATATTGTTAGTCGCGGTTTTTTGGGCTTGTTTCTAAAGCCGGGTACACACTGTGTGATTTTGGCCACAATTTGGCCTTCTGAGACAAATTTTGGAATCCTAAAAGATTTCTCTGATCCTAGGCTTAAATCTGAAGTTTTTGATCCTTAGTTTGACAAGTGCACCGACAACCGATTAATGACCATTGCGATCAAATTTTACCTCGGACAAAATTCTGGCAGTGTCAGAAGATTTGAGGCGCAATCCTGCAATGTGACTTCTCCTAGGACGACCGTCAAATCAAGAACCAATAGGAGCGCAGAACCTGATGATGCATTTTGTGCGACAACATCAAATCACAACAGGGAACATGTCGAAAAGAGTCAGGTGAATGAAAAATGCCACCGCTTGTTTTTGTTGTTTGCTGAACGCTACCATTGTGTATGTGAATGCGGCTCACCGTTACCGTACGTGTCACGGATTGATGGCGTAAAACTCGGTCCGTACGAGCCTCTTGCTTGCGTCTGTTTTTCGCGTCTGACTGTCGTACAGTCTGACATAATGACAACTGAGATCCTACAGTGTGACATGTATTACATCGGGGATCATGTTCGTACAGTCTGACAAGCAACATTCGCAGAGGATTTTGAAAAATCGCACAGTGTGCAGGACCCTTAAAGTGTAGTTGCTTATTTGGGCTTGATCCCAGCTCCATAATAAGTTGTCAATTTCTATATGTTATTTAAACGTAGGAGTTTGTCTAGCCTGTTCTCTCTGTCCCTCCCCTTTCCCCATACACAAGAGACAGTAGAGTTTTTTCCCACCCACATCCTCCCATACCCCCAGTCTTGAAGTGGGAAGGGTGAAATTGTTCCACTCAAACAATGCTGGAACAGCTCCCTTAACTAATAGCCGTCTCCCTGTCTCGGACCCTGGCTCACGAACATCCTCCTTTTTAAAATGCCAGCTACATACTCGGGTATGGGGAGTAGCTGTAAAGTTGTCCCTCCGGATAGCGACAAGCCATTTTCGCCTTATTTCCGCATCAGATGGAAATGTGTGAAAACTAAGTACTTTGTTGTACTTACTTGAGGCTTGACACAGAGGCACACAACAATGTTCAGCTGTAGTGCTGTCGGTTCGCTGAAATTTAAACGTTTTCTTTGCCATAGCGTTATTGCTTGGGCCTTGGGGGAAAAAAATCACCTCAGCAGTATGATAGCGGAAGTAGCTTAGCTGGCGGAGATTTTAGCAGAAGTACGTAATCGCCTGCGTGTGCATATAGCGCATTGGCTCTGACCCAGATGGCAACGAGTACTAGCCAATCAGAGGCAGAGCAGGGCAATCTGTTTTTTTCTGGTTAGGAAAACATCAGTGAGTGACGTAAACTTTAAATGAATGCGCGTGAGTTGCGACTGATGGATTCAGATATATCATGGGTTCAGCTCAGACAAATTATGTTGTTAAATATGTTTAATTTGCACTTTGGTACCTGAAGCAACTTGAAAGATAATGGTGGTGTTATTCTTCATATATATGAGGCTAAAGTGTTATGAGTCTTAAGAATTGCTGCACACTAAGATCATCAATAATTTCTCCTGTTTCTGGGTTATAGTTATTTAAAAATGGGATCTTCTGCAGTCCCTGCAATAATAAATAAAGAATTTGGGAATTCAGGATGATATTTATTTGTGTGTGCAAAATTTTAATTATCAGATGTTTAATGTACTTGGTACATCAGTCTATATTTGATCAGTGTTGGGAATAACGGCGTTCTAGATAAACACGCGTTACTAACGGATTCATTTTTTTCAGTAACGAGTAATCAAACGAATTACTGTTTCTTCCGTCACAACGCCGTTAGCGTTACTGAGAAAAAAAATGCGGCGTTACTATAATTGAGCTCACTGAAGCGGTTTTCATCCGAACAGGCTCTCTGTCAGTCGGACCTGCAACGTGTGTGTGTGACGCACGACGCACATGCAAATGCACAGTCAGCGATGGCAAGTCCAACGACTTCAAAGGTAGCTTTCGCAAACTGGAAGTATAAGCGCTACTTTTCCCTCGTTGAGGTGAAAGGTAAGAATGTTTATGTAATTGTCAGCTTATGCCCAGGAAGAAAGAGTCTCTCCACGTCGGTGGCTAATTAAATTCTAAAGTAAGCACAAGTAAATTCTAGGGTAAAGGCTAAAGTAATTCTAATCTAATGAAGCCTCACATCATCACAGCCACAACATTAGTGGCTAAAAACCCAGGTGATAACGTGAGTTCCACTACCAGAGGAGTAGTAAAGTACTGATAATATTTACACAATATTTACACTATAGTAGGTTTACTGATAATATTTGCAATATATTGATTTTGATAGGTGTCTCTCACATTGTCCCACAGCAACATTACAATAGTGTACATTAATGTACAATGTTTTATAATAATAATTTATTCTATTTAGTGTCATATTTAATATTGGGGGCATCCAAGTTATTTGACATTTGAACATTTGAAGAAAAAAAAAGTAACACAGTAGTTACTTTCCCTGGTAATTAGTTACTTTTATAATGACGTAACTCAGTTACTAACTCAGTTACTATTTGTAAGAAGTAACTAGTAACTATAACTAATTACTTTTTTAAAGTAAAGTGCCCAACACTGTATTTGATATCCCATCAGTTTTCTAATGTTAAATAATGTTAAAAGGTGGTTTAACTCCTTCTTGTGGTCATTGTCCTCAAGCTCAGGGGGAGAAAAATAATTAAACTGTACGGTGTGTGCAGTTTTGTAAAAATGCGCACAGTTTACCAATCTGTCCACATGGATGTAATTGACAATCTGTACCCACAGTTTAAAACCCTTCCCCACGGATTGTAAAACCGTGCACACAGTTTATTTATTTTTCCTAGGGGGGGGCTCCGTAGAAAAAGTCGCTTGTTTGGGGCTTGTTTTCACAGGCCTGGTTGCTTATTTGTCTCGCGAGATCCTGCAACACTGCCTGGCAGCTGTTTGTTGTAGTGATTTCTGTAAAAGAGAATATCTCCCTTTGCTTTAAACTTTGAGCATCGTAACTTTGCAGATGTTCTTTATGCCCAAACAGCAACATTACACACAAACTAAAGTGAAATCATAATCAAGGACCCCTTTAATTAAATAAACTTAACTTCAAGTATATTTTCCAAGTATACTTTAAGTCAGGGATGCCTAATCCTGTTCCTGGAGGTCTACTTTCCTTCAAAGTTCAGTTCCAACCATGGATCCAACACAACTAAACCATCTAATGAAGATCTTCAGGAGTACTTGATAATCACAAACAGGTGTGTTGTATTCTGAACTCTGCAGATGTGTAGATATCCAGGATCAGGACTGGGTACCCCTGCTTTAAGTCAATGTTTCATCCGAACAGGCTAAGTCAATGTACTACTAGTATACTTGTAAGCAGTGATGGGAATAATGGCGTTATAGATAAACGGCGTTACTAACGGATTAATTTTTTTCAGTAACGAGTAATCAAACAAATTACTGTTTCTCCCGTTACAACGCCATTAGCGTAACTGAGGAAAAAAAATGCGGCGTTACTGTAGGTGTGTTCGACATCGGCTGTGGCTGGATGCAACTGATCGGCGAGAGTAGCCGCGTGCAGGCGGGAGGAGCTGCAAACGGAGATGTGAAGTCGGACACTTTCTGCGTCCTGCTGTGTTTGCATACTTTATCACAGCTGAAGTGAAATAAATGCAATATTTGGCAATGCACAGAGGTTTCAGAGACATTATTGTCATGTAATACTTTTTGCACTGCTTAATACAGCGTGTTTGTACAAGTATAAAGTTCAACATATAAGCCTACACTATCAATGAAGTGGGGTCTACGTTTTTAATCAGTTTATTTTGATAAACATGACAATATAACATCGCAACAACATGAAAGGGGGTTTTACTGTTATTAAAAATCAGATTTGTGCGCATTACACAACGAAACACATGTGATCGCTGTCATCCGGTGAATCTGGCCAATCGTGGAACTGTGTCGTCATCAGAGTCTGTGCAGCCTTGTGCATTCGCTCTTTAGAAACTGCACCGGCTGTATTAGCCGACTGCTCTCGAATCACTCTCGCGGCACTTTGTTGACATACGTCACTGTCACGTGACGTCACCGCTGCCTCAAGTCGGACAACATTTCTAACCGGCATGCACTGCTTCAAGTCAGCCGCCGATCAGCCTGGGTGAAGTCGAACAAGCCTAATAATTGAGCTCACTGAAGCGGTTTTCATCCGAACAGGCTCTCTGTCGGTCGGACCTGCAACGTGTTTTTTTTTCTCTGATTGGTGTGTGTGTGTGTGTGTGTGTGTGTGTGTGTGTGTGCGGGCGGCCATGCCATGCGTGTTGGGGGGTGGGTGGGGTGGAACACATAACTGATGATGATTGGTGGGTGGGAGACAAGGTTGAGGTTGATAGTGGTTGAGTTCTCACACACGCACGCACACGCATATGCACAGTCACACACACCAAGTCCAACGACTTCAAAAGGTAGCTTTAGCAAACTGGAAGTATAAGCGCTACTTTTCCCTCGTTGAGGTGAAAGGTAGGAATGTTTATGTAACGTGCAGCAGGAAGAAAGAGTCTCTCCACGTCGGTGGCTAGTAATTCTAATCTAAAGCGCCTCACATGCATCATCACATGCCACCACAACATTAGTGGCTAAAAACCCAGGTGATAACGTGAGCTCCACTACCAAAGTAATAGTATAGTACTGATAATATTTACACAATATTTACACTACAGTAGGCCTACTGATAATATTTACAATAATGTATTGAATTTGATAGGTGTCTCACATTGTCCCACAGCAACATTACAATAGTGTACATTAATGTGCAATGTTTATAATAATTCTATTTAGTGTCCAATTCATTCATTTAACATATTTAATATTGGGGCATCCAAGTAAAAAAAAAAAAAAAAGTAACTCAGTAGTTACTTTCCCTGGTAATTAGTTACTTTTATAATGACGTAACTCAGTTACTAACTCAGTTACTATTTGTAAGTAGTTCTAGTAACTATAACTAATTACTTTTTTAAAGTAACGTGCCCGACACTGCTTGTAAGTGTACTATTTCAATACTTGGGACTAAACTGGTCCAATTTTAGTTTATAAAAGTATATTATTTAACACACACACACACACACACACACACACACACACACACACACACACACACACACACACACACATATATATAAACAGTGAGGAAAATAAGTATTTGAACACCCTGCTATTTTGCAAGTTCTCCCACTTAGAAATCATGGAGGGGTCTGAAATTGTCATCGTAGGTGCATGTCCACTGTGAGAGACATAATCTGAAAAAAAAAATCCAGAAATCACAATGTATGATTTTTTTAAACTATTTATTTGTATGATACAGCTGCAAATAAGTATTTGAACACCTGAGAAAATCAATGTTAATATTTGGTATAGTAGCCTTTGTTTGCAATTACAGAGGTCAAACGTTTCCTGTAGTTTTTCACCAGGTTTGCACACACTGCAGGAGGGATTTTGGCCCACTCCTCCACACAGATCTTCTCTAGATCAGTCAGGTTTCTGGCCTGTCGCTGAGAAACACGGAGTTTGAGCTCCCTCCAAAGATTCTCTATTGGGTTTAGGTCTGGAGACTGGCTAGGCCACGCCAGAACCTTGATATGCTTCTTACAGAGCCACTCCTTGGTTATCCTGGCTGTGTGCTTCGGGTCATTGTCATGTTGGAAGACCCAGCCTCGACCCATCTTCAATGCTCCAACTGAGGGAAGGAGGTTGTTCCCCAAAATCTTGCAATACATGGCCCCGGTCATCCTCTCCTTAATACAGTGCAGTCGCCCTGTCCCATGTGCAGAAAAACACCCCCAAAGCATGATGCTACAAAGCATGAAACACCCCCAAAGCATGAAAACATTACTTTTTCATCATTATTCATTCCTAAGAACATGGGGAGAAATATCCAATGTGTCTATTTAGCAACAACAACAAAAAAGTCATAAAACTACTGTGTAGTTTTTTTGCACTTCAAACAAAGCCAAAAACCTGGAAATAGACTATTTATCACCTGCCAACCAATCAAAAAGGAACCAAAAGAAGAATGCTCTGGTTGAGAGCAAATTGTAAAGAAGAAATGAAGATTAGGGATGCTTTAACCGTTTACCAAAAGAACGAATTTTGACTGATTAATATACAGTTAAACGGTTTAAAATGTATAAACCTATTTATTTTTTATTTTTTTAAGGTTTTTTTATTTTATTTATTTTTTGCTGCATGGTAAAAGCAAAATATGCTATATTCGGTTTAAAGATCAGCTCAATATATAATATATAATCTTTAAAATAGGCCTATCCTTTTATTGAAACTGGGGCAAAAAGACATTTTGAAACATTTCGCTGGTAGGCTACTTTCGCTTTTACCGCAGAGACCCTTGTGAGAAATAAATGTGTTGTATTTATGATAATCTGCGTAGATTTCAGTTGACGAATATAAATAATAAAAGCGTAATAAGTCACGAAAGACAACTGAATTACTGACAGGATGCTGTGCCCAAACGGCCAAATAAACACAGAAATAGGCTATATCAAAATGCCAAGTCGAGTATTCACATAAACACAGTAGATGTAAGCACTGTGTGTGTGCGCAAACACAAATTTATAACTGGACCTCAAAGTGACCACAATTAATTCCATATTGCAACTTATTTACTGTTTGCTGCATATTTGTTTGTTTTTAGTTATATTACTGTTGAAATGTTATTGGGGGGAAAAAAGTTTAAATAAAAAGTATATATTTTTACTGTGGCTCTTGATGCTTAAATGCTTTAACCAAAAATGAAAAATGGCTCTTTGGTCCAAAAAGGATCCTGACTCCTGGCTTAAATGAACAAGTTGAGTATAGGAAAAAAAAAACATATTTTCGAGCCAGCATGTCACAAAGGGCATTCTGGGTTGAGCCAGCAGCGCTGAGCGAGCGAAAAGACTGCTATTTTTATTTGACCATTTGATTTGTCTGACGAGAAAAAAATGCCGGTTCTTTTTAAAATTTAGTCGGATTTAGTAGTTTTTCGTTTTGTCATCTTAATGTATTAATTATGTAGGCTAAGTGAGAAATATTTAGTGTTTATTTATTTTATGCTTTTTATTTATATTATTTTATTCAGTTTTTCTCTGTTGTCAGAAACGCTGCAGGTGCGTGAAAATTTGATAACGTGTGAATAAAGGTTCTGTTGTTGAGCTGTTCTGTCAAATCTGTTAAATGTCAAAATAAAGATACAAATATAGTTAAATTAATAGGAATAGGCTACATATGATGAAAATAATTTTGAATAAAATGCTGAAATGAAGAAGAAAATCAGATCATCAGAGAGGAGGTATACGAAACGAACATGAACTGCGATTGAATGTCACTAATGTAGTTCCCTTTCGAACGGTCAGTTCGTACTGCGTCTTAAGACGCCATGGGTAGGTTCTCCTACTCTCGAATATACTGAAGTAATTGTAAAATCACGCAGTGCTACTGCCCAGTCAAAACAGTGTCGAGACATCTCGCACGCTATTGGCTGGCCAGTGGGAACTGCATGAACCAATGGCAGAACAGCGTAATCTGAGCGAACCAAAGGGCACAAAGCCCGCGAAGCTGAGCGCAAGAGCCCGCGAAAGGGGCATATAAAATACGCTGTAACTGTCAAAAACGTCAGATTAATCTCCTTCAGCGACGATCTACGGTCCTCGCTGATAAACTCGAACTACACCACCTTCACCGTGAATTGACGAGCCTGCAGCGGAATAGCGAACTAACCAGCCCGGACGTCCTGCGAGAGTCAGCGGCCTGCTGTATTTTTCAGCGCGCTCAAATCGCCAGCGATCCCGCGAGCTGTCACGCCTTTCCCCTGCGCTCTTTGGTGAAACACTACGGTGTATCCTTTCTGTACAATACTGAGAAAAACATATCACTTGTGTGCAGTACTTACCTGCACTAGGAGGATAACCACGACGGGTGCGTGATCTGTCTGGGCAAGGCCCACGCGGACGCTGCTCTTGCCGGGTCCGGCTGCTCTCACTGCGAGGGTATGCCCATTTCCTCCCTCCGTTCGCGGATAGCGCTCTTTTCAGAGCGCGACCCCGGCCCTCGCGCTCTCCCGTTCCCCTTTCCGCCCGAGCCACGGCGGGAAAGAACGGCGGAGCCAGAGGGCTGAGTATACCGAGGCTAGCGAGTTCACGTCGGCCCAGTGCCCGCGTGACTCGTCTTCACCTCAGAGAGACGTTTCCCCTGTGACTTTCCCTCGATCGGACCTGCTCCCTCCGCTCAACGCTGAGGGCTTGGTCTCATTCTGCGGCAATGAGGAAGACGAATCCGCACGATTACCAACGTCTCGCTCTTCCTCTTCTCTCACTCGGGCCGCGCTAAGAAGCGCCGCGGACAGAGAATGCCAGAGTGGACGAGCGAACTAATGCCGGAGCTTCCCGCATTACTCGCTCTCAGACTGCTAGAGATATTGAGAGCGCGGCCGTTACAGACTCCGCTTTCTACAGCGGCAGCGCGTGCTCCCTCTCTCTCTCTCTCAGCGCGCGCTCACTATCGAGAGCGTGACTTACGTCATTGCTGTCTAGCGCATAATGGCGGCCAAGCCCTGCGCCTTTTTCACTCTCTATCACTTCTCTCAGTTCTATTCAGACGACTAGAGAGGTTCAACAATGTAGTAAACGAGCCTGTTATGAAGCACGCCCACACTACAAAACCAAAACACCATCGAGAGCGCGACTTACATCATAGCCACGCCCTCTGCTGTTACGTGCACTTTCGCACACAGGGTCGCTGGTTCGAGCCCAGCTCTCACAGGTTTTCTCATGGAGTCTCAATTAAGTGAATGGCGGCCAAGCACTCCACCACTTCTCTCAGTCCCCTATTCAGGCGACTGAAGAGGTTCAACAGTGTAGTAAACGAGCCTGTTATGAAGCACGCCCCCCCTACAAACCAAAACACCGCCGAGAGCTCGACTTACGTCATAGCCACGCCCTCTGCTGTTACGTGCACTTTCGCACACAGGGTTGCTGGTTCGAGCCCCGCTCTCACAGGTTTCTCATTGAGTCTCAATTTAGTGAATGGCGGCCAAGCACTCCACCACTTCTCTCAGTCCCCTATTCAGGCGACTGAAGAGGTTCAACAGTGTAGTAAACGAGCCTGTTATGAAGCACACCCTACATACCAAACACAGTTGAGAGCGCGACTTACGTCATAGCCACGCCCTCTGCTGTTACGGTGCACTTTTGCACACAGGGTTGCCGGTTCGAGCCCCGCTCTCACAGGTTTCTCAGTGAGTCTCAATTTAGTGAATGGTGGCCAAGCACTCCACCACTTCTCTCAGTCCCCTATTCAGGTGAATGGAGAGGTTCACCATTACAGTAAACGAGCCTGTTATAAAACATGCACGCCTGTACACAAAACGTTGTATTAACGGCGATCCTAATAAACAATTAAGAGTTTTTTCCTCTGTTATGACTGCAGGCAGTGTGTCCCCTACATAGGGTGTACCCCTATGCACTGTTAATTCAGCGCTATAGAACCACTCAAAAGTCCTGCTGTGGCTGGATTACCACCACAGACTTCCTTTACATTCTCTCAATCCCCTCAGTTCAGGCGACTGGAGATGTAAATATTGCAGTCAACTAGCCTGTTGTCAAACATGCTCGCCTGTACACCAATGCTGTTTTAACAACGACCTTACTAAAATACGTGCACCTTGCACATAAGCACTGTTCTCACAGATTTTCTCTCTTTAGCGCGCGCCCACTACAAGTGTGCTCCGCTACACATAAGTGCTGTCCGCACAGTGTCACAAACACAAACCAACCGGCGGACATCTGAACAGAGCCCTTATCAAATGGCTTTCAGAATGCTGACAAAACTGAACACAGAAAGCAGCCCTGACAGGCTGATCAGGAAGAGAGGAGGTTTGAGTCCCGCCCAAGCCGGTCCGCCTCCCAAAAGACTCTGAGTCTCCTCACGGCCCGTTTTTTGTTCCGGTCAGGGAGAAAAACATACTGTTCTGAATGTTTTTTCATGCAATGATTGTAAACTACGAGTCTGCTTAATGCGTGTTCCCTGCATTTTACCGCCATAAAGGGGAGTCTTTTGAGATTCGCGTTCGACGGGAAGGCTTATCAGTACACAGTCCTGCCATTTGGCCTGTCCCTGGCCCTCCGCACTTTCATGAGGTGCATGGATGCAGCACTCTCCCCCTTAAGACAAGCGGGAATGCGCATTCTGAACTACCTCGACGACTGGCTCATACTGGCCCAGTCAGAGGAAGAAATAAAATCTCACAAATCTATGCTACTCAGCCATCTAGAATGCCTGGGTCTCAGAATAAATACAGCCAAGAGCTTATTGCTTCCCAGGCAGAGAACCTCCTTCCTGGGAACGATTTTAGACTCAGCCCAAATGAGGGCGTGGCTATTGGACGAACGCGCTCTGACTACACAGCAGCTTGCATGTTCATTCAAAATGGGAACCAACACACCCCTAAAAAATTTCAGAGAATGCTAGGCCTAATGGCAAAAGCTTCTCCAGTACTTCCGCTGGGTATGAAGCACATGCGCCCCCTGCAGTACTGGCTGAAATCACGGGTTCCTTCCCAAGCGTGGCATTCAGGCCAGCTTTGGATCAAAGTGGGCCGCGGCTGTGTCAAAGCCCTGGCCCCGTGGTCACTTGGAAACAGTTTCCAGACGGGTGGTGGTCACCACGGACACCTCCAACTCAGTTTGGGGCGCTCTGTACGAGGGCGAACCGGCCTTAACTGCACATAAACTGCCTAGAAATGCTGGCAGTAGTGCTAGCCCTCAAGACTTTTTTACCACGTCTCTCAGGTCACCATGTTCTAGTCCGCACGGACAACACGAACTGTGATCTCCTACATAAACCGCCAAGGCGGGCTCAGGTCGAGATGGCTCAACCAACAGGTCAGACATCTCCTCCTATGGGCAAAAGGCAAATTACATTCACTAAAAAGCAGTGCATGTGCCAGGCAGACTGAACCAGGGAGCAGACATGCTCTCCAGGGGCCTCGTGTCCCCGGGGGAATGGGCCATCCATTCCTAAATGGTTCAAATGATATGGAGTGTTTTTGGGAGGGCAGAGGTCGACCTCTTCGCCTCCGAAGACAACTGTCATTGCCCAATCTATTTTTCAAAGAACAAGGATGCGCTGGCCCACAAATGGCCCAGCTGCATACTTTATGCTTTTCCACCAGTACCGCTCATTCCCCAAATTTTAAAAAGGATCAGGGAATGAGAGCACACAGTCCTGCTAGTGGCTCCACTCTGGCGAACCCACATCAGGTTTCCCGAGTTGATTCAGTTACTATCAGCAGCCCCATGGCCAGTTCCCCTAAGGAAAGATCTCCTTTCTGAGGCGAACGGGACAATCCGGCACCCCCACCCCAAAATTGTGGGCGTCACATGTTTGGCAACTCAAGGGGGGCTCAAGAACCTCCCAGTGAGTGTCTTGAGCACCGTCAGTGAAGCTAGAGCTCCGTCTACTAGACGTCTCTATGCCCTTAAATGGTCAGTGTTCTCTGACTGGTGTTCAGTCAGGAACTATAACCCAGTGTCATGCGAGATATCACAATTCTTGTTTTTCTATAAGAGATGTTGGATGCAGGACACACTCCATCCACACTCAAAGTCTACACGGCAGCTATCGCCGCATCCCATACGCCTATAGCTGGCCAATCAGTACGCAGACACACCATGGTCATAAAATTCTTAAAAGGAGCCAGGAGGCTTAACCCCCTTCTCCCTCCTACGGTGCCATCCTGGGACCTTCATTGGTCCTAAGAGCACTAAAAAGACCTCCCTTCGAGCCGCTGCAGACGGCTGAATTAAAGCCACTTTCGCTGAAAACTGCCCTGCTACTAGCACTGGCATCTGTTAAGCGTGTCAGTGACATTCAAGCGTTATCTGTGAACGCATCATGTTTAGATTTGGCCCAGGCGATTCTAAAGTCATCCTCAAACCAGGGCATGGTTATGTACCTAAAGTGCTTTCAACACCGTTCAAAGCACAGGTAATCACTCTCTCTGCCCTCCCCACTTCGGAGGATGAGAGACAGTTACACCTGCTCGGCCCTGTTAGGTCGCTTAGAGCATATATTGAGCGGTCCTCCCACTTTAGACAGTCGGAGCAGCTCTTTGTAAGTTTTGGTGACCGAACTAAGGAACTTCCGGTCACCAAACAAAACCTAGCCAGATGGCTAGCGGACGCGATAGCGTTAGCATATGACACTATGGGCCTCCAATGCCCCATAGGTGTCAAAGCTCACTCCACCAGAGGCATGGCCTCCTCTTGGGCGTGGTCTAGTGGAGTTTTCTATGGGTGACATTTGTAGATCGGCAGGTTGGTCCTCACCATCTACTTTAACCAGATTCTTCAGTCTGGATGTCCCTGCACTGCAGGCACAAGTCCTCGCTGTATAAAAATACTAAGACGGCCTAACGAATATCAGACGGCCTTGTAAGCCCGTCCCCGTCATAAGTTGGCATTGGGGCCTTCATATGCTTCAATGCTTACACATTCCTTATAGTTACCGGCCTCTATGAGCCCAGTAGTATAAGACGTGTGTACATATATATTATTTATATAAATGATGTGTCAGTAACTCTAGTCTTGAGCCCTTTCTAATAAGTGTTCAAACTTGAGGGAGTATATGTCACTGCGCTTATCATAGCACGGCGGGATTTTACAGGTTCCCATGGCGTCTTAAGACGCAGTACGAACTGACCGTTCGAAAGGGAACGTACTCGGTTACTTAACGTAACCTCGGTTCCCTGAGATAAGGGAAGGAGTACTGCGTAGACGGCCGTGCTATGGCGCTGACTCGGGTGATCGTCGCTTCAGTCGATTTAACCTGACGTTTTTGACAGTTACAGCGTATTTTATATGCCCCTTTCGCGGGCTCTTGCGCTCAGCTTCGCGGGCTTTGTGCCCTTTGGTTCGCTCAGATTACGCTGTTCTGCCATTGGTTCATGCAGTTCCCACTGGCCAGCCAATAGCGTGCGAGATGTCTCGACACTGTTTTGACTGGGCAGTAGCACTGCGTGATTTTACAATTACTTCAGTATATTCGAGAGTAGGAGAACCTACCCATGGCGTCTTAAGACGCAGTACTCCTTCCCTTATCTCAGGGAACCGAGGTTACGTTAAGTAACCGAGTACGTTTTCCTTTCTTTTTTGATCGATTGTCTCTTGAGCACAGAATCATATGGACAACACACCACTCACATCATGTCAAGTTTCTATAGATTTTCAGATTTTAACTCATGATAATTTACTGTGTCCGCTGGAATATGATGATATTTGTCTGATATACAGTCCTTCCAGAAAAATGCGGCTTTTTTTGTGATTGTTGCGGGCAAAAATCCTTGATTATGCCGCATGTTTTCTTTAAAAAATGCGATGAAATTGCGGGAATTTGCAAAAACTGCGGTTTGATGAAAAAGAGAAAAAAAGCACTACATCACAGAAAGTGCTGGGAATATTTAAGTTCTCATCTTGTTTTATTGAAGACCTTAATAAACACATGGCTCAAATTTACAAAACAGAGTCAAACAAGTTCTGTAGCTTTACAAAAGGAATATGAACTTCTGAAAAAATGAATAAATAACTTCCTGTTTTACAGAGGTAGCTACACAAAACAGACATTTGAGTGCTTCCAATGCACAAAGTGCAATCTCTTAAAGGGTTAGTTCATCCAAAAATGAAAATTCTGTCATTAATGACTTCCCCTCATGTCGTTGGACACCCGTCAGACCTCCGTTCATCTTCGGAACACAAATGAAGATATTTTAGTTGAAATCCAATGAAATGGAGGCTCAGAAAGGCCTCCATTGGCACAATGTACACTCTCAAGACCCATAAAAGGTACTAAAGACGTCGTTACAAAATCCATCTCACTACAGTGGTTCTACAATAACTTTATGAAGCGACGATAATAGTTATTGTGCGTAAAAAAAACCTAAATAACGATTTCAAAACACGGCATCATGAAGCTTTGAAGCGTTATGAATCAGCGAGTCGATTCATGATTCGGATCGTGTGTCAAACAATATTTGCAATACAATTTGCAATTCCTTTGGAAAATTGTCTGCGATATCCTTCTAGTTATTCGTAGTTATACTTATTAAATATATCTATTTATTTATCTATCTATCCCGAGGACAAGTGTGCGCGCTCTGGAGATTATCACGTGAAACGAAACAATACCCAATCAAAAAGCAAGCTACTGACAGAAGACACCTCCAGCTCACGCTGTAACATGTAAAGGCCATGTTCACACCGTCTCCATGACTTCATTTAAACATTTTCCTTTTCCCCCCGCAAATTTTCTGTAAAAAGCATTCATACACTATAAGCGCAATTTCATGATATGATATACTTCATATCACCTGTGGTGTGGTAGGCAAACGTCACCTCCTGTTCAACTGGCATCTTATGCTGCCTTCACGTGCCATCGGAATTACTGAACTAGTTTCCTAGTTAAAAAATATTTTGGAAAACATTTTGGAAAACTCGCAGCTGGTGTCTAGCGATCCGATCTACAGGCAGGGACGTCCGTTATGCGCGCACTCGACACAAACCTCATTTGCGCGGGCTTTGCACGAGAGTAACAATTTAAATTCTGTGAGGTGTAAGCAAAGTTTATATATATATATATTTTTTATCATTTAAAAAGTACATTTATATTACCACACTTGTACTGTTATTACTCTGGCATTAAAATAATAATAAATAAAATAGAATGACTGATCCTTGTACAGATTCTGATGACTTGTTTTAATGGTCATCAATATCGTAAATCCTGCAAAGTTTTTAGTATTTTCATTTTTTCAAAATGTATGTACATTTATAACACTAATACGTTTAAAAAAAATTATGTACATTTATAACACTAATACTTTACTCTATACTCTATTTTTTCCCTCTTTTTGAAAGTTGTGAAATCATTATTGTGGAGTTGTTCTTTTGCTATTTGAGCAAATGGGCACACAAAAAAAATATATATTTAATGTATTCTCTCATTCACCGCTATAGAAGTTAACCCAACAATGACGACTTTTGCTCTGAGAAACCTGAAAATGTGAAAAGGGTCTAGGACAAAATACTAAATATAAAAATTACTTCTTTGTCTCTCACAAAGAACTCATTTTACATCCTTTCATCCACGTTTTTTTATTTAACTTTTAAACATCCAGTGTGTGTGTGTGTGTATTCTTTGTTTACAGTAGCACTACTGCTTTTACGTAAACAGTAAAATACTGCAAATTCCCATATACAGTAAGTTACTGTAAATTTAATTAAAAATACCCATAATGCAGTTCATATTACAGTAGCTAACCGTAAATAATATAAATGGTATTTTACTGGGCTTTTTTGCAGTAAGTAACTGTAAAATTGCGGTAAAATCTAACTGTGCACTTAAAGTAAAGTAATTTTTATACACTAAAAATGGGCCTATTAGTTCCAAGAAGTATTGAAATACTCTTACAACTATACTAGTAGTACATTGGTTTTCGTATACTTCCTAAAATGCTAGTATTAAGTATTAAGAAGATGGTGGCAGAGGTGCGCTTGTGGCGCTCCAGTTATATGTAATCTGGACATTTCTCACAAAACCACAGATGGTAACGTTAGTCCTAGAGCAGTACGATTTATGCCCAGATATAATAACTAACTGGGTATCTGACCCACTGACTGTACGTTCGGCTGCCAAGCATTTTGGACACGGGGCTCATGTCCTTGTTGAGTTTGTCAGGCCTGGCCGTCTAAATAAACACCTCGGTGCGGTACCGAAACTCCGTCAAACTGACGCGTTGATCGCCGTGGCCTGCCTGTTACTGGCTGGAGATATTCACCAGTGTCCAGGGCCTGATAACTCCGGAGATTCAACAGCGCAAGGGTCTGTTTGGTGTCCGCGAACAGCTGAGCGGAGCGGCGGTGACAGCACCATCACGCCGTCTGTGGCATGGTCAAAAGCCTGCGAGAACCCAAGGCGGCCAATGGGCCTAACCTTGCTATCATCTATCCACCAAGTTCCTTCGGTAACGACGGGTATAACGGGGCCTGATAACTCCGTAGATTCTACGGCGCAAGGGTCTGTTTGGTGTCCGCGAACAGCTGAGCGGAGCGGCGGTGACAGCCCCATCACGCCGTCTATGGCATGGTCAAAAGCCGGCGAGAACCCTAGGCGGCCAATGGGCCTAACCTTGCTATCAACTATCCACCAAGTTCCTTCGGTAACGACGGGTAAAACCAAAGCCCCATCTTTATTCTCCCACAGATTTGAAAACCGTGCAACAGGTGACTGTCTTTTTGCCAGCACACATACACAAATCGTAAAGCTGCCTGCAACAAATGTTAACAACAGAAACCGGAAACTACTAAATCCCGCTATAATAAAAAAACGTAAGTGGAATGTTTTTAAAACAGTTAATAATTCTAAATTGATATGGGACCCAAAATCAAAGCCAAAGGGCATTCTATGTGGTCATTTAAATATACGCAGTTTTAAGTCAAAAAGTGATCAAGTACACCATCTTCTCACGGACTCTAACATTGACTTTCTTTGTCTTTCCGAAACGTGGCTAAATGAATTTTCATCTTCTGCAATACTATCAGTACTTGCTTATAAAATGTTTCGAAAAGATAGACCGGGCTCTAAGGGAGGGGGAGTTATGATTTATACCAAGGACACTTTTAACTGTAATGAAATACACTTGACACATGAAAATGAATTGGAATTTCTGGGTTTAAATGTAACTTTATCACAGCAAATGTCTTTCACTCTTATAGTCATCTATAGACCTCCTTCATCAAATGTAGATTTTTATGAAAAATTGAAGACTTTATTGAAACAAGTAAATTTTTCTAAGGAAGTGATAGTCATGGGCGACCTAAATATCAATTGGGAAAGTAAGCAAATAAGGAAACATTTAAAAAATATCACAAATGAAATGGATATGACTCAGTTGATTAATGGTCCTACAAGGATAACAAACTCCTCCAGCACGCAGATTGATTTAGCTTTTAGTAACAGGCCAGAGAGGATTCTAAAATAATTTAATATGTTAACCGGTTTGTCAGATCATAATCTCATAATGGTGACCAGAAAATTAAATAATAAACGGCTCAAGCCCTTGGCTGCCACTGAGGTGCACAAAATTCCAAAACATGAACAACAAAACTTTCTAAATTCAATCCAGCAGGTCAACTGGAATTAATTGCTTTCTGGTATTAATTTAGAATCAGACAATACCAGTATCGAAAATACAGTATCGAAAATACAATTCAATTCAATTCAAATTTATTTGTATAGCGCTTTTCACAATAGACATTGTTTCAAAGCAGCTTTACAGAAAGTGCATTTCATAGATGAACAGTATAAAAAAAATGTTAAAAACACAATGTTAAAGAACAATGTTCGAAAAAGATAATCAGTTGTGTATTAATTTAGGCCATAACAACGCTGGCGTTGAGTCGTCTCTTCACAGGCGTGGAGTCGTCTCATCACAGGTGTTGGGGCATCCAAAGTCTTCATGAGAGGCTGGATACCAACCGGAGCTGACGAACTATTTACCTCGGGACTAGTGTCCCGAGATAACAACAGAAAAGCAGATGGGAAATAATTAGCGTAGCTGCTGTTCAGAATATTATATTAATGCTGTTGTTCCGATTTAACTGTAGTATAAAAGGTAATTATAATGTGAATGCTTGGCTAAAGAGATGTGTCTTTAATCTAGTTTTAAACTGGGACAGCGAGTCTGAACCTCGGACAATATCAGGAAGACTATTCCAGAGTTTAGGAGCCAAATGTGAAAAAGCCCTCCCTCCTTTAGTGGACTTGGATATCCTAGGAATGACCAGAAGCCTAGAGTTTAGTGACCTTAAAGAGCGCGATGGGTTGTAGGGCGATAGAAGATCCGTTAGATACACTGGAGCTAAACCATTTAGGGCTTTATAGGTCAGTAGCAATACTTTGTAATTGATACGGAACTTAATAGGTAACCAGTGTAGCGATGATAAAATTGGTGTTATATGATCATATTTTCTTGACCTAGTAAGAACTCTAGCAGCTGCGTTTTGGACTAACTGTAGTTTGTTTATTGAGGATGCAGGACAACCAGCTAATAAAGCATTACAGTAATCTAATCTCGAGGTCATGAATGCATGAACTAACTTTTCTGCATCAGGAATAGATAGCATGTTACGTAGCTTAGCAATGTTTCTAAGGTGGAAAAATGCCGTTCTTGTAACATATGAAATATGATTTTCGAATGTCAGGTTGCGGTCTAGTATAACACCTAGGTCTTTTACTGTAGTGGATAAAGTGACAGGACATCCTTCCAAGGTAAAGTTGTATTGTGCAAGGTTTTGTGGGCAGTTTTTTGGACCAATAAGTAATACCTCCGTTTTATCTGAATTTAATAGCAGAAAATTACACGTCATCCAGTATTTAATATCTTAAACACACGCTGTCAGTTTAGATAATTTAGCGTTTTCGTCCGGTCGTGATGAAATATATAATTGAGTGTCATCAGCATAACAGTGGAAATTAATTCCATGTTTTCTTATAATATTACCAAGCGGTAGCATATATATTGAGAATAGCAGAGGGCCTAATACGGATCCTTGCGGCACCCCATAGTCTACTGACATCATCCTTGTTTTTTCCCCATTTAGACAGACAAAATGGTAGCGGTCTGATAAGTACGATCTAAACCAGTTTAATGCCTGTCCCTGAACACCAGTATAATTTTGAAGTTGATCTATGAGTATTTTATGATCTATAGTATCGAATGCAGCACTAAGATCGAGTAGAACTAGTATTGAGATACAGCCTTGGTCAGAAGCTAGAAGTAAATCATTTGTGATTTTAACGAGCGCAGTTTCTGTGCTGTGATGCGGCCTGAATCCTGATTGAAATTTTTCATAGATATCATTTTCTTGCAAGAAAGAGCACAATTGAGCGGACACAACTTTTTCTAGTATTTTAGACATAAAAGGAAGATTTGAAATTGGTCTGTAATTTGCTAGGTTATTATGATCTAATTGTGGCTTCTTAATGAGAGGTTTTATGACTGCCAGCTTGAATATTCTTGGAACATGACCTAAAGATAAAGACGAGTTAATAATATTGAGAAGAGGCTCTTCCAATACAGGTAACAACTCTTTGAGTAGTTTAGTGGGTATTGGATCTAATAAACATGTTGTTGGTTTAGATGCAATGATAAGTTTATTTAGCTCTTCCTGTCCTATAATTGTAAAGCGGTGTAGTAGTTCTTGAGGGGCGATAGTAGCGGTTGAATCATAAGACATCATTAAAGATTGTACATTTACAATTTTATTTCTGATGCTTTCTATTTTCTCAGTGAAGAAATTCATAAAATCATTACTACTAAACTGTAACGGAATATTTTGCTCAGGCGATGCTTGTTTATTTGTTAGTCTAGCCACGGTGTTAAATAAAAACCTTGGGTTATTTTGATTATTTTCTATTAGTTTGCGGAGATGCTCAGCCCTGGCTGCTTTTAGGGCCTTTTTATAACGTGACATACTATCTCTCCACGCGATTCTAAAGACCTCTAAATTAGTTTGTTTCCATTTCCGCTCTAAGTTACGAGTTTCTCTCTTGATAACATGTGTAGCACTGTTGTACCATGGTGCTTTAGTTTTCTCTCTAACCTTTTTTAATCTAATTGGTGCAACGATTTCTAATGTGCTAGATAAAATGGTGCTCATACTGCTAGTCATTTCCTCTAGTTCATCTGTTTGTTTGGGTTCACTGAGCAGCTGAGACAGATCAGGTAAGCTATTTGAGAATCTATCTATAGTGGTTGGAATGATTGTTCTGCCTGGTCGATAACGTGGCGCAACATGACAGATTTCAGCAGTACGCAGTATGCAAGTTACCATGTAATGGTCAGTGACATCATCACTTTGCGGTATAATATCTATATCGGTTGGGTTGGTTCCATGTGATATAATTAAATCTAGTGTGTGATTAAGACGATGAGTGGGACCAGTGACGTTTTGCTTGATCCCAAAGGAGTTTAATAGATCTGTAAACGCAGCCCCTAATGCATCATTTGTGTTATCTACGTGTATGTTAAAATCTCCAACAATTAATGCTTTATCGACGTTGACCAATAGATCTGAGAGAAAGTCTGCAAACTCTTTTAAGAAATCAGCATAGGGCCCTGGAGGTCTATACACAGTAGCCAAGGCTAGAGATAATACGGATTTCTTTCTTACATCTAAGAGCGTAACATTTAGCACTAGTACTTCAAACGAATTAAACCTGTGACCTGTTTTCTGAGTAACATTAAGAATATCTCTATAGATTGTTGCAACACCGCCGCCACGACCAATCAGACGGGGCTCATGCTTATAACAGTATCCTGGCGGAGTAGACTCATTTAGACCGAAATAATCATTTGGCTTAAGCCAGGTTTCAGTAAGGCAAAGTACATCAAAACTATTATCTGTGACCATTTCATTTACAATAACCGCCTTAGGTGTGAGCGATCTAATGTTTAGAAGACCTAGTTTTAGAAATTGTTTTTGTTCGCTAATATTTAGCTTTTCTGGTTTAATCACAATTATATTTTTCCTGGATCTTACAGTAGATTTAATGTTTGATCTCATTAAACGAGGAATAGACACAGTTTCTATATAATGTTCTACATTGGTACTTATGTTAATTAAGTTAGGACACAATTGTTTTTGTTCACTAATATTGAGATTTTCTGGTTTAATCACAATTCGATTTTTCCTGGATCTTACAGTAGATTTAATGTTTGATCTCACTAAACGAGGAATAGACACAGTTTCTATATAATGTTCTACATTGGTACTTATGTTAATTAAGTTAGGACACAATTGTTTTTGTTCACTAATATTGAGATTTTCTGGTTTAATCACAATTCGATTTTTCCTGGATCTTACAGTAGATTTAATGTTTGATCTCACTAAACGAGGAATAGACACAGTTTCTATATAATGTTCTACATTGGTACTTATGTCAATTAAGTTAGTACAGGAAAGACTGTGATCTGTACTTACTAGTCATATGGTGGTGTGTAACGCCCTGGAGATGTTGTCCGACAGAAGAGCCGCTCCGATTCTGCTGGGGTGAAGGCCATCAGGACGGAAGAGCCTAGGTCGCTCCCAGAAAAGATTCCAATTATTTACAAAGAGCAGCTTCTGTTCATTACACCATGACAATAACCATTCATTTAGAGCAAATAATCTACTGAACTTTTCATGTCCTAGTCGGTACGTGGGAAGGGGTCCAGACACGATGATCGTTGCTTCAGGCGATGTTCTGCGCACCGTCTCGACCAGGCTCTTGTAGTCCTTCTTCAGAACCTCCGTCTGCCGCAGCCTGGTGTCGTTCGTTCCCGCGTGCAACACGACAGCTCCGATGCGCTCGTCACCGCTCAGGATCTCGGGAACCTGCGCAGCGACATCGAGAACACGAGCACCAGGAAAGCAGTGAGTGATTACTTTGCCTTTACCTGAGGTAGCGTGGACATGCCGGACGATGGAAGTACCGATCACCACAGCGCTGCGTTCCGTCTCGCGAAGAGGAGAGAAGCGGTTCCGGGTGGAGATCTCGAAGACCGGGAGGGGCGGAGAGGTCCTAGCTCTGGTCCTGGCTCGCGTCTTCCGCTGGGGAAAAACCCACGGTCCCCGGTGCTGTGTCGGTGCCGGTGTGAACGAAACCATGGATGATCGCGTCCTGTGCAAAGAAACACACGGAGTAGACGAGCTCGGAGTCAACAGGTTATTAACCACTGACTTGTGTGCATCGGCGCGTGATGTTTCAAGCGCTGATCGTCGCTCTCTCAGCACGGCTTGTCTGTCTAGAAGGTCGCTAATCTGCTTCGCCAACGAGTCCAACTCCAACAGCACCGAATGCAGCTCAAACGTGTCCTCGCCTGCACTCAAAGGTAACATTAGACACACATCCGAGTTCGTCATAGTAGCAGACGTGCTACGATGACGAATTGTCGGTACAGTGACGGGTGTAAATAAGTTTATCACGCGTGCAATGCTAGCGGGCTACGGCTACCGGTGTAAATAAGTTACCACGCGTGCAATGCTAGCGGGCTACGGCTAGTAGCGGAAGTTCGGATATAAGTAGTGATATCAAAGCAATCCGATTGTTTTTTATAGAGAATCGTATCGTAGATATATTCACACGCTGTAAATAGTAGAAAATATTCGTTTGTAAGCGAGTGTTAAGGAGAAAATCAAGGATTATGAATCAAATCGACGGAGCTCTAACACCAACAGCGTGCTCACAACTCCCAACAAATTATTACACTTTTTACACAAAAAATTAAATTACAAACTAAGAAGAATTGTCTTCCCTGGTTAAATGATTCGATCTTGAAATTAATGAAAGAAAGAGATCATGTTTTAAAACTGGCAGTTAAAACTGGATACAATAGACGTTATTTTATTTCATTAAGAAACAAGGTAGTTAAAATAATTAGAAAAGCTAAAGCAGACTTTTGTATTATTGCTTTGAATAGTGCACAGGGCAACTCAAAAATGATTTGGAATCACATTAAAAAACTGACTGGGGATTCTCATAAAAATAGGATAAAACAACTTGAAATTCATTCTGAAGGAAAGATTTGATTGGAACCAAAGGGTGTGGCTGAGGCTTTATTGACTCTGTGGCTGAAATCTCTAGAAATTTTACAGGAATACAGAATACATTATATCTGTTGTTTTCTACTGGGCAAAATTTCACTATAGCACACATTACTGAGGCCAAAGTCATAAATGTTATCAAGTCCCTTAAACCATCTAAAACCAAAGATGTCTTTGGAATGGACTAGGGATGGGCATTTTTGTCAATTTCTCATTTCGATCATCGATAGGTCTCAAAAACGAGTACTCGAGTAATTGGGGGCGGGGCATGTGCAGGGGGCGGGGCATGTCCGTCATTGAGATAAAGAAAATACTGTTATGAAAATGGTTGTTGACAAATACAAACGTGACATGAAAACGGGTATATGAAAACATGAACATATAAAACAAAAAATAACTGCTAGATTATGATGCATACATGTCTTTGAAAAAGAAACATCTTTATAAAATGACCGTCTCAAATAACCAAGTCAGTAATATCGAGCATTGCCTTTGAGCTGAAACGGTGAAATAACACCACCCTGCAGAGCTTGCTAGCTGGTTAATAAACTCAACCAAACGCACCATATATCAATATTAATATGAAGATTATTATGAACCTATTACGACATAAATCAACACAAAAGGACGTGAATGCGCACGTGAACTTCAGCGTGCTAGATTTTACAGGCGACGGGTTTGAAACGGAACATTTTGAATGCGCTCTTCCCTTAACAACGCTCATACACGGACAACGAAAGCACACAGAAACAACATTTTATTAAAATCCTGTTCTCATTATAATGCTTTGACAGATTGACTCTGCACATCATGCACTTAATTTTATTATTCATGATCGAAGCGTTTACAGACATCACTGCGCGTTTTCGAACTCATAGCGAAAAAAAACAACTTTAAATAAACTAGGTCTACTGTTAAAAAATACGAGAACAGTATAGCAGTGCTGCATTACTAATATCAATGATTCTGAGAAAGAAATAGCCTATCTGAAAAGAATATGACCGTCTCTAAAAACCATCATGTCGAGCATGAAATATGCGTTTGAGCTGAAACTGAAGAGAATGAACAACAGCCGGTATAACGGCAGCGCTTTTCTAGCTTATTAAGCTCAACCAAACGCTTCTTATATTAGATTAATCAGATATAGACAACATAAAAGTATCTTACAACGTGCATCTGCAGATAAGGACGCGGATGCTCACATGAACTTCACGCGCTAGTCTGAGTGTTCTCGCTAGTTTCTCTATGGATCAGCTGATACACGGGGAACTAAGCACAGATCATTTACAGCATTCTATTTCCATCGTGTTTTCATTATAATGCTATGTAGGCTATGACAGATTGGCGCTGCACATCTTGCACTAACCATTTAATGATCTCATGATTCTAGACATCACTGCAGTGCACGCCTTTATTTTGCGCGGTCTGGAGGCGTGCTGTAAAACGCTAACCAATCAGACCTCCGCAAAACGATGCAATAACCAATAAAAAAGAGACAAATATATTTTTTTCAGGGCGATCATCGTTCTCATGATCGATGATCGCTGTCACGTTCGAGTACTCGATTACTCGACCACTGTTGCCCATCCCTAGAATGGACACGAGTATGCTTAAAGATCTTGGATCAGCTCTAGCCAAGCCCATTGCCTCCATTATTAACCTTTCTATTTCAAATGGATATTTCCCAGATGCCTGGAAATCTGCTATTGTTCTACCTGTTTTTAAATCTGGTGACTCCACTGCTTTTAAATAACTATCGCCTGATCAGTATTCTTCCAGCTATCTCCAAAGTTTTGGAAAAAATTGTAGCCGAGCAGATTATCCATCATTTAAATAACAGCTCAGTCTCTCTCCATCCCATGCAATTTGGCTTTAGAGCAAACCATTCGACTGAGATGGCCACGTGCCTCTTTGTAGAGAAAATAAAATCTTATCTAGACTTGGGTGGTGTTGTTGGGGCTGTATTTTTGGACCTTAGAAAAGCTTTTGACACAGTAAATCACGACGTTCTTCTTAGTAAACTTTTTATTTAAAAATTTTCTTGTGATGTCCAAAAGTGGATGGAATCCTATCTGAGTGACAGGACTCCTTTATTATTTAGCCTCTACATTAATGACTTGCCCTTGGTTTGTCCTGAAGTTGAGTGTATAATGTATGCAGATGACACGGTTTTATTTGTTCACGGCAGATCAAAATACATTGTTGCTGCTAAACTTACAAAAGCTATGAGCTGTGTCACAGCATGGCTGCAGGAATGCTGCCTGCAGCTAAATGTCTCTAAAACTGTCGGGATGTTTTTTAGTAAAATCAGTAGAGTCTCTCATGACCCTGAAATATATGTTACAGGTGAAAAATTGCAGCTGGTTTCACAGTACAAATATCTTGGATTATTGATTGACTCTAATCTCTCATTTAAAGCCCATGTTGAGAAAGTAAGTAAAAAAATTAAGCTAAATCTTGCAACTTTTAGATCAATTAGAAGTGAAATGTCTATCGAGGCGGCAAAGATATTTTTACACTCTATGATTTTGTCATCTTACTTACTGCCAAACAAGTTGGTCACAGGCAAATCATAGCATAATCAGGCCACTTTAAATATTATACAAACAAGCCATCAAGGTTATGGATAAAAAAAACAAGACATTACCACCATTGTGTAATTTTAAAAAAGTATACTTTTTTTAATTGGTCAGACTTTCATAAATTTGCTAATTTATGCTTGTTTTATAAGGCAATGCATAATTTAGCTCCTGTTCCTATGGCAGATCTTATCAGCCAAAGAAATAGCACTTCGCGAGTGACTAGAGGCTCATTGAGAGGTGACTGTGTCATTCCCCTGCGCAAATCTACTTTTAGCCAGTCAGCTTGGTCTGTGAGAGGCGCTAGTGAGTGGAACAGATTACCAGATGAAATAAGACTTGAACCTGTTGCGTCTCTTTGTCAAACAAGTTGTTTTGTTACTGGTTTTAATGGCTGAATGTCGTGTCTTTTTTTTTTTTTTTTCTCATGGTTGTTTTAGCTATGTGTTTTGTGTATTTGTCATTTGCCAGTAATGTTTATTAGATTAGTTTTGTGTTGTTACTATTTATGTATATTAGTGGCATATTTTTGCTCTTTTAACATCTTGGCCAGGGGACTACAGATGAAAAATAGCCTTTTGGCTAATTCTGGCTTTTTTACTCATGTTTGTGTTCATGTGTTTTTATGAAATTGCATTGTCCCCTTACAAATAAATTAATCGAATCTAATCTAGTATCGTCCTTTGGATGAGATGTTAAACAAAGGTCCTGACTCTCTGTGGTCATTAAAAATCCCAGGATGTCCTTCGGAAAAAGAGTAGGGGTGTAAATCCGGACCCCATTGATCTCCTTGCTTGCATACGGATGATCTGGCTGGTTCGACGGGTGTGGTTCCAGTAACCCCGGCATCCTGGCCAAATTTGCCCATTGGCCTCTGTCCATAATCATGGCCTCTAATCGTACCCATATAAACTGATTGGCTTCATCATTCTGTCTCCCCTCCACCAATAAGATGGTGTTTGATAAGCATTCTGGCTCAATATGGCTTCCGTCACATCATCCAGTTGGATGCTGCACATTGGTGGTGGTTGAGGAGATTCCCCCCTTCCAAATGTAAAGCACTTTGAATACCCAGAAAAGCGTTATATAAATGTAACATTACATTAAATATGAAAATTTGAAAGACTGAAATAGCATTTTCTTACTCCAAATAATCTGATTAATTTACAACTTATTTATTTATTTTTTTCAGTGTACTTAGAAAATACACTTGATGACTTAAAATTAGTGCAGGGCAAATTAGCTCATTAACGCGGGCGATTAATTTTTTTAGTTTAACTAATTTAAAATATTTAACGCAATTAACGCAGCACCAGTTTTTATATCCATTTTTGCCTAGTGTTAGATTATATGATCACGCTCTTATTCATGTAAATGCTTTAATACCATCTGTGCGACAAGAGAACACGCTGTCTGTCAGTGTCCTGTGTGTGTGGCTGCGTCTCAGTCAGCTCATTGAGGGACACACACAATTGAGATGAGATGCGTGTGACAGCGCGTCAGATCCGCGTCATGTTCGGCAGCGGCTGATCTTCGTTCATCGTGATATAAGAATATCCTGTAAGTTTCAGAGCTGAAAACTTCCTTGCAAATCCCAACGTCCCGGGGATGTGCATTGTTCACTCTCTTGACTTGATATTTGAAGGAAAAATACAATCGCGGAAGTTTTTGCTGTCTGCAACGTACTTGGCGCGCGCATGTGTGTGTGATGCACAGTTTGTGTTTATATCCACCGATCGGGCGGGCCAAGTAATGTAAAATAACATTCATATTAATTGCGGGTGGGTGAGAGATCAATCATTGTGTTTGTTTGATAAAGACATTTTGTGAGCCCTTAGGGACGAATCATTCCGGTTGCTGCTTCCAAAACAATGCCTTCACGCATACTCACCGGGGAGCCTAAGCTCATTAAATATGCAAATCGTATCCAATCCTAGCCGTGGGCGTTTACTTCCAAGTCTTGCGGCACACCCATTAAAACAGAGTGTGTCTTAAGAGAGGCTCAAAACTATGGTAGAAAATAGCCTATTACTTATTCATTATGATGTTTTTTTTTATGTAAAAACCACACAAACGTCACAAGTAGACCTCAGACAACAGTATATATATAACATTTAAAAAAAAAAAAAAAAAAAAAAAAAAAAGCCAGTTCATGACACTTTTAATGTTCATCAAGAACAAAGGGAACAGAGTAGGGATGCACCGATATGAACATTTTGGCCGATACCGATAACCGAAAATTCTTTATATTTGAAAGCCGATAGCCGATATATTGGCCGATACATCTGAATACAAATTTTAATAAACTTTGATAACAAAAACAAAAGGCTCACAATTTAAAGCCATGTCCCAAACACGTCAACATAAATCAAACCTATATAGTACAGTAGCCTATTTGAACCAGTGTAAGATTCATTACCTTTTCAAATTAATTTTACACTCCTATGGCCAACTTTATAAAAAAAAAAATGGTAACACTTTACAATAAGGTTTAATTTTGTTAGCATTAGTTAACCAACAATGAATGAACAATACTTCAACAGGATTTATTAATCTTAGTGCATGTGAATCTCAACATTTTCAGATCCAAAGTGGTGTCTGTTAACATTAGGTAATGCACTGTGAATGGACTGTTAATAAACACAAACATTTTATTACTAACATTAACAAAGGTTATTGTTCTCTGTTTGTTCGTGTTAGTTAATGAATTAACAAATGAGATCTAATTTGTAAAATGTTACCAAAAATTCTATTGCCTTAATTTTTTTAATAATATGCCTAAATAATGCAAACAAGTTATTTGACAGCATTACTTAGGCTGCAAAATAAAGAATCAGAATGAAAGTGCCGTGCATGAAATAGCCTCCGCACAGACAATAAGGAAATGGTTTTAATCAAACCATATTGTTGATGGAAATGATACGAGAACAATAAAAGTGCTAGTTATTCAAAATAACGCTTCCTGTGTTTTTGAAAAAAATATGTTTAATATTACAGTAATAGTAAACATCTTTAATATTAGTCTAGTCTATTAGAAATAATGTTGCTGTTTGAGAGCGCGCGCTGAAGCTGGAGAGAATGAACGAACAACCGTAAACTGAAGCGCTTAGAAGGTTAATTAACAACTAAACGCATCATATATGAGAACAATCAGATATTTATACATAATAAATATAATATTACAACTTATATTAGCACAAAATCACGCATAGGTGAAGGCCTATAACTCCTGTGGATGCTCTTCCCCTGTTTGAGAGTGCGCGCTGAAACTGAAGATGATCACCGGTACAATGCGGCACTGCGGGTTATTGACTTAACGACACGCATCCTATATGACATTAATCAGATGTTTATACTACAAAAACGTAATATTACGACTTGCATATGCTTAAAATGACGCGAATGCACAAGCGAACTTGACTGTGCTGGTCAGAATGTGTTGTGGACGCTTCCCACAACAGCGCGCTGAAATGCAACAACTAAACCCAGAGAATTCACAACGTTTTATAACAGAAATATTCTCATTACAGTGTTATGTATAGGACAGTCCCAGTAGTTATGAATGCTGTGCATTTCTGTTTGAAATGCGCGCGCTGAAGCTAAAGACCGGTACAATGAAGTGCTCAACCAAACGCATCCTATATGAGATTATATACACAGAATAATAAATATTATATTACAATTTACAATGGCACAAAAGGCTGTGAATGCACAAGCGAACTTGACCGCTTGTAATGAAGGTTTAACTCGGTGGGCACGCTCTTCCCTCAACAAACGCGCTGAAACAACGTTCTTTTACAGCCGTATTCTCATTCTCATTTTATGTAGATTATATTAGACTTGCGCTGCATATGTTGCACATAACTGTATTTTCCTTTTCGAAGTGATTCTAATCATATTTAGAGCAATTCAAAACCCATCATGGTGGACAGCGCGTCTGTCTCAGCTGAAGGAAATAATACATTATCTATCGGCTTGACTATATCGGTCAAATTTTCTTATCGGACCGATAACGATAACATCAAAAGGAATCATTTATCGGCCGATAACGATATGTTGCCGACGTATCGTGCATCCCTAGAACAGAGAAAATTGTTGCTTTAATGATGATTAATCTATATTTAATGTATTATTTATGCAGTTAAGAAAGGTGTTTGATAGCCTATACAGAAATGTAATAGTTATGTATAACAGGGAAGGCCAAGGGTAAATATAACATTTATTATAGGCTAATGGGTTTATGTAAAGATTGTTTTAAATTCTCTTAAATTAAAAGTTGTTATTTTTTAAAGCCTAATAAATGTTGAAATTGGGAGCTTTCAGTTATACTGTAATGTAATGTCATTGATGTTTCATAGAGACATTAGTGTCAGTGATACTGGCCTTCATTCATAAAAAGATACCATTACAACACATATTTAAAATATGCTGTCTTTAAATTGTTTCTACATTAATTTGGAGAGTAACTGAAATTATTACAATATCAAAATATTACAAACGCCAATGTTTTAATCACGATTAATCATGATTAATTACAGAATTTTTTTATTATTAATTAGTTAATTTTTTTTAATCGATTCCCAGCACTAATTAAAATACATTTGAAGAATACTTTTTTGTAAGGAATGTTTGCACTCACGTTGCACTCAGTCAGGCCATGTATAGTACAAAGTTACAAAATTAGGTTAAAAATTACACTTTAAATTAAACGCATTCATTAAAATACAGATTTTTTTTATTGGCATTGATGGTTCCATGAAGAACCTTATAACATCAATGGAATCTTTCCATTCCAAAAAAAAGGTTCTTTATATTATTAAAATATTATTTACACTAAGGGAAAGATAGATAGAAGGATCTTCTTTTAAGAACTGTTGAGTGAAAGGCTCTGGGAAATTCAGAATGGATCTTCTATGGCATCACTGTGGGATTTTTTTTTTTTTTGTAGCATCAGGATGGTACTAAACTAAATATTATCTATTATCTATCAACTATATCTTTCTATCTATTTATCTCTCTATCTGGAGAACTGTAAAAATACGTCTTAAGTTTCCATATTTGGCGACTTTTTGTGATAAACTTTTTACAATACTACTTTTGAGGGCAATTTTTAGGTGAAGGGAGAGCAAGATGACAAACATGCCACGTTTCTCACTTGATTTTTTTCACATCCATCTAATTTTGTATTCAAAACAACATATGTATTCAGAAAAGGCTGGATTCAGAATACCTAATGCATTACTTGTATTCATATACATCCCAAATCTGTATTAATGAATTATAGGGCTGTCACTTTAATATGTTAATTTAGTTTGCATTAAAGGGGTGGTAAACCACGATTTCACTTTTCTAACTTTAGCTAGTGTGTAATGTTGCTGTTTGAGCATAAACAACATCTGCAAAGTTACAACGTTCAAAGTTTAAAGCAAAGGGAGATATTTGCTTTTAAAGAAATCGATTTCTAAGGACTACAGCAAACGGCCAGTAGGGACTACTAGACATTCCTCCAGGGTCTCTGACATCATCAGCCCCAATATTTACATAAATCCCTCCTCCGAGAATATTAAATAAGGGGGGGCGAGGCCATTTTGTATCGCCGCGGGGAAGCGTTGTTGTGGTATAGTTAGTAGGCTGGAGTGTTGTTGCCGCAATGCAGACGAAACGCTGTTATTTTCATTCGGATTGCAGGTCCACTTTGTTCAGCCTTCCTAGGGACGGGGGTGCGTTGCAGTGCATTTAACATACAACATGTTATATGCATGTGTGTATGAGACAGAGGGGAACAGGTCGCATTTGCAGCAGATATATGCTGCCCATCATAAATCAAAGCACGAGACAGACAGGGGTCGGAGGAGAAGACCGGAAAATGTGACATAATGGACAATATTCGTCTGTATTTGCAATACACAAGCCGCGGTTCAGCTGCACGAGACAAACACTGCCAGTGTGAATGCACAACGGGCATGCGCGGCTCCCACTGCACATTTCACGGAGGAAAGCTTCCACAATCTTTGCGAGTTCAATGAAGGATTCGCACAACGGCTTGTCCTGAAAGATGGGTTTAAAAACAGAAACTGTTTACGGGCCACAACCTGTAAGTATGATTTATTTTTCGTCTATGTGTTTTCCTGTAATAGTTCGTATTGTTAATTGTACGTTGTAGCAAGGAGGTACACAGATGACAATGCTCATTTGGCTCTGCAAACCAGTTTGTTAAATGCTCATTCATACTTAACGTTATCCGACAAACACCTAACGTTACAAACTTTTTTTTATATCTCAACAGCGAACTTGGAATTAGTGTAAATTATTCTTTGATTAGAGCTTTTATGTATTGTTTATTTACAGGCATGCTAAACATGGTTCTGTGTTTGATTTGGCTACTAGTAAAGCCAATGTTTAGTGTTCGTTTTGGGTTGATAGTTCTTGCGACAGATATTTGGCTGTAATCGTTCTAAAAATACAGAAGTAACAGTGCCATTCAGTAGCGATCACTATAGATCCGCAGTATTTACTCTCGAGGACTGAACAGCTTCTGCTCGATCATCTTCACTAAAATTGTCTGGGTCTGATTCGGTCTCAAATTAGGATGGTTTTATTGACGCCATTGTACTACCTACCCAAAGCACAGTCTACCGGTAAAGGTAAGGGGCGTGACGTTTCCGACAAACGTGCACTAGGCGGTTAGCGAATCACAACACACTGGGCCAGCTAACCAATCTGAGCCCATTGCGTATTTTTGAGGGACTGGCTTCATACAACCCGGAAACCATCAGACCGTTTTTACAAGGAGGGACAGAGCAGTGTAGAATAAAGGTAAAATTTATGAAAAATAATGCAATTTTTTAAAAACGAAGCATGAACACATGTTACAGTGCACCCCACAAACACAATCAAGCCTTCGAAAGAATGTGCTTTACCACCCCTTTAAAGCTACACTATGTAACTTTTCCGTCCACTAGAGGTCGCCTGTTCAAAACAAAGGCGTAGTTTGATGACGGCACCCGGTGGAAAAGAGTCAGGATAGGATTCAGGCAGAAATCATGTTCATGGATGCGATTATTAACATTACTGTAGTATGAAGCAGAGCAAGACCGAGTGTTGTGGATCTGAGCAAGGCCGCAGGAGCGATTGAAGAGCGGGACTTTTATTATGACACGGTCGCCGGCGCCACTTCCGCTTTTCCAGTCATGAGGTAACGCAACTCTGTTTATCGTATTAGATAATATCTGAGTGTGTTGAAAAGGAAGTTATGACGTTCTCTCGGCGGCTGCTATGACACTTGTTCACACTGCAGTGAGAGTACAGCGTTTCTGCTAAATAAAACCGGAAACCAAGGGTAACGCAGATATGACGCAATCGACAGGCGACTCCCTCAAACGCATAGCTCACACGTCCTGGTTCCTTGGTTAAAATAGCAATTTCTCACGATTTACAAATAGTTGGAAACATTTGGGATATTCAAAATACTCAACTGAACAAAATATATAACACTGGCCTAGTGGTTTTTGGATATTTTACTGCAAAAATCTTACATCGTTCACCTTAAATCATTTGTACTAATCTTTGGTGCGTGTGTGACTGCACATGTGGTTATGTGCATGTCTGAGAGAGCATGGGTTGTTTGTGGGATGGACTGTCACGGTGGGGTTTTTTCCTTAGCGTGGGAAAGAGAGAGAATTCTGGGTTTAGCAGAGCAACTTGACGTGCGTTTGGGAGGAGAGAGAATGTAGACTAACAGACCATTCATTTTACAAGCACATATTTGAGCCCCTTCAAACTCAGCCCACAAGAGCGAGAGGAAACCGCTCTTTCCCCTCTCCCCCCTTCTCTTACTAGGACTGTTTGTAGAGCAACTGGGTGGAGTAGTGCTCTCTGACACACACACATTGTACACACACACACAGACAGATGTTCATAGACATGTACCATTCAACCAGCGAGGAGTCTGATTTGGTGAGTCCCAAATATCAGTTTTAAGCTGCTTTTGCACTAGTTTTTGTCATTCTTTGTGATGTTCAACTTCCATTTTCTTCTCTTTTAAACAATGCACGGCTCCTTTCTGGAATTTTCTTGGCTGGGATTTTGTGGGTGGGAATAACACATTTCCTGAAAGTTTCCTGAAGACTTTTTTCCACAGCCTTACATTGATGTGTGAATGTGTTATAGACTGTAAAGGTGCCATTACAAGCCTGTGATTGTCTTAACTACGTATGCGATGGGTTTCAACATCAAGTATGGAATAAATAGAGCTTTCTTAGGCCAGTGTACATAGACATGCTGAACTTTAGGTTTCTAAAGAACTGTGTGCAGCTGCTTGGCATGATAAAACTCAAGGAATAATAATAACTAGAAAATCCTCTGTAATGTCTGGATCACTTTTTTTTCTCTTTGTTAAGACTAGTTTATAATTCAAGCGCGTTCCCTATTAGGTTCAGCATAGTCTAAATACATATACAGTATTATAGCAAGTTTACAATCAATAAGATGTTTGAAAACAAAACAAGAATAGTAAATACATTTTTTATCTTTGATTAACAATACTTTAATGAAAAAGTGCAGAAAAGATATGTGAAAAATACCATTTAATGCAGTTAATGAGTGCATCCTTCCATCCTTCTAATGAGTGCATCCTCCTAAATGCAAGCAAATCACTAGATGTAAGATTACATACTGACATTTTCCCAGTGTGAGTGTGAGTGTAAATCTTTGGGATTAGTCGATATGTGTAATTATCCACATTGACGTGTGGTGTTCTAATTTAAAATGACAGAGTGGAACATGGTCGAATACATCCGAGTGAATTTGTGTGTGTTTTACGCTCTCTATGACCTCTCAGAAAAAAGTAGCTAAATTGCCTGAGGAGCACAGCTGAGACTAAGTGATTATGTGTGTGTGTGTGTGTTTGTAGAGAGAGAGAGAGAGAGAGAGAGAGAGAGAGAGAACAAGGGCAGATAATCGAAAAAGGTGCACTATGTAACTTTTCCGTCCACTAGAGGTTGCCTGTTCAAAAAGGCGTAGTTTGATGACGGCACGTTTGAGCGCAGAATCTTGAGACATGTGGTCTTCACCTCACAGCCGGTGGAAAATAATAAGGATAGGACTCGGGCAGAAATTATGTTCATGGATGCGATTATTAACGTTACTTGAGTATGAAGCAGAGCAGGACCGAGTGTTGTGGAGCTGAGCAAGGCCGCAGGAGCGATTGTTATAAAGAAGAGAGGAACACACGCCTCACGAGCACCGGGACTGTTATTATGTCATAGTAGCTGGCGGGACTTTTATTATGACACAGTTGCCGGTGCCACTTCCGCTTTTCCGGTCATGCGTCTGAGGTAACGCAGCTCTGTTTATCATATTAGATACATCTGAGTGTGTTGAAAAGGAAATTGACGTTTGCTCGGTGGCTGCTATGACACTTGTTGCACACTGCAGTAAGAGTTAAGCTTTTCTGCAAAATTAAACCAGAAACCGAGGGTAACGCAGATATGATGCAATCGACAGGCGACTCCCTCACACGTCCCGGTTCCTTGGTTAAAATAGCAATTTCTCACGATTTACAAATAGTTGGAAACATTTGGGATATTGTAAGTACTCAACTGAACAAAATATATAACACTGGCCAAGTGTTTTTGGGATATTTTACTGAAAATTTTTACATAGTGCAGCTTTAATAAAAACTTATTTTCATGCATTTCCTGCAATGTTATGACCTCAGAACACTTACCATACGCATGATTTGTAAACTAATACATTTTGATGGTTGCATCAATAATCAACTCAGCTTTCCTGACATAGTAAACTTGCTCGGTAGCTCACCTGGTACAGCGTTGCAGTTGCTTTGTGGAGCACTTAGGTACGAGTCCCATGAAGAATGACACGATACTCCACAAAATAACTCAAAGACTTTTGGGAGCAAAGGCATAGTTGCTTCAGCAAATGTTTCGTTTTGATAACACTATTTGGTTAGTTTGATGTAGGCTAGGGTTTAGTGTAGGTGGTAGGATACGTTACTTTCAAAACAAAGACCGTAAATAATATGGACGATGCATCTTCACTACCTTCCACTGAAGAAAAGTGAAGCCACCAACGTCCAAATATGACGCTGACACAGGCCCAGTTACAGAATCAAATCATTGAGGGTGCTTCTGAAATTACTGAGGGTGCTCTAGTAAAGTGCAGATAGGCTAAGCAACAGCTCCACCATAGCAGTGTACAGTGAGAAATGTATGATTATTTATTTACAAGTCATCACTTTTACCAATAATTGGAATTTCAAAAATATTTAGCTACAAATTGTCTATTAATCTTTACATTGCCTTTGCATTGCTTTAATGCGTTACTAGTATTTCAACGTCATCTTCCTGAGAACCAGAAAAAAAGGTTTTGTGAATTTAGATTTTTTTTTACGGTCATTATTGTTTGGAGCATAAAAAATAGGGGTGTCGAAATTAATCACTTCTTCGATGCATCGCGATGCAGACGAGGACGATTCGGTATCAGTTCAGTAATAGACCATAACCGATTATAATGTACTGACGCTTTTCTGCCGCTGTCACGCACATGCGTTGTCGCGGTAGCATACAATGGCAGAGGAACGCAAGATGCGAGTGAGAGTAATTAAAATGCTCCAACTACTTTAAAAGACGGCATCTGGGCACATTTCGGTTTTTATGAACAACCTGGTAAGCACGACCTGGAGAACACGCGCTGTGTGTAAATCAAAGCTATCTGATTTATCAAAACGATTTCATTTACATTTGGTCACATAAATGTATCTCCCCGAAACGGATATAAATCCAATCTTCAATTCCCGTACTATATGCAGATTTATTGGAGTACACATCACCGAAAACAACAGATACGAGCTGCATTTTATTGATCATCACTGATTTTTAAATTAGAAATCAAAGACCGCAATAGGAAAGCGCGCGGCAACAGCACTGGTCAAATCATTCAGTTTCTTTACTTTTAATGAAGATGATTGTATGTTGACCACCTGCAACTTTACTTTCAGTAGTTTGTGCGTTAGCTCGATGAAGAGATGCGCAGCTGCTCGTCTGCGGCAATGCCCATAATGTCATATAGCCCATAACACGCTCTCACACGTAAATTTCTTTTAGCATTGTTGCGAGGAGTAAAATTTACATATGTGGTTTGAACAACCAGATGCATTTAGACTTTAGTTTTGACTGTATTGAGCGCAGACCACCTCCTGAAGTGGCTTTTAGTATTTTCTTTTTGTTCTAAATGCTCCTGTTGTCTTCTGTGCCCAGACTTGAGTTTTGTTTGATACATTCAAGAAGTTTGAAGAAGTTTCATTCATTTTACTGTGTGTAAACATGGCCATAAATGCCATTCCCATTCTCGGCAATGCATCTATACACTGTATCTAATTTGCATATTCATGTATTTTGGGACAGTATTTAAAAAGACGTGTAATAATATTTTCATAAGAATGTTTTCTATTTCATAATAATATCCAGACTTAAAAGTGTGTATGTTGTCAGAGAAATTCACTAAAATATAATGTCCTCTACTGAGGCAAAACCTCTATTCTGGGCCTCAGGAGGATATTCCTGTCTTGTGCAGAGTGGTATTTATATTTAGATGTCAATTTGGAAACTTTGCAGTATGCAATTGTCCGTCGTTCCTCTTAGCAACAATAGTTTTATTCAATGAATGTTATAGACTGTAGCCTCAAAAGTGAACCAAGATCGCTACGATCACTAAAATGCTGTTGCTTTGTCAGTTCATCGCGATCTCACAAAGTTCCGTTATAAAAAGTTGTCAACAATAAATCTCTTACTTGCATTGTTTCTTGACTTTGTTTGTTAATGAGAGGTATCGCAAGCCTGCATTAACTCTAAAAATGCATCTGTAAATTAGGGATGGGCGATATCTTATCGTTTGCGATATACCGGTAAAAATTCTCCCCACGATAAGAATTTGTCTTCCCGCGATAATAACGATAAAGCCTAGTTGATAGCGCGACCCATCCGCAGTGCCGCCGCTGGCCGTCTCTTGATGCTTAAAGCGTTTACTTTATGATGGCCGCGGTGGCTGCGTTCGTCAATTTGTATAGCTGAACGGGGGTTGGAGAGAGAATTTTCTTGTAGTGCCCTCGCAGCACTCGGTGCCCTAAGAGTTCATAGCTAAACAAGGGGCTACCTGAGGGCAATCTGAACCATACAGATGTATTTTTACTCGCTGAGCACTTAGAGCGAATATCTTAAGCGCTCAGTCCTTCTCAATCGATCGGTAAAGCATACTATTTCAGTTGATCTCAATGAATGCGCAGTGTATTTGACGCACAGTAAACACTAGTGTGAGGCGCGCGACTGAGAGCGCTCAGTGTTTCACACACACTCAAAGAGAGAGCGAGAGAGTCTTATACCACACAGAATTGATGTGCTACATGTAAACAATATCCTGTGTTGTATTTTCCTGTAAAATAATGGCGTTTATTTGGAATTATTCAGCCTTTCATGAACAGGAACAAACGAATGCACAAACGGGAATCTCATTGGCTGGCGTGCACCTATTACTGTGCCTGTTTTGATTTCAGCAAATCAGTTTGAATGAGCGCTGACAACATGATTAATATTCATGAACCCAGAAGCTCATTATTCCTTAGTCCAGTTTATTTTTATCAGTAGAAGAATTCGTGGTATTATCTTATCAACTCAAATTACTGAAGTTCTATCATTAAATCATTATTTTCAACTTTTTTTGTAATCTGAAGACATTTTTGGGATAATTACTTTTGCTGTTTCTGCTATTTTTACCACTGTTTGCACCATGAGTGTATGAATAAATACAGAATCGGTTTACATGTAAAACTTGTCATTGATTTGAATTATTATTGTTTGTATTGTGTGATGTTTTTTAGCACAGTTGCACTATTTAAACATTACCTGCACTTTTACAGAAGACAATTATATCTGCAACTTTTCCATTTCTGAAAAGGCTGGTGTGGAATTTTACATAAAAAAATAATTAATTATATATATATATATATATATATATATATATATATATATATATATATATATATATATATATATATATATATATATATATATATATATATATATATATATATATATTTTTTTTTTTTTTTTATGTATTATAGGAGCCTATTTGTTGACATGTACGTTTTACTTTAGATGATTGTTTGTTTTTCTGAAACTCGCAAGAATGCATGCAGCTTTCACTTGTATCCAAAAACATGGGGAATGATACTACATTTATCGTCATTGATATCGTTATCGCAATAAATACTAGAAAATATCGGGATAAATTTTTAAGTCCATATCGCCCATCCCTACTGTAAATAGATGCATTTGACGCTCTCCAGAGCTCGGGCACAAATGTGCAAATCTGCCAAATTTGTTTCGCCAATATTATTATAGTATCAACTGAGGGTGCTTTTTCTGGCATTTGAGGGTGCTTAGTCTTGCACCCCCGTAGAACTGGGCCTGCGCTGACATCTTGCTCTGATTTGGGACCGAATCTGTGCAGTAGTGACCTCGGGACTGGAGTCTGCGCATTAGAAAGCAGGAAGTAGAGCTGCGATATCAAAAGCCCGCCCACACTCTCTCAAATTAGAGCTTGGATCGGGCCCAAAGAATCAAGCCCGAGCCCGTGCACGTTGTGTCTGAGCCTGGCCCGACACATTAACTGTAATTATGAGCCCGAGCCCGATTTTTTTTTTGTTGGTGATTGGCACAAATATCGATTTCGATCTTGATTAAGTATCAATTCATTTGTATTTAGCCTACTGTACATATAAGGAAAAGTAAGTGTGTCTTTTTAGCACTGTTTTAAACTTTTCTTGGGTTAAATTATATTTGCTTGCATTCATTAATATTCACTTGTGTGTGCTTATATAAGTATCATTAAAAATATTAGGATTTAAGTTAATAACTTTAAAATTTCACATTTAAAGAAATCTAGTGTTTGATCATGTCTAAATATTTATTAAATGCAAAACCTAAAAATAAGTAAGAAGTTATGATCTGCAATACTTTTTTGAGCAACTAGACTAGATACATGTATATTTATTAAAGAGCCATACATGCACCTAGTGGGTAATGGCTTTACAAATGAAAATGATAATTTTTCCAGCCACAAAATGACTCTAATTTGCCTCTTTGCATTGGAATTCTCTATTTTAACCTTAATTACTACACTAATTGTAATATAAATAATAAAACATATTTTAAGTGGTCATTAATGGACCATAATTATTGCACAAATAGTAGGCCTATTTAGTACCAAAAGATATCCTCAAAATATTCAATAAATATCCACATTTGAGGGCTAAATACAAGAAAAACATTAATGTTAACAATGTTGCATCTCCATCACTCTCCATAATAAAACGATACTGTAAATATGGTTGACATTATAATCAATGCAAACTATGCTGTACTGTTTACCAAAAATTGCTGCAAACACCTGTATAGTGAAGCTGTTGTTTATCCGCTTAACTCATGCAAATGTATTGACACAGCGCTGGTTTGTGTGGAACTATTGAGAACTCTGTGAACCACCTGACCGCCGGGAGATGAGACCATGTTGCAACCGTTATGTCACATTAGCGCTATTTATTAGCCAAAACGCTATTTATTTTTTGAATTTCGTATTAAATTTTAAAAGCTTAGACTTTCATATCAAAAGCAGGTTTTGCAGTTTGGTGTGAGATTTACTTGGGCAGAGTGAGCGCGTGAGACAGAGCCTGAAAGCAGTTCTCTTACGAGAGGTTCTCTCGTATTGCGTAAGTTCCTTACGCTACGGGAAAGTATTCTTTCTTCGAGATTTCTGAAAAACCCAAAATTATCCTTAATTTTGTAACATTGTCAACGCAGTGCGGCAGCCTGGCAGACCATAGCAGGCTATTCCAGCGTGCTATTGGCTGCTCTGCTGGCAACTGCAGCAGCCTATCGGTGAGCCCGCGTGACGTGGCGACCAATGAGGGCGCTTCGCGCCCACCTGGCTTCATTTGCCTACAGGTGGGGCGTGGCCACGTGTATATAAGCAGGGCTCACGGGCTGCATATTCGATTTTCTTTTCTTCAGCGAAGCCCTTCGCATCGCTGGATCTGGAACCCGCCGCCGTGACCGCGCAGACAAGCAAGCAGAGGACAGCGCCTGAGGAAGCCGGCAGCATCGCGCCACCTTCAGCCATCCGTGCCTGCTCTGCTATCCGGCAGCCCATATCCTTTACGCTCAAAAGTGTTGTCGCCGCTGCGTCACACTTTTTCACAAAAAGAGCCGAGCGTTGATACAAATGTCTCGTTCCACCTGCGGCTCGTGTCACGCGCAGCTCAGCTCCGGGGACCGCCACGTGATCTGCGCTCTCTGCCTGGGCCGTGATCACGCCGCTGCCGCACTCCTCGCCGGCGGATGCCAAGAGTGCGAAGAACTGACGATGTCGACCCTGCGGGCTCGACTCGTCCTGTTCGATGATGATATTCCTCCAGTCCCTGCCACGCCGCGCAGAAAGAAGCGCCGCTCGCAGCGGATTCCGGAGTTCGCCGAGAGAAGCTCGCCGGAACCTTTCCCGCCCGCTTCACTCTCGCCTTCCCCGCCCCCACCCCAGGCCGCCATTTCTGTTGCCGCCTCCGGGGATGAGGCGGATGCGGCCGCGGAACGCGCCGACAGCTGCTCCATCATGGCTTCCGACAGCGAGGACTGGTCTTCCGCGTCCTCTTCAGTCCGGGGCTCCGGACGCTCTCGAGCGGGTGAGGACGCCGAACTTTTGCGCCTTCTCACCCGGGCCGTCGAGCAGCTAGGCCTCGAATGGGCCCCGCCCAAGGTGGCAGCGCCGAACCGACTTGACGGATGCTTCCTAAACAGTCGCCGCCGTGCGCCCACCTCCAGGACTGCACCCTTTCTGCCGGAGCTTCACGAGGAGCTCGCAAAGTCCTGGAACGCGCCATTCTCCGCGAGGGTCTCGTCTCAGGCTTCTTCGACGCTCTCACAAGTCGACGGCGCGGCCGAGAAAGGCTACAACGCTATCCCTCCGGTGGAAGAGGCGGTCGCAGCGCACCTTTGCCCGCCTTCTGGTTGGCGCTCAAAGGCTGCCCTCCCGTCTAAGGCCTGCAGAGTGACGTCATCGCTGATCGGCCGCGCTTTCGCTGCCTCCGGTCAAGCTGCGTCCGCTCTGCACTCTATGGCCGTGCTGCAAATCCTCCAAGCTAATCTCCTCCGCGACCTGGACGAGAAATGCTGTGACGCTGAGTTAATCACGGATTTGCGAAGCGCGACGGATCTCTCCCTTCGCGCCACCAAGACCGCAGCACAGGCCCTCGGACGCTCTATGGCCTCCCTCACGGTAGCTGAGCGCCACCTCTGGCTCACGCTCGCGGACATGCGAGAAACAGAGCGCGCGGCCTTCCTAAATGCCCCGCTCTCTCCGTCTGGGCTCTTTGGACCAGCGGTCAAAGGGATCGTCGACCGTTTCTCCGAAGTGCAGAAAACGACGCAGGCCATGAACCTTTTCCTGCCTCGACGCCCCGGCGCTAGCAATAGCTCCGCTGCTCGCCGTCCTCGTGACCAGCCAGCAACGAGCTCCGCGCAGCGCCCAGCGCGGCCCCCTTCGTCTCAGCGAAGACCGAGCGGCCGCCCCAGATCGCGCTCTTCCAGCCGTGGTAAGCCGCCTCCACCTCGGGGCCCCCGGCCTAGGATCGCGCTGAAGCCCGAGCCTCCAAAGTCCTCCTAGCCAGAGGCAAGAAACGACGGTTAAGTCCCGCCGCGGCCGGACCACCGTCAAAACTCTCTTTCCTGTCAGCCCCCGCCACTGTGGCTGCTGCAGATGGATTTCACGCAGCCAACGAGCCGGCAAAAATGCCTTCTCGCCTGTCAATAACCGCCGTTTTTACGGCGAACCAGAGAAATCACAAAAGTTGCATTATTTCTGGTTGCACGGCTCACGCCGTATGTGTTTCAAATGCAGTAAATGTGCCCACTTTTCTGTGTTCACCCCTGCACACAAGCACTATAAACCCTGTGTCCCCCACTCACATAAAGCGGCCACCGGCCGCTCGAGTGCTAGAGTTAGGTCACGTGTCCGCTTGTTTGCGTCCACGACTAACCACCACACGCGCTGTCACACAGCCACTCTTAACCGGTCATGTTCCACGCGTAAGAGTTGTGCCCGCTCAAACGCGCTCACACATTTTCGCGAACATTATGCCTCAGGCGCCACGCGCCGCGCCACACACCATTTGTTTCCCGCCCAGGGTGGCCGGAGCGATGAGTGTAGGGCCGCACACAAGCCACTCCCCGCTCGAAGCGGCAGAGATGCAGTGTGTAGGGCGGCCAGCCATCGCGAGCGATCGGCTGGCCCACAGCACAGAGAGCGCGCGCACTGCGCCCGCCCCTCCTATACAGGCCGTCAAACCCGCGAAGCGCGGCGTTTCGAGCCCGGAGGCCGTTCTATCCCGTGTGGCGCACGCAAGAGCGTGGGAAGCCATTCCAGGTGTATCAGAATGGGTGCTGAAAACAGTGAAGCACGGCTACACTCTGCAGTTCGCTCGCCGCCCTCCGCGCTTCTGTGCGCGTACAGAGACGAGAGTGAGCGAGGAAGTAGCACATCTACTTCGAGCAGAAATAGCCACGCTGCTGTGCAAAGGGGCTATAGAACCGGTTCCCCATTCTATGAGCAAGTCAGGCTTTTACAGCCGGTATTTTCTCGTGCCAAAAAGGGATGGGTCGCTCAGACCGATTCTGGATCTGAGGCGTCTGAACAAAGCTCTTATGAAAAGATCGTTCAAGATGCTCACGACCAAGCAGATCCTCGCGCATATTCGCCCGAGAGACTGGCTAATCTCCCTAGATTTGAAAGATGCATATTTTCAAATCAAGATAACGCCGCGTCACAGGCCATTCTTACGATTCGCCTTCGACGGCCAGGCTTATCAATACACCGTCCTTCCGTTCGGCCTGTCACTAGCACCCCGTACATTTACGAAGTGCATGGACGCGGCCCTCGCTCCTCTGAGAAATCGAGGGATGCGAGTATTGAACTATCTGGACGATTGGCTCATCCTGGCGCAGTCGGAGGCCGAGCTCCTCGCCCACAGGGCAATGCTGCTCAGCCATCTGGACAGCCTAGGGCTCATGGTCAATTGGACCAAGAGCTCATTAGTGCCCACGCAATCAACCTCATTCCTGGGTTTGAATCTGGACACTGTGGCAATGTCAGCCCGCCTGTCACCCCATCGCGCGCGCCAAGTTCGGCGCATGGCTGCGTACTTCCGGCCGGGCAAAATCGCACCTCTAAAGCTTTTTCAGAGGATGCTGGGACGTATGGCCTCAGCTGCGGCTGTGCTCCAGCTGGGCTTAATGCGCATGCGCCCGCTGCAATGCTGGTTAAACGCCCGAGTGCCTCACAGAGCCTGGGCGTCCGGTGGCTTCAGGATCAGAGTGACTCAGGGCTGCGTGTCAGCCCTAGAGCCCTGGTTAGTAGCCGACTGGTACCAGAGGGGAGTGACGATGGGAGCCATCTCACACCGCAAGGTCATCTCGACGGACGCCTCCACCACGGGTTGGGGCGCCGTTTTCGAGGGCAGATCAGCCTCGGGCCTTTGGTCGAGCGAGGAAAAACTCCTACACATAAACTGTTTGGAGATGATAGCGGTAGAGAACGCGCTCAGGCAGTTTCTCCCGCTTATACGAGGACACCATGTGTTAGTCCGGTCGGACAACACCACAGTGGTGTCCTACGTGAACCGGCAGGGCGGTGTCAGGTCCAGAGGTCTGGGCAATCTGACAGAACGCCTGCTCGTGTGGGCACACAGCTCGCTGCGCTCGCTGAGAGCTGCGCACGTGCCGGGCCACCTCAATGTGGGCCCGGACAAGCTGTCCAGGGGCCTCATTCTCCCAGGAGAATGGTCCCTGCACCCCCAGACAGTCCAGCTGGTATGGCGCCTGTTCGGCAGAGCGGAGCTCGACCTCTTTGCAACAAAAGAGAACGCCCGCTGCCCGACGTTTCTGTCCAAAAGCGAGGATGCGCTGTCCCAAACTTGGCCCAGCCTCCCGCTGTATGCTTTCCCGCCGATCTCCCTATTGCCCCAGGTCATAGCGAAAATCAGGGAAACGCGCCGTCCGGTGCTCCTTATAGCACCGCGCTGGGAGAACCAGATTTGGTACCCAGAGCTGGTGAAGCTGTCGCACTCACCCCCCTGGCCAATTCCGCTGAGAGCAGACCTTCTCTCTCAAGCAGGAGGGTCAGTTTGGCATCCCCATCCAGAGCGATGGTCTCTGCATGTATGGGTGACCAACGGATACCCGTTGACCTGCCCGAAGGGGTTATGAACACGATTTCACACTCTAGAGCCCCCTCGACGAGGCGGTTATATAGTTCTAAGTGGTCGGTGTTCATCGAGTGGTGTGTTTCCAAGGGATTGGACCCACAGCAATGTGGGGTCCAGCGGGTGCTCTCCTTCCTCCAAGAGCTTTTGGAACGGGGCAGGTCCCCTTCCACGCTCAAAGTGTATGTGGCGGCTATAGCAGCGTTCGCTCAGACGACGCTAGGTAGCACGCTAGGAAGGAACGAGCTCATCATCCGTTTCCTCAGAGGAGCCAGACGGATGAATCCCCCGCGGCCCCCGTCGGTTCCTATATGGGATCTGGCCTTGGTCCTAGAGGCCCTGAAGGCTCATCCCTTTGAACCGCTCGAGACTGTGGAACCAAGGTTCCTTTCGCTAAAAACCGCGTTTCTGATAGCTCTGGCTTCAGTGAAACGCGTGGGGGATCTACACGCGCTCTCAGTGAGCCCGACGTGTATGGAGTTCGGTCCTAATGACTCTAAGGTCATTCTCAGACCGAGGCATGGTTATGTCCCCAAAGCGATCGGCACTCCCTTCAGGGCGCAGATTATCTCCCTCTCGGCTCTGCCAGCATCCGATGAGGGGGACGGTGGCAATTTCCTCTGCCCTGTCAGGGCATTGAGGGTTTATGTCACACGCTCCGCTGCCTTCAGGCGTTCTGAGCAGCTATTTGTTTCGTTTGGCGGGCGCACTAAAGGTCTCGCCTCCTCGAAACAGACCCTGTCCAGGTGGATAGTGGACGCGATTGCAGCTGCATACGCTTCCAAACACCTGCAGTGCCCGCTAGGTGTCAGAGCACACTCCACCAGAGGCATGGCCTCTTCGTGGGCTTGGGCCAGAGGGATTTCCATCCACGATATCTGTATGGCGGCAGGCTGGGCCTCCCCGTCTACGTTCGTGAGATTTTACAATCTGGAAGTTCCTGCCTTACAGGCGAAAGTGTTATCAGTTCAATAGGGCTGTTGGTTCTGCCCAGTGGTTCTGCGCAGACATAGCTCACATACTGGTAGTAAGTTCGGTACTAGGCTCATTGTGAATTTGAAGGAGACCGGCGGTGCCGTTCCCTCATTTACGAGACGAGCTGTTGTGAGTTTGAAGGTGACCGGCGGTGCCGTTACCTCACTCATATAACAAGATATTGTGAATTTGAAGGCGACCGGCGTTGCCGCTCCCTCATTCATGAGACAAGGTGTGGTGAATTTGAAGGAGACCGGCAGGTGCCGTTCCCTCATTCATGGGACAGGGTGTTGTAACCACCCGTCGTAACCACCCGTCAGTTCGAATGAAGTGTCTGTATATGTGGTGGCCCGTTTTCCTTACCGGCCACCCTGCCCGAGCAGTGTTATGGTCCCCGGTTCCCTGGGATACATATGCTGTATGCGAGGCGCGCACGGCGTTGACAATATGTTCCCGTAGCGTAAGGAACTTACGCAATACGAGAGAACCTCTCGTAAGAGAACGATACTCGGTTACTTAACGTAACCTCGGTTCTCTCTAGAAGAGGGAACGAGTATTGCGTTCCTTGCCGTGCGCCCCGCGGGCTTTTATGCTTCAGAACTACGAAAACCGAATATGCAGCCCGTGAGCCCTGCTTATATACACGTGGCCACGCCCCACCTGTAGGCAAATGAAGCCAGGTGGGCGCGAAGCGCCCTCATTGGTCGCCACGTCACGCGGGCTCACCGATAGGCTGCTGCAGTTGCCAGCAGAGCAGCCAATAGCACGCTGGAATAGCCTGCTATGGTCTGCCAGGCTGCCGCACTGCGTTGACAATGTTACAAAATTAAGGATAATTTTGGGTTTTTCAGAAATCTCGAAGAAAGAATACTTTCCCGTAGCGTAAGGAACTTACGCAATACTCGTTCCCTCTTCTAGAGAGAACCGAGGTTACGTTAAGTAACCGAGTATCGTTTTCAACCCCAACGTTCGGTCGAATGGAACACACCTTTTGTGTGTGTGTGTGTGTGTGTGTGAGAGAGAGAGAGAGAATACACTGCATGTTTTAAATAGCGTGAAAAAGGATGCACAATATGTGATGGCCGGTGTTGATTCTGTGGCGCACCGCCACAAATTAATCTTATGTGTGTGAAACACTGACTTAATTAAGTTTTGTTTTGTAGAAAACATTTCTTTAAAGTGGATTTTAAAGAAATTGTATCGTTTTGTATAAATTGTATCTTAATTTGAATCTATGTTTCATCATCCAATTGCCTGAATTTAATAAATAAGCAAATAGGCTATAGCAGACAATAATCGTGACATGGAGGCACCGAAGCGATTAAGATTGCTCTTGAACATGTCTCCTAAATAAACCGAAACTCAGCAGGCTACTTGCCTCACAGACATGAGAAATATGTGTATAGAAAGTTTGAAATGTCTACTTTTAAACAAAACAATTCAAAACAAAAAGAAATAGTTAAGCAAAGCGCAGTTCATGCAAGCAGCTCATGATTACTCAGCAGTTCTGTTCAGAATGCTACGCTTCATCACTGCATGTGCTGTTTAACCTGCATTTTTAGACTCATCCTGACTTGTGCAGCTTTGTAAACATTTGTTTCTTAGTTATAGAATTAGTTTTTACTTTGCTGGAAAACAATAAAATAAATAATATATATATATATATATATATATATATATATATATATATATATATATATATATATATATATATA